>JAWNOX010000156.1:1572500-2772500 GCA_035045555.1 Drosophila fulvimacula | reverse complement strand
CCACTATAACATAAGCTGCTAAAACAGCTCTAACCACCTAACAGCACTATAACATGAGCTGTTATAAGAGATGTAACTACCTAACAGCCCTATAACATAACCTGTTAGATCAGCTATATATAATTATGAATTAATTCGTGGTCATGGTTTTTCAACAGCGGCATAACATAAAGCTAACAGAATATTTGTAAATCAAGCTAACATTTTTCCAACAAACTTTTGACTGATTGGGAATCTGAAAATTATATTTATTTATTTATAACACCAGCTTAGCCAAGAATTTCTGAGAGAAATAATAATTTTTCTATAATGTCAAAACGATTTTATGGAGATTATTTATACTGCAGCAAAAAGTATTTGCATATTACCAGACCTCAGATATACGTTATGAAATGTTTCATCTGATATTCTCATAATCCTATCACGGAATAATAAACCCTTGTCCCAAATAATATCTAATTGTTAGTGACTATATCTCATTATTCTTCCTGTCAGGGGGACTACATATCAAGAGCAGAGCAGAGCTGTTAATGTGACTGTTAAGCTTAACATAATCTGTTTGATTTGCTAACATTCTGGGGGCCTTCCACATAATCTACCACAAATTTGTTATCCTTGCGATGGTGGCCTTTCGGAAACTGAAACTATTTGCAGTTTGGGCCAAATTCAATCTGGTTTTTGGGCCAAGACAACGCAGCGAACCGCAGAAACCTGAAGAAAACTAACACACTCCGCCCCAGCCCCCAGGTGGGAGTCAGCGAGTTGATATATGAATGACACTGGAATGGGTGGCAGGGTGGCAGGGTGGCAGGGTGGCAGGGTGGCTAGGTCGAGTCGAGAGTGGCCAACAAACCGCAAACAATAACAAACGACGGCCAAGGCGAAACACAAACAGAGACCGAAACAGACGCTGCCTGCTGCCTGCTGCCTGCTGATGACGCCTACAAAATGGCTACAAAGAAGCAGCACGAGATGCTACGTGGGCCGAGGGCTGGGGCAGCTGGAGGGTACTGGCAACAGGGGAGACGCGTGCGACACGGGCGACTGGCAGCTGCGCAGGGGGCGTTGTCCTGTGCCATTTGGAGGCAAAAAGGATTTATGATGCTTGTTATCGCGCAGCCGGAACGAGGCAAACGATGACAAAAGGTGCCCAAAGGCAAGGCATACATACACAAAAAACGGAAACATGCGCTCTCTCACACACACACACACACACACACACACACACACACACACACACACTCACTGTGTGGGTGTGTGCGTGTGTTTGGCAGATAAGATCTGCACGCACAACAAAAAGCATTGCATACTTTTAGGCGGGCGCTCGTAAAGCGCCAGGGCAAAACATGTGTTCATTCATTTGTAGCCAAATTGTTGCTGTTGTTGGCATTGTTTTGTTGCTGTTGTTGTTTGTTGTAATTGCCAGCCATATGAGCCAGCTAATCGGAAATATTTATGGCTGAGCCATAGCTCAGGTGCTCCCAGCCCATTTTCCCAGTTTGGCTGCCATTTTCACACGAACATAAAATGCGCATTAATTAAATTTCAAAATGGGCTGCCAATAGGCGCTGCCTAATTAAAAATGTAAAAAACAAAAGCAACAACAACAACAACAAAATGTTATATGCATGCATAAAAGCAAAAGTTGGCCATTAAAAGCGCCTAAAAGTATCTATTAGTCGGAGGGGCGGTTCGGAGGTTGGGGCCAGGGCTAAATTAGTCAATAAATTAAAGCTCGCCGAGGCGTCGAGCTGCCAGGCAGCCACAGCAGCACTTGGGCCACCATAACGAGCCAAGCCAAAAAAAAAAATAAAGAGGAAGAAGAACATTGCATTAAAAAATCCATTCATTAAAATGGCAAAACGTGGCACAAAATTTATGGCCATCGGGCAGAAGGAGTCGGAGACGGAGTCAAAGTCGTGGAGCGTTGCGTTTGCCAACGGCTCAAGTCTCAAGTGGCGGCGCGTTTGCCTCGAGCATGCCACAAAGACCAGCTTACAGCAGCAGCAACAGCAACAGCAACAACACCAACACGTAGACAAGCAAGCGGACAGGTGAGTGCCGAACCAGCTGAAACAGAAGCAGAAGCAGAAGAAAGAGACACTAAAAGGACTCTTAAAGCATTTCACATCGAGAACACTATGACAATATGAAAAGAATTAATTCCATTTGGCAATTTATCTTGGCATTATTTTTTATTCAAGCTCAAGCAACTTTAAGGCTTTGAGCTTTAAGCGAATACTTTTTATTTTAGCCAAGTCTTTTATGAATTCTTTTGGTCATCTTCAATTGAAGCGGACGTTGCCTATTGTGCCTTGCCCAATTTCTATAAATTCATAATAAGCTTCAATTTAAAATCTCAAATAATATTGAATTCCTAAAAAGCTTTTTTTTACTAAATAGGATTATTTTTAGTTTATTATAATTATTGCATTCTGCTCTGATACAATACATAAGTAAAGTATTATTTACAATGACATTCATAAAAGTATATTAAAGCTTTTATCGAAATTAAGCTAACTGTATTCGGATTGCTAAGACGTGAGCTTTATATAAAATATGAGACTCCTGCTCGGTTTATGTCGCGCAAAAAAAAACTTAATTTCTTTCCATTCATTTACTACTGACTATAATTCTCAACAATTTTACGATTTAAGTTTGAATATGAGTATTGATTAAATGACAGGTCTTACGAATGAAGTAAGCTTTTGCCGCTTGTTCTATAGTATTATTAATTATTATGATTTATAACATTTTTTACCCCTATGTATTCATTTTATTCCTCTAGATGGGGACAACTGCATGTAGGAGCTCAACTTAAAATGAAGCTTGTGACTTATTAAAGTTAAAAGCTTTAATTGATATCAAAAAGCACATTAAATGAAAGCTTTTAAGTTATTTATATTTTTTCAAATTTATTTATTATTTTTTAATTTTATTATTTTATTCATTTATATTATTTTTTATTTATTATTATTGTCATTTTTGAAAATTTATGTTTAATTATATTTTATTTAATTCAATTAGACTTAATTATTTTATAATATTTTATATTATATTTTATTATTTTGAAAATCAAATTTTGTTTTTTAATTAAGTCATATATTACAAATTTTATAATAGCATTCTTCGGAGTTTCAGTTTCTAATTTATTTTTCTGTATGTGCTTTGAGAACAACAGCGTTCTAGAATACTTGTCTATAATAGCCTATTGTTACCCAGTTTATAAGCTGCACCTATTTTAAGATATTTTAAAAATAAATATACCTATCCAGTTCCGCATTATATTCTATAGTGAGAGTGACTTAACCAAAGAAATATTTAAGATATATATTTCGAGATAATTTCTGATCTGATAGAGTTAGACAACTTTTTGAACAATTAAATATTATCTGTGATATTTTCTGATATCCTATGATATGAGCTGAAATTCACAGAAAAAACATTGACTTCATTTTCTTCTCAAAGCTAGCATAAATGTGGCGTGGGCGTGGCTGATTGCAGAAGGCGCCAGTTCAATGCGCTCCTCGTGCACACTCAATTATAATTTGCTTAGACTGACAAACAGCCCCAGAGCTCAGCACACGGGCTCCGTGCGAGGCCTTTGGGGAAAAGTTGCTGCCTCTGTTCACGTTGTCACATTAGTAAAGAGCAACAGCCTCACGTAAATACGTACACATTTATATATGTTATATGGGTTTGCATCAGCATGTATGGGCGGAAGCCAAAAAGTGTGCAGCATTCGCAAAAGTTAAAAGCATTTGCCAGTTTATCGGGCCCGCACATCCCCTAGCATGCCCTGTAATGCCCGCAGCTTCCAAAACTCTTTTGACTGAAGCCCATTCGCACACATTTCATTTCGTTACATCGTTTCGCTTATCGAACTTTCATTTGACAAATTTGTTCTGATGAATCTAATATTCATACCCGTTCACGTTGCGAAATTTGTGGAGTTTATTCGACAATTTACTCAAATTTTGAATATAGCCAAATGTATTTGTATGTCTAATCAAGTGGAGATAACATTCTTGTAGATAAAATACAGACTGTTAGCATAGCATAACAGTTTTAAATTAAGTGTAACATTTTAGGTTTACTGACAGATGTGATCTATAATATATAGATATAACTTTATAGATTATAAGATAAAGATATGTTGAGATTTATATTTATTTATTTATATATATATATAGTTTTTTATATAAATCTCAACATATCTTTATCTTATAATCTCTGAGAGTGTATACATTACATTAAGATATATATATATATATATATATATATATATATATATATATATATATATATACATATATATATATATATAACAAATAAATATTTCTATTGCGAATTTTTTTTTTTTTTAGCTATATCTGATGATTTTTAGACGCTTATCTGGCTTTAATCGCTCTCAAATATAACTACAAATATAACTAATGGGATAACTAAAGGAACAACTTTGCTGAACTTTTTTAATCTGTATAATATCTATTTTAAATTTATATCTTTTTATTAATATTATTAAAAACAATATATGTAAAACTTAATTTATTCACACTACAGCAACAAATTTTTGTTTCTAGATTTTTTTTTTTAATATTTCAATTTAACTCAATTATTCATTATAATATTTTATAAAATAAAATAAAGTTCAATATTTCAGGGTTCTATTAAAAAGAAATATTTTTAAATTATTTATCATAATAATTTTTAAACTATCAGATTTAAAAATTGTGCTCAGAATGAGTTGAGATAAGTAAGACAAAATAAAGACTAAGTTATAACCTTTTTTATAGATAAAGGAATAACTCATTGATCACTTCTTTCTACTCGTGGCTTACTTTTCTACTTTACAAAAATTCAAGAAGGATACTCTCTCAGATGACTGTATCTCTGAATCTGTATGTCTTACAATTTCACACTCAATAAATTAAGGCTACTTCTTTTCATATTCTCCTTATTTCTCATTTAAATGCAGTTAATAAAATAGTTTTCCAATAAAACTTGCTAGCATAATAAACTGGTTAATCAAGGACATATTTATTTCCGAGTAATGGCCCTGCCAAATTCCATCACATAATTACCGATGCCAAAGTCAATGAAAGAGAATGCGCTCTCTCTCCCTCACTGTGTTCGGCTTGCTCCTTGCCAAAAGTTGGGCTAAGGGCCCACAAACTGCGGTTGCTTGGCAGAGCCATAAGAAATGCATTCGAGCTGTCTGTCCGAAGTCTAAGTCCATGTCCAGGTCCAGGGCCAGGACCAGGGCAGGGGCGGCAGATCGGGTGCAAAAGTATTTCACTGAGATCCAAAAAGACGCAATAAAATTCAATTGCGAACTTCGGCGCTGAGCAAATGAAAACAAAATAATGAATATACTTTGCACACGCACACAGGCTTAAGCAAAGGACGCCCAGAAACTTGCTAAGTTCTTGGCAAAGACTTTTGGCCAGAGAAAGACAGGGCGAGAGAGAAAGAGAGAGAGAGAGGGGGGATGGAGGTAGATGGAGAAGAGAACTAGACGGGGCAGGGCTGGAGGGGAGAGGCACATGTCCCCACTCCTCAACGCTACGTATTTTGGGGCCTGCAGCAAACACATGTCAAATGCGCTTTTTAAAAACAAGTTTTTCCTTCTAGCGTAAAGTTGCAGCAAGGCCAAAAGCAAAAAGAAATATAAGGAAAACTGCTTATCTCGACAAAAAGCCAAAATGTAAGGCGGTGGGGCGGTCTGGCGAGAGCGGGCGTGGCAGCTGCACTAATGGTGCCAAGCAACCGGAAATGCCGCCATGCATGTCTGCCTCTAGTTGAACAAAATGGAGGCTGTGTATCGCATGTGTCTGCCTGTGTGTGTGTGTGTGAAGATCTTGATTGCCTTTTGCTACAGGCAAAATTTATAAGAGATGCTTTCTTAGCCGCCTTCCTTTGTTTGCTGCGCTGGCTTTCGTTTTTGCTATGATAATTTCCGCAGCTGTTGTATTATATAAAACAAGTGCAGCCAGACGCCAGCTTGATTTGATGGCCGACTTTTCTTTCACAGCCAGCAATTGGCAACACACAGTCGGCGCTGGGCACGTGATGTGTGCCGCGTGCGAACTTCGAATTGGAATTGACATTTTGGCCAAGGGCCAACGAAATATCTTCAAAGAGGTGCAACGGGACTCGAACGCGATGCGAACATCCCATTGACCGTTGCTTCTTACGTAAGTTGCCAATAAGCGCAGCATTATTTCTCGGTCCAGTCGAACGGGCACTACCCTTACTATGACCCTTACCTACTCTACCTAACCTACCCTTATTATTATTATTAATTACGACCCTACCCTTATTATTATTAATCAGCAAGAAAAGCGGAGATCTGTCTGGATATGTATTGGAGCTGATCACTTAAGGTCTGTTCTCGATCGATAACTTGTTCGAGCTATATATGAAGCCCATAAATAATCTTTGTTTATCAGTGATGTCCCTCTGTACTAAGTGTGTACTGTTCTAGTAGCTTAGTATTGTAGTTTATACTATTTATTTTTGTATTTATATGCATATTTACAGCTTATTTCATATATTGTTCGCCTATTATTGATCTGCATTTTTAATAATGTTTAAAATATTTATTTTAAATGTTTTCCGATTTTTAAAAATTTATTTTGAATATTTTCCGATGTTATTTTTTAAAAAATTTATTTTAAATAATATTTTCCGAATTTTTTCAAATTTATTTTTGATCTTTCACGATTTTTGAAGATTTATTTTTAATAATATTTTCAGATTTAATAAAATTTATTTTTAATAATATTTTTCGATTTTTTAAAAATTTATTTTAAATAATATTTTCCGATTTCTAAAAATTTATTTGTAAATTTTTTAAAATAGAAATCTTAGAAGACTTCATTAATGATATTTTAACTATTCATATTTTACGTTTTTTAAAATCTATTTTATTTTAAATTAAGCGTGGAATCCATACATTGCAACTGTAGTATCTTAACAACAGAATCAGAATATAAAAAGAAACCTCACCTCCTGATATGAACATGTTGTTCATATCTGAAGGTTAGGTTTCTTTTCTAATATATTATATAAATATATATATTTTCAAATATTAATATAAGAACTATAACATTAGGTAATATTTTTGGCGAAACCCAAGCGTTTTAGTCTCCTTAATGACCTGGCAAGGAGCAAGCGCCTTTGGTATTTTAAGTTTTTTTTACCATTATTAATTTTTTTAAAATTAATTAAATTACATTTTTATTAAATAAATAAATTTAATTAATAATAAAATTTAATTAATAATAAAATAAATTATTAATAATTTTATAAAATTTATTTACGTTTGCAATACTTGAATAAGTTTAACGATCACATGAGAAAAAAATTAATTTATAAAATTAAATTCCATTCAATTATAATTTAATATTTTTATGTTTTAACAAACATTTATTTTGGTCATGAGTAATTCTTGCATATTATTTTTTATATTTTATTTTTATAGCATTTTTGAATCGTCTTTAAAGTGATATCAAATTCACAAAATTATAAAAATTCACAAATTATAAAAACAAATTATAAATCTGGTTCATATTTTTGTCTATTTTGTTTATTGTGTTTATTGAGGAAATGGAATTAGACAATTGTTTTGCTTATCATATTCTCTTTCAATTCTCAATCAAATATATTTGCCAAAACAAGCTTAAAATTTAAAGTTGTTTGCGGCCAATGACAAAAAATCCTACATACTTTAAGGCGCATGTTGCCCACATGTGGGGGCGGCAGGAACAATCAGAAACAAAGTGTGAAACGTAGCGAGTTAATTGAATTTCAGACGGCGTCTAAAAACTGAAAAGCCTGCAGTAGTCGAAAGTGTTTCTAGTTAGTTGTTTATGCGGCGTGCTGCTGCGTCGTAGCCTTTATTTGATACTCTGTTGCTGAAGCAAAAACAGGTATATTAGCTTGAGTTCAAATGGCGAGTTTACAGCTAGCGATACTGAATCGAGCGAGTATTCCCCTAATGAGCTAGTCTCTCGATATCAATGACAATAGCAGTACAATATTTATTGGACATGGACATGTTCAGCTTAATATGTGGAGTATATATAAATAGATGTATATGCTAACATGGATATCTAGTACTTAAGCTTGAATTTTGTTTCGCTTATCGGGTACTTGTGTTTCGAAAATCGTATGTTCTATCTCGTATCTAAAATGCGAATATCGAGTGGATTGTAATATAAATTTTGCTTGTTCGAGCTTTAAAAATCCACATTCCTTTACAAAAAAAAAAAAACAAATCAATAAGCCCTGAGTAGCTATTAAAAAAATGTTAGTATATATAAATAATAAAATATATATTATATAAAAAATATATAATACCCATATATATATATAAAATAATATAATACAAAATAAGCTAAAAAATCAATAAATAAAAATTTATAAGCAGAGTATTACGCAGTCGTATAAGTTTCACAAAATAGGTTTAGCGCGTTGCAGGCAGCGGGCTGGGTTAGTTGACTGCTTATACAATTTTAGTGAATTTTGTTTTGCCTCTTTTTTTGGTTCTGCTCGGCATTAGCTCAAAAAGTTGCCCATTAATGGACGTACGAAATTTACTTTGGTCGCGCAGCATTTGCAGTGTGTGTGTGTGTGTGTGTGTGTGTGTGTGTGTTTGAGCGACATGATGTTGTGCGAAAGGGCGCTCTAGCCTCATAGAGAAACTGAAGCTGTTGTTGATTTTGATGCTACTCTGCTGGATGTTTGCATTTGGGCAACCGCTGACGCGGCTGCTGCCACTGGCAATGCCACACACTATACGCCCGCGAACCATGCTCCTGCCTCCCTCCCCACCAGACCCGTTATCTACGGTGGCGCTCCGCTAGTTGATTGCGTAAATGGCTGCGCTGCGTTGCTCTGCCTACAGCCAACAGAACTTTGCACTTTGCACGAATGCGAGTTGCTGTGTGCACTGCGAACCGGAAGTCAATAAAAGTTGGCCTACTGCGCAGTAGGAGGCAACAGCAGTCAGTCACTCTGAGCCAATTTCGAAAGAGTTTTTTCATTTTTGCATTTTTGACTAGCAAAGCACCTGGCTCAGGTTAACCAAATTAGCTGACATTGGCTTGTTGCAGGCCTTGATTAAAAATTATAATTCGATTTCAATTCGGAACTTTATGAAGTACAAGAAATAAACACAAACACTGTACAACTCGCCATTAAATTAAAGAGTCTAAACTTAATTTTTATACTATTCCAGGAAAGATAGAAGTTTACAACAAATATATAACAATCATAACAACTAAGGAAACTCTAGTCGGAGGTTCCCCGGCTAGGAAATACCCTAAACCCCACCCCGCCGCCTATCGGCAGTTAATCGGCATATAATTTTAAATTAAATTTAAAATCTTTGACGCCAGTTTAGAGAATCGAACCCGGGTCTGCACGTTGGCGATCGGCGCTTCTACCAACACAGCCATTGCACTACATGAGGACGGAATAGCGAATTCCTAAGTAAAGTTATTGAGCTACTGAGCTCAGTATCAGACTGAGCTACTGAACTTTTTTTGTTGTTGTTATGAATTCTTCGAATGTTCTAGATGCTTCTACTGCTGCTATCACGTGCGTGTGTACGTAAACGTTATGTAAACGTTTTGCTTAATAACTTAATAGATTTAATCTATAAATACATATGTATGTATGTGTATTATATTGACTTTATTTAAATTATATCAATGTTATTCTTATTTTATACATATGTAAATATATACAGTATGTACATACATACATATGTATGTACAATTAAATGCTTAATAACTTTTTTTGTATTCTTAATCAAACTTGCGCAGCGTAATTATATCATTCATATATTATATCATTCATATATAAGGATAATATGATACGCCCTGACCTTCCGTTATGTTATTCTTCTCATCATGCAATTATTAACTGCAACCTAAAAATTAACTAAATGGTAAATTAAATATATAAAATAGATCTTCAATATGCGAACCATTCATTCATTCTTTTAGACTCAACAATAATTCCTATATATCTACCTTTTAAATATGCCTATTAATATATTATATTCATATTTTTAATTTATATTCTAAATTTAAATTACTTATTTTTTTCTTTTTTATATTTTTTAAGTTATTCTCTAATTACTTTAAAATGTTCCTCGTGGATGAATGAAAAGAATTAGTAGAGTTAATGTGAATAAATTTTGCAGTGGCGCCCTCTAGTTTCCATGGTTCACTATAAAGCTCTTCAAATTGAAATCCCGTTAGTCCGTTTTCAGGCATGCTACAAAAAAGCTTAAATGTAGCATAAAAGTGTTAAAATTGAACAAGCCTGCAACAGTCTTGAAAAGCGCCCTCTATTGTACAACGGAAGCAGCTTTGGCTATCCTCGCTGCGCCATCTGGCAGCTAAGCACGCAACCGAACAAAGGAATTTGGAGCTTGAAAGCTCCCAAAGACGCAACAGGCTAACAAGAAAATGAGAACAAGTGTGTCAAAAGGAAAATGCGAAAACTACAGTCCAGACAAAATGCGAAGATACTGCAAATGCAAACAACGAAAACAACAAAAATAATAAAATAATAGATGAGAAGACAAACCCAAATATCTGCATTTAACTGTATCCATTCGTGATTGAGTTCATTGTTCATTTCACAGCGGCGATAGAAAATTGTCCAGTAGCCGGTAATCGAGGTCAACCGAGGCTTCAAATCATATTTGATAAATAAAGACCGTTCGTCCTCCATTTGATATTGGCAAATAATTTCCACTCACTTTGAAAACACACAAATTAAACTCAAATTTAAGATGACGTAAAATAAAATGAAAGAACACCAAGCGAAAATCAGTAGATTCATCTACATCTAACACGATGCGAAGCAAAAATGCAACTGAGCTCAATGCACGAGCTGTCGGGCGAGCTGCTCGCGCAGGCTTCGCAACAGTAAAGCAGTAAATGAGTCATACTGTAAAAATAATAACAACAGTGTAACTAAAACATGAAATTAACAAATTCATTTGCCTATTGGATTTAATATTTAATGTTTTATTGAATTAAAAAAGTAAAATAATTAAATAAATATATTTAAAATAAATTTATATTTTAAATACATTATTATATAAGTAAAATGCAAATTGATTCATAATAAAAATATAGGAATTTAAATAATGTATTTTAATTTACAAAGTGAGTTTTCAAAGAATTTTACAAAAATCGGTATAGTTCTTCTGATTTCTGATCATATTTTGATCGTAGGTGTAAAACACCGCCTCCTCGCAGCTGAATACACAAATGGATGTATATAGTCACAAAATTGTATCTTTACCGACAGAGTAACAATCCTCACTAAATCATATTAAAAATAAATTTATTTGGAAAATATCTTGCTTACTTTTTTTTACAGCGAAAAATAAACAAAAGGCCCACTGTGCGGCTGCAACTTGCTACTTGGTTCATGTGTATTTCATACAATTTTGATTTTTATATACTGAACCCATTGAAAATGGGAAATCAGGGTATAATATTTTAGTGAAAACAGAAGGAGATGTCGTAGACCCCATAAAGTATATATATTCTTGATCAGCTCAATAGCTGAGTCGATATCCGTCCGTCTGTATGAACGCGCTGATCTCGTAAGCCACAAAAGCTAGAGATCTGAAATTTGGCATGTATACCCGTATATACCATACGCAGTACGAGTTTTTTTTTTTTTTGTCATTTCCGAATTATCGATAAATTGACTTTCACTTAAATGTACCATTAAAGCTAGAGACTTCAAATTTGCTGTGCAGATGGGTGTACTGAATGCGGTCATTTTATAGCTTTTGGATTTTGGATGCCCCGCCCCCTTCGCCCCCAATTTGCAAATACTAGAGACTTATGCTTTGGCAAATAGACACATATGAATGCCATAATCACACTGTGAATTGGATTAAGAAAGTGCATCTGCAACAATAGTTATTAAACATTTAAATTTCCACATCAAACGCATATTGCAGCCCAAATCGTGGCAAATCGGATCTGGCTATATAGCAATTTTGCAAATTCTGTTACATTTTAAGCACTATTGATGCTAGAGACTTGAGAATTGGTATATATACTCGTATTATCCCAAGTTAAATAAACTATGGCGGATATATCGCCCATAGGTGGTGTGGCAAGCCACACCATTTTATAACTCTTAGTACTAGAAACTTCAAAATTGGATGATATGTGACTGTTGACTATCGATCACCTAAAATGTATTTTTACGCCTCTTTTGGGGCGTATCCTATTTAAAAAGCTTACAGTTACCTTCCTTTAAGCCCCTTCTACGTCTACGCCCACTGGGGGCGTGGAAAATAGAATCAAACCACTATTTTTGAGCTATAAACACACAATTTATTGACTTTTTGGGCTTTTACCACCTTAATTGAGTTGCTAAATATCATAAATGTAAAAAAAAAATATATATTAGAACAAAAAAATAAAGAAATAAAAAAAGCCGGCATAGAGAGAGAACCCGAGATTCGAACCTCCGCCCACTTGTACGAGTCAGAATTAATCATCTCTACCACGACGCCATCACTTTGATTGTCCTATCAATAATAAATAAATAAAATGTGTGTAACAACCTACTTCAGCCGAGACTCGAACCAAGGGTGCACACGCACATATATGATCGCCGCACGTCACTTCTATTAGCAACGCCACTGAACCTAATAATAACCAGGTAACTTAATTAGCACATGATTCACGCTGTATTCTATTGTATTCGTTATTTCTTAGAACAGAAGAAAATGTTCGCTGTGCAGCGCACATTTGTCAATTGCCTAAACGTTTTATTGCATAGCTTTAGTGTTACTTAACGGATTTTAATAAAATTTTCAGCATTAATTAATTAATTATTAATTATATTTTCTACTAAATTGTAAGAAATTGGCATATAGCAAAAATCAAAATTGTATTAAGTACACATGCCAATAAATACAAAATTTGTGTGGAAACGGTGTTAGGGGTGTGGAAAAACGGTAAATTCGGATCTTGAAATGTCTTAGAATTGGGTGCTCGGGTGTGAATGAGTATTTCGCAATCGGCAGCGTCGGACTGTTTTATTTAACTATGTTTGGTTTGGCAAGCATTGTTACTGCTTGTCCTCAAAAAATACAATGTCATGCAGTGGAAAGCAGTGTTAAGCAGCACCAACATAATCAATTCTAATTCCTACAAATGTAGGTGTAGGTTCGAATCTGGGTGTAGCAATTTCGTTTTTTTTTTATTTTAATTTAATTTTTTAAAATTTAATTTTAATTTTTAATTTTTTATATTTATATTATTTTTCAAATCAGTGAGAAAAATGAGAAATTACAGGTCATTTTTAAATAGGACACGCCCCAAAAAGGGCGTAGAAAATCGGAAATCTGTATGCTACAAATTATATATATGGTGGAAGTAAATTGGAATGTCTATATCTTCAATGTTTTGGAGCTTACAATTGGGCGTGAATGAGTATTATACAGTTTGTAACGACCGACTGGAATGTTCTTCTTCGTTTATGCTCTATGATCGTAAAGACTGCGTTTAGGAATATAGTTCATTTATGTTTATTTTGTACTTTTCTGGGGATCATATTTTAAACAAGGACGAGATGTAGCCTCATACGTACCATTATATCTTGATTAACATCAGCAGTTATAATATAAGAAATATTTATGAGAATTATATAGCTCACCTGTCTCTGATGAAATTCCATGGCCGGCCCATTGCCATTTAACTCGAGGGCAGACATTTGTATAAACAAATATGACTAATTGCTGTAGGAAATCACGTAGGGTTACTTAATATTGTCTTCTTACAGTTTGGCACTCTCATACACAGTGAACTTTACACTAAGCTTATCATGCAACTTCAAATTTGACATTTAGAGAATATCTAGGGTATTTAATCAAACTCAGTTTTGGTTATATATTTCGCACATTGAGTTGGATCTGAAAAAAGCAAAAGATTAAATAGATAAGCAACGTATAAAATATTTTGAATAAATATTTTGCTTTTATTTTGAGAAATCATATATTAATAATATTGATATACTAAATATATTTTATAATAAAATCAAGTAAGAAAGCATTACAGTCATTTCATATTTATTTTCTTTATACGTCACGAAGAACGATTGAAATATCAGCGCAAGGTATGTTCTAGTCAGGCACTCCCGTCTAGAATCAATTTTTCTGGTTTTAGTCACGTAGCAATGCATATGATCTGTTATATTGGTATGTGTGAATAGCTTGTGAACGTATTCAGAGAGCAGCATGTTTATATTATACATGGGGCCGTCGATCTAATTGATATGAGCTTGAGGAGTCACTTCATGATTGTAGTACGAATTAATATCCCTTATTTTCACAGGATTCATATTAAGTGCTCTTTCAAATTAATGAAAATCTCAGAGACAAAGCCTAAGTATGTTTTGATGACAACAATTTGAATTTAGCTAGCAATATGGATGTGGATGTAACATACGAGAGATTTTAAGTGAATTTGAATTGATTTTTTCCGAATTTATGCCTCACCAACGTTATGTATGCCAGAGTAGCGGATGCCTCTTTGCAGAAATTGTAATCGAATCGAGTCGCATTGAGTGTGCCAAATTGCAGAAATTGAATGTATGTCGATTCGAATATGGACTGTTGATAGCTATGACAGAATTGTCTATGTCTATCTATGTCTATCTATGTGTGTCTATGTGTGAGTGTGTAGTTCCGGTTGCCGGAATATTGAAATTGTAATTCAATCGAACTTGGACGAATGTCAGCGCAATCTCCGTTAGAAATATAGAAAATTGTTGTAGTATATATATATATATATATATATATATATGTGTGTATATATATATATATATATATATATCTAGAAAGTCCGTTACGGACTATCTTTGTCGTAGCGTTTAGACCTACTCAGTTAGTTAGAAATTTCTTATGAATTTTGAATGGAAATACGAAACCTTAACATTAGTATATAATATATAGTACATATTAAAAGCTATATAACAGTTCTCTAGTTTGCAGGAACCAAGTGGACCGACATTTATTTATTTAACAAGTATATTTATATATATTTATAGATCTCCATATTCGCGCAGATCAAATTAATATGAAAAAATTTATAGATATTCTAGTTGCATTGCAATCGTATAGATCGTAGGTCCTACAATTTTGGGTTTTGCTATATTTGGATACCAACTCGAACTTTCAGGAAGCTCTTGAAAATAAAGTTCACTTGCAAATGGAGTCAAAATGTGAAAAAGTTTGAATGTTTACTAAATTGCCACATATTCAATAGAAAATGTAGATCCGCTGCGCATTTCATTGCATTCTGTGGAGTAGCATAGGAACAAGTAAATAAAACGTTTGGCCAATAGGCAAAGAGCTCCAAACGTACAAGTTTTCTCTATACTTGTGCATTCAAATGTTTGCATCCTTTTTCGATTTCTATTAGCAAATCCACAATTGCGATAGAATTCTGTTTCAGCTGTCACTTTAGTTTCGGATTTACCAGTATAGCATTTAAGTGATGATTCGGCGACTAGCTCTTTTCGAGAGTCTGGCCGTCCGTCTACCCGTCCAATTTGCTGCTTTTGAAGTAAGAGAATTTAAAACCTAAGTCTTTTGATTTTTTTTTTAAATACAATTTTAAGATTTACCCGACCACAAGGGATATGACATATCGGGATATACTATATCTGGTTCTCAGGTAAGCGTTGCCAACAAATTCGTAAAGTTAACAAGTAAGGAAGCTCTAGGCGAGACCTCTCGACTAGGAGATACCCTGAACCCTTCGAAGGGTGTAATGATTATTTTGCATATATATTGTAAGCAACACATACAATTGATCGATAATTCGGAAACGGGATGAGTTATCGAAAAACAAAACAAACTCGGTCTGCGTATGATATTCACGAGTATACATTTCAAATCTCAGATCTTACAGAGGGATGGACGGACAGACAGACAGACAGGGCTATATCGACTCAGCTCATCGAGCTGATCAAGAATATATATACTTTATGGGGTCTACGACATCTTCTTCTGCCTGTTACATACATTTTCAGAAACACATTATACCCTGATTTCCCATTTTCAATGGGTTCAGGGTATACAAAATACGTGAGAGTTTATGACATATGTACATATTTCTACATAGATAGAACATGTGAAACATCAGCTCAGCTAAGGTTCAGGGTCTCTACACGTCAGGCACTGCCGTCTAGAGGACACTTTTTAGATTAAATATCGCTTGCATATGAGGAATATCCCAACTGTACAGTATTTTATTTGAAATAGTTGCATTAGCTATGCAAATCACATCCAGCCCCTGAAGCCACTCGGACGCTAAATGGCATCCAGGATATAGATATATCCCTTAAAGGTACTTAGGGATACAAAATAAGTGCACAACATAACTTTGTCTTAGCCAATAGCCATTAGAAGTGCATTTCCATTTGTACTTTATGCCACACACACGCACACACACACACACACGCACACCGACTTAGCTGCAATTGGTTTTAACGATTGCTGCAGTTGCCTGTTGGCAGCTTTAGTTTTCGCTTTTGCTTTAGTTTGGATTTGGCCTTCTTCCGCTTAACAAAATACCGTTGCAATGTCTGCACATGTGTGTGACTGTGCGAGTCTGTGTGGCAGTTACACACATCTAACAATGTTTTACACACACTGTTAACAAGGTGGCCCCGCGCACCTGAGCGGGAGCCCGAAATGGCAAACGGAAATTGTGCATATTTCACTTAGCTCCAACACTGAAATGGCAAATGGCAGCCCAGTTAAGAGCTAAAAAGAGAAAAACCAGCTGGCAAATATTTGTATAATCAAACGGTCTGATTCTCGCCACCTTCCTCAACATCGAGTCCTCCCCAGTCGCCTCTCCCCAGCGATTCAGTGCTTATAAAACGTTAAGGGTAAATAAATTATTAGCAGAGCGTCAACCTGTGTGCTCACTGTGTTAACCCTTGCCTGGGCAACAGCAGCGAGGGCTGCTCAGCTAATAATGAGGCCTCACACAGAAATAACTTTGAGGATAAACTGGCTTATGCACCTGAGCACATATGCTAGCTGATAGACTGCCTCTGTCGTGATATATTTTCTGGTTTCTGGCAGATTCTAATATTTCCTGATTTATCAACTATATCAGCCAGGAGTTTGATCTATAAAGTGAGTATTAATTATATATAAATATATATTTGCAATTCCATATTTCAATCAATCATGACTCGTAATTAAGGTGATTACTTCACAATCAACACTCGCGTACAGTGAAGCCTCTGCTTGGGGCATTGCAAAAATGTGCCATGTTTGCCAACATGCAAAGAGAGTAACGAGACAATTACCGTTGGGAGCGCCATCAGAGTCAGCTGCCGTTGCCGCTGCCGCTGCTGCTGGCCAAACATGCAACTTTGAACAGTTATACACACACACACAGACACACATAACTGCTCAATGCAACAGCAGCGACGAATGTGTGCCAACATAAAAAAGCAAAAACTGAGGCAGACATTTCACTGCAAAACTTTACACTGCTTTCAGCCTCTCTGCGTATGTGTATGTGTGTGTTTGAGTGCAACGTGACTGCTGCCTAGGGGCGTGGCTCTGTGGCCAATGTCTGCGTAGACAACGTGTTAAGCTTCAGTGGTTTGCCATTGCAAATGGGACACATTAGCAATGTTGAAAGTTGCTGCAACGGGGAATGAAATGGGAATGGAAACGGGAACGGGAACGGGAACAGGAGCGGGAATGGAAATGAAAGCGGAAGCACGGAGAGGCCTAGGCAGGTTCGAGCTGGGTTAGAGTTTGGGAAACAAGGCAAAGGGCCAGGCGGCTTCTTTCACGCCGTCTGTTTAGCCTGTGCCAAATGTGTCAGAAATTAGAAACCAACAGTCATTTGACTGTTTCGTGTAATTATATTAGCCTAAAAGAGTCGAGTCGAAGGTGTGAAAATAAAGTTAACTGACAAGAAAGCATCTGCTAGAAAGTGCAGCTGGATGTTTTTATCATAAATAAATCAGGGTGTAATGTTTTTGTGAAAATGTATGTAACAGACAGAAGGAGACGTCGCAGACCCCATAAAATATATATATATTCTTGACCAGCTCGACAAGCTGAGTTGATATAGCCCTGTCCGTCTGTCCGTCCGTCCGTGCGTCCGTCTGTATGAACGCGCTGATCTCGTAAGCCACAAAAGCGAGAGATGAAATTTGACATGTATACTCATATATACCATATGCAGTACGAGTTTGATTTTTTTTTCGATAACTCATACCCTTTCCGAATTATCGATAAATTTCGATCAATTTAATTTCATTTATGTGACCCATTAAAGCTAGAGACTTCAAATGTATTGTGCAAATAGGTGTAGTGAATGCGGACATTTTGTAGTTTTTGGATTTTGGATGCCACGCCCCTTCGCCCACAATTTGCAAATACTAGAGACTTATGCTTTGTCATATAGACACATATGAATGCCACAATCACGCTGTGAAAATTTTATTAAGAAAGTCCATCTACAATAAATGTTATTAAACATTTAAATAATTATATTATATCTGCAGAATATTTGTTTATAAAGTAAAAGATTTAAAGGCTTCAAATCTCGTAATCATAAGTTAATTTATTTTGAGGTATCAGACATTCTAACCGAGTTCAAATAACATTTTGATGCTGTCGAAGATTAGTGTATTTAACTTTTAGATATATATATATATATATAGATAGAATAAAATTATATTACAAAGATTTGTTGGAATAACAACATAAATAATAATTTAAATAAATAAATTTATTAATACATTTTACTATCCAATTATCATGCTTATAAATCTCTAAATAAAAAATATTGCTCTTAATAAACTAGTTACTTTTTATTAATACAAAAACTTAAGGCTGATTTGCGCTAATCAAACTTTTTTATCTATGAAACAATATCAATATTATTATATTATATTATATATATAATTTGGTATATTATAAATTTGGTTTGTTTGGGTTTATTTAGTAAAGAACCCGAAAATCAAAATTGATAAATTTCCCAAAATAAAGTAACAGAAATGTATGGTAAGCATCAAATACTGGAATCATTATTCAATTTGCATTACAATTTCATTAAAAATGTAGCTTTTTTTCCGTGTAAGTCGTTAAGATAAGCTCTTCGAGATCGGTTGTGTCGCGCATAATCGAGAACGTATTGACTTACTTACTATCGTAGTGAGATAAGACTGCACCTGCATCTCCCCTCTAACCGCGCGCTGCCACTCAAGAGGGGCAATAAACGCTGTGCTTATCAGCAAAGTGATCTGCTCGCCGATTGACATTGATTTATTTATGATTTGTTTATAAGTTTAACTCTCACAGAAAGTTAACAAATATAAACTAAAATGGATAAAAACATCTTCTCTAACTCTCAGCTTAGAAATAAGCCGATTGATTATGATAAAATGTACCAAATAGCTGGTAAAACACCTTCCGAGCTGAGGTCTGAGTTTAATAATAACCAATGCTTTCATGCACCGACTCCCAGAACCTCAGCACAATAACAACAACAATCACATTTACTAGTGCTACCAGTAGCCCAATATATACTACTGCAACTGCTGCAATCAGCAGTGCAATCTAGTGGAATCTAGTGGAATCATGGTTAGTCATGCAGCCCGCTGGCCACCTGCCCACGTAAAAATTGTCGCTCCAAAACTCACTGGAGCTGCTATAAGATAAGAGGAAGAAACCTACATCGCCCAATAACAGTAGCAAAAGAGCAAACCGAGATACAACTAACATGGCGAAATCCAACAACAGTTTTGCCTTACTAGATATGGACATGGATGTAACCAGCGAAGGCGATGATGAGGTGCATCCCCAAATCACAAGTGCAAGCCCTGCGACTGCTTCTATTGTTGATCATAACAGCACTGCTGATGCAACTAATACAACAGTTCAACAACCTTCAACATAAGGAACCCAGCAACAGCAAACAGTCTATCGGTTCACTTAAGCCACCGCAAATCGCCGCAGGGCAGTGTACTTGGTCCGCTGCTGTTCTCCTTGTATACCTCAGATATACCCAGCCCGTCCTCTCAACATATGGATGCGCCCTCGAAAGCTGTCATTGCCACCTATGCTGATGATGTTGCAATCATCTATAACTCTAAAAGTCTGGTTGAAGCAAGTACTGGACTACAGAGGTACCTTGATACTCTCGCTGATTGGTGCAAGCGGTGGAAACCCTTGCTTCACCCTAAAAAGGATAACAATGCATACCATCCCAATCCAGCTGGCCGGAGTAACTCTACAGCAGCCAGCACAAGTGAAATATCTTGGAATCACACTGGACAAGCGTCTCACCTTTGGGCCGCACCTCAAAGCTCAAAAATGTCGTCACAGACTGCAACAACTGCGATGGCTCAACCATCAAAAGAGCACCTAGCCGCTGAGATGCAAAAGAGCTGTTTACGTGCAGTGTATCCTACCGATATGGCTCCTTGGAATGCAAATCTGGGGGATTGCTGCCAAATCCAATTACAAACGGGTACAGGTACTGCAAAACCGAGTACTACGACAGATAACCAACTCTCCCTGGTATATACGCGGCTCAACTCTCCATAGAGACCTCAAGCTGACTACTGTCGAAGAGCAGATTACTCGGAAAGATTGCAACGACACCGAAGCCTACTCGCAAGAGGTCTAATCCCTGCCAGACCCTTAAGACGACTGAAACGGCAAGGCTTTGCCAAAACGATGGGTTTGCAGTAAACTATCTACTTTTACTTGAGGTTTGGCTCTAATTTTATATATATAAGGTACTAAATTTGATTGTACAGGTTCTACAGTTAATAAAATTTGTATATTTAAAAAAAATTAAAAATGTAGCATATCCTTGGGGGCATCAAATTACGCTTCGAATCGATACTTTGAAAATACTCCACTGACAGTTGAAGTGTTATTTAAATTGATAGAAAGCGGAAATAAGTGCTGTCCTTCTTATCTCCATTGATTGAAAACGGAACTAAGTAACATTTGTCAGCAGCCGGCGCTGCGCTTCGCCAATAAATCCTTGCTCGACTGCCCACTCATTTCCCTAATGAAATCTCAAGAGTTTCTCCATAAGTTTTTGCTCGCCGGGGACTTCGTTTGCGGCGTTCACGCTTTTCCATTTGATTGCTAACATAGTTGCCTTCATTCATCAAATCCAATAATGCAAAATACTAGAAAAGGTATCGAAAGTTCCAAGGACGAGCCATTCGCAACGTTATTTCTTTTCTTTTTTTTTTTTTTAATCAACTTTGCTGCCTGCGGCGTTGGCGTTGGCGTTGGCGTTGGCGTCGGCGCTGACGTTGACGTCGTCGTAGTCCTCTGTCTGTTTGTTTTGCGCAAAAAGTTTTTTTTTGCGTTTTGTTTGTTTATTTGTTTGTTTTGCTTAAAAACTCTTCAGTAGCGCCAAAGGCAGCACAACAACAACTGAGTCAACAACAACAATAACAATAATGGCTGCAGCAAAAGGTTGCCACGCGTAAAATATTTCTTAGAAATTCTCTTATGCTTCTGCATTCCGCGTGACTCTCAGCAATATATATATATATATATATATATATATATATATATATATATATACACATTATATATATATATATGTATATAGTCACGTATATACACAATCTCACACATTGTGCCGTTGCTTTTGGCAACAAAAGCGCTCGCTATGAATCGCTTCAAGTTCAGCTCTTTGGTTTGGCTTCCCTGCAATTTTAACCCTGTAACCTCAATGCCAAAGGATATTCAAAACTATTCAACTGGATATCACAAAATTAAATAAATATTTATACATCGTATGATGTATCAGTGGCAACATAATAACTTAATCTCAGTCTTCTTCTTCTTAATTGAGGCTAGTGAAGGTTGCTTCAGTTGTACCGTTAGATGTAATTAAATTTAAAATCAATATGAATCTAACATATATTATTGACAAAACCCTATATCTCGCTTGATATTAAGATATAAGCCTTAGATTCTTTGACTTTAGAGCTACGTCTAAAGCTGGAGCGAAGCTTGCATCGAAAGTAATGGGTAACTTGTTGTCGACTATCGGAAACCAACAAATTCTAACTAATTCGCGTCCTTCTGGTGATGCTTTATGATTTTTAATATGGCAACAGCAGAGCTCGTAAATGTTCGAGGCAAAATTGTTTTAAACACTCTGTTTGTTCGCGCGCTTAAATACACACACACAGGCAGACCAGGCATTATACATTTTAATTTCAACACACACACGCATACCTCTGTGTGCCTCTGTGTGTGTAGCCCTCCCGCAAAGCACTTAGCAAGTGCGCAGTGCAATTGACAACTAGCCGTGACAACAACCACAATAACAATAACAGTAGCAACAACAATAACTTTGGTAACACCAACTACAACCCGCAGATGCTGCCTCTGCCCACCCACCGAGCCACGCTCTGTTGGCAATTTCCCTGCAGCATTTCTCCACACTTTATGAGACATTCATATATTTGTCAGTGTTGATGCTGTTTTTCTTGACTTTACCTTCGTGTACTGGTTTACAATGCTAGACTATAAGATACCCCGTAGGTAGTGGTCATGGGAGCCCTGTTAGAAAATACCCGTTAATGGACAGTGCTCCTCTATAAGATACCCGGTAATGAATAGTAAGGAGTGCTTGGCGAGGTGTGTTCCACTATAACATACCCAGTAGTGAGTAGTTAAGAGTGCTCGACTACAAGATACCCACTACTGAATAGTTCAGAATACGCGACCCAGTAGAAACAGACTGACAGATTAATTCTTTATAGTTATTTCTCTAGATCAAAAATATTTGTGTATATTTTATACTACGCTTTTTTCTATAAATTAAATACACTTTAATTAATTTAAATTGATTCAAAATATAAAAGAAATAGTTGTTATTGTTAGTCTGCAAAAATTAGATACCAAAAATCCGACTTGGAATATTGTCAGCATATATAGGTTACTACTGATTATTCATAAGGTTTTGTTGAGAAATATTTAGTCATAAGTTATCGCTTAAATATTATATAATTATAACTTATAATGATTTGTAAGAGTAGTTCTACGAACGCAAATGTCGCTTTCCTCTGATCACTCCCTATGTTAACTTACTGCTTATTAAATTGCAACTCACTGATTGATATGCATCAAATGCTTAACACGATGCTTTCGCATCCAAGCATAATTGCTTAAACAATTCGATTTATAAACCCATCAGTCCCTTCGCAGTTCTCTTACCTCACAGATAATTCGTTTTTAAATTACTTGCATCACAATTAGGAGTACTAAATTCCTTTCGCCAGCAGTCAGAGAGTGGAGAGTTACATGAAAATTGCTGGGCAACATTTTTGCCCTCTTGTGTGAGTGTGTGTGGGTGTGCGTGTGTGAGAGCGTGAGCGTTGCATTTGCTGTTGCTGAATATTTTTATTGGCACTTAAAAAGTTTGCTAAACAATTTTAGTTTTTATGAGGGAAATATGCTTTTACTATAATTAAATATTTGCTGTCAACGGTCGAGAGCATTCACAACAATAAAAGCGAAATACTTCTAAAGTATTTCAGCAAAATAATTTACAGAATTAATTTTAATTAAGCACACTGAAGTATTCTACTTTGAAATTGTAAACTTCAATATTGGTTTCATAACAGAAGTCAATTGCTTAACAGAAGATGTAAGCTTATTAAATTATTAAAAAATTATGATTCTTTATATATTAAATATATAAATTTTGTTATTATTAAAAATTTTACATTTTTTATAATATATACATATAACGTTCCGTATTATTTCACACTCACAGACCAAGTGCCTTTTTTCTTTCAGTTAGAGACTCTATATCAGGTCGTTTATCGAAGTCATAGCAACTCTGTCGCTAGCACGTGACTTTCCCTCTCGCTTTCACTCATACATTTATGTTCTCCCAACTAAAATTAAAAAGTGCAATACGACACTATTTCTGTTTCTATTTATTATTCTAAGGAAATATAAACGAATTTGATGTTTCGAGTTGCCAAAGTTTGTTATTTTAAAAATTTAACAATTTTCCGCAACTTTTTCGCAACTGTCAATTGTCTGTTGTGTCAGGTGCTGTTTTCTCTTATTTTTGAGTTTATTGTTGTGCTCGAGGTTTTTGTTTTGATTAGGTGCTTCTCTCAGGGGAGTTGACTTATTGCTTTTGTGCAGTTTGCCATTTGCAGTGTGAATAAGCCAAATGAAAACACGCCCGAAAAGCCAATTTAAAATTGAAGTAGCCAGCATTTGGGAGTAGCTGGAAACGCAGGGCATCTGCCCTGTCCACCTAATTTTGACTTTTTACATTCTTTTTTGTTTTTATTTTTATTTGTATTATTTAATTTCCTAATTAAAATTTACTTATTATTATTTTATTTAATTTCCTTAAAAATATTTATTTATTATCATTTTATTTATTTAAATAAGGAGTGTCATTCTCTTTTATAGAATGAAATATTCTTTGATCTAACACGATATTCGCCCTCGTTAATACATTTCAGAAGCTTATCGATATTGATTAGCTTAAATATAATACTATTAAAATCATGCAACAGTTGTTTAATTAACATCACGAGTGCAACGCTGTCGAATGCTACATTTATTTACTTCAGGTTACTTTTCGCACCTGTCAGCTATTTTCTAATTGACTGACTGTAAACATTTGCCATTGTTAAGCACTTAAGCGGCGCATGCAAAATTCTAACTGCAACTTTGGTCATTAAGCATTTGTTTTCGCATCAAATTAACCGCGTGGCTTCGCCGAAAGCCATTGGAATACGATTCGCTTCCTGATAGAACTCTGCAAACACACACACACACACACACGTACACAAGCTCTCCTGCCATATCTCTCTCGCGCTCTCTTTCCCTGCCTCTGTTGCAAACTCTTGTTTAACCGCTGCCACTTACTCACACTCCGAAGTCTGCGTGTGTACTGAGCAACAGCGGCAACGTCAGAGTTATCTCATTTTGTACCAAAAACTACTAGAAATTAAGTATAAAGTACCGTTTCAAATATATAAATATATATTGTATATTTTATACTTTGATTATTCATTAATTTGCATATATCATTTTCAAACTTGAACATATTTGATGTTTACTTATATTTACTGAGCAACGTTTATATATTTATCCTTGTACCAGCCAACTTGAGTTCTTCTATTTTTGGTACACTTGTACCACAGCAGCATACAGTATAACAGTTTAATTCCGTTACATCTGACTCTCTTTCGCCGAAGCGTTCGCTCTTTGCCGTTCGCTTTGTTTACGTGTACCGAACGGCCGAACGGCTCTTAGTTCCAAAGCATCGAAACATGAAATACATTTGTAGTGCAATTCTCAGTTATTGTTGCCGTAGCCATTGCAATGGCTTGTGGCTGGTATTTATCGTTTTGCTTTGCATAGTTCGTGGTTATTCTTTTTCGTCGATTGCTTGACCTTCAGCTAATTTGCATGCTGTCTGACATTGAAAGAATTCTGGGGCTGAGTGCCTAGCCGTATTTTGGTCACGGTACAGCTCGGCGCTCATTGTTGTTTATTCGGGAGTTCAATTAGTGCTTCCGCTTGCTTGTTGCTCCTCTTGTCAAGTATTTGACAGACACTCTTTCTGGATTGACAGCATTTGACGGTGATTGATGCAGTCGAGTGTATTGCCTTTCGTTTGTGTACAAAATACGTAGCATACTTTTTGGCATGTTTGATCTGAGCGACTTTTATTTGGCATGAGAGCGACATGACTTTGATGAATTGTTGTTGATTTGTTTTAAAACCATTGTTATATATTCAAATATTTGAATATGAATTCTGTTTCTTCTACTTAGTTATGGCATGTATGTAATACATATCATCAGCATATCTATTGACATTTCTATGCTTAATAATATATCATCAATATTGTGATTTTGATTTTCACAAATTCTTATTCTATGAAAATGAACATTTATGATTTATGATTTGGTTTACAAATATTCTCCACCATGTCATCTCACATTCCAGACAAGGTATACATCAGTCGGGCATACATATATGAATGAATTTTTTAATGAAGCAATTTAAATGCTTATTTGTGGGAGGAATTCTATCTTGACCTTTTGACTAGCCACAAGGGTAGGCAGGACAAAGAAAGATTATTTAAATACTTTGCCACGAATATTTTTTAGTTCAAAATGTATGCGGATGGGCTGGGAAGAAGAATATCAAAAATAACAATGGTATCACGGATCTAGGCCGGAATTGACAAGAACACATGTCACATTTTTGTGTAAGAGCTTTGAAAATTTGTAAGCTGCGCTTTAAACAGGTTTTGGGCAGCTGTTTGCTCAGGACATGGCACACAGGATGTGGCACATAGGAGATGCTGATGGTATTCAAGGATTGTAATGCTCTCTAACAAGGACATCGTTGGCCCAGTGTGGTTGCACGCAAGCTGCAAAAAATATGCAAATTCTACTTTTGCGTAGCAGCCCAAAGGACATAAGTGACGTCAATTTGCCAACAGGAATATAAATACACACATAGCTACACTGATGTATCCGTAAATACGGACTTATATATATATATATGTATATATATAGATATATATGTAAATGTGTGTGGGTGGGAGCTTTGCTGTTGCCGATTTGTTGCTTTATTTGCCTCGCCCGACCAGTTCATCTGAATTTAACATTCGCATTTGAGTGGCCGTCGAGTATGTCAACTACAAACTGCACCTGAAGCAATGGTAGCCATCGATCAATGCGAAACCCACAAAACAACACAATTGAGTCCTTAAAGCTGTGTGTACATAGGAATGCAGTCCGCAGACCACTTCAAATGCCGTTTTAATTGAGCTGCTGCAGCTTAACCCGCGGGTTAAGCAGCAAGCACCACAAAGCTCAAAGGCGAATAAAAAGCAGCTCGTTAAAGTTTGCTCGACTTGTGCATAATGATCCATAGAAAATCCGCAGCAGCCAAAAAACAAACTGCGAAAAAACTTCAATTTAAGCTTTTGGCTCTTAAAGAGTGTGAACGAGTTTATTGCTAACGAATTATTAAGGATTGTGCAGGTAATTTTATTCAAATTTAAGCTCAGCGTGGTAGCTTAAGCGTTCCCTAAGTTTAATTTAATTGAACCTTTTTAGTTGTGCACCCGGACCGGTAGAGTTGATAGGTATTGTAATATACGAGTCCGTCCGTCCCGCTACTGAAGCTAGAGACAAATTACTGACTGCCCCTGGTATGAGCACGGCACAGTGGAGAAGCAGAGTGGGAGTCCCACTAGCAGACACCGCAGCAAACTAGCGAGGCGCTTGCTCCCTGCCAGCCCATTAAGGAGACTGCTTGGGTTTCACCAAAAATATTACCTAATTTAAAAGTTCTTATATTCATATTTGAATATTTTTATGGCCTCTTCTTCATATCAGGAGGTTAGGTTCCTTTTCATATGCTAATTGTGTTGTAAAGTTACTACAATTACAGTGTATGGATTCCACGCTTAAATTAAAATAAAATAGTTTAAAAAACGTATAGATTCGTCTTATGAAGGAGATAAGATCAGGAAACCCTATAAAAACAAAGCGACTATACACTGACCCCTTATGACCAAAAATATATAATATCTATGACCATTGTTAGTCTCTAAAGTCTCTCTCTCCCTCCCTCTCTCTTTCTCTATCTGAACGAGTATTATGCAGTGGGTAGTACCCGATGGCAACATTCTTACTCGTTAACGTTGCTTCTTTGGCAACATTTAAATGTTAATTTCGTCCGAAGCAGCTCTGATTAACTGAGTAATGGTTCGATAGGCGCAAAACCAATAATAATGAACTGGTTTGGCGCATAAATTAGGCTGGCATCATGAAGGGCGTCGCATACCTTGTGAGTCAGCAAAATGCAAATTCCTTTTGCATATTTCGACCAACGGAAGCTGCTCAGAATTTACGTACATTTTCTGCTGCTCTGCTGCTGCAGATTGCATAAATTTGCAAATCGCAGCATTAGGGCGTTCAAGCGCCTTCTGCAGCAAGCGGCGCTGTCGCTGTCGCTCATTATACTCAGGCAGAGAGAAATATTACTTTAGATTGAACGCCTATTACATATTTATTATTTATATGTATGTATGTGTGAAAATAGTCCACTAGCTAGAGACTTATCAGCAGATTCATAGCTGCTGTTAAAAATTATATCCCTGCATAAAAAACTTTCCCATGTTTTATTGTATATCTAAGAAAACTTTGCATTTCCATGTGAATAAGCGGAGTATCATATCATAAAAACAAACTTTTCATGGCATCTTCTTCGAGATATCTTAACGGATCAAAGCTAAACCAACTTTAATTTATTATATATTTATATGTTTTGCTCGCTTGTCTTAGTTGCAGAATAAACACTTTAGATATGTACGAACGGATTATTATATCATAAAGTTAAACTTTTGTGATGCAAACTTTTTCCAAACAGCAAAATCAAATCAAAGCGGACCATAATATATTAGATATTAATGTGTTTATATCGTTTCACTAAGCTGCGGAACTTTTGGCAATGATTCTTAGCTTAAAGAGCTAAAATTTAAGTAATATCGGCACAACCTATAGAATGGCATTTGGGGTTTGTAGTCAACATTGAATGGAGGATGGCCATTATGTGCTGCCATAAAATGAGGTGCCGGCAGCCACATGCTCACTAATGAATCTACCAACGACAACAAACAACAACAACAATCGGATAGCTAACATTAAAGTGTCAAAAACTCAACGAAAACCGCCCCAAGAAAAACGCGTTTCTATTTACAACCGTGCGGCTAATTTCCACAGTAACAACAAAAAGAGAAATCCGACGAAAAGAAAGCTGTAATGGTGCAAAATGTACAATTTGGAGCTGCCGTCAAACACGTTAAAGCAGAGAACGAGAATGGGGAAAATATACCCAAGGGGTAGTTGCACTGGCTAATACCCTGCTCATAAAATTCTTTATGATAAAATAGACTGGCTAGCAGCAGCCTGCGACCTTTAGCTGTCTTTAGTCTTTAAATTTTAATATTCTCATTTTCCACTGAGCGGCAATATAACTTTCTTTAAGAAAGTTGAAAAATATTTTCGCAAGTTTTCATATTCAATTCAAAAAGCACAAAGAAAAATAATTAAAATAGTTAATAATGAAAAATAAATTATTATTTTTCTGCACTCGAGTTCAAAGCATCTACTTATTTAATACAGGGTGTTTTTATACTTTATGTATTTAAAGCTTAGCAATATGCAATAAATTTATATCTATATATACTTTTAGATAGCAGCCAAAGAGTCATTTATCTAAATTTAAAATATGCTGATCTAGAAATGTTAGCAAACTGAAGTCAGTTGCTAATGCTTGCGTTCTTGAAACTTGGATTTGTTAATCCAGAATCAATTTACTCTTTAAATATGGATGTTTTCATTTCAACTAATTTTCAAACTCTAAATTATAATACCTATTTCACATCCTCTCTCTATAATAATTGTATTGTAAGTATTCTATAAATATTAAATATACTAAATATTCAAGTATCTTTATATAAATTTTGTCAGCTTAATAAAAATATATTTGTTACAAACATAGTTCAATTTTGAACAAACCCCAGGTTAGTGAAGGGTAATAATATTTGATATTCTGACTTAGCCTCGCCCTACTTTGCTGCGCAGAAGAACGCGCTCCTTCATCCTGACTAACATCCGTCGAAACTCGATGTGGCGTTGCTTTCTCTATATTTATATATATATATATATATATATATATATATATTTTTTTTTTTTTTTTGTTCCGCTAAAAATGTAACTTCCTTGCAACAGATTTCAATTATGCAAAGAGATTTGCCGACTGAGTTCTGAACATTTTTCAGAAATGTTTTGATAACAAGAGGCGAGTCGGACGCGAGGCAGTCGCGATAATCAGACTGGCATATTTACTTTTAATTTGCACCATTAATTATGCAGTTCTTTGGCGTAAGGCTGCGCCAATGTTGACACCACAGACAAATTATGTTTGGCCATTATGGAGTACATAAATCAAAAACTCGGCGTAATTATGTCAATAAGCCAAATTGTTTATGCCCGTCAGCCGACGCCAGGCAATACCAAAAAGACGAACATAATGTTGTTGGGCATCGTTAATCATTTGCATGTCTCTTGGCTGGTCCAGCAAACAAGGCGTTCACAATTCGGGTGCAGCCATGCTTGGGCGGCCCAAACAATGGGCCGAAGCTAAACAATGAAGAGACTGCCCAGCAGCACACAACGACTTGCTATGAGTTTTGAAAGGCCAATTTATTTCTGGTTCAACGATAGCACCACAATTAATAATCTAGCCAATGCCCAATGCTCAATGGCCAATGGCCAACGGCCAGGCATATTGCTAGTAAGCCAGAAATCAGTTGATAGCGAGCTCCGTTATATACACAAAGAACTTCTGCTTTGATAGCAGCAAGAAGAAACACAACACTTTGTGAATTTAATTCGCAGACGCCAGCTAAAGTAGCTGCCGGCAAGCAACCACAAATGGAGAACAATGGGCCGAGCTATCCGGACTTTTGGCTTATCGCTGATAGCAAATCAGCCAGTTGCAGTGGAGCGAAAGGCAAAAGAGTAAAATAAAAAATAAAAAAAAAAAGAATAACATGCCACAAAACGAAAGTAAAGAACGTCAGAGTAAAGTGGTATGAGCAGCAGATACTCTGTATTCGACTATGAGCCGTACTTTCCTACCCACTTCTTGAAAGGGCAAATATACGTTTTCTACTTCTATTATCTATGCTTACAGGGTATACCGAATAAGAGCTGCAATAATGTGGAAGAAAAGTAAAAATAGGAACACATATGTGTATCATCGCAGAAGGACAGCCTTCAATATGATAAATAACAGATGAGCAATTTGTGTCAGCATTGTGTACCACCAAGGGGAAAGGAATTGGGTTCATTTCTTATTGAACGTACGATGGGGTACGGACTCATGTCGAGGCGGATCATAGAATGCCAGCCGACAAAGCAGTCAAATATGCAACATTGAGGACAACTTGAGGTTAACACTTTTCATATAGCAACGAAAATCAGCTAGCCAGTGGACAACTGGATGAATCTCAAATGATTAAACTGCTTTTAAGCAAATGCCCTAAGAATTCACAGCTATTTCTCTTGAACTTTTTGTTTTTGTTTTATCGAATAGCACATTATATACTCCATATACTAGGTCTACATGATGCTCTCCCTGGTCCAGTGTAATAAAAAACTCATCAATCACTTGGTGCTCCGAATACTTGTCGCCTGCACAGCTCTCATTCCTTAGCAAGTCCCCAGTTGCAGCTCCTGGCAACACTTTGAAAATACATTGACTATGAGAATGTCATGAATATTAAATTGCGATGATTGCCTTTGGCAGTGTACCCTGGTTCTCCTCTTCGTTCTCGTTGTCGCCGTTGTCGTCACCCTTATTGACCACGTACTCCTTGCTTTTGCTTTTGACTTTTCTTTTGCTTTTCTTCACTATACATTTACAGAGCTAGTTTATCACAAATTGATCTTAATAAAATGCACTTTAATTAAGTTAAAAATACAACAATTTGTAAGTGCATGTCTGGACAGTGAAAGCTTTAACATATATTTTCTGAAAACGAAGGAAATCAAGAAGAGGATGTAAAAGGATGGACAATTTAGATTATTAGAATGAAAAGCGTATATATGTAAGAAGTGTATATATATATACAAATGCATATGTACATATGCAATTTCTGTCAGTAAAATATAATAGTGAATTAATTACTGTTAATCATTTTTAGCATTTTATTATTATTTTTGTAAAAAAAATATTTATATTTTATATTTATATTTATATGTATATATTATATATTATATATTATATATTATATATTATATATTATATATTATATATTATATATTATATATTATATATTATATATTATATATTATATATTATATATTATATATTATATATTATATATTATATATTATATATTATATATTATATATTATATATTATATATTATATATTATATATTATATATTATATAATTTGAATTTTTGTTTAGTTTATTTTTAGATAATGTCAGAGCATGTCTACTGTCAATCTGACTTAACATAGAATTAGCTGTCACTGATTTTCAATTTTAAATTTTTCTTGTGAAGAAAAATTACAAAATAAGTATTAGAAGAAGGTATATAATTACAAATTCTAAATTTCAATATTAAGTCATGATTCGAATTTCCAGCTGTTTGCCTGTAGTGTTGAAAATTATGTACAATGTGAAACTAAATGATAAGCGTTCAAAATTGCATCCGTCAAATTCTGTTGATTTTTTTCGGGAGTTCGCTCAATTGTTAAAGAATAATGGGGAAGTTCTTAAATATCAGGTAAGGCACTCCGATACACAAAGAATACTAATTAAGTAATCTTCTTTTTACCTAATTTTCTTGTCATAGAGCGTTATGAATGTTCACCATAATTGCTAATGGGTAATTGGTAAGAATTTTGTTTTATATTTTCATGATTGACTAATTGCATATGAATTTTTGACAGAATGAATCGATATATTTATAAGTGCTTTCGACCTCCTATCGGCTTCTATCGGGTATTTTAAGATTTTTGATTACTTTTACATTTGTATCTGGTATTTAAGTATGTCGTAAATGTAAAAGAAATGAAAAATTGTTAAATACAGTAGTAAAGGGAACTGGTATCGATAAAATGCAGTTTCATTTATTCATAATTACTGGAGCAGTGAACATCATTATCACTAGGATTACAGCTAATCAAGAATCAAAATAATTATAATACCTGATAACGAATATGCGGAATGATATGCTTTTTAAACTGGATGCTTCATCAAACAAGGCGATACTGTTAAAGCAAACGATAATATCGACAATCCCCATCAGCCCTCGACAATCACGAGAACAAAACAAAGCGCAAGTCAATGGCAGCTTTGTGACTAAGGGTGTGTCCTTTATTCCGTTCTAGGCAAAAGCCTAGTCGTCTGCAGCACGAGCTTTGCGTATAATACACATACACACACATACACATACATGTACATAAACATTTTGAAAACAAACTTTCTTGTGGCTTGTTTGGCTCATAAGCTTTTGAAAGGCAGGCTGAAAGGCAGCTGTAATTGAATTTTTCATTGTTTACAAACAAATTATTGTTGGCTGACAAAGCAGTTGAGTTAACAATATGTTGATCCCATGGCCTATTCTATTCAAGTATAAATTGCTGCTCTACATCTTACCAGAAAGGTGGATAAATAAGGAGAGAGTATAAGAATTCAATATGCTTTCAGTTCTGCCAACTCGAGCACTCACATAATTAATTTAATTATTATAGTTTCGATTGTCTGCGTAATATTTTATTGAATTAAAATTTCATTCTGCCCTGTGCAACTTTTATGTGCAATGCGAAAGAGTTTAATAAACTTACGCTTATGGCATTAAAAGTTCGTAAATGGATTTTAAAGGTCTTGAATTTACGACCCACGCAGGCCGCAAAAATTTAAAATTAAATTGCGGCCAGCAGGCAACTCAGCCCGAACGAGCTGAATTTTTCATAAATGTCACGGCAGATGTAATGGTGCCCGAAGTAGCCTCAGAAGCAGCTGCCAGTAGAAAAGCAATTTAAATACCAAGCCGGGCAATGATATCTGCTCGACAATTCAACATTTAAGTTCAGAAAAATACAGCAATTCAAGTCCATTACAATCACCGTGTAAAAGTAAATATTTAGGGGGAGTTTTAAAGGACCTTTTAGTGTGTTTTTAATTTGCGATTAAAACATTTCAAGTCTTTTCATCAGACATAAATAAGGCGTTCGTGAATATTTGAAAATCGCTTTCGCCCGAATGCCACATAAACATATCGACAGGTCGTGCAGTTAGGCTCATTGTGGGTAATTTATGTATACTGACTGAACTAAATTCGGTCACCCTTTCATCTCCATCTGCTCTCGGCGAGCAGTGAAACACATGTAGACAACATTATTGAATTATCCATACACAAGCACAAGCACAAGCTCACGCACACACGTACACACATTCAAACGAGCAAACAGGAACATCATAACCGAGCTAAAGCCTAAGACAACCCCAAAATGAAGCCCCAGCAGCGTACGACCGACCACCTGATCCCGTTTGCCATCTCATATACCTACGCCCACGCACACACATGGTTACATAAGTGTCATTGCTATTGCCGTGCGATGTTATTTATGATAATTCAAAGTAATATCCTGCAGCAATTTCATCAACAAAAGCTAAGAGGCCAAAGCCGACTGCAAGTAGGTGTGTAAAAGCAAATATCCTTTCTGGGTAACAAGCACATGCTTGGGGGCTCTCGGTGAAATGGCCTAAACGTGTCAAACCTGCAAATGCCTGTGTGAAGATGGCAAATTTGTTTCAATAATTGGTTGTGACAGGTACACAAGTTTAACCGGAGTTCCTATTCGACCATAAAAACGTTCAAATTCTTGGCCAAAAACGCGGCTTAAGTGATTGGATTTCATAAATTGCATTGCATTTCCACCAATTTAATTTGCCTGTGAAATTCAAAGTATTTTTCAATAAAAGCAGTCGACCCCAAGTATATTGTCTAATATAAAAATGTCGTCATATTAACGTAGGCTAAATATATGTATATATTTTTTACTCTCACAGATCGCTGTTGCTGCATAACGCACTTAGTCTAAGAGAAACTGTACAATTTATTAGAAGTAAGGCAAAACGTGATTCGACAACGATCAAGTTAAAAATCCGCTTATCTTACAACACGGCTTAACTGACTGCTAAAAAAAACAACGAACAAGTAAGAAAGCTTTAGTCGAGGATGCCCCACTAGGAGATACCCTGAACTGAGCTGATATTCCACAAAATACTTATACTTATTTTCAAATTTACACAGATTTCAATTACTAGTGACTTGAGCTTTGTTTTAAAAAATTAAGGCGAAGGAGGCGTGACATGTAAAAAAAAATCCAACAACCAAAATGTATAAAACTCCTATAAAGCTAAATACAAGATTTTGAGACTTAAAATATATAATTTTCTAACTGAATTTCGATTTTTATTTTTAATCGATAACAAAAAACGAAAATAGTTATTGAATTTTTAAAACAAACTTAATATTAGCATGATATAGCCGAGTTTCTAGAGATCAGAACTCTAGAAATAAAACTCATTCAACGGAATTCCTATAATATAATGGCAAATTTGTCAAGCAAAGCTTAGAAATCGAATGTTATTTGGATTTGGCAAGAGTCCAAACATATTCAAGTCTTTCCCCCAGACATTTTCTCTTATCTCCCACAGCTACAACCGTTAGATTAAATAAAGTACACAATACATTCTTTAATTTTTACCTTTATATACACATCTGCATCTATATACTCATAAATATTCTATATATCTTTGATGACATTGGGGGTCACCGTCGAAATTTCTGCTAAGCTTTTCATGCCAAATTAAAAACAATTTTGTCAATTCGTTCTATATTCATCTGATTTACGTACAATGTCGGGATTATCTTCTTGACCTGTCAAGTACATGAGTATGAAATATATAAAATTCTAAGATTTGTTAAATTCAGCGGATTTTCGAGTTTGGGATAGTAAAAGCTTAACGTTTACAGGTTGATACACAATCACCAACACATATACGGATGGAAATCACTTGATCTCTGGGCAAGCTAGCTGGTACAGGAATTGCACCAACGTTCGAGTTGGCCGCCCGGTCATTTTTCTTTTACTCAAATATGGAATGATTCCATATTTGCTAAGCATGCCGGATCCGCGAGTATCGATATGCGCCCAATCGGCGCAAGGCACCATTTCATGAAGGATAGCAGCCGCTAAGCAAGAGCTCGCTAGACCACGCCCATCGTTGCTGAGATCATAGCCGAGCTCATCCGTAACCTGTTTTCTGTAGTAGTCCCATAGCGGAAGGCGCCACATGCGATCGCCGGTTAAAGAGCCAGCTCGTTGGAACTGCTTCCAGATGTAATGAGAATTGGAAAAGATCGCGTTCGCCCCGCCACCGAGGGCCTGCTGAGCTCCTTTGCCAATCGTTCCCACGTCAACCACCAGCCGCGGCTTGTAGCTAATTTGGCCGTAAATCAATGGATCGGCCATCACGACGACGGCGGCTTTGTCCAGATCGCGTATGGCCATTGCCTTGGCATTCAGTAGGGTGCACACATCGCCTGGCTTTGTAGACATGCCCGAGGGCATATTCTCACACAGCGGCACAATTACCACCACATTAATGGGCAGCGACAGCGCCGCAACGCAGCGCATCATAGCTACACAGGCCGCGGCGCCGGACATTTCCGCCCTATTCTCGTCCATACTGTCGCACGAACGCAAATTGATGCCACCCGAGTTGAATGTGATCCCCTTGGCGATAAAGAGCACGGGCTTGTCGTCCGGTGCAGTGCCACAGTAGCTAATCTCCATAAGTACTGGGGGCTCACAGGACCCTTTGGCGATCATCAAAAAGGAGTGCATACGCTGTTGCTCAATCCAGTCCATGGTGCGTATCTCAACAGTGATGCCGCACGGGCACAGTGCATCCACTGTGGCCTGAGCGAACAGCGTAGGCGTCATGCAGTTGGCAGCCGCATCGCTTAATCGTCGTGCCAGATTCTGGGATTCTGCTTTAAATATGCCACGCATCCAGCCATCCTTATCGGGCGAGTCATATAATTCCAGCTTTGGTTTAACGGGTCGATTCTTCTTATTCAGCATGTCGGTATACTGCCAAACGCCCAGCATGGATCCTTCGGCTGCCTGCTCCGCGTACTCCATGCCTTCGACGGCAATTTCGGTCATACGAAGCCGTTGCAACGATTGAGCACCAATTCCAGCAGCAATGCGAACATTTTCCATACCCTCATCCATCATTTCGAGCTCATTAAAGCCGATGCCATGCAGGCCTAATCCAACGACAGCAATACTGTCAAAGTCGGGATCAATATTATTGAAGATCTTTCCACGGCCCAATCGGCCAGTAACTTTTGTTTCACAAATTAATTGTGCAAGCTTTCCTCCTGAGCGATCGTTAACGATCTCTGCAGTTGGCGTCAACTTCGCCTCTTTTTCGCCCTCCTCTTGGTAAATACCAAGTACAAGACCTCTTCCTGGAGTCTCCTTGGCGCAAGAGAAGCGAAGGCTCTCAAATAAGGGAAAGCCGCGCAGGAAATTTGATTTTACCATGATCCGACGTACACTCTGCATATTGATATTTAAATTTCACAATAAATTTACACTGGTCGGTCAAAATATAAATATATGCCTTTTGAAACGATAAAATCGCGGGGAAAAAAAACAAGAAAAACTTAACACTTAATAATTTAGTATAAATATTTTTTTTATCTTTTTTCTTTTTTGTTCGTCAAAATTCCACTGAACACAACATTAGGAAGCTAACACTGATTTGTATGAAATAATAAATAAAAGTACCCCAGAAATAGAGCTGTAACGCCTTAATCATTTGACAGCTAGAGAAACGTCTGCTGAGGTTGGCAATGAGAAAAAGTATAATTAATAATTATATAATAAAGTAAAAAGAAAATCTGCTTTTAACTAAAGCGGGCCCTAAATTACCATTACCAATCTGTTCAAGATATACAAATATTTTTAGAACTATTTATTATTATATAAATTGCAAGTCTCTAGCATTCTCTCTCTATAGACGGCGGAAACGGGAGGTCATAGCTAAATCGACTCAACTCGTTGATTCTGCCTATTACATATATTTTAGTTATAGAAAGTGACTATATGGGCTGCATCTAGCTAGCCAAATAGCTAACAAGCAGCTAATTAATATTTATTCCAAAATCAGTATATATTTATTGATATTGGTATTGATATTTAGGTGATATTATATTTTAATATTAATGTACTATGTAGTAAAAACTGTAATTTACGAAGTCAACAACACTTTTGTGAGAAAAATCTTTAAAATTACTTAAATAAAATTGTCGTTCAATACCAATTTTTTTTAAGGCTTATTTTATTAGTTTCTATGGGTTTATTATGTCAATCATTGTTTATAGTCACGACAGAGTATAAGGATTTCAAATATGTAGTAAACATATAAACAGCCAATTTGATGGCTCATGAAAGTCGCGACTATTGCATTTTGATATTAGCTATGAAATTTTTTAGCTGTAAATTTAATAGTGATTTTGAAAAGTTGAGTTCTGCCAGCAAAGATGTTCGTTTAATGTGAAATATATTTTATAGCAATTTACACAATTAAAGCTTAACTAACTGTAACGGTAATGACTGTACTGGACATTAATTAAACACAATTCTGTAGTTTAATTAATGCAACTGCGTCAATAAATAAGACTGCAATTATATGCACCGCATTGATGTTGATGCTCATTAGGACTATATATGAATACATTTGCTGAAGGCAAACTACAAATTAAGTAATGTTGTTTTATAGTTGATTATTAACTTCAGTTAATATATTTACTACGAAAAATAATTTTGCATTTATATAGGTGAGGATAGTCGTACTAGAAAGTTGTCATGTTTTGGCCAGCTTTCAAAATATTTTCATTTATTTATATTAATATAATATAATATTAATAATTTTCGAATCTGCAGTTCTCTTCAGTGGATTAACCCATTATTGACTGAAGAAAAATACGCCTGCTTAAAAACTCTTTGGCACGTAATTAAGTGAGGAAACGACTTGGATTGCTGACTATGGAAGTATTTAAAACGTACTATTTTTAAAACGTTCTACTATCATTTAAGAGTGCTGTTAAAATCAAAGAAAACTTGGCAAAGTTTTAGCTTGAACCAATTGCAGCCCATTCTAGATATGGCAGCGCACTGCATCGTTGAGTGTTATTTGTTCAAGCTGGCATTCAATTTCCATTGGGTTGTTACAAATGAATTTTTCATTTAAATATATACACTATCTTAGTGGTTTAACCGCAGCTTAATGCTCCAAATGCCAAGCCATTCATATGATTATGGCCAGACGTGTAGCTAAGTGGAACTTTTTCCCCTCCTACTAGGACCTCACTGCCCCAAGCACGTTGCGTATCCAAGTTGTGGCAACTTAACACAGTTTTTTTGTTGTTGTTTAGGGCGTAACACTTGAGTCAGACAACTTTCTGGCTTTGGTGAGGTGCTGGAAATCTGCAGAATGGCTGCATGCTCGACATTTGCCGGAACCCTGCCATAAAACGCTCATGTGTGAGTGGCTCGGTGTATGTGTGTGTGTGTCTATGTGTGTGTGTGTTGACAGCATTTGTTGCCAACAATTTCATTACCGCGCATTTAAAGTTTTACCAACACTTATGCACTTCTAACAAATGAGACAGCAGGATATACACATTCGTTTCTCCAATCGCCCCGCCCACCCACATAGCAAAACATGCCCCTGTGCATATAGCCATGGATGGCACTGCGCTCGTTATAAATGGAAAACTTTTGCTACTTGCTCAAGTGGTTTTTGTCTTTTTTTATTTGCTTTTCTCTATTTCCTTTTGTTTTGAGTTCAGCTGCTGCTGCTGCTGCTGCTGTTGCTGCTTTTGATTTTGAAACTTTTACTTGTTTATTTTACTTTTTAATGAGAGCAGACTAAGAGATCGCATGTCCATGAACACGGACAATCCGACTGTGGAAGAACTGTGTGGCGTTCCAGTTGTATGCTTGTCGATTAGCCATATTTGAAATGGAACATCAAGTTGCAAAACTTTTGCAATGTGTACGTCGAATCCAGTTACCCGCTTGACACAACTTTTTGGGGCATCAACTTTTACTGCACAATTTGTCAAGTCGTGTTTTAAAGTGTGTGCAACAGTTGCATAAAGATAGAGAGAGAGAGAGAGTTGTCTGCTGTCAGTTAACATCTAAGCATGTCCAGTTCGATGGGCTGGATATCGAAATCTCTGCATGGAAAAATTGATTTGTGCAACTTTTTGTTTCCTCACTTTCAGTCTGTCACAATTGCCCACTCTTCAAATGGGCGGAATAAGTGGGAGTCGAGTGTTTTTAATTTGAACTTTTTGTGGCGCATTCGCATATCAATGACTGGACGAGGCATTCAAGCGTAAGTGGCAAACAGCCGCTGCCACAGACTGCCAGCACCGCAACCACAGTCCGAACACCACATAGAAATTCGGCTATGGAGCGTATTTCTGGCAGCTAAACAACTTCTATTGGAAACTTGGCAAACATTTCCACAATTTATTTTCCTGCATTGCAGTGATTTATAAATTTTGATTAAATTCTTTGGAAATCCTTTTGGCAAATGAAGTGAACCTGTTTAATGTCCGGCCGGACAGCCGGACTGACGGCCGGGCTCTTTATCATTCTTCATCTGGCATATTTTTTGGCTTTGCTTTCAATATGTGCAGCCCAATTAAAATATGTAATTGGCTCTTTTTTGAATTAAATAGTAAAAGTCAACAACATTCATTTGACTATTTTTGCCACGAAATTAAATAAGAGAAATGCATATAAAATGCAATTCAAAGAAAAAACACATTTATTTGTTTCTCTGTTAAGAATTGTGGAAGATAAATTGTAATTGAATAATTTTTAGCATTCTGGATAAATATGGCATATATTAGAGTGAAGATACAAATACATACATTATATAGTCGTACTATAAAGTCGTTTTGTTTTGGCCAGCTTTCAAAATATTTTCATTTATTTATATTTATATAATATAATATAATATTGAATTTCGAGACAGAAAAGGAAGTATGTGACCCTATAAATAAATTCCCTTGCTCGCATTGAACTGAAGACATCTATTTATTGTAACAAGTAAACAAATTGTCGAAATGTCTTCTAAAAAGAATTTTGCTGAAAAGTGAAGCGAAAATTATTCAAACAAGAATATAGCCAGCTGTAGCTCATTTACATATCGGCACAAGCAGAGACCTTACCAACTAATATTAAAATGTTCCACAATTAATTCTGCAAGAAAATGAATATGATAACCGTGGCATTCCTTTTAGCCCACTTGTGGATATTTCGATTTCATAGATATTTACCTATTAAAATAACACAAATATTGAATTTCAATACATCAAAATGTATAATTTATTATATACCATCAGACTCAATTATATAAATCTATTATTCACACATTTTAAATATTTCAATTTAATATTTTATTTTTTGAATATTTCGGCTTTTTGTTTCTCACGCTCACCAGCTTCACTCTTTTGCTATTTAGTAATTAATTTCTTAAAGCTGAATAAACGAGCATAAGCAGCTTTTTTCACATTGCGAAAAAAGAGAAACCATGGCCATAATCGTGCAACCCAAGGATACACGCGCACACAAGCAAATATATATTCGGAAGTGTGTGCAAGGCAAACATGCAGTTCGCTTGCATTCTCTTCCTTTAGCCGTTGCTTGGCATTTGCTGCTGCTGCTGCTGTGGCTGTGGCAGCTGTTGCAAATGGAAATGTTAGACTTTCAGGCAAATTTGCTCAAGCATTAAAGGGGCAGCAGACCTGCACCGACATTCCATATGAACAATACATGCATATATATATATATATATATATTTATATATATATATGCCTATGTATATATGGCTGAAAAACTGCGAATGCTAAAAGATGAACTCTTGGCATTTTAGCAACTAATCGAACTCTTTGACATTTGCCAAACGCAATGCCATTATTTTTCGGCGTGCACTCTGAGCTCAGTTATGTCATTAGGCTAATTGCTGGTAAGTAAAAGTGTGCCGCCTACAACTGGCAGCCCTCAAAAGTATGCTATGGCTGGCGTGTCTGCCACTCTAAGCCGATTATCGGCCCTCAGAATGGCGCACTCACTTTAACTTGCCACAAAACTCGATGGGTGCTTCAATCTACTATTTATTATACCCTTGCAGAGAGGGTATTACAATGATAGCCTTGGTCTCATAGGGCAGATTTATTTGTATTATATATTAATCAGTTAGTGCGTTCTGTTCGTGAGCATTAGAAATGCAGGTCGAAGTATACATAGTATATATTCAAGTTCATACTGTTTATCAACATACATTAACAGAACAGCATGTAACTTTTAGAATAAACTAAAAATTGTATTTGAAGGTTCCTAAGATGGGCGATGTGATACAAATGCATGCTGCAATATACTTTCGTCGCCGTTCGTGCGGAAACTAATACTCTGGCCATTAGACCTAGGAAGAGACGACTGAAAATGTGTCAACCATCGAATCTCATAACAAAATTCATTTGGTAAATTTGGCCATACAAATATATATAATATTGTAAATATTGTACCCTTTCCGTATTTGTATTTATAGTTCACATATATGTATTTACCTGTAATATATATTTTTCGCTTACAAGTTAAGGTTAAGTTACTAGGTTAACTGACCATTAAAGGTAGCAGAAAATTGATTTAAATAAAATTTACAAATTAAAAAATAAATAAATAAATATTATACATTTTTATGAAATAAATTTTTTGTTATAATTAAATTTAAAAAACAATTATATTTAAAAATCGAATAATTTTACTGTATTCTAACGATTAATGAAATAATATGCATATTATATATATACAAAAGTATATTTATTTTATATACATATTAATCTCCAATATTTCTGCCAAGTTGATTTTAATATGTTAAGTGATAAGTGAACAAATGGCAGCTGTTAAAGGCTTCATGCAATAGCAATATATTTGAGCTTTTCAATATATATATTGGGTATTCAATGTTCGACGTCAAGTAGTCTGTTGACCTTCCTCCTTTTTTCCAGGACAAATTGCCAATGTCGCAAATCTGCTTGTCGGCAACTTATCAGTGCTGAAGCTAAGAAGGGATCGTAAGCTGGAGAGGGGCAGAAATGCTGAATGGCGAATGGCGCACGAAAAAAACGGGACTAATTAATTTAAAGAGCTCGCGCAATCAGCTTTTTACGCTAGTCATTCTGTCACGCTGCCAGCCAGGCAGTCACTCATTCAGCCTGACAGTAAGCAGAAGAGGCACTCGCGTCAAAGTATGTAATATTTTGTGAGGTATCTTATGGGATGCTGTTCAGGCATTGCTCTTGTCAGTGCAGCTGAAATGTGACATTTATTAATGTGAACGCACTAGCAACAGCAACACCACCTCACCAACGACAACAACTATAACAACAGCAATTGCCAGCATTATGGGTTGTGGGCGTGGCATTGGCAACGCAAGCGGAATTAAATACGCATTTGCCCTGTCAGTTTCACTTGGCACTCGGCAATCAGCACCAGCACAGGAGCAGCGTCGAAGCGCTACAAAGAGACTTAACATATACACATAGCGCCAGCCGAAGGTTTAGCGTTAAGCGTGCCATAAAACTTTGCTGGGAGGAGTTACGACTGCAGCCAAAGCACCCAAAAGATGTTAAAAGTGCGAAGGTGCTCGAGGCATATTATGAAAATGACATTAAAGTGACGACAGCAGCAAAGCGACTCAAGTCAGTTATTAAAGCTTATGGCGGCAGTTTATGGGCTTTGTCGCTGGCATGTGGCAGGGTTAAGAATGGATTTATTTCTCACTGAAGTACGCCCAGCGCACACTTCATGCGGGCGAGCAGGCAGCTGATACTCGACTGGAGCTGCTCTGGGCACTGAGTGAATCCAATTTCAGTCAAAGGTAGCCCAATGCACTTCGCAAATGGAAGCTCAGCAGCTATTTGATGCAACTGACTTCAGTGTATTGAGATGCATCGAGTGCCGAAAATAATATTTACTTGGCTTATTTGGGCTTATTGATCAAATGGCGGGCTTTTGATGTTAAAATATTTTCAACTCTACTGAATTACCTGCAGTTCGATTTTGAATATTGGAAATCACTTTGATATGCAAAAAGCAAAGTTGTAATACTTTGTGGACGGCTTCAAGTTTTAATTATTTTCCTTTATTTTAAAACAATCACGTGCGTTCTTCTAAACGTTTTCACTTTTAATTACGAGTGTATCTTATTCTTCTCTATCTCGATACTATCGGCATCGCGTGTTATCGATGCCACTGTTGTTAGTCATCGATGCCACTGTTGTTAATAACCAGTGGAACTTGTTGGTAATCGTCGATGGCATTGTTCCATACCTAACTATGTCAACAGTTTGTTATTTTGAAAACTTCTGCAAACTGACATTTCCGTAAAATATATTTTCTATATATGCATCGCATGTCAATTTTGCAATGATATATGTTACTAGACTTTTCGTGCTTTATCTATCTAGTATATCTTATATATAATTGCGCATTGTCCTATGCGTTGCTCGCATAGCTTTCTCGATTAGAAAACCAAATCGCATCACTTTTGCATGCATGCAGCAATTATTTCTCGGCCAATGATGACCACAGCTGAGCATAAATAATAAAAGAAAAAATAATTTATATTGTGTTGTTGTAACCACATGAGGAACACAAAAGAATACGCACACTGTTAAAGCCGACTATTTGTGGCAGCAGCAGCAGAAGTGGCCGCAGCAGCATCGCCCAAAGTCTGCAATTCTTAAACTGTTATACGGACGGCATTAACAAACATACGGCGCATGACCAAAGAGTCAAAGTAGAAAAGAGAGAGAGAGAGAGAGAGCGGAAGAGAAATAGATAGGGCGAGAGCATACTGCTCCTAGTATGCCGCCTGCAGGAACACACAATGTTTTACGAAAAAGATGAAAATAAAAAAATAGAAAAGTGGACGAAAACAACGGCTACAACAACAATGCCAACAACGACAGCAACAGCGCCGTACTTAAGGCCAAAACGTAACAACGGTCTGACCTTCACCATTAGCGCACTTTTTTATACCCTGCACGCAATGAAAACGGGAAAAAAGGAATAATGTATATATATATGTTATTGTGTGATAAACTCGTATATATACCCATGATCCCCAGCAATAAGCGATTCTTTTATGCAATGCTAATTTGTTGTTAATCTGCCTTACTAAGAGGTGATATAAGAGTGCTCAAGCTTTGTCCAGGCATATATTTTTATAGCAACCCACGCTGAAGTCGCATTGCAGGATATTTTATAGTCGCGTCGCCTGTCATTAGCCATCTTTCTTGTTTTATATGACTTTTGCCAACAGTATAAAGCACGTACTAAAAAAAAGTAGTCTTAGGCACTTTGTATGCGTGCCTTTGTGGGCGTGGCGCCCTGTACTGTGTGGGCAGCATCTTACGAGACCGACTTAAATGCTTTCCGCTTAAAGGAGCAACGCTCGAAGTTGATGGGAAGTATGCCTACCAGTTTGCGTGTATGTGCTTGTTTTACTAATAGACTCGCATACACAGGGCTGAACGTCAATTGTGTGCTTGTAATTCGAATCGATGTCGCCTAAGCACAAATAATTTCTAATTTCATATATGGTATATAAGATGGATAAGGATCTGTATACTTTAGCTTATTGCATATAATACGAAAAACAGTATATATTATATATATATATTTTGATATGTTACACAACCCTTATTCTTTTGGTAAATAATACATATAATAATAATCAAATATAAAAAATAATATATTATTATATTATATATTATATATTATATATTATATATTATATATTATATATTATATATTATATATTATATATTATATATTATATATTATATATTATATATTATATATTATAAATTATATATTATATATTATATATTATATATTATATATTATATATTATATATTATAAATTATATATTATATATTATATATTATATATTATATATTATATATTATATATTATATATTATATAAGAAGTTAAATGTAAAAAATATTTAAAAAAAAAACAGAATTATAATTTTGTGCATTATCGATCTGTTGGAGGAAATAAAAAATTATTAAAATTTATATATATATATATTTTTTATTTTTATACTTCAAGTCATACTTAAAGTTGATAAATAGATATTAACAATATAAAACTCTTCCTTCTAGCATAATTTCCAATGCGTCTTAAGCCAAGAACAAATACCATAAATATGCTTGAGCACCTTGGAAGCTAAATAGATATTCGTTGTTAATTACAACAGCTATATTGTGATAAAATATGACCATAAAACAATATATCTACATACATATGTATTAACATTCAACTTGTTTTGGCTTTTGTCTGATAAGCATTAGCAAAACGTTGGCTGGTTTGGCTCATTGGTTCGTTTTGGCATTGCTGAAATATGTTTGGCATGATTGATGGTGCAATTGATTGAAATGTGATAAATTGTTGTCTGCTGCGGGAGACAGCCACAGCAACAGCAGCTCCAACAACAGCAGTGAATACGAAAAAAAAAAAAAAAAATGGAGCGCAAAATGCATGGCGAGCGCTGAACCAGAATCTCTCTCCCTGCTCGCATATGAATAACTACGAAAAGGAAACCTCTTTACAGCTGTCACATGGTATTATATACTGAATGTGCGAGTTGAATACGAGTCTAAGATTCAGCCTCCAAATACTCTGTATTTTGATGCAGCTGATGAAGGAAAAACAGATTTGAGTGCAGGCAGCGAATCGAAAATAACAAAATTTTTTCCCATTATATTAAATTGATATATTTGTATTTCTTTATAAGAAGAGTATTGGGCAGTCGGTAATTCTCGATTGCAAGTTGCTGACTGGTTTTAGTACGTGATTGACGCAAGTGCCCGAAAGAAAATTTTATTTTTTTCCGCTCACTAAGCTGATTTTCCCAGGAGCTGCTAAAGGAACTCTGCTTGTTTTTATATGTGGTCGAGAGCTGAAAGTTTTCCTAAATTTGGAAAAGTCGTAAGTAGCAGTATATTTGGCTTACTTTCGGTTTTCTTTCAGCCAGTTTCCTTTGTATGCTAATGCACAAAGTGGGTAGCGAAGCATTTAATCAACTTTATGTGGAACAAATAAATCTTTGCGCCAGAAACAAAAACTTCCAGCAGCATGGCACCCGAATTCCATTAGATTTATTAAAAATTCGTCTGAGGGATTAGTTTTAATGTCGACAATAGCATCCATCGGGGCAAAAGGTGATGCACTAAAGAAAATAATATACAAAGTGGATTTCATATGTTGTGGTTGATGAGCTTTGAGGAATACAAAAAAGGAACGCTCAAAACTCGACTCGACTCTTTAAAGGCATATGGAAAGCTAAAAAAAAAATTATATTTCTTAGAGTAAATTGATGTGCTCCCGCCCATATTGATTATGTGCTTACATATATCACCTGCCTTAGCTACATAAATAACTATTAACAAAGAAGCTCAACAGCTTATAATAAACTTTTTGCTCTGCCAAACAACTTAAGGCTCGAATCCAAAAGCAATTGCTGTTTATGCCACAATATTGTGATAGTTATTTGCTTTACATATATCGTTTAACTGTGTGTGTGTGTGTGTGTGTGTGAGTGGGTGTATTTCTGTGTGCATGTGTGCGTGTGTACTTCTTCAGTTTGGGCACACGCCCCTCTGATTTATGGAGCACAGTTTTTTATAGCTTGTCAAAATAAAACTTTTTCGGCGCTGCTCACAAAGACCGAAAACTTTTATTTCGTTTGCCACAATGTATTTTTTGTGATATTTATTCGCTGCCTTTACAATTCTATAATGAAATGCCAAGCCATTAAAATCCACATAGTGTTGAAGTAGCTGGAACTAAGCTAGTTCGTTCAGCCTTGGGCAAACGTCAGATACATGCTGATCATATATAATATATAGGCATGCTTGATCAAGAGTAAAATTTAAGTCTATTTGGGTAGTCAGATTGTCCGTGTTTTTCGAAACCTATAAGTGACTAGGGATTTTACGTTATCCTTCTGTAACGAGCAGTGCTGTGAACTCTTGAGGCCTTTAACACGCCAGAAATAGCTAGATGAGTATTTGGAAACCCTAGAAAAGCAGCTAGTATGAGAGAAAAGGAAAGGGGCTTTTTTTTTTTTTTTAGATTTGTATACATCAGAGAAAAGAACCCGAAATCAGTGATCTCATGAATTTAATTTAATTTGTTTTACCGCCACTTGTCCTTTTTGTTATGCATTTCACCTGCTAATCATTCCTATTTTGCATTGTTTTCCCTCCGTTGCAAGAACTCAAAATAGCTATATTTCCAGCCAGCTGTTAGTTCCCAAATCTGAACGCATTTTTGGTTTTCAAAATACCAGATCTGACGGGAAAATAGAAAAATTGACAACATTGATAACAAGCTGAAAATCTATAAGTAATGTTAGCATATCTCATAAGTTTGTCACTAAATTCAGCCTTCACATTCTCGTAGAGTACGAGAATAATTAAATTTCATAATATTTAATTTAATTTATTTATTTCATGTAATATTAATTTAGTTTATTTAATTTAATTTAGTTACCTTTTGTATGTAACTGGAATATTTACAAGTGATGATCATCACGAGTCAGGGTATCTGCTAGTCAGAACTTTCGCCACTATCTCTTACTTCGCATTGCTGTTGACAGTTTTATTTATTTTAGATATGCGCCAGTTAATAAAGCTTTTGTTTCGCTCATTCTTGGATTCAAAGTTTTTAAATACAATAATTGCATCCGCTGCTCAGCTAAGCGAACAATGTTGTTAATTCAGCAAGTTTCCAAAAAGTTTGTTGCGTTTTGCTCTTAGTGTGTCTAACTTTAGTATTCCGTTTGCTTGCTGTCTTAATTAAAAGCCATCAACTGGCACTTCAAGAACTTGCAGACGACATAAATAATAAAGGAAATGGTTAGCTCCGCACATAGAGCGCAGGCAGAGCACACACGCAACTGCTATAATACTCTGGCAGAGCTTCTGTTGATTGGGCTGGAGACGGAAGTCTAACCATGACTGACAATTTTTACGTGTGCAACAACAGTTGCAGCTTTAGCAACATTATTTTGCCTCATTTTTTGTAGTCATCGTCACATGTGTATGAAGAGTATTCGTTACGAGCTCTGGCCCATCAGCTTTGGTGGCATTGACAATGCTCGCTTTGACTGCCACTGCAGCATCTGCTCCAGCTTCTCGTTTAGTTAGTCAGCATAATGAATTACACCGGCACGCGCACGCCTGAGCTCTTCCTGACAATCCTTTTTTGCCTTCATCAAGCTGCAGTCGACAGTCATCAGGCGGCACGAGCCGAAACTCCTGCCTCCCTTTGTTTGCTAGCCACAATTTTACAATTGACGGTTTCCCTATGCGAGGCGAGCTGTGTGCCGAGGGGTGGAGCCATTTAGGGGTCTGTGGACGTAACCGTAAAACGCTCGACTTGTTTTACGCATTATTTACTTAGTTTGGATGCTGCCACGCATTACGAGGGTGTGTGTATGTGTGTGGGAGGGGGCGTGGCAAATGAACTAATATTACAGTAAGTTGTGGCAAGTAGCAAAATGTTAGGCTACAATTAATTTTAAAGTCTCTGCACGCCAGATGGAATTGGGGCTTTGTTTATGTGACTGGCTGTGTCTGTGGGTGTGGGTGTGGGTGTGGGTGTGGGTGTGGGTGTGCGTGCGACTGCTTTTGTTTATACCACGTTTTGTGGTTGCTTCATTCCTATTGCAAATAAATTAACAGAAAATTGAACATTTATGCTGGTACTTTGCATTAATATTTTATAGGAAGCGGCATGAAAGTAATTGAATTTAAATATCGTAAAAACTGAAATTCCACAAATTCAAAATACCCAAAATTCCCAGAGAAGCAGAGAATAAATTCAAGAAATAATTTCAGAAAACAAATTCAAATAACTTTATCAGTCTTGGCCTACAGCTTCTCCTCTATTGAATATTGAAATCAATTTCATTTTAATTAAACGAAAAGCAATGGCCTAATATTAGTAATTTAAATGAAAGAGTTTGAGTTATTTATGAATACTACTGTATTCAGTAATAGCTCCAAATAAATAAATGCTACTTACTTGCTACTTATGGCTTACATAGAGTCAATTCTAGGTTCTCAGGTTGCGGTGAAAGCCGATGAGATAATATGATGTAGATGTTGGCTAATGGCAAACGACACACGTATTATGCAACATTTATCCAAGATTGTATTAAATATTTAACACTCAACACGATAAAACACTTTTGGCTCATTAACCTAACGCACACACACGTAGGCACACGCATACGCGCACACGCACACAAGTGAAGCAAACCACGAAGGGTGCCCAGTGAGCGGGAGAGAGACGGGGCTACGCTGCCACTAATGAAGCCAAACGTAAATGTTGCTCAGGCCCAAAAATATGTGTGCCTGATTAATGCGAATGCGATTGCTGAGCTTTCTGCACACAGTTTACGCGCTTCTTGAGGAACATTCACGTCGGTACGTGTATCAGGCGGCACTAGCACAAGCACAAGCTGTCAGTGTGAACGAGAGCACTGGCAAAGGGAGACTGAAGCCTGGACTGTGGCGCGCCTGTAAGTATGCAGCAGCAGTTGTATAACAGTATAACACTGGTGTACTGCTTGTGGAGAGCGTGTTCCATGCTCTTTGGAGGCTGTAACACTAAAGGGACTTGATTACACCTGCCTAGAGAAATAGAGAGAAAGAGAGAGAGAGAGGGAGAAATTAGGATTTTGGCCATAACACGCACAATGACCTTAACACGAATTCAGCATGACGGCAGCTATTTAACACTTTTGGCATATGGGGCCAACACCAAATCAGTTAAGCAAATTAGGAATACGCACAATCTATTTTTATTGAGTCTAACATAACGTTTCGGTGGTATGTAATAGTAAATTGGCTGGGCAGAGCTCGAGCTGAATTTAGCTCAAATTATGATTACGATTATGATTATCTACTGTTTGCCGTGGGCGTTGGGTTACATAAACACGCCATTAAATTTAAGTGCCCTGCTTCGGATTACAGATGCCAGATTCCAGATTCTAGATTTGAGCTCTCAGATAGTAAATGCTTGATTTTTGGAATTTGAAGGCGCTTTTGTTGACCGAATTCAATTGAAGCTGCTATTCAAATGTCAAACAAATTTCGCAATGCCACTCAGCGAAGACAACAAAGTCGATGCCTCGAATCGCTGTGCGTCTACACGGCCGATAGCCAATATCTAAATGGCTATAAGAAAGCCATGCCAGACAAGTTTTGTGCGAAACGTAATTGAATTTTTATTGACATTGCAGCCGAGTGGGCGGGTTGAGGGCGGCTCCAAATGGGCGTGTGCAAAAGAAACGGCAGCAAAGTGACGCACGCGACAACAAAGCACAAAAACAAGAATGTTAAAGATGAAATTGGCCCATGGTCCACAAAATATTTGAGAAGCAGCATAAATTCTATTATATAAATGAGTTGCTAATAAATTCAAGAATTTTGTTGCCATTTTACGGTTGTGTGGTATTAAAGAATTGGATAGATTATGCTCTTCTATACGAAATATACTATATTATACTATATTCCGATTAGATTATACTATACTATATTTTATTATATTATATTATATTATATTATATTATATTATATTATATTATATTGTATTATATTTTATCATATTATATTATATTATATTATTTTATATTATATAAATGATAGTTTATATGATAATTATTATCAACAACTCGTTATGTACTGCCTTTAATTTATGTAATTTATGCAAATTACTTAGATGATTAAATATGTATTCAAGGCCCATTGAGAAAGAGCAGAAGTCATTAAAGTCAACAAAAAGATTTCATTTGCCTGTGACTCTCTGTCCGTCATGTATCTCAAAAAATATATCAATCAGAAACTGTTCATTTAAAATATATTATTATATAACATGATGCGATTGGAATGAATATGTAAATAATATTAAAAATTAACTGTTTTGATAGTTATGAAAAGAAAGAAGTGAAGATTGGAATGTCAGCTCAGGGCTCAGGGTATTTCTCCAACGGGTAGTGCCTAGAGAACTAATAATTGTTTGATATACATATATATATGTCGGGTTAGTATTAATATTTTCTGGATTTAACTCATTTATCTGAATATTGCCTATGTCGAATAGTCTAGAGTGCACTGCCAGTTTCGCTGTCAAAAAGTGAATATTCGCAATGATCCTGTGAATGCAATGCAACCCTGCTTACACGAATTCAATTAGCCTAAGTTGCAATAGAATATACTGCGATCTCTTTCTCTCACAGTGACAGAAGATTACACGCTCAAGAATGATCTCATGCGTAACTCTTTGTTCAAACCTCAATCGATATTTTGGCACTTACGCCGTTTCATTTCTACAATAGTCAAGTCGCCAATAGTCACAAAAATATTGTATTAAAGACTTGACATATATATGTATATATATATATATAGGTAGACACTCAGTTGCTCATAAGTCCAGCTTATCAGTTTATCAGAGTTCTTTCAGTTAACGCCTATAACAGCTCTCTTCCTTTGCCACACATAATTTGAATTAGTTATTTAATTAGTATATATTGTCAGAGACTTAATTTAGTGTGCATGGCTTTTCATGGCCTGACGTCAATTAATGGCACCCACTGGTCAGAGCTTACTGTGTGTGCCAGACAATGTGCCACAAACACGAGCTAATGTGGCTCGCTATGCTAATTATATGAAAGTTTCCCGATAGCCGAGCGCGCGGCTGGCAATTGTTTATCTCGCTGTGCGCGTCCATTTAATTATTTTATATGGCACATTAAAATAAACAGCGCAAGTGCATAAAAAAAAACTCAAGCGCAGCCTCTGCCAAGTGCCCAGAGCTGAATAGATACGAGCCGACCAGGGCCACACGTGGCAGGCATTCCTTTGTGCAACTGCAACTGCAACTGCGACTTGCTGCGTGCTCCATTACTGTTATTATTATAGTGTTATTATTTTTATTGCTCTGCCGCACGTTGCGCAACTTCTAAGCAATTACTTAAGGCAGCTCTCGCCGCCCCTGGCCCACATTTGCATGCAGCTGACAGACTCGCATTTTTGTCTTACAGCTGCATCAGCTGCTGCCTGCTGCCTGCTGCCTGCTGCCTACTGCCTGCTGCGGCCGCGCGTAAATCAGAGCCAACACGCATACGCCGCGTGTGACCAAGCGTTGTTTACGCACCTGAATTGCCGCCGTGTGCGCCCTGACGGCCACTCATTAATTAGTTGTGATTAACAATTCAAATGAGGTGTTTCTCTGGTGAATATATTCAATTACGACAAAGTTCTACTCGATTTCCCAGTGTTTTTCTCGATTGCCAAAAGTATGAGACAGGTTAACTCCGGATACGCATCACCTTTTTTCTTGGCCGGGATGTATGTTCGATTAGATGCCGGGTTAATTTTCATAGGTGGCCTCTTTCTTTTAAAGGGCCACTTAAACAACGGGCTCGCTATGCCTTTCATCATAAACACCTGCTCCAGTTTCCTGCGTATGGCCTGCACCACAAACAACTTATTTTGGCAGCTGTAGCCGGCAACGCTGCCTTCGATATGCAGCACATCATCGATTTTGACGTAGGGCGACGGCTCAAAGTTATGTGAAGTCTCCTCAATGATGTCCTTCAGACCTTGCAGACGCCGCACCAGAAGGTCTACCAACCAAAGCGTGTACTCATAGAAAGCCGTCAGATTGCTATTCTGCGACATGCACTCGATGACCGAGGTCAGATTCGCGTTATCCTCATGCAGTTCGTTAATACACTTTCTAATACTTCTGACTCCAGCCACCTCTCTCTGATTGCCAAATAGTTCTCCAGTGCAAGTAATCCCTGTCAAAAATAGTAAGACAGACGCCATCGACAGCATGTTGAAGTCCTTAAAGCCTAAAGTGAACTGAGCCAAAGAATTATTTTCACTACAAAGTCGAGTGCATTGTTGTGTGTGCCCAATTGAAATAGTTCTGGACTAATTTTATGACCTTATCGTTGAATATTTACTCAATGCATTATTGCATACTATAGCGAAGCGTGCATAAAAATAATTTATTTTATAAATGAAACAGTCACAGTTCAAAATGTTCACTAAAGTTTTTGTTTCACATAGGGAAACTATATATATAGCAATATGGCTAAAAATACAATGTTATACTATTTTCCATATGCATTTTATTTGTAGTCTTTTACCTTCAAAACAGGTGCACAAATTATACATATGGACCATTAATCAAACAACTTTTGTTAGCTTGAAGAAATTGTTAAAATAAAATTTAGTGTGTTAATAAAGCTAAAAAAAAAAAATAAATTTAATTGATAATGCTGCGATCTTTGCTTTAAAAAAATTACTGTTCAATCCCATGCATGAAAAATTAACCATTGTAAAGTAAAATGAGGGCAAATGAGCACCAAGTGTTATGGTATTCGAAATATTCTATTCTAGTATTATCGATATAGATGGAAGATATTTAAACCCTTCAGCATTAAATATCAAGTCTATTTAGATTCATCCGTCTGTTCGGTTATTTGCATATTTGTCCATCGCTGCAAATGTGAATCAGGAGAAATTGTATATCAAACCCAAATCAACATAAATTTATATCATATATACAGATACATATATTCTATACAATTATAGTCACAATAATTTAATCCTGAGTATCTCAAGGAATGTCTTATATTTTAGCACTTTTTTCTTAACAATCCCTAATCACAGACTGGAGGGCATCTCCTGTTCCAGGGATTCCTCTCTGAAATTAATTGTTATTTTTAAAAATATCATATTTCTCATTTGTTTTATTGACTCATTAGTTGATTTGCCAATTAGATTCTTTCGAACTTCATAAGCTCATCAAATGCTTTTTCCGGAAATGCCTTCAGTTTCAGTTGTTTTGCCAACTAGAATGCTTCAAGCTGTTTTTCTTCAGTTTTTTATTTTTCTGCTGCTCAACGCTCATCTGCCTCTCACTTCTGTGACGAAAGTTGATGGCCTTATAAATAATGACAGCCTACAAAAACTGAGCATACGCTTAGCTACAATGTAGTGGGGTAAAGTGGAGGTATAACAGTTTAATAAGCCTGCCCATACATAGTATAGCTGCCAACTGAATACAACAAGGCATATATATGTATCGCAATAGCTTTAAGGAAAATGTCCAGCTTAAGAGTATGTGTGGCCGTGCCTTGGCCTCTGATTCTGGCCAGAATCGTTGCATGCTTTCGACTTGGCTGGCAACGAGTTGCCTGGGGACCCACTTTTTCTCATTTGGCGGGCCAAATTTATTGTTTGCGGAAGCTGTCTTTTATAACACCGTCCAAATGCCACGCCTGGTAGGCCCTAACAACCCCCACCCAGCAGCCATCGAACACCGCCCAGCACCCATCACCTACCGCATTAGCCATGATTTCGTTGACCTTCGCCTGCAAATAATTTCAACTCATTGAGTTTAATGTGCTGGCAGCTGTTTCTTATTGCAGCAGAGTGGGCGTGGCTGCCATTTCCCTAGTTATTTTTCGCACATTTGTATACTTCGCATTATGCTCAGTTATCTGGGCACGTGCTGCGGCCAATAGTCATTTGATTTATAACGCACTCTGTCCGTAGTCCTCTACACCTCTGAGCATTATGTAGGTTGTTATGTTAGCTGTACTTCGCCCTATATATATGGAGGTATTCACAGTCAGTCACGCCATACGCAACGCATGTGGACTGTAATACTCCGTGAGTCTTATGTAAAGAATTCTAGCTAAATAGAGAATTCAGAAATATCTAAAAGATTTATTATTAATATAATTAATAATATAATATTGAAATGTATACCTCCCAATTTAACTGTAAGTAAAAGAATTTCTGCAAGGGTATTCGATTGTCGGCGCAGAAAGGATAGATATTTTTGTTTTGTTTCATTTTTTTAGCATTGTGTTACCATTTTTGTTGTTCCAGTCGCAAATTGTGTGTTTGATGTGGGTTTGTTAGTTTGCTAGCTGACAACATTGCTTCAGTCCCTACTCTGTTTGTTTGCCAATGGAAATAATGCGCTTATAAAATGTTAAAAATGTGGTATTCGTAAATTGAACGTGTCATAAATTTGATAGCAAATGCCGTATGTAATTTAAGCTTATGCTTTAGATTTTTATTATGGGTTTTGTGGAGAACAGATTACATAGGCTACAGACGGCATCAGAAATATTAAATGTCAGCAGTAACAAAAGAATATTGTTAGGTTTTCATACAAATTTGTATGTTTTGATTTTAATTCTCAGGGATTTCTGCTGTACCTAATGCTTGATATCCAAACGAATATTCCAATTACGCAGGTCATTGAATAATAATAATAATAATAAATACTTTACACACTAATAGGCTTTAATTTAAATACCAAAAACTTGTGCTTAACAAGTACATACTAATACATACGAGCAGGCTGCATAGCAAGGGAGCATTCACCAAAAATCCATGCTGTTTGCTTACACGATTAAGTTAAATTGTAAATTTTGAAATGAAAAAGATCAATTTAATTGTGGCTATTACCAAAGCCGAGTGCACATACTGACACACATGCACTTTTAAATTATACAAGGTTTTCGTTTTCATTCAAATTTCAAGCATATGCAAATAATTAAACGTAAGTAGCAAACTAATTGCTTGTGGGAATTCGAATTGTCGTTTGCCTGAGCATTGCATTTTCATTTAAAGCTCGGTTTTGGCTTTGAGATACAATTCGACTAATAAAAGATAGTGGGAGACAGAGAGGCAAAAGGAAAACAGAGAGATTATCAAATGAATGCCTTTTAGTTAGCAAGAAATGAGCCAGCAATAAATCGCTTAAACTTGAAACAACTATACTGAATGCAAATGGCGCATGGGCCGAGTGAGGTAGGGAGAAAGAGTTTTGGAAAGTAGCCAAGCGTGTCGGGTTCAATCTCCATTTACTGTGTGTGCTACTCATTATTATGCTCAACACATTGTTGGTGAGATCTCTGCCCTACGATGACGTAGTCAACGCCCGCGACCTTCACTCGCGTCGCGTCGCTCCCATTTCCCCAACAGCCGAGCGGCCAAAAATGTATGCTAAGCGTTTTGCTTGCCTGTTATTCATCTGCTGCAGTCGTGGGCAAGTCACTTAACCAGTCGTGCATCAGGTAGCGCCCTATTCATGCAGACAGTCACTCACTCACCCAGTCAGTGAGCCAGCCAGTCAACCAGTCAGTCAGTTTGTCAGTCGAACAACAACCCAGACATGCTCTGAATACCTAAGCAGCTCTCAAGGCACTTCCTGTAGGTTGCAAATCATATAGAACACAAACTTCTTTGGTTCTCGTCCTTTTTAGTCTACATCCACGTTTGCCATTATATATGTATTTGTATTTGTATTTGCGTTTTCGTTTAGCACTGATTTTATTTTAATGAGAATTACTTGACGCAGCCTATTGGCTTTTATGTTATGAGCAATTTTTTACAGCAATTTGATTTCGTTTGAAAATATTTTTTTTATTTAAGGCATTGCATTACTTGATTTAAAATTAATCTGTTAGTCTGAGTGTATTTGCTGAAACTTTTTACTATATAACAAAATAAAATCAATATTAAAAACAAAATAAATTAAATTAAAAACTTGTGCGTCACTCCTCTAGGATTTTTTAAAATTTGTAAGTCACTGAATTAGAATAATCTACCTAAACAAGAATTGATTAGGTGTCAATTGTATGAGCAGCTCTTGTGGCGACAGCTAAATATCAAATCTATAAAAAAAAAAAAAATTAATATTAAAAAAAAATCAGAAAAAATAAATTAAAAGTTTTAATTAGAGATATTTCATCGTTGTCATTGCCTTTACTTTACTATTTTATACCTCTGTATCAGCTATGTGCTTCACAAGAAGTGAAGAATAAGCTAATGGTTATATACTACAAAAATATTAGAAAAACTTCCAAATTTAACAAGAGTTTAATCCTAGTTAATAATAATAATAATGATAATAGTAATATGTATAATATTAATAATAATATGTATAACATCAATAATAATTGCTTGATACGTAGTTGCTCTTGGCTTTAACAGAGCTTAGTTCAGCGAAGCTCAGTGCTCATTCTGCACCTGGTAACTGATAATTACTGCTGGCTGTGATGCTGCATCTGCAGTAAAGCGACAACAGGCAATTGAGTCAAGGACCTTGCACATACAAATTGAGTTGCATAAATTGTGTCGAGGTACGTTACACTGAGCCCATTCAAATGCGAATTGAATGCACACAATGCTAACTAACAGACGTCAGACACAGACATGTGGCCCCATTGTCAACCAAGCGCCTAGGAAGAGGTGGTACAGGGGGTAAAGGGGGGGCCAAAGGCCGCAAAGGAGGCCCAAGGACATACAGCACTTAAGAAAGAATTTTCTGCGACAATAATTAACTAATATTTCTATAAAAATGTAAGCTTTATTTTATTTTTGTTGCAGTTCTTTTAAGAGTATTTTCAGATAAAGATATTTGAATATCTTTAAAGGGTGTAACGCCTTACTCCTGTTTAAATTAGTTGTTTGGGTAATAAGACTGAGGGAAGGCAGCAGAAGAAATGGGGAAGAGTTCAACTAGGTTGGTATTATATTTGTTTCGAATCTTTTTTTTATCTTGTGAAATGTCTTAAAGTTTTTAAAGAGGAAAATGGCTGGGACGCACGTGTTTAGCCATCGAATCACAGCTGCCGTTGGAGTTGAAGTTGCAGTCACAATTGCAGATACAAGCCATGCATATTTGGCAAGCAATGAGACAAAGACTTTGACGGTTGATGAGGACCAGGAAGGCAGAGGGTATAGAGTACTGGTCATGTCTGCCATGGTAATAAGCCTCTGCCAGTGACTTCCTGGCTGTGGCATTGCCAATGGCCCTGCACATGCGCTTCCACTTCCTGCCACAGGCTTTGCATCCTCTATCTATGCCAGTCTGACTTTTGGTCGCTGCTCCTAAAGAAATATTCCCATTACAGTACGTGCCACAGAGCTTCATGCATAAATTAATGCCGCTGAAAGTATTGTAAAGAGAGAGAGAGAGAGAGTGAGAGAGTGGAACAGACACTAATGCTGCAGTGTAATTTCTCTTGCTGTTATTAAATTGAAAATTTCCTTCTATGACTTGTGTCTGCATCCGAGCTACTGACAAAGCTAAAGTCGACTCTATTTTTTTTGGCAAATATGTGCTTTGCAGGCTTTTTCTGGTCCGTGAAATAACTGTCTGGGCTGTAATAGTTAATAAATAAGTGAGACAGAGGAAGTTACCTATAATGTGATAAAGTTATTCACCAAATATCAATATATACTTATTAACATGAAAATTAAGTGAAGAACAGCTTGAGCCAATATCCAGGGGGGCCATTATGTTAATATATTCGATGGATTTGACGTTGGTTCATAAATTCCATGTTCCAGCTTGAACAGCATCAATGAACCGCAATTAATTCAATTCAGGCTTATTTCAGCTTATATACCGAATACATAAATTAACAGAAATGGAGTAATATAGCTCGTCATCCTAGGCTGGAACACAGGCATAAGATTTATTATATCTTAATGTTTTCTACTGCCCATTAAAAACACACGCACAAGCCGTTTATCCTATTTAAGGATACAAAAGATAGTATTTACAATTGTTTTGACCAAAAGTCACGGCTAGAAGCGTCGAACCGTTTTTTTGACTTCCAACCACTTAATGATTCATTATATAGACAACAATATATAAATGCGCTCATTTTGCCATTGACGAAGCAAAAATCAATTTACATTTTCTTATTTTTTTTCCCATGTGGCATCCCAAAAACTTTGGCATCAAAAATTTTTCGCCTGCCACTTGAGCAGATGATGCCACCAACTTGAACAGAGTAGAAAGTTTAGCAATTTGATTTTAAAAATCGATATAAAACTAATATATATAGATGTGTGTATAAATATATTTATATTGTTATTTTTATCCTTACTGTTTGTGTGATTATATATATCATCATAACCATATTTTTTTATAATACATATACATATTTATATATATATATATATCACCTTAAAAGAAAAAGAAAATTAATTATTATTTTACTGCATCGCGGGTATATATATATATATATATATATATATATATATATATATATATATATATATATATATATATATATATATATATATTATTTATATATTTATATTTATATATATTGGTTTTGTTTTTCTTTTAACTTAAGGTTACAGATTTGCTAAGCTAATTTTTCATAGGTCGGTGGAGCTCACTCTCACTCACTCTCTTTCACTGTAATTTTTTGTTTTCTTTTTTTTTTACAAATTTCTTATTACCTGAGTCACATCATCAATTTAAATATTTGGTAAATATTTTCTAATTAATATTTTGTTAATACATAAATATTTTACTAAATATTTCCAATTAACTTATTAAATATCTGCAATAATTAAATAATTAATTTTTGGCCTTCGAAATAAATGTTGTTAAGGGACAGTCCATGCTTTAGTTGGCAGTTAGGGTAAGGCAATCCGAACCACGCAGCTAAATTTACTGACAGGTTGAGGCTCACAATGCTGGCAACATAACTCAATTGGATTTGCAAGGACTTTTGGCGCTCAAGGTCTTCACATGAACCCTTGTGGCTGAGCAGGACGAGATAGAGGCAGAGATAAACCTCACACTAGTCCTTTGTGCATTAAACTTAAAGCATGGCTTGGGCTCAAGCTGTCATTGTTTGCAGCTCCAAAGCTAAAAGCTGACTTAAAGAATATTTAATCAGAGAAAGGACTAAACCAGAATTCCAACTCAGATGTCGATGTAGCAGCCTATTTAATTGTTTGCAATATGCGGTCGGATATTAGTAACTTTGAAGCAATGATAAAGCGTGATTAATGACCATCATAAGCTGTATTATAATGCGCGTACATTATCATGTTGTGGCAGTATTGTAATATGCCCAATGTGCACCAAAACAGAATTCAATTAGGCAGATGCGCGCATAATTTGGCGTAATATTTTCTGAATATAATACGGCATTGGCAAAAAAGCGGACAGTTTCACAAATGAGCCAGCCACAACTAGGCGCATTATCGTCGCAGATTTTTCAATTAAAATTGTTGTTGCCTGTTGCAACAGCAATAACAAAAACCATAACCGCCACAATACAGTTGCACATTGAGTGACACTGCCATGCAGCAGAAATTAACTAAAAAAGAAGAAGAAACAAATTAAATCCTAAATGAAATGTTGCACAAAACAAATTCGACATTATCTGTGGCGCATAATTTTACATTCGAAATTACAAATTTGCAGTATCAACAGAAAGTAGCGAGCGCAAGGGCATGCGGAATATGCGGCGTATGCGCTACGCAGCAAATAAAATCAGAGAAAAATTGCGTCTAAAATATTATACGAGAGTCTATTTGTGTCTGTGTATGTGTGTGTGTATGTAGATAAAAAATCACGTATAATTCCAATTTTTCTTTCCGTCTATACACAAACAATTTACGGAACTTGAGTTTAAGTAAACCAAACTGTATATATAAATATATATGTAAGTATATTTTATAAAAATATTAGACATATATATATATATATATATATATATATATATATGATGTTAGTGATGTTTGCGTTTGCACACTGTGCTGGCTGGCTGGCTGTAATCATCTCGCTTGCCACAACTGCCACATCAGCTCGCTTTAAGCTTCAATTTGGTGCATAAAAATATTTTATTGTTGCCTTGGCGACTTTGTTTTGGATATTCGCTAGCCGTGGCTCCTGTTGGCCATCTGGTATTCGGGCCCTGCTGCATTTAACAAGCTTTGCATTGTGCTTTGATTACATTCGCTTTGTTGTTGCCGGCGTTGTTGCATTGGCTTTTGGCCGCCGCATTTCTGTTTTCCATTGCCGTCTTCGAGTTGAATCAAGTTGCCGCGTTTCCGGCACCCTTTGTTCCCCCATTTTCATTCGAACAGTGAGCAGTCAGCAGCCAAGTTTTTTCCGCCGGAAAACGCAGATTCCGTACATTTTTTATAAATTCCCAATTGTGCGCGGAAAAAATCTCGTGGCAAAAAAGTGCCAGTCAACAAAATGGGCGGTTATTTTGACAGCATCCAGCACCCGGAAGCAGGTGTGGCAAGGCGACACGTGGACGCTTGGCTGCCGTTCTTAGTGGCCTTGATGCGACGGCTATGTGTCAAGCGTTGGCACTCAGTTGATACACTCAGTACTCGAGTTGATCTAGCCTTGTAATTGTTACCTGCAGACAATGTTATGCAAAGGATATACAAGGTCTATGCATTTGGATAATGGCCAATGTCCTTGCAATCGTACATATAGGAGAGCTCATTGCTCCTATATAATAGATTCTTGGGCTTATATAGATAGATCAGCTGATCGATATTCGTATGGACCACTCAACTAAACTGAACTCATTTAAATATTTCGTCAAGGGTATCCGCTTAGCCAATCAATGGACCTTATCACGTTGCTGCCGACGCACTTTCGGTTGCCCGTTATACAAGTATGTAAAACAAGCCGCAGATGTAAGGCAACAACAACAATGACAACAGCTACAAACGAGCGTGACATGTGTACTCCATTTATTTTTATCTGCCATTCGCTTCTCATTTCTGCTTTAAATTTTAATGAAATTGTTAGCTGAATCTTCACTTAGCTCATGTTTGCAATTTCCGTGTGGGAGTGTGTTTGTGGGTGAGATTATTATGTTTTTTATGTACGCTGGGGCGTTGTTTTGGCAATCTGAAACAACAGATTAGGAACCGACGGAGATGGTTAATTATCTTCGCTGCTGCTTCGATTCCCTGGAGACGGCGCCGGTTGGAAGGTAGAGTAGTGTAACTCCGGGTGCTGAACAGCTGTGAATATAATGCTATCCATGAGAAATGTGAAAAATATGAAAATACTGAAACTAAAATATTATATTTTATATAAACATATATGCATCTGATTGTTATTGATGAATAACCTGGAAATATGAAAGCGACTCCCAAGAGCTAAGGCTTCAATGTCGATTAACATTTTTATAAAATAAACTAGAAAATTAGGATTACTCGGCTGTCCACATAACAGAAACCAGCACACAAGTGCATAGACTACAACGAGTGACTGGAGTGGACTGGACTGGACTGATACTAATTATTAGCTAAAGTTGACTTCATAAGATTTCATAAGAAAAAGTTATTTACATAGAGAAAACTTGTTCTAGATTATATTATACTTCTGTTAGGCATATTCATGATGTATTAGAGATTTTTAGATATTTTGTATTTATTTAGTTTGGAATTATTTATTTTATTTATATTAAACATTTCTTAGAATATTGCAAATATATATAATAATATTGATTGATATAAATTTAAAGCTTTATAAAATTGAAATATTTCATTCGCCTTTAATTTCAAACATCTCACCATCAGCCTGATACAAATTGCTAAACACCCTTATAGCTAATAGAAAGCGGCTCCTTTCCTTTTCCCATAAATTTCTAAATTAATTTATTTGCTCAGCTGCCGGCAAAAAAAGAAGTGCTTCGTCCTCTTTAATTTAATTTCATTTTAGATTCGCGCTTTCATTCACGAATTCGCTCGCAAAGCAAAGCGTTATTATTTAGCGGCCTTTGCATCCATTTGGTTGGGTTGAGTTGGGCTTGAATTTTAGAGCGTAAATTTATGCGCCATGAATATGCCGGGCCATTAATTAAAAGCGACTCCAGTCGCTTGACCGCTTTGTGGTCGTGTTTAGTGGGCCCGGAAAATCTGGCAGCGTACGGAAGCCAAAGCATTTATGGCCAGCTGCAGCACTCGTGAGAGCATGTGAAACAAGTACTCTTAATGTGTCCTTTAAATTATTTGATGCTGCGAACTGAGTTGCAATGTGCTACCCAATGCAATGCATAATCAATTTGGAAGCGAAAAGACCCACTGATAATGGCATATGCCCTGCTTGCGGTATAGTGTGAGATGGCTTATAGAGTAGTTGCCCGAAGCAATGAAGTCACTTAAATGCCGTATTTCTACAAGTGCTTGAAACTACGGATCTTAAATAAATTATTATAGAAGTAGAAATATAATTCTCTTATCCATTCTTACCTAGTGTCCTCAAGGTCAAAACGATTTGTCAGAGTTTCCTACTGTCGCGGTTGCAATCAAACCTCGGCCAGTGTCACGTGAGCAACAAAATTGCATTTCACTTCACTGTGGGACAGTTGGCCCATGGGCGAATGCTGTGTTATTTATGAAGAGTCCAACTGCCCTGACGTACGTGTGACATAACGTAACGCATGCATTACGATTGCTGCACATGAGCGTCATAAATAACAATCGAGACTGAGTGAAACGAACTGCAGTTTATATCGAGGAGCCGATAAAACACAAACGCGACTCAATATTCCAAGAAACAAGCGTCAGTTGAAAAGCGAAATTTTGAGCAGCGGTGAGGTAGTCTTAAATATGGTTGTTGGCCTTGTGAAAAAGCTGATGGCAGCAACCACTTGCCACGCGCTTTTAATAGTTTTAAGCCGGCAACTGGTGTGTCGCGCGTGTCGTCAACTAAAAAACGTTGTCAGAAATGGTGAGACTCAGCTTTGCCCCAAAACACCTTTTACGACCTGTTAGCCCCGCTTTCTGCCCATTTGCCAGCATGCTATAGGGTTGCTGCGTCACTCCTGTCCCGGCGCAGGCGTGCAGGATTAAAAGGGAACACTTTATCATTAAAAGCTTGACAGGCAACGAAATAAGTTTCACTGCCAGCATCACTTGACACTTGCACAAGGACGAGCACGAGGTCGTTGGGCAAGCGACAGAGTCGACCAAAATTTAAATTGGGTTGCCTCGAGGGTACTAGGCGTAAACTCTTAAAAATAAGCTGCATGGATTAAAAAAAAATAATTATGACAAATGTAAATGGAGAGAAACAGGGTGAGATGGAGAGAAAGAGAGAGAGACGGGGGAGAGCAAGCGAGAAAGAGCAGAGGGACCAATATTAATTTGACTATGGTAACAAATAAGATTTTTTATTAAATGCAAAGAGTTATATAACACATATACCCACATTGAAAAAAATATATTTATATCTAAATCAGCCAAATAAGAGATGTAAACATAACATGCCAGAACGGTCTTATCTCCCTTAAAGGTTTTGGTTAGTCCCTAGAGAGCTTATCATTGGCTCTGAATAGCAGCTACAATTCCAAAGATGTTACAATTCAATAATATATGAGCCATAAATATATAATATGGTAATAAGTACGAAAGCTCTAGTCGGGGGTGCCCGACTAGGAGTTACCCTGAACCCTCCGAAAAGCCGATATGATCATTTTACATATGTATATGTATATATCAAACAACACATATACGCACGCAGCGCTTTGGTTTTAATATGCCTCAGTTATGCGAAATTAAATGTTTAAACTTTAAATTGATTTTCCCATTTTCAATGGGCTTATCCAGGGTATCCAGGCTCAGGGTATTATAAAAAAAAAAAAACAATTATATAATAAAATTATTTAAAAATAATTAAAACATTTCCTTAAAAAATAAACATTTATAACTAATACAATTTTGCATAACCTACGTAATATATTATTAATATTATAAACTTTTTAAGTACTTACCAGATCCAGAAGAAGAGGAAAAGAAGAAATGCACTGCACTGAACGAGGGATCACCAGGAAATCAACTAAACAAATAGAGCGGAAGGCTTGCCCTCATATAAGGCAAAACTCCCGCTCGGCTGGAGAGCCGAGCTGAGCGCTTATAGACTTGAGCGCGAATAGAGTTGATCCGAAACAGTTGAGCCGAAATAGGGGTGAACCAAAATAGAGGTGAGCCGAAATAGAGGTAAGCCGAAATAGAGGAGAGCCGAAATAAAGGTGAGCCGAAATAGAGGTGAGCTGAAATAAAGGTGAGCCGAAATAGAGGTGAGCCGAAATAGAGGTGAGCCGAAATAGAGTTGAATGCCAATGGAGTTGAATGCCAATGGAGTTGAGCGCAAATGGAGTGGAGCCCAAACATAGGTGAGCCGAAATAGAGGTGAGCGCGAATAGAGTTGAGCCGAAACAGAGGTGAGCCGAAATAAAGGTGAGCTGAAAGAGAGGTGAGCGCAAACAGAGTTCAGCGCCAATAAAGGTGAGCCTAACCAGAGTTGGGCGCCAGCAGATTTGAGCGCCAGTAGAGTTGAGAGCAAATAGAGGTGATCGTCAATCCAATTCCAGAAGAAGAAGAGGAGGAGGACGCACTGCACTGTACGACTAACCACCAGGAGGTCAGGAAACCGACTGAAGAAATCGACCAGAAGGCTTGCCCTTATATAGGACAAAACTTCCGCCAAAAATAATACTCAGCTCTTTCGAGCTCACCTCCGTGGAGGTTATGAGTTATTTCTTGCAGTTGATCATTGAGTGCGAAATATAAGCGCTACCTGCTGTCACCTAGCATAGTTCTCTTTTAATAGAAATAATGAGTATTCTGATCAATAATATGTATAATTTATGGACTTTATAATTATAAATTTAAAAATCACGTAAAAAAATGATTATTAACTCACTTCCTTAAATTTCTAAAATATTATCTATTTAAATACTTACCAAATTCGAAATCGACTGGGCTTGTCACCCTGATCGATAATATATGTATATTCTATATGGGGTAAATTTTATCGACACCATTATACCCAAATTTGCGCAATTTCAATAGGTTAAGGGTATACAAAATATATCAAGGAAAAAATATTTCATAAAAAGATCCTTTTTTTAAATATATATGTATTAATTAATCTATTTTCATATTTAAATTTCTCTCTCTCTCCCTCTATAATCTTCTGTCTCTTTGATGCGCTAATTACCTCTGGGTTTCCCGACGGCTAAAATAAATGAAAATACCTTTTTAATGATATATTATCTACTTAATGTATACCAAAAAGTTGTTGAGGACTCTACGATTTTTTTCATGGATTATCGCTGATTTAAAATGTGTCTGTCAACTATTGACCGTTTGGCTCCTGTCGAATACATTGAATTTCCGACGTACAATCTGCATAATCTTTCAATTTACTGCTGGCTGTCGTCAACATCAGACCAGTACGTGACCGGATTTCATTTCAAACAATGTTACGATGACGTGCTAGAAACTTTTCCAAGTACATGGAGACTTCGACAGCTCAATAAATCTGCTCCACCCAGACATCAAATACAGGAGCAGCCGTGATTTATGAGAGCCGCCCGCTCCTACAACTGCAGCTTACCCATTTGCAGAATTAATTCAAATGCAATTAATTTTCATATATTAAAAATTTTTTTTTTTCACACTTAATTTATTTTACTATAAATCCATCTAATTTATGTTTACAAATCAAATTTGTGGCCCACAAACAATTTGTGAGTTCCAGTTCTGTGCCAAAAATTCGAACGCGTTCTACAAGAGTATCCGACAGGGTAAAATCTTGGTGAGGGGGCAAACATTAAAACGATCTGAAATTCTAAAATCTAAGCTCTGAAGTGTCACCAATACACTAGTTACTGAAGTGTCAGATATGTAAGTTTACAGCCCTAAAACGTTTTTGGGAATGTCTGGGGGGAGCTGTAGTCTGAGGTAAACAAATTTAAAGCTCAAACCAAATTACTTGGATTGCTCGGGGCAAGCCATTTGGTACAGGAACTGAACCAGCGTACGGGTTGGCCGTCCGGTCATTCGTCCGGCAGCCAAATAAGGAACGATGCCGTACTTGCTCAATAGTCCGGTGCCGAACGTATCCAAATGCGCCCAATCGCTGCAAGGGACTAGTTCATGTAGAACGGCAGCTGCCAAGCACGATGAGGCCTCACCATAGCCATCATTCATCAAATCATAGCTCAGACATTCAGCCACGCGATCTTTGTAGAATCTCCACAGTGGGAAACGCCACAGTCGATCACCAGTCAGTGAACCGGCTCTTTGGAATTGCTTCCAAATATAATGGGAGTTGGACCAAATGCCAGTAGCTCCACCGCCAACCGCCTTCTTAATTCCAGAGCACATGGAGCCGACATCGACCACAAGTCGTGGCTTATATGTCAGTTGACCATACAACATGGGATCGGCAATGACCACGACACCAGTTCGGCTCACATTTCGCACGGCCATTGATTTGGCATTGAGCAGGGTGACAACGTCACCGGGCTTGCAAGACATTCCGGACGGCAGGTTCTCACACAGAGGCAGGATGGCTGTTATGTTAATCGGCAGGGATAGAGCTGCGGCCGCACGCATGGAAGCCAGGATAACAGCAGCGCCTGTCAAATCACCGCGGAACTCGTCCATTCCACCGCAGTCCCGAAGATTGATTCCGCCTGAATTAAATGTGATGCCTTGACCCACAAGAAGGATAGGTTTGTCCTCTGGTGCTGTCCCACAATAGGCGATCTCAAGCAAAACAGGCGGCTCACAGGAACCTTTAGCTATCATAAGAAAAGAGTTAAGACGCTGCTGCTCAATCCACTCCATAGTGCGAACTTCAACCGTGATGCCGCACGGGCAAAGCGCATCCACAGCAGCCTGAGCAAATATAGTTGGCGTCATGCAATTGGCTGGAGCATCAGACAATCGCCTTGCCAGATTCTGGGCCTCTGCCTTGAACAAGCCACGGGTCCACGCGTCCATGTCAGGAGAACCATGCAACTCCAGCTTGGGTACTATTTTCCGATATTTCTTCGATAAATTCTCGTCGTACCGCCAAATCGACAGAGCAGCACCTTCGGCTGCCTGTTCAGGATAATCCATGTTATCTACGTGCACTTCGATACATTTCATAGACTGTAACGAATGGGCCCCGATCCCAGCTGCAACGCGAACATTTTCCATTCCTTCGTCCAGCATTTCGAGCTCATTAAAGGCTATGCCCTCAAGGCCCAGTCCCACAATACAAATTGATCGGTAATCCACATCAACATTGTTGAAAACTTTGCCACGCCCCAATCGTCCTGTAATCTTCGTTTCGCATATCAACTCGGACAACTTGCCTTGAACGCGGTCATCAAATTTCTCGCCAGCAGGAGTCAGTCTTGGTCCTTTTCCGCTTTCTTTTTCATAGACTCCCACGACAATGCCTTTGCCGCCTTGCTTATTCGCGTCACACGATGCTTCCCGAAAAAACCCGGCTCGGGTTAGGCACTTGGGCGTGATGTTCCTCAGAATTTTAGCCATTGATGGAGCGCACAACATTCTCAGTTGTCCTCTAAATAGAAGCATTGCCGTCTTTTTTAATAAATATATTAATTCTTTTCAAAAACTAATTGTCTGTTTTGTTACGCGCCAAAAAAATAAATTTACCTCAAACCTCTGTGTGCTAAATAAAGATTTTTTGTGAAAAAAAATCGAAACTGTAAAATTATGAATTTACTGGAGCACTGATTTAACAAAAACAAACGAATGAGTACTGGAACATACAGAACAAGAGATCTAACTTTGTGTACTTCTGAAAAGTAAATGAACAACAGATTTAATAAATGTATATACTGTGTTTAAAAATGTCAAAGCTTGCTGAGACAGAAAACAAAAAGCATTTCAGACGGTTGCCGACTTATATTAAATTCTCATGTTAATAAAGGAGCCAGGAACTAGTAGTAGTAGTTGCTTAGCTTGGAGTTTGTTCCAAGGCATCAAAACATATAGTTTTTAGTTTTCCTATCTCTATAATTTTTGATACATCCATAGAGGAAGTCAATAGTATCAAGATCTGTGTTAGCCTATTATCCCAAGACTCCATATTAGGCGTAGACCTAATCCTTAGTAGCATAGGGGAAGGCAATTGTAAATTTTTGGAGCTTAAGCAAAACTGTGAAAATTATACAGTCCCCCCAAAAAAGCATAAAATATGTTCTTGTAACATCCATAGTGAACCATATATTTTTGATCTTCTATATAAACAGACGAACAGACATTTATATGTGTGTGTTTGCAAACCACAAGTCTCTGGTATTGTACGTGATTTGCAAATTTGGGGCGACGGGCGAAATCTCAGTATTCACTACACCTATCTGGACAGTAAATTTGAAGTCTCTAGCTCTAACGGTATACATAAATCGAAGTCCATTTATAGGAATTTATCCAGGAAACTGGATGAGTCATCGTACTGCGTATGGTATATAAAAGAATACTTTTAAAATTTCAGATGGACGGTCGGACGATGGAAGGATAAAAGGACGGACGGACAGGGCTATATCGACTCAGCTCATTGAACTTATCAAGAATATGTATACTTTATGGGATCTTCCACGCCTCCTTCTCCCTGTTACATACATTGTTACAAAAGCATTATACCCTGATTTTCTCATTTTCAATAGGTTCAGGGTATAAAAATAAGATAAAATACTCTTGGTCCGATAGGGACTATCCCAAAAATAATCTTAGCTTAGACCGACTATTATACATAGTCCATCAGTTGAAGCTCAAAGCGTCAATATCATTTTGAGACACGTCGTAGACAGACAGACAATTTGGGTCAAATAAGCTGAAACCCACTGAAACATCCAAGATCACGTCCTCAGAAGATGTATATATTCAGGAGCCCAACAGTTACGTTATTATGCCTTTTCTATAAATACATAGATTGACAGTTAAGCCCACTTAGCTACGCCCAAATTACACAGTTATATAATCGATCAGCCACGTTTGCACCCTAATTATAATAGAAATAATATGCTTGTTGTGGGTGGGCGTAAAACTGTGGAAAATATAGATTTTACGGACTCTATTATTACAGTCGGTGAATACACGCTTCGAATGCGGCACTCAGTGAGTCGCATATGCCTAAAGCTTAATGCTTTTATAGATACCGATAGGCGATATCCATTTATCTATCTAGATAAAATAAAACTCGAACTTTGCAACTCACCAGCTACTCAATAAGGAAACACTCAAGTGGAAAATTGCTTCCAGTGTCCGCTTTGAATGTAAGGTCACGGTATATATGTCCGTATTTCTTTGTAACTAGCTGTGTGGTTCTTCAACGTATCCGAAAAAGAAATTTCTACGGAAAAGCGGAAGTGTTATACAGCAACTGTCCAAAGTTTGCAATTGTTTAAGTTTTGATAATTTTTTGTGCGAAAGGTGTTCAAATATTTCATCTGAATACTGAATTGACATTGATCTAAATTATTTATCAGGGTTGCTATGTCTGGAAAATAAAGAGGAATAGGGAACTGAAGACATTTTCAATTTGACTCTATTGTACGTTTTATTGAAATTACAGTGTATGTCCTTAACAACTCATCCTTCCTGGTCTGCTCCTGATCAAGATGAATTCCTTAAGTTGAGATAGCTGCCTTCGGCTTATGTTCAAATAATTGTCAAAACGCTGCGAAAGTTTTTTGCGGCTGACAAAGAGAAAGCTGGCATATCCCTGGTGACCTAAAACTTTTCCCAATATTAACCGCCCGCCAGCATAGAGTGAAGCATAAAGTTGATAAAACGTGGAGTAGATTAAAAGTAATAAGCGTATTTATTACGTTAACTTATGTGAATAGCCGCCTAAGTATACATAGAATTTGAATTTGAAATTATAGCTTTATTGTTCATATTTATTCATCTTTGACGAAGAGATTAGTTTCATAGTTAATGTAGTTCGCGTGGGAGGCGGTTAGAGAGACAAAGGCTCCAGTGAAGTGCAGCAAGTATGGTCCAATTATACCAGCCAGCAATCGTTGTATGTAGAGCAATTGAACACGGACTTGAAGCAGAAACACTTCCGGCGCCGAGGTGCAAAAGTGTTGCATGATCAGATTAAGTTGGGCATAATTGAAAAATTGGTTCAACAGGAAGGTCGACAGCCACGGCATACTAAACCACGCTAAAATGCGTTTCGGCACCTGCTCCCAGCTGAAAGCACGCTTCCCTCTGGTGCGCAGCCAATTCAACTTTACCTCGGTCGCTGCAGAGACTTTAACGGGGCCACTCATCTTAAGCTCCTGCTCAATATTACATCCTCGTTTCCTATCCACCTCGCGTTGACAAAGCCAGATTCCAAACACAAACAGCACAGAATTCATCACTGCTTGCCAAAGCATTGTATGATGATATTCATAGCCCACATATAGATTAAATTTACGCGTGAGCCGCAAATTGATTGATTTAATGCTCGCATGAGCCTCAATGGAGGGTTTCAAATGGGCACATATGTGCAATAGTGTTAAAGCCAAAAATAAACAAACATATGAAAATTTTGACAACATTTTAATTTCAAAAGTCTCTGACGAGATTTAAAAACTTTTCAATTGTGACTCAATTTTTATTTGAGCCTACGATAACTTTGTTTCCGCCTGCTGAGCTGCATCTTCAGATACGGCCGGACAGCTGTTTATTCTGCCGTCAACAGCGCTTTAACAATATACTCTGTAATCTCATTGGCCATGTTTTCCCGATTGTTTTTGGTCACCTGAAATATGATCGAATTTGGTGCTTTTCTAATATCTTCGACAATCGGGATGGGTTGACGGGTTTGTGACGGAATAGTTGCTAGAATGGGCTGATTCTGATTGCGTAGTTTTTTAACGGCCGTTTCGAAGCGTTTGCTTAACAATTCCATTTTTCCAATTTCATCAATTATGATAAGCCGTTGTAAAGGGGAGAGCGAAGGCGACGGCGACGGCGACGGTAAATCAATTTCTAAAAGTGGCAATGTCATGTTCTCCAAATCCTCGACGTAAACAGAATATTTGCCCACTTTGCGTCGTCGTATGTTATCCGCCGGATTCTCACGTGCTAAAATACCACGCGCACCACTCAGGGAAACCACATCAAAGCCTATTCGCTGGCCGCACGCTCGCACCTCTTCTGTGTAAAAGCCTTCCAGCTTGCAATATTCTCTCAACTTGCAGCACACTTTGCGAACTAATGTTGTTTTGCCGACTCCTATGGCCAAAATTTTACTTTAATAGTCATACAATTATAAATTTAGTGTTTACCTGGTGGTCCAGTTATAATAAAAGCCGTTATTTTGCGGCTTTCCATGTTTCCATTTCTTATCGATAATTGAAGTTAGCTCTCTCTTGTGTGTACTCTCTTAAGAGTACAGATGCAATGCACATGTATATATCAAAATTTAATGTGCCTTATGTCAGAATATTATATGTACCATGCTTTTCAATGCACACATAAAATATAATTAAAAAGTTATGGCAATTGTATTAATGATGCACACTTTTTGTATTGAATTGTGCGAAACACTCCACTACAGAGTCTTCGATATTCGCCTATTACCTGACTGATTTTTTCACTAAGGCTCGTTGACTTTTATCGATACATATCGCATATTCCAATATGTTTTCAAAAATGTATATACGAACTGCTGGTTGAAGTAAAAATTGTTCATTAATTATAAAATAATATAATTGTATTTTTTATAATATATATGAATATCCCCAAGCGAGTATAGCAATATTTAAAAAGTTACACAGCACTGGTACGAGTATCGATATCGCTTCAAAACTGTCCCTGTATTGTGGTGGGTGGTCGATTCACATCAGATGTTAAGTGTGTGTGTTGCTTGGCGGCTTTTTGGCAGCGTGAATTTCGTTTTTGCAATAAATTTTGATTTATGTTGCAAACCATTAGCTGTAACAGGCACAAGAATGGAGGGCGCAATGGCACATGATCTACAAAATAGCGAGCAACGCACAAGCGATGTGGCTACAGGCTCGATTTCTTTCGAAGAACTCAATTTGAAACGAATCTTTTTAAAATGCTTGGAAGCACACAAATTCTTGACGCCAACTAAGATTCAAGCAGCCGCAATTCCCATGGCGATTGCTGGAATGGGTAATACTGAACTTCAAATTTTTACAACATATGAATATTAATTTCTCTTTCAGATCTATTGGTACAGTCAAAGAGTGGAACAGGTAAAACTTTGATCTATGTGCTGACCGCTCTGCAAAAGATAGAAAGGTCCGTGCGCAGTCCGCAGGCGTTGATAATCGTGCCAACCCGCGAACTGGCCATACAGGTGGAAGACACTGTTAACGGCTTGATGAACAAAATACGCAATAGGGGCGATTATTTGAGTGTTAGTTTCATTGGTGGCACAGATGTGAAACGAGACCGTTTCCGTATGGCTCGAGGACGCATCGTTGTGGGCACACCAGGTCGTCTGCTTCATCTCATACAGAACAAGGTATTCAACACGTCGGCAATCAAACTGCTCGTTCTGGATGAGGCAGATCAACTATATTGCACAGAATCTTTGCAAAAGGATGTCCAAGCGCTCGTTGCCTCACTTCAATCCGGCAGACAAATAATTGCATGTAGCGCTACCTATCCGAATGCGCTAGACGAACACCTAGCCAAGTTAATGAAAAAACCAGTGCTGGTCTCTAACAGTGAGCGCGCCACCGTTCTGCTGGGCGTTCGCCAATTTGTTTATAAATTGCCAGCACAACCGAACAGCATGCAAGAGATGATGGCTAAGCTGATAGCGGTGCACAAGATATTTGCCCAAGTGTCCTATGAGCAAGCGATACTCTTCGCTAGCTCGCAGAGTCGTGCCGATTCCTTTCGGAACTATTTGCAACGAGATGGCATTGAATGTGAACTTATGTCTGGAGCTATGAAGCAGAGCGATCGCCTACAGACATTCCAGGTAAAACAGTCATACAAGTATTTAAATCAGACTTTTTATACTCTTGATATATTTAGGCCTATCGTAGCTTCAAAATGCGCACAATAGTAGCCACTGATTTGATGGCGCGAGGAGTTGATTCATCACATGCGAATTTGGTTATTAATTTGGATCCGCCCAATGATCTGGTAACTTATTTGCATCGTATTGGACGTACTGGACGATTTGGATCCCAGGGTATCGCCATTACATTTATTTCGTCGCCAGCACAGTGTGAATCTTTTAAGCGTATTATTGCTGACGTTGGCACTGGAATGTCCGTGCTGCTATTTCCGGAAAATGGCCCAGCAGGATTTGATTTTTGGGATTACGCTTCATATGATTTTCCCTATTACCTTAAAACAGAGGCATATGAGCAAGAGGAAACGGAGCTAAAGCGGATCAAACAGCGCTGGAAGAAACCTGATTATGAAGGGCAAGCAGCTAATGCGATTGGTATTGTTGATAACCATTTGGAAAATGATGAAAATGCATCTCTAGAACACACCGCTCTTGGGGAACCACAAGAAAACAAAATTGATTCCAAAGATGTGGTTAATACCATGAATAAAGATCCACTTGATTCAAAAGAAACCCTAACCACCAATGAGCTGACATGTGTCAAATCTCATAGTAAAAGCGCATTGAATGAGCCTGAAACAGTGCAGTTAATTCCAGAAAAAGAGCTGACTATTGAAGTAACACATTGTCATTCAATTAATGCAAACACTCAGGAAAATGTGCCAGATAACCAAATACCAAATCCGACAGTAAACAAGGAACATTTTGTGAAACCTACAGGAGTTCAGGAATTAACCGTTGACCATGTTGAGCTGACCCCGTCGACAGAAATGCCTGTCGCAGCACCCAATTCAATCAATACTAAAACATATTGCCTTGTGGCACCTACAGAGAGTAGCTCAACTACACTCCACCCACAGGGCGTATCGAACACTGTCGATGATGCCAGCAGCATCATTTCCGATAGTATGGAGAACGATTATGATAGCGACTCTTCCTACACTAGTTGCTATTCGGTAGGCGACTTGCGAATCATCTGGCAACGTGTTTTGTCACAGAAAAAACTGCTAAAGCGGCGACAACGGAATGCTCGACGCCACATTTACCTATATTATAAACGGCGCACCGTGTGGAAGGTCAAAAATTGGAACTGTGAACGTGAAATAGACGATGAAAAACAAGAAGGGGTAAGTGCCATCACTTTTATTGTCGGATGTGCAAAAACTAGCCTTCTTTATTTAGGAATGGATAGATGAATCGGACGATAAAAAACTTCTGCGACACTTGCATGAGCAACTGCATAGTCAACGACCCCAAAAGTTTCAAATAAACGTAAGAAAATTCAATTTTTTAAGAAAATAAGTCAATCCGTTCTTAAAAATTTGGTCTTCCATTTTCAGAAACTGTTGACTGTGATCTCAAAGGAACGAAAACTTTACCTTTTCCTTGAAAAGTTTGAGAACTTTCAAGAAATTAAAAAACACCTAACAACTCTTCTCAATAGGAGTAAATGCTCATATGATGTTCAATTGTCTGAAAAATGGATAGAGCTGATATACGATTCAATATGTCACTTGTACTATGTGGATCATAGCAAGCCAAAGCAATTAAAGAAATTAACCTTGCCGGATATTCCCAATTTGGACAACTACAATAAGCTAATAGAGATCATTAATAGATCTTCTTGTTCGAAACAACCAATAAGCAAGCTAAGCGTGCATGTTAATCAACAACTGAATATATCTCCTGATAATGGACCAGGTGAAAATAATAATGCTGCAGTCGATTACGCTGTGAATTCAGATTCTGGGTCGTCAAACGTGCGATCAGATAGCAATGATAACAGCGAAGATGATAGCATGGACGCTGCTAGCCTAGAGCCTTATTCATCAAGCGGATTTGTTGAATCAGCTGAGAGTGCGTCCTCGGGCATTGACACCTCACAGTATGAAACAACTTCCTCTATCACTTTAGATTCTAACGCCTATGAGGGAGAGGAAGAGTCGACTAATGATGATGACGACGAGACAGACGAATTGCACAGCAACGCTAGTCAGACGGGCTCCGATTCATTGAGTACTCTTACAGCGGACAGCGAAAATAATAGCGAAGTACACGCTGAAACTGAAAATGAACAACAGGGTATTGAAATCAATCAGATTGCCGTAGCCCAAGCTCGCTGGCAGTATCTGTTCCAAATGCAGTATCAATTTATTGCCAGCTATGTTAACAACTATATGGCAACATTTCGCAGCCATAATTAATACATTTATCATTGTTATTTAAGCGCTATGAAAGCGCGCTTCCTAGTCTCCAAAGTCTGACAACTATAGAAACTCAGGCATTTTATTTTCTTTTTGAAATGAATAGTTTGGAATAGCTTCCAAAAATATTCTGAATCAGTTGATTCTAACTTAGTAATTTAAGTGAGCATTTCTTGCTAAAATGTGAAATGTCAGGTACAAACGGAGTAAACCTTATTCTAGAGGATAACATGAATATAAATTACGTTATAACAAACTAAAACTAATCATAATTATATTGCAAATGAATTGCAAAATCGTTTTATACTTATTTTTCTAAAAATATGTGAACACAAAATGATGAAAACTAAAATCAAATAATTTTAGTTTCATAAAATTAGTGATTAAAAAGTTACTTTAAACTAATAATAAAAGTTTTTGAGTCTGTAGGGGATAGCTTACTCAATCTTGTTTATTAAAATATCTGCATTCCACATGTGAAAGATTAATAAATTTGTAATACTTAATGAGTAGTCGAATTGAACTTGGATTCTGCTGTTTTAGTATAAGATTATTAAAACTGAAAATGTTTGATAGTTAATAAATATGTAGTTTACTAATGGTAATTTTAGATGAATTCCAAAAAGTGAAACACGAATGCTTTTAGCAACTTCCTATGAAATATATCAAAATGTAAAACAAACTTTAACAATACTAAAAGCATTTATGTCAAGTGAGTCAACTGGGCTGGTTTTTATACCCTGAATCCATTGAAAATGTTTTTGTGAAAATGTATGTAACAGGCAGAAGTAGACGTCGCAGACCCTATAAAGCATATATATTCTTGATCAGGTCGACGAGCTAAGTCGATATAGCCCATCCGTCCGTATGGAATGCAAGGATCTCGTAAACTACAGAAGCTACAGATCTGAAAAAATGATCAATTGTTATTAAGTTATTAAGCATTTAGTTTCCCATGTCATAGGCATATTGCAGCCCGAGTCGCTGCTCAGTTAGCAGACCGCGTACTCTTATTACGTTCGTGTGCGTGCGTATGTGTGTGTATGTGTTGCTTGCAATATATATGTAAAATAATCATAGCATGCTTCGAAGATCGGCTAGTCGAAGGATTCAGGGTATCTCCTAGTCGAGAGGTCTCGACTAGAGCTTCCTTACTTGTTTGGACATAGATTAGTACTTATTTAACAAGGCAGTCAATGTAGACGTAGACCTGTGCGTCTTTTGTACACCCGGAAACCATTGAAAATGGGAAATCAGGGTATAATGGTATAATATATATATATATAGTATATAGTATATTTTCTTGAATAGTTCGACGATCTGAGATATATAGTAATGCACGTACATATGTCCATCTGTGTGAACGTGATGATTTCGTAAGCCAAAAAATCTAGAGATCTTAAATGTATTTATTTATATGTATGTATATGTATGACATTTATACTTGTGTATAACCACTATGGTTAATGGTATAACATACTCAGTATGAATTTGTTTTAAAAATTCGATAACTCATTGCGTTTTCTTACTATCGATAAATTTCTATAAAATGACTTCGTTTTTGTATACAGTTAAAGCACTAACCATACAACAGCGGTGTTCTAGTTGACATACATACATTTATGTATGGACATGTAGCTATGTATGTATGTGTTTCATGGTTAGTGGTTAAAGATAGAGAATCAGATTCACATTGTAGTAATTACAAACATTTTGTAATTTTTGAATATTGAATACGACTTTGGAAAGTTCATAATCGACCAGAGCCCAATTTTATACTCAGTAAGTGAAAGAAGTTTATTGGTCTTATTCAATGCCGTTCACTCCCTCTGTATATAGATTTTATATTTTGCGAAAGTTGACACTTAAGGTTTATGCATAAAACTAATTTTGAAAAACTTAATATATATAAATATATTCTGTTAATTCAGGTGGTGGTAAATCGGATATCTTTTATAGCTTTAGATATTGAAGTTTTATAAATGGAAAGCGTAGATAGTTCTAGAGATCGTGTTGAATGTTCCAGAGATCGATGGAACGTATTAAGACAGTGCGCCGCCAGCTCGATTGTGTATTATAAATCATGCGTAATCGAAACTGTTGCCGCAGCAGCCAGCACTGCCACATCTTTGTGATAGTCCTCTTATGCCGCTCAATTGCCACATGCCACATGCCACATGCCACACCAGTTGCGTTGGTGGAACAGTGGAAATACTCGCCCTCCGGCTATTGGGCACGCAAAGCGCCTACACCGATCCCGATGCTGATGCCGCAGTCTCTGCTCGCGTGCAGTTGCGTTCCAAATCCAATAAGGAGCGTGAGAAACTGACGGCATGAATGCAAAGTGAGCTGAAACAGCTGGCCACGACAAAATTTTATAGATGTTAGTTGCATTTGTTGTTGTTGTTGCTGCTGCTGCTGCTGTTGCTGTTGCTGTCGCTTGTTGTTTGTGCCTAGCCGAACTCGGTTCGATTAGCGATAAAGCCAAGATGCGAAAATATGTGTTGTGCGTTGTGGTATTTGTTGCTGGTCAGCTGGCTTTGGGACCGCGTACAGTTGCAGGTGTTAAGCTTTATAATGATGTTAACATTTTTATGGCCCACAATAACAACAAATGTTACAAAATTTACTCAACCCAATCGCTTTTGCGGTCGACCGTCTATGGGCACAGACCATTTAGCGCTCTTAAGTGGAATGCTCTGCTGTCGTTACAGCTACACTAATAATCATGTTTGTAAAACTAATTAAAATTTCAGGGGATCGGCGTTTAATTATGAGTGTATAACTTCATAATTAAATAAATATAATAATCGCGCTGTCAGAGGTTTCAAATGTAAATTCTCAAGCTCAACCTAATAACTTCTTTAACAATATCCATTAATAATTTTATGCGCACTATTTGTCTTATAAGGATTTTCTTAATTTTGCATTCTAATTATTATTATTGATATATAATATTATTTATACAAATATATACTATGGACTTTTCATATAAATATCGGAAAGCTAATATAAAAATGAATTTCATATTATCATATTTATATATTATACGTAAATATATATATATATATATATATATATATATGTATATTACATCTTATTTTATATTAGCACAAAATATGATACTATTACAAAAGAAATCATTCATTATTTTAGTGCATATACATTATTGTATAAAAAGACAAAAATCTCAACCCATTAATTTATTTTACTTTATTATGAACTACCTAAATACCACATTTAAATAATAGCTTCCTCATGTGTTATATTTCTCTTATTTGAGTTTTCTAATTTTAATTTAAACTCCAAATCTTTGCCTTCAATCGCCTATATAAAAAGTTTGTTTATGCACACTCAAAGCAGCCAATAAGTTCCATTCAGCACACTCTGCTTAGCAGGAGAAGCACTATGATCCATTAATTAATGAATCATTTCTACAATATATCTGGAATATATATATACCTATAATATATACATATATAATGTATACCGCTTCAAGACTCACCAAATTAAAAAGAATCCAAGATAGTCGTTTCTTATCTTATTACTTCTTGGCATTGTAACATTTGTGGCCCACTCAGCAGTTGGGACTGTAACGTCTTTGTGGTCTTTTTTCGGGGAGTGGCCCGCCCATATTTATGTGACCAGCTGTGTGCCGGCTGCGCACGCATACATAAATAAAAGTCATCATTAATTAAATTTAGTACAAACAACATGGCATGCCTGCAATTATTCACTCAACTCAAGTGACGAAAAAATTTACGAATATGAAAAAAATAAAAATCAAAATAAAATAAAACGCCAGTGAAACGCTCGCGACGACGAGCAAACGACAAAAAACGCGCGCCAAAAAAAAGCGTTGACAAAAATGATCTGTGGGCAATTATAATGAATTATTTTGACACTTAGGGCCTGCAATGTACAACTAAAAATGCATAAGCCTAATTTATGCTCGGCTGTCGACATGAAACGCATTTTATTGCTTTTTAAATATGATAAATAAACATGCCGTTTGGCCCAGCAACATTTCGGCCTTTATTTATGCAATTGCCAAATAGTAGGAGAACAGCCAATGCAGCGTACATAAATTGAAACCTACGCAACTATTTGCCGTTAGTGCAGTGAGCAGCGAGCAGCGAGCAGCGAGCAGCGAGCAGCGTGCAATGTGCATCGAGGCAAATTGCATTTTTCACCTAAGTGCCGCCAACAAAACAACAACAACAACAAGAACAACGAATGCATACAGCTGGGAGCACGCCCAGGTCTCTGTGGTGGCAAAGCCGTAAAGCCTTGTCGAGAGAATCCGTTTTTTAATTGGTAAAAAATAGCTAAAATTGTCTACGCTGATTTCATTTTGCCGACGCTTCGATGCAGGTCTTGCCCCAAAGGGTATTGCAAGTAGCCACGCTCTGACCATGCATGAATCGCAACAGCTCAAACAATAACAACTTTTCCAGCAACAACAATAAAAACAAACAATAAAAAGAGCTAGCGGCCTATACGCGATTAACATCGCCTCCCAGATTTGTAATGCTAATAAATTGTACACATTTAGAGCAAAGCGGTAAAGCATCTATGTATGTGTGCGAAAGAGAAAGACACACAGAGGGTGGGACAGAGAGTGCGAAAAGAGCTGTTGGCTCTGCGCTAAATCAATACGCGAATATTTCTCAAAGTTTATGAAGCCATGAAGGCGATACCCTCTACGCATTGCTCATGGATAAAGCTATAAGTCTCTGTCTATATAACTCTAATAAATAGTTGGTTCTTATCAATAGTCAGCTGTGGCTATAAATTTCAAATCGGATTTCATGCGATCAGTTTTGAAATTGATGACAATTTATTCGGGTTTAACGAAATGATCAAATCTGGTTTATATATCTTACAGATTGCGATTTTTTGTTTTTCCCGCATTAAATCCTGTATATCTGTTTTATCAGACTTTGATATACCCAATTCATAATTCACATAAACCGGAATTGAATAATACATAGAAATGATTAAAAATTGAGACTAATAATAATAATAACAATAATAGTATAAAAAAAAATAATAATAGTATATTAATAATAATAATAATAATAATAATAATAATAATAATATTAATAATAATAATAATCATAATAATAATAATAATAATAATAATAACAACAACAATAATAATAATAATAATAATAATAATAATAATAATAATAATAGTATAATATATAAAAATAATAAAAATGATTACTATAAATATTATTATTATTATTGTTAATTAATTATTATTATAAATCGCATTATTTGGAAAGTGTTCATAGTATTAACATGGATAGTAAAGGATTTATTATTGCTTGGATAAGTAGACCTCAAGGGCAATTCAATCCTTGACAAATATTATCCATTCCATTCAGCTTTCAGCACGTGAGCCTCGATTATTGGTCTTGACATTAATTGTGCTTAATAGACTGTATTAAATAATAAAATTTTAAAAAGAATAATTTACAATTTACTCGTCTTATCTAATGAAAAATTAAAAATAATAACAAATTTAAGATGCATGCAAACATGTTACTGTCACAGCTAATGCTCTAATGAAATCCTGTTCAATTGTTAGTATGTCTCGGACAGAGTAAAAAATAATAAAAAGTATAAAATGAGTAATATCTCTAGCGGATTTAAATTGTTTTTATGCAGTACATATATACGCTTTTATCTGTTGCCCTTTGGCATCAATTGACGCATGACATCGCACAGTGCTGTGCTGGCTGCAATCGCAAAGCCGCGTGACTTTTAGAACGTCAAAGTCGGCGAATGTGCGGCTTTAAATGGAGGCAACCCCAACTCGAAATGACTTGACTTGCGAGCTTCAAGTGCGGCTTTTGTGGTTCCCAGGCGACTTAGAGCGCAAAACATGCTAGTCGCTTTAATTGTAGCCGCCGCTGCAAAGTGATTTTTCTAATGCAATTTTCAATGGCTTACGCAACAGCAACAACAGCAGCAGCAGCACCAACAAAACAAAACAAAAGCAATAACAACAATGGCAACATGTTGCCGTGGAGAAACCTACCGCTGCCTTGGACGTATTGTGCGCATAATTACCCAACATTGCAGCAGCAGTAGCAGCAGCTTTTTAATCCCAGCCAGCAGACGAAGGCGCTCTGGCTGTGGTGTAGTTAATGTTCTCGGCTCTTTGGCAGTGCAGTGATAATCATTCCACGCATACGCGCATATTTTGCATTTTTAAATTGTTACATTATGCGCATTTTTATGGCAAGTAAAACTCTCGCACCAAATGCGCAGCACCAACTGAAAGCCAACAGTGAATGGCATTCACCTGCAGATGAATTATTGCCCAGCTGTTTAACTGTTTGACTGACGGCGCTGCGATTTATTTGTTGTTTACCGCACACACAAAGCAGCTGATCATAATTAAAATACTCATATTATAAATTGCATAAAAATGTTTCGAGTAGTTTTATGGGAAATGCGAAAAAACAGGTGAGTATGTGAAAGGAAAGTATATATATAGAAAACTACATACATATATTTTAATTTGATATCCTATTGTATTAGTCATACTAATTTCACTTATATCATAGCATTTTGACTATATTTGTAAATTAAATAAGTTAGATTAATTCAAAATGTGTTACAAAAATCATTCATTCAAAAATATTCATATTCAAATAAAGAAAAATAAAAGACAATTTTCATAAAGTCAAAATACTCTCTACCTCTTCTGTTGACTGCTTTTAGATGGCTTCTCTCGGGTATCTAAGATCTAAAATTTGTTACTAGTTCAACTCTAAGTATTTCAACTACTCTAGCAAATTATTTGAGTACATGTATCGTAGAATTGTTTTCGCACAGGTAAGAGCAATTATATAATGTTTCCTCCTAACAGCACCCACTTCTAAGTACCTCGTGAATTATAGTTAATTATAGTCTTAAGGCAATTTATTGTGTTTTTTTGCTGCAATAGTTAAAATGTAAATTGGAATTTAATGTATATTTTTACGAAATCTAAGTCAATTATATAAATTAAGCGTGAATTAGCAGCAGCACACAATAAAGCAAACAAAAATAGGAAAACAACAACCTTAAAATGATAGAAAAGAACTCGATTAGCAATAGCAACAACAACAACAACAACATTAACACCAACGGCAACAGCAACAGCAATAGCTACACCAACAAGACGCGAAAACAAGAAACATGTTAAGTGCAGGCGCATTATGTTGCAAAATGTCACTTTTAATTGGGCAACCTTGAAACATCAATGCGAAAAACGAGCGAAAGAACCGCAACGGCAACGGCAACAGCAACATGTTGCTGAAGGCCAGCGCAGTAACAGCAACAAAAACAACAGCAACAGCAACGGCAACAATGACAAACGGTTAACGAGTGGAGCGGCAGATTTAGATACGAGCACAAACAGACACATCAAAAGGCTAGGCAAGAGGCGGGAAAGGGATTGATAGGCGGACGGTCGGACAGACAGACAGACAGACAGACCGACGATTGCCGTTATGTGTTACAATTAGCAAATTGCACATTTATGCTCACATGGCGTTGGGCCACGCCTCACTCTCGTGGCCGCCCCCTGGCCAACTGACAATATAAATCAATCATAGGCTTACACATGTGTTTAAGTTCGCGCGCGCGTGAGTGTGTGTGTGTGTGTGTGTGTGTGTGTGCGAGTTCTTATTGGAAAGTCACAGAAACAACCTTGAGAACAGCCGCAAAATGCTTTTGATTGGCACAGCTCTTATGCTTGGGGGCAACTCGTACCTATAATGAATATGACTATCTGAAACATGCAGCGGCATGCACGCGGCACAAATGTGTATGCATAAAATATGGCACATCATTTATAATTTCCGGCGCAGCTTACATAATTCAATTAATGTGTGTTTCCCGTGTCTTGACCAGCGTTTGCAATTTCCTAACACTCGCAAGCTGCAACAGGAAATCTCCATAAAAGCGTTAAGCATCGCGAATTGCCACTGGCTGTTGCAAAATGCAAGTGTTCCACACACACACGCACTCACACACACATACAATAGATATGAATAGGTACACTTACAATACGATTAACTAGCTTTTTATAGCAGCTTCAAGCACTCATCGAATTAAATACCCTTATGAGAACAATATATATATATATATATATTATATATATTTATACAGTGACAAACAAAATTATTGCCACAGCAAGCATTTTCAACTTTATACCAACTGTTTAAGTCTTTTTTAAAGATAGTTTGATAAAACAAAAAATTAACCAAATAGAATAGGGTATTTATTATATGAAACCAAAAATAAAAAATAAAAAAAAATTAAACGTGGAATTAATTAAAATTAAATAACTAAAACAAGTCGTCAATTTCCCTGAACAATTATTGGCTCTGCAAAAAAAAACTTACAAAAATATAAAAATTCGATTGAAAAAATAACAAAAAATTATTATTATTAATTATTATTAATTAATATTTTGTATTTAAGCCTTTAGCTTGTATAACAGCTGAAAGGCTGTTTGGCATCGAATTAAATAATTTCTTGGGGTCGTTGTCATGATGAAATATGAACGAGCTTGGTAGTTTTAGCTTTTCAGCACTTTTGCTGAGATTTCCCTTTAAAATATTTAAATATAAATATCATTATACCGTCTACAAATACCAATTATATATATAGAGAGAGTATTATACAGTTCATCCAGAAATACACAATATATAAACTAATGCTAAACATACGTAATGATTTCTCTACATGAACCTCTAGCACCCTTGAATGAACTTCAGCTTCAAATGAATCAGCTGTTTCTTATAAAATAGCAACTTTTATCTAAATACGTGTATTACTATGACTAGTACAACTGCTCTATCATATACATCCCTATTTAATTTCCATATATTTTCAGAATTCTTACTTGAGCTACCAATTCTAAGTTTTAATGATTAGTCAATTTTTCACTTCATGTCTACTGCTGCCTTCACGTTCTCTTTTCCTGCATAGTATTAAGAGCGTCTTTCGCATAATTAGTTGAGGCTGATGGGTTATGCATTCGAACATAAACATGATAAGAGTTCATGCATATTCCTTAGCCCTCTTCCCAGTTCCTCGAATTGTTGCGGTCAAGCTTTGAAATAATTAAGTGCAATCTTATGCTATTTATATAAGATGGATTCGAGTGTTTAGCTTTTGCAACGAGTGGTTACCAAGTACCTATCTGGCCTGTAATTGCAATTAGTATGGCAGCGACTTGCATTCGCTTAGTCCAATGCGAATACATCGTGTTGGCAGTCAATCTGCGGGTAGCTCCAGTTGCTTCACGCTGTGTCTGTTTCTCGTGTCTAATTGATCTTTAGCGTGTTATTTGTTTTGTACAACACCTTCCACGTCTCCAGTGTCTCGACCGTTGTCTGTGGGTGGTAATCTGGCAAAGCGAATAAAACAACAACTGAAATTAAATGCCTCCAGCGAAAATTGCTGGCTAATTAATGCCAAATGCCCAAATGGAGGCAGCAATACTTGCAAAATGTGGGCGTAACAGCAACTTCTAACTATACTATTATTATTATTATTATTATTGGCTTTGGCGGCCAGTGGCATTTGCATGTGACATAAAAGTGATTGGAGTAATTGATAATTGTGCAGAGACACGAAACCAAACGACCAATTACAGACATCTCGACGGATATTGTTTGTCCATGGTTCGAGCCGAGAGGTGGCAACGGCAAGTTCGTTGCCTAAGTCTTTTGATTCGGCGCTCGCGAAACGTGTTGGAAAAATGTTTAAAAATATATCAATTACAAATGCATGAAATTTCAACAAAATTAATAGTCAAAAATAGTTATATTTTCGAATAAAAAAAACTAATGTATATTTGCGAGTAGATTGAACTAAATGTGCAGCATTTGAATTGAAAAATGCTTATACAATTGCGAATGCGAGTTGTTGGTGGTTTTGGCCAATCTCTTGCCATAAATCAAGCCGCACAATATAACCGCAGGCGCCTTGTAAGCGAGTCCCAGTCACCGACTCGGCTCTGAGTTACCAGTGACTGTGACTGACAGCCGTACGGGCCAAGATCTTGACCAACAGACCAACAGACCAATAGACCCATAGACCCATAGACCCATAGACCGATAGACCCACGCTAACTTCAGCATTAGCAAATCAAATACAAATTCAAATTTAAATCTAGCTAATTTCAAAGCTGAAACTCATTTAACTGGACGATTGCTGTTGTCCGGTTGGCCGCTTGCCTGGCTCAAATCCAAGCAAATGCAAGCCCCAAAGTTAATTTTATTTTCCACCTACTGGCAAAATCAATTTGCTTCGTGTGGCACGTGCGCCGCATAGAATGAAAATTGGCCAGAACCGAGGGAGGCAGCAGCTGTACTAGCACTAGCTGCCAGCGGGGCTGTAAGCAAAGGGGGATTTCTTAAACGTGCGCCCCCACAAATAAAAGGCGAATGCACTCGGTCAGTCAGTCAGTCAGTACGTCAGTTAGCCAGACAGTTGTTTTATTCGTGTGCGTCACTTCAGACTCGGGTATCGGGCGAGGCAACAAATGTCATTCATTGCGGCCCGAATGAAACATAACGGTAGCCCGAACCCGATACCCAAAACATTGAGCTTGTTTCTGGGCGCCTTTTAAAAGTACATTTCGATGTTGGATCACAAACTGCAATTACGATTGCTACAAAAAAAAAAAACAACAACAAAAAAGATTGCCTCGAGTTATAATGCCGAATTAGCAGAGAAGTTGAATTAGATTACTCAACTAAGCATAGCAGCAAATGTACGGCCGTAAGATACCCTTTAAATTGTTGTTGATGCTTGTTAAATGAGAGAACAATGAAGAATTACTTGGGAGCCTCCAAATAACTTCTGAAAATGGACATTTTATTGCTCTATATATGTTTGTATTATTTTTTGTGTAAATTTCATTAAAGGTTTAAAATTTACAAAATCCTTTAAAATGAATAAATATTTTTCTTGAAATAAAATCACAATTTTTAATGCAGCAACAATAATAAATAATGAAAATGTTTGCACTCCGACTTGCAACACATAACAAATGCGTATTTAATGTGTCGAGGGAACATGGGGGCATGGCGTGCCATGGCTTGGCAGACACGTTTACCCGATTTTTATTTAACGCCTTAACTTTTTTTCTTTTTTTCGCTTGCTTAGTTTATGGGTGGTCAGCGTTGAGGCCATAAGCCCTCGGGGCTCACTGCATTTTAATTCGTTTTTAATAAACGGCAGCCGCTGCAACTGCAACTGCAAATGCAACTGCAACAGCAGAGACAACTATTTTTGATATATGCAGCAAGATTATATAGTTGGACGCTAGCTAAGGCGGCAGCTCGACGATTCCATTCCAGTAATTTGGAATTCAACACTCCAAAAGAGTTGGTTATTAACTGTGAGCCGTAATCGCACGTTGCCAATGCTTCAGCTACGAGATAACAAACAGCTGCGATTTGTTGGAAATGTTAATTTAAGCTGGGAATAGCCTATGCACAAATCAAACTTCATTTTGAAGTAAAATCTCTATATTATGCTGGGCATATCCGACAATTTTTACTCTTTAAGCTTTGCTCATTTATGATCAATATTTGAGCATTGAAATATATTTTTGAATATATTTGTATTATATACTACTCTCTTTTCAGAACTCTTTTAATGATAATACTGTGAAAATGATAAATCATAGCTTCAGCTTGTATACGTAAAAATTTTTGTCTTTCACATGTAAAATTTCACAAAATGTGAGAAAATGGAAAATAATTCGGGAATATACATACATTGGCAACTAAAACAACTTTGTAGGACTCGAGAACAACTGGAACTTAAATTCTTAAGTGAATAAGCCTCCAACTAAAAAATAGTTTATCCATAGGCAAAACCAGCGGAGCGATGAGTAAAGGCTTTTATGTTGTTGGAGATGCATCAATGACTAGCTGTTGTTCCTTTTCTGGCAACCAAATCTAATCAGACCACATTGTAATCTTGTTTTGAAATCATGTTCTCTCATATGCACTATTTATTTATTCATTTATTATTATTATTTTTATCGCACACATGTTGCGGTTGGATACCGAAGTATGCAGCGACCGCATGTCCTCGGCGAACAACAATTTATAAATAGCCCAGAAACTGACAACGGCAATTAACAAGCCTGAGAATTTAGTGCACGCCGACTGCATTGGCATTTGAGTTTGGTTCGGATCGGTTCAGTTGAGTTCAGTTGGTGCCGCCCTGGTGGGTAGCCAGCAGCAACCGCCGCAGCCGCAGCCGCAGCAGCAGCTGCCTATGCGAAATGGAACTGCTCCAATTCGACAAAAATCTCTGTGGAGCCCCCTAGGAAATTCTTTCGGTCGCCATAATTGAACCGGATTTGTGAGCAGCTTGGCTTTGCTGGCGTATTTCGTATTTCGTTCAGAATTAATTATCGCTGCGACTGACTCTTTTAAGTGGCTGTCGAAAAACCAAGCGACTGACAACAAAGATGAAAAAAAGAAACAAATAAATAAGGCAAATATACAAACAAAAATTAAGAAAAAGCCAACGTCTTAAAATCTTTGAATTTGTACAGCTTTGTGTGTTGTCTTGCACCTGGCGACAGGTCAGACCCCCAAAAAATATTCAAGCACAACGAGCATAGCATATTGCACAAAACTTGCCGTCAGTTGTGAAAAATTAACTACAAGTGGTCGCTGTTGTTGTTGTTGCTGTTGCAGTTGTTGTGGCTGCTTTGTGTCTGCAACAGCTGCAAGTGTCTGGCAGCCGCCAAAGCACTTGTATGCCTGCCCGTGCGGTTGTTCCCAAACAAGACTTAAAAATTATATGAAAATTTATGATACATTTGCCTGCACTTGGTTGTCAACCGAACGCTGGATGGGACTGCAGCGGGGTCTGGCCTGGCCCGGTCTGGTCTACGTCTATACACGGCCACACAGCTGTCCGGCGAGACCGAACAGGGCTGCCTTATGTCCAAAATTCACTTCCAATTGCAATGGCAATTGCAATTGCAATTGAATGGCCTGCTGGGGTTAGCCTTGTAATGGGTCCCACAATTTTGGGTTAATTGGCTTTGGCCCACTTGCAGTTTGAACTAAGCTCCGCTAATGGTCTACTAAAAACAGATGTTCCTTGCATTTAACGTTCAGTTGAATGACAATCTTGCCATTACCGTCGAGCGTTGCTCACAAGGAACTACCATTAGCAACGATTTGACTATTAGCGAAGTCATTTTGCTGAAAGTTATTTGTGAAAGGACTGAGATTTTTATTTTGTGCTACAAATGTCCATATTGAGTAAATAAATAATAATATATAATATAAATAAATAAATAATATGAAATTTGATATATTAATATTTAAAATTTCAAAAGTATTGAGATATTCATACTGCTATATGCTTATATATACTTTTTGTAAGAATTTGTTGCTGAAGTTAGACTATTGCTCAATGGTCAAGGTAACTTTTCGGATATCGTAGAGAAATAGGAGAAAGGGTAGAAAGTAAAAATTTTGAAAGAAATGGGCAGAGATAGAGGGCGAGAGAAAAGAAGAGATTGAGATTGAGAGAGACTTCTCAGAGAGACAGAGAGTGAGAGCTAGTGAGAGTGAGATATAGACAGAGAGTCAGACAGAGAGGAAGAGAGAGAGAGAGAGAGAGAGAGAGAGAGAGAGAGAGAGAGGAGAGAGAGAGAGAGAGAGAAAAAATAAATATTATAAATAGAAACATAAACAAGAATGAGAGTGAGTGTGGAAAAGAAAAAGATAAAAGAATGAGAATGAGAAAATTAATTAAATTAGAGCGAGAAATGCAGAGTGAGAAACATATATAGTCTAATAAAAGTGTAAGAAACTGATATTAATATGAAAAATGAATTTCTACAAAATTTTTAGCTAATTATATGTTTAATACGGCTAATTCTAATTGAAGGTAAAATATAATTTATACCCATTTAATTTGATATGGTTTACTAAGCTGCAGGATTAACCTTATCTAGTATAGAATGCAGACACTGCAAGGATTTATACATTATTATTTATTTATACATTAATATTAGCTGTAGTTAATTTGTGGCTATATGGACCTGGTCTACAAAAAATCTTATCTTTATATTTTCCGCGTGTGTAATAAAGTTTCTATTGTTTTTGGTTAACAATTTGCTTCGCGCTGCGACATGATGCAGAACAGCTGCCAAGCCTCACCTCCAGTTGCTCCCCACACACCTAAAAACCTACATGGGCAACAGCAACAGCTACACCGGCAGCGGCAGCAACAGCTTTGCCTCCCGTTGCCACTTTGCATAACAAACGACTTTATTAATTTTCAAATTACGGAAAGTCAGAGGCCGGCTGGGCATTATTTGGCTGCATTTTGTTGGCCTTTATGTAGCACTTGGAAATGGTCTTAAGCCTGAGCTTTGGGTTTTTGGTGGGCGTTGTGAGAAAATCTTGGCAAATGCCAAAATTTTTGTGATCACAGCCAGATTCAAGAGCGTGTGGGCAGCAGCTGCAGCAGCCGCGGGCAATGCGCAAATATCTTATGCTAATATTTGTTAAAAGCAAAATGTCGCTTCGTGCCCGCTTGCTTAATAAATCAGCGAATTATAAATGGCCCAAAGATTGATGTGCATTGACTAGGCCAAAGCCGCGTGACGGGTCAACCAGCCAACTGCTTAGCCGGTTAGATGGAGAGATGGAGAGCCGATAGGAAGAAATGCTTAATGCTAATTTCTCAATTAACTGGCGAGGCATTAGCATTAGCATTAGTTAACATAGTAGGCAAACGCTTTGTGCAATGCGAATTAAATGGCATTGTCCATAAATCATACAATTAAAAACTAATCAAGCAATGACACAAGACACATCAAAAAGCTGCAACAACAATCGGCAAGTTGCAATTGCCCCAACACCAATAACAGCAACAACAGCAACAACCACAGCCAGCAGCAGCAGCAACAACAAACAGCAACAACAACAATGGTTTTCTCGCCAATCTGCCGTCAATGTTGTCGTCGGCCTTTTGGGCCCACTTCAAAGACAAATTTATGTATTGTCAGACCAAAGAAATAAGTAAAGCTGAAAAGAGGGAAAAAAGCCTTACAACAACTGCATAATTCAAAAATTATGAGACCCATTAGAGTAACAGAGAACTGACAAACCGTCGAGTTTTCAGGCTGGGCCCCGGGCATTACCAAAGATCCAGCCAATGGATTGAGTGACTGGAGGGGAGCTGCCAGTTGGGGGGCAAGAGCACAAAAAGCCACACGCCGCAATCGTAAAAACTTCAACTTGCACACAAATGGCTAGAAAATTATTTTAAGTTATTTGTTGATTGTTTTCAAAATTGTTGCCATGTAATGCGATGCCAACGCTGCTGCAACGCCGCTGAGACAGAGAGCGATTCACAGAGAAGGAGTGAGAGAGTGAGAGTGAGAGAGAGAGAGAGAGAGAGAGAGAGATGAAGTCTGTAACTGGGACTGCGTTCGATGCAGTGCGTCAGACAATGCAAGTGCGGCTCCAGCTTTTGAACAGACGAGACAGTTTGGCTTCGACTCTTGTACTTAGCTATGTGTGTGCAACTGTCTGTTTGTGTGTGTGTGTGTGTGTGTGTGTGTGTGTGTGGCATTTGCAGAGCTCACATTATACTCGTTGCAGTGTAAAGTGACTATGCAGGTGGCAGGCAGGCTGACTAACTGCCAAGTCACAAAGTATCTGCTTAAATATGCGGCAAATGTGCACAGTACAACGAGACTTTTAACAATTTGTGTTAAACTAAATCTTAACCTGAACTGAGTATATTTGCACAATAAACTGCTAATAAGGTGAGTCTAATAATAGTAATATTTCAGTTATATAGTATAGTCAAATTAGACCAATTTTTACTAAATAATTAAAAATCTGTAATAAATTGGAGCAGCTGTATCATCATAGTCTCCCACATACATTATGCATTTCATTTTAAATACATATTCATTACATTTGCTTGAGGTATTTATGAATGCATTTATTTGCATCTCATAAACGCATTGGAATATGCCGATGTCTATGTTCCCACTTATCTTTTGGGGTCATTCATTTGCAAATGAAATAAAAGCAGTATAATAAATAACAAATACTTGACAAAATAATAATTTATAGATAATGCTGTTAAGCTTTTCCAAATACCACATCAATTGTGTGTGCCAAACATCAAGGTGCTTATCGCCTTAAACTGGCTTATGCATCAAATTACTTATAGAAGCCTAACAACTTGTTGTCCTGGGTGCAGCTGGGAACTCGATATCTGTCTGATGGCCCACAATTAAATGCCAGGCGGCTGGCGCGGCGAGCTGCCTCCATGGCTAAACACTTTGCAATCAAAAATGTCACCATTTAATTACGCACACAAAACAGTTTAAGAAACTTGCAGCCGCCAGCTGACAGCAGCAGCAACAGCAGCGGCAACTGCAATTGCAGCAACAAACGGCAGCCAAAAGCGTTGCACAAATCTCGTCAGAAATTAACATAAATCCAATCACAAAGCCCGCGCGTAGCCGTTGCCAACTTGGCCAACTTGGAAGCCGTAGGACGGCGGCCGTTTAAGCGCTATCCGCTCCCCCCTCGCCCGCCTTTCATACCAATCCAAATATCTGTTGGCCGTCATGTTGCGCTTTCGCCCACGCGACTAATCGCGCAACTGTGCAACGCCAACTGCAGTTACGTTGTCAGAGATTTTTGCGTTTCTGATTGGTTTTTAATACACTACACTAGGAGTATAGCACTTTAGAAATAAAATATGCAACACATCGAACATAGCTGAAAAGAGATAAGAGATAAATTGTCAAAAGAAATTGATTTGAAAATGTATATTTTTAATTTATATAAATATTTTTATTTTTATATATCATTAAGTTTACACTTTATTTATTTGGTTATTTATAACATCATTTAAATTTAGACTATATTATTATTATTGGAATTAATGTAATCAGTGTAAGTTTAGCTTAATAAGACATTAACTCTCGCTGAATAACTTTTGATAAATGATTTTAAAAGTATATCATATAGACTCTGCCCTCAAGGATAGCTTGCCAATCGTTACATTTCTCCTCAATTATTTCTTTTCCAGTTGTCAAAAAGAGCATTTATTCTTCGATATGGGCGCTTTGCTGTTAATTGTTGCTCTTGGCTTGTCTGATGCCCGGCTGCTGCTGGAGCTGCTGGAGCTGCTGCCTACGGCGCCCTCACATGACAGTTGGTCTGACGTGGACGTTGAATAACTGCCGTAGCAGCCACGAATTCCGCGGCGGAGAAACACTTGCATTTTTATTACGTTTGCGAATTGTCATTCGGACAGCGACGGTTGGTCTCATGAGTGTCCGCATAAATGTTGTTTGCTCTTTGCTGGGCAACAATTCAATTATCCGAAAAATATGCAAATGCCAATGCGGGCCTTAAGTGTTTGCCCAAGGCAACCGTCGGGCAGAGGGCGGCGGGCGGAGGTCGGTGTTTGAGAATTGCACTCGTGACATAGTTCATGGTATCTTGATTTAATTTTTCAATTTTCACAACGAGTTCGCTGCCAAATGAGAGAGGAGCATACGAGCTAAAGACGAAAATTATGCAGCCAGGTTGAAGTTGCAGCATGTTGCCAAGGCGTGCCAGGCGCAACAACAGCAACAGCAACAGCCACATCAGCAACTACAACATCAACACGTTGCACGTAGCAGCATTTCCGTTTCACAATTAACGTTCTACGTGACAAGTGACACCAATTTTACCACCTTTGCTATGTGTTTTATGCCTCAGTTGCTGTTGCTGTTGTTTGTGGCCTGTTGCTGTGGCAAATGCTTTTTGTGGACCACCATCGGGGCAGAGCTGTAGTCGAAGCTCGAGGTTTCTCTCCCATTGGCGTGCAGCAGATGCACGTTCCGCGATTGTCTGCGCAGTTTTGTTTAGGTTAATGGAGATGATTTGTTGCCCTATTCTAATGCAACGTAACAACGACAACGACAACGACAGCGACAGGGACAGCTAAAACAACTGCGATATCAACAACGACAACTGCAAGTGCCAAGCAACATGTTGCACCAGCTCTAATAAAAGTGGCCCGCATCCGTAATGAAACATCAGCTGGCGTTGCAGGGGCAGCTGCTAAATGCATATGGGAGCAGTCTGGCTTTTGACTCTCATATGTGACTTTTGTGCGCTGGCCTTCGACTTGGTCTCCAGTTTGAGTCGAAGCTTCATTCCTTCCAAGTATTTCTGTGTTTTTATGGCCAACCAGCCAAGTGTGGGGCCGCCCGGAGTTTGAGCTGGAGTTGGTTATTTTTGGGCCGCGTGCCGTTGAAATTATGAAATTGACAAATTGCCGCAACGACCGCGTGGCCTTTAAATGCTCCAAGCTGACCCCCTACAACGCCTGCTCAACTACCGAGACCAACACATGTGGAGTCCGTCCGACCATCCGGATGTGTCGGGGTTAGCGTGTGGGTCGCCGCCGCTGACAATGAGCTGAGTTATGGCCGCGCAGATGAAAATTGTTTTCAGTTGCATATTGCAGATGTTGCGGAGTCAAGTGGTTGTTATTAATGTTGCTGCAAAGATGCCACCATTCCCACCACAAAATTCCCAAATGTGCAATTCTAACTTTCGTTCTACTCATCAATAATGCTAATAGCTGCTCTGGCTGTTTCTTCATACTCTCATTAAACTACAACCCATGTTTGATTTACGTATTAAGTCATTGAACTGATTTAAAATAATGCCCAATAGGCAGCAGCAACAAGCTTATGTCGACCTATAATTAACTTCTGGAAGTTTCTATTAGCCAGCGCCTCGCTCTTCTCTTACTCATCACTCTTTATTTATATGTGCTTGTAATTGCCGATAAACTGATATTTAATGCGCTGTAATAAGCACTCTTGTCGACATTATCAACGTTGGCATAAATAAACTCCTCGCTAAATGAATGATGTTTATCTGCATAGCTTGGCGGTAGCCAGAAGCTTTTATAGGTTTTTGCTGCAGCTACTATTGTTGCTGCTGCCTCTGCCGGATGGCAGCATAATGTGGGCAATAACTTAGAATACAACAGAAAAAAACGCATTTCACTGCTACTTACGTCCAATAAATCTAAGCAGCTGCTCTTTTCAACTCATCGCCCCATGTCCTTCAGATCTATGCGATTGTCATCAGCAATGGCTATATTATAGTTGTTGTCGTTGTTGTCGTGGTGTGGCTAGCTTAGTTGGGCGCTCTCGGTAAGAAAAAGGTTTCGAGATGATGCTGCAATTACCGCATAGAGACTGGCAACATCTTAGCTATCACATTGATAAAATAGCCTTGAGTGCCATTCATGTTGTTGCTGCTGCTGTCTGATGTTGCTGTTGGTGTTTGTGTTGCTGATGCAGACGAGCTGCGTGTGGGGCAACTCATTAGTGGCATTTGACCTAGCATGCTCTTTCGCATGATTGAATTGGCAACAGGCAACAAGCAAGAGGCAAGCGGCAAGCGGCAAGCGGCAACAGCGACCCGCTAACAGCAACAAATATCTGCTTGTCAAAATGTTTTCAACACATTTTTGTTTTGTTTTTTTTTTCAGCTTTCCATAGAGCAACGGCGTTAAGTGTTACCAGCAGGCAAAATGCAATCTGTTAGCTTGCTGCTACACATGATCGGTACCCCAGAGAAAGGGGGCGGATCGTTTGGCATTTTTGTAATCAACGCTATGCAAATGTCGTAGCATAAATTAACTAGAGATATATGCACTATGTATGCATGTTGCCAGCTGTTGGCCATGTTGCCACGCCGCCACACTGCCACATTGCCGCCTTGCAGCTGCGGGGCAGTGGCGAGGAGCTTGACAACCTTTGCAGAGTATGTTGATTTGACACCTATCCGATCAGCACCATTAGCCGACTGCATAGCGGCACAGCCGCTCCTCCTCGCAGACGTGTGAATTTGCATTGATTATCTGTCGCATGCGATTGCATTTGGCCACTTTTCGCACCACATTTTGCGATTAGCGTTAACTGATTTTTCCTGGCACATGTTTGCAGCGGCTATTTTGTGTCGATTTGTTCACTTTTTCAATCGTATTAGTGAATTTGTCGCTGATAAATTAAAGCGATAAGTGTATCGGATATGGAGTCAACTCAGATAGACATTGCACTCACAAGCGCTCGACTGAATGGAATAAATACAAAAATAGCTTAAATGCGTTAAATACATTATTAAATTATATATTATTAAATATAAGTATTTTAAAATATATTTAAAAAAAAATAGCTTTTGTATTGAAATATATATTTTTTTTACATAAAAGCGTAGGTGGTTTATATGAGTTAAATTTGAAGTAATATTTAATGAAAGTACTGCAATTTTAGATCGCCGTGAAGGGAAGGTCAAGAATTTGTAACCTTATGCATAAAGACATTACACGTCTCATATCTTTGCATTAGTCAAGAAAATGCTGAGATTTGGCTATTTGTTATTCAATTTGATCTCTTTTTTTACAATTCTCTTTTTTCGGTACCTCCAAAATTCATAGACTATATTTTAGGAAGAATCGAGAGTGTGTAAGATAAAAAGAGAGAGTAGCAAAGTAGTTACTCGTATTAATAATTAAAATCGTGACGAGATTTGCTACCCAGTTGAGTTCTTTGAGTAGTAGCAATGTCAAGCCAGATATCACGAGTAAATATCTTAATTATAAAACAAATTTAAATTTATATCCAACTACATAATACTCTGCACACAAAAGAATTAACATATCAAAATAATCAAAATTACTTTGGAAAGTGAGAAATTAATTTCAAATGGATGAGTACGAAATACCATGAAAAATAATTTTGAAAATCTATTTTTGAAATTGACAAATAATTGAGCTTTAGAACTATTTCACTTATAAAGCTATTGAAAACATATATATATATATACGCTTCTCGAACTCTCGCTTTACGATCTGCACGATCTGAAGCCAATGAACTTTTTATCACAAAATGAACAGAGTATTGAAGACTGTGAGTATTTTACAATTTGGGTCGTTTACATCGTGACACAGCTATGTATATAGCAAAAAAAAAAAAATCAGATATTGAAACAAAATCAGACAAAATATACAAAACGTTGGGGAAAAAATAAAATAAGTTTAATACGAAGCAGAAATCGATATAAAAAATAAAAAATTAATTTCGTTTGCTGCTGTTGACCTTTTACGGAAAATGCATTAAACTAAACACTCATAATTTATGCACGCCATAAAAAAAACTTATTTAATAAATTTTTATATCGAATAAGCGAAAAGTTGTTGCTATTGTTGTCATAAGCAATAAACATAAACCAAGGTAATGGACCCAGTTCTGACCACTTCCCCTGTCCCACGATTCAGCCTGCCCATGGAGCCGATTCATGGTGGAGACAGCACAGAAGCCAATCGAATGACAAGGCAGCTCATAGCCCCCAGATATGGAGTCGGTTTTTCGGCAGCTCCGGCTCAATCGTCAACTCATTGAGATATTGATCTCGCTCTCTAAGGTTGCCATGAAGCTCAGATATTGGCTCTGTCCGGGCTTGAGCTTTAGCACTGGGCCTCGCTCTGATCTTCCAGCCGCTGGGGCCGATTGCGAACTATTGTTATTTCACGAACTGTGACACGTTGCCTTCTTGGCTGTTTTGTTGTTGTGTTATTTTTGCTAGTTTAGCTACTCCATTTTTTGTTGTTATTTATTTCTTTATTGTAAAAATGAGTAAATAAAAATTTCCAGCTACTGCAACTACGTTTTGTTGTTGTTGTTGCTGCTGTTTTGTAGCTGGTATCCACCCTCGACCTTTTGCGGCAGCGGCAACCCGGCTAAATGTTTAGCTGCGATTTATCATTATCGTGACTTGTGATCTCGTCGCCGTTTGATTTTTTCGCTCTCCATTTGGCTGCAGCTTTAGCCTTTTTTGGCCAACTTTGTATTTCATTGTTATTGCTCTTTTTTTATGTATTTTGTTTTCGCTGTTGTTTTTTTCTCTTGAGGTATTTTAGTTTTGCTATTTCGTAAATTAACATGTTTTTTGCTTTGAGTGACATTTGTAGGTGTATAAAGTGGCACAAATGAAGTGAAGTGTTCAACAAATATGGCCTGGAGATCGGATAGCAGTTGCTTTAAATGTTCCCAAACCAGCTTTGGGCTGTGGTTGCTACCAAAAAGCTTATTGGGGAGCGCCAGTTGCAACTTGTTGCTAATTTGGGCTTGGGTCTCAAAAGGGGAAGGTTGCAGCTTGTCAGAGCTCGCAAGAGACTAGATCCATGAGCAAATGTATAACTATGTTTCTTACTAAAGTATGCCAGCTAAATTCAGAAGCTCATCAATCTGAAAGGTTAGACTCGCAGTCGAATGAAGCGTTTGCCTGCAAGCTACAGCTGCTGCCGAGATTCTTTGCTACTGTAAAATCACTTCTGGCAATGGCAATTTCCGCAAATTAAAGAGCAATCTCAATCAGTCTCCATATCTGTGCTTAGCTCACGTTGACTTCTTTTCAATCATTAAACACTGCAATTACCTCAAGGATACTCTCGGTGGCTCGAAGATCTCTGCCTGCATATCACACCCAAGGAATGCATTCGAGCTTAGCTCACAGATGCGCATTCAAGATGCCCAAGGAGCCCAGCCATGCAATTAAGTAACTATGGCGAGGTAATGCGCGTCTAACTAGAAATAAATAAACAAGGCGCCCAGCTCGCCAGCTAGGCAGTTTGCCAGGCAGCAAGCAGCACGGTGGCAGGCACAATTCCTCAGGCTTTCTCAATCAGGGCGACTACCGGAATGCGTGCGCTGCTCTATGCCAAGGGATGGGGGCTTCGCGGCTCGAAATTGTGCTGCATAATGATAGGCCAGTCGGAACGGCGTTGGCCCGCGTTGTGCCGCGCTTACTCAATTACCTTTGACTAAATTATGGCCAATTGTTGCACTGAACATGTGTTGCATAATTACGGGCTGTGCGGCAGCCAGGTACGCCCGAGCGTCCCGTCCCGGCCACGTTTCTTGGCTGCAAGCACAAATTTGATTACTACTTATAGATTAGATTTTGATTTCGTTTCACGGACCCGGTCCCGAGCCTGGCGGCCTTCACTAAATGTGTTGCAAACCTGGCCACGTTGACAGGTTAATGTGTGCCCGAGGGCGGGCTGCACTTGATTAGCTAAGTTGTGGCCCAAGGTGTTAACACTAGACAAACTCAAATCAATTTTCGGTTGCCATACAATTGTCTGGAAAACGAATCGATGCCCCCATCGCCCCTCTCCCTCTTCCATTGGTGGCTATTGTTGTTACACAGTATTGCTGTGCTCTATGCTGGGCAATTAGCGTGGCAACATTTACGAGTGCAGACAAATTACCGGGCAACATGTTGCAATTAAAATAACGGCACGCCAACTTTCGCCGCATTTCCAGCCACACAAAAATGTTGCGCGCGTGCGCAGCAGCTGCAGCAGCAAAATCCACGTTGCTGGTGTAGCTGTTGCTCTGATTGTTGCTGTTGCAGTTGCGGCTGCTGCTGCTGTTGCCATTGCAGGCCAAGTTAAGTGTGCTACTTTATGGCGTAAAACACTTAGGCAAACCTTCTGCATACACTCACACACACGCATTCAATTTGTTTGCATTTTAATTGTCGTTTGTCGTAAGTGCCAAAAAGAAAAATTGCTAACAACTCGTCGTCGATTGTCGCTGCAGCACCAGCACCAGCACCACCAACAGCAGCACAAGCAACAGCAACAGTTTACGGATTTATCCTACGCATTTTGCGCTGTTCACAGCTTTGTTAGAGGGTGTGTTAAACATAATTTTATGGCTTAGTTTACGCGCCTCGGCACCTTTTCTCTCCAGCTTAGAGTTTTTTTTTTGGAGTTGCTACGAGAGTATTGACTCTTTATGGTTAATAACGCAAGCCACAATTCGCTCTTGTGTTTCTTTTTGGTTGCCTTTGCAAGAGTTGTTATTGCAGTCATTGTTGCCTCTTGTGAGTAGGCGAGCTTAACTAAATGCTTTTGTGATAACCGTGAGTTAAGAGTCAAATGACAAAGCCCGTACGATATCACAAAGGCAGCAGTATTACAGCTAAACAAAATTAAATTCATGTATATGAAAGATTTCCTAACGGCAATGCGAGTAAGTCTCATATAAATATATTATTATATAATTTATATATTATATTATTATTTTTATATTTTATATTATTTTTTTTGTATATATTATATTATTATTTTTATATATTTTATTATATATATTACACTTAATTTGATTCACATTTAAGGAATGTCATATATTTAGAGAGAACTGAATGTACATTCAATATTTACTTTTACATGTCAGCGATTCTATACTCTTTCACTAGGAGTTTTATTATATTATTATTATTAGTATTATATATATTTGCTAAATGTTCTGTCAAATCTTCAGAGAAGGGCCGTGAGCATTGATCAGATCACTTGATCTGGTAGCCACATTTCAAATGGTTAGAAAACTGCCTATCATATGGCTGAAATAATAAAGTAAGACCCCAAACCAGGGAGTTCCTGTAAGCCGTAAATAATAATTTTATGTTTAATTTTGTTTATTTATTCACATCGAACTAAATATGTATTTTTTATTGTCCAAATATATTTATAATTGGATTTTTTTTTTATATATTTATTAGATGTATTGAATGTTTGAAAATTATAAAAACTAAATTTTAGTTTTTAAAAATTAATTTTAATTCACTTTTAGGAACTAAAAACTAAAACACAAAATGACATCGTAATTGCGAAACTCTTTAATATACCAATTCTATCTATAGAGCTAAGGTAATTTCATTCCAATCCGTCCAATGCTGCCACATATATAGGTGTCATGAATGCTTTAAAATTGAGTGACTTATTTGCATCGCGCATATGTATCGGACAGACAGACAAAGAGATATGGCTATAAATATTCGGCTTTGGATCAATTGTTGAAGTCGAAGCTGCTGTCTCATGCCATGGGCTTCACATTGTATGACAAAATTATAATTTCCTCTTTTAGGGTATATCAAGGCCACATCAAAATAGCAGCAAATTGTCGGCAATCAATCAACAAAGTTGGCGCTGGTAAGATCGTTTGTATATATGGCCAAGTGCAGCCCATAAACATAAACATAAACAGCAGACAGTAAAGATTTCAAAAGACAGACAGTTGCTCTTTGGATGGACTTGCTGTTGAGATATTTGTATTTGAATATCGATAGCAACAAGTGCAATCAGTCGATTGACTGCATTCGATTTGGCAGCTTGTTAGATGTTGCTGTTGCCGCTGATGATGTTGCTGATGTTGCCTATTCTGTTGTTGCCTGTTATGCAAGCGCCAAAATGTCAGTCACTTGGCAACATGCGACCTGCCAATGAATGTCAAACATATTGGACCACTGCAAATGTCATCAATTGACAGCCTAAGCACATACACACAGACACATACGCACACTCATGTATTGCTGTTTCACTTGTTGTAATGCCGTGTTGCCGACAACATGTTGCTGCTGGTACCCTGATTGGCCTGGCAAGCGACAAATTAGGCGCACAATCGCTTGACTTTTACCGTAGCAATGTTTATGGCCCATTAACTTGGCTTGCGCAAAGTTCACGCTGGTCGGGCTGCTAGTCAGCGAGTCAGCCCGTCAGCAAGCCAAAGTCAGCCAACGCCTTTAAGCATACGAACGAGCATTCATCTACTCATTGATTAAGCAATCTTTTCGTCTCTTTGGTCAGCAGCCACAATTTTATGATAACCAATTAATTTTAAATGCACATGCTTGTCTATGCCAGCAACATCGAAGCGATAGGATACGCCCAGCAACAGCAAGTGCTTAAGGGTCAGCAATTTTTTTATTAACCCCGGTCACGCCAATATTTTGTCCATCGGCTTGCCGATAAACCCATTATCACTGACCACTGACCACTGACCACTGACCACAGGGATCGATAACTTTCTCAATTACAATTGCAATGCTTTAGCCCGATGCTGTGACCCATTTGACCAAATCTCTGGCATTAGTTGAGCCGCAAAAATTGCAGAGCCGAACTGTCTCTTCCACTCCCTCGATTTGATCGATTGCGAATTATTGTCTTTGGCACCGTCTGCTGGCTGCGGCCATATAATTTCTGTTGCCCCAAAAAGTCAATTGATATAGGCAAGAAATGTTAGTATTTTCGAATACTCAGCTTGAGTTTAAGCTTCCAGCTATGCAGCTTTGAGTTTGGCCACTTGGCAGACTGACCGATGGCAGATGGTTCAGTGGAGTGTTCGATCTTTGCCTATTTGAAGGCATTTGGGCTGGATAGCTGAACAGCCCAAAGACAAACCACAACTTGGAGTATGTCCATGACTGCGACTATGACTAAGTGAACTGTGTGATAAAGTTGTAGACGTTTTGGCAAATTGATTTTACGGCCACAGTTTCAATTCTGACTGCGAAATAACTCAACTGTTGCTCAGGGGCATACTTAGACTTTAAACAGATCGTTGGCCAGAGATTGGTCGTCGAGTGCTGGGAGCGGCGGAGGGTGGTCTCTATGATGTGGCGATAAGTAACTGGTAGATGATTGTTATTTTAATGTTATGGTCAGGCTTTGTGTTTCGCTGCACACAAAGAGGGTGTCGAATTATGTGGGCGTTACTAACGGATTGACAAGAACGAAGAAGGAGCGATAGAGAAATTAGCTTTTAAGCTTGAACCAATTGAAAGTGGAACACTCAAATATAAAGGGGAATGCAAATCGTATGTCTTAGTCGGGTATTCAATCATAAATGATATCATTGCCATATCGTGGTAGCACAGAAAAAGCCCCTTTCACGCCGATGAAACTTGACTCCACCCAGCAGACTTTCAATCTGAAATCTTCTAACCTTGCGCTGGTTTCCTAACAGCAACAATAACTCAAACAATTGAGTGCATTATTCGCGGCAAAACAAATTATAAATTAAGTACTAATTATATAAAATGCAACAACAATAAAATCGACTTGGCAGCTGAGGCAAAGCAAATCAAACAAAGCCGCCTCCAAAAAAAAAAAAAAACAGAATAGAAAAAATTAAAATCGAAAACAAAAACGGTGAGAGAACGTGTGCGGATTGTGGCCCCGCCCACTAAATGTTAACTGCGTGGGCGTTACGCTAATGATCAAACTTTTGCATATTGCAATGCTTGGATGGAAGGTTTGATAGTTGCTGTTGCTGCTGCTGTTGTTGTTGTTGCTACTGCTGCTATTGCAATCGTTGCGGCCGCAGTTGTTGTTGCGTCTTGAATGGGTGATAAATTATTTCCCGCCATTTGCATAAATGCTTTGAATGCATTAATTGAAGTCCAAAGGCACACAAGCTCGCAACGCCCTCGACACGCCTCCCCCACACCCCGATTGGCCTTTTGCCATTCGCCGTTGCGTGCTGCAGTTGTCGATCTAATCAATTGCAGTTTATTGTTGGCCAGGCCCATAGAGAACCCATAGAGCGGCCCATTAACCATGTGAGCGCAGCACTTGTATGCCATATATGCACTCTGTATCTAGATATATCTATGTATTTCTATCTGCGTATCTGTATCTCAATATATTCGCCTCTTTAAGTGGCTGCCGCCTAATTGTTCATAAAAGTCAACAGTCAATAGCTCTTTATGTTTGCCTTTGAAATTTATATTTATTTATCGTTATTTCCAAACACAATGGATAGCGAATGTTGTTGTTGCTATTGCTGGTTTTTGTAGATTTGTGAAGCTTCATAATTTTGCAAGACATTTGCTTTGCAGTAGCCATTGGCTGACTGAGCTGCTGATTTGAATTCAAGGTCTGCCATTCTTTACAATTAGTCCCAGAATTTATGAGCGATTTCAATTTGAAATTGTTTGCAATCGTAGCCGTAGCTGTTCGCTGTTGCTGGCCACCTAGTTTCAAACATTGTTGCAGTAGTCAGATCGCGGGCAATGACCAAAATCATGCACGCAAATCTTCAAACAAATTGGTAAATACTTCATAAAAATACCTACTTAAAATTTATATAAATCAATATTATTAAAGCTGTTTATTTTAATTTTGTTTCTCGACTTGACTTTGGCCCACCGTTCTCGCTTGTGAGATGTTTATATAAATTACTATTTAAATGTTATCGTGACGTGAGCTTTGTTCGATATTTTAGATTTTAGATTTTAAATTTCCTTGCTATCGATATCTTGGAATGTGAGGACTGAGTCTCTTTAATATAATACAATATTTAATATTACGTATTCAACTGTTTGCTTAATCAAAAGTAACAGTCTTATATAGTTGCATAACTATGGCATTTAGTAATCGTCCGGTCGGATTAGAACAAACAGCTCCTGACCCAGCAAGCAATTATGTGTTCAACCGGTCATTTGCGCGATGGGCGATAAGACCAATAGGCACCACCTGAACTTAGATATAATTGAAACCCTTGTGACTCTACTGGCCTGGTTTAATTGCCTCCAGAGTAGATAAGCATCATTCATTCAAAAGCATTAAAACTGAACTTGCTTCTTAGAAATGGGACTAGTGTTCCTTGGACTTTCAGATAGTTTTGATTATGGCAAAAACATCAGAAATGTGGTTTCGCTCCTATTCAATATTCATAACAGGGAGTCTCCTTAAAGTGATAATTCTTTTTCAACATGCTGCACTTTCTGACGCAAGCCACACTGAACTATATCAAATTTTGCAACAACTCAACTCTGCGTACGAAATGCGACTTAACATCTTTATCAACGTGGAAAATACCGACGAGGATGCATTAGAGTTACGGCTGGATACGCCCAAAATACAAATTCAGCTATCGAATAATAGCTCAGTTGACTTTCAGATTCTTGGAAGATTTACCGAAAAAGCGTTAATCGTAGTTTATATAAAGGCATATCCCCTCGACGCTGTAGTTGCGGACTTCTTGCCACGTCTTCTGTGGCAGCTACATGAACTTCACATTGCTTTTATAACAAAGGAAAAGCCCAGACTCTGGCAAACTGATCTCTACAAGTACTGCTTTCGAAAGGGTTTCATCAATGTACTACTCATTCAACAGCATCAAGACGAACTGCAGCTCTATAGCTACAGTCCATATCCTGCAATTCGACCATTGAGATTGCCGCTACTTGAGGATTATCTCAATAGGTGGCGCACCTTATTGAATTTCCAACAATATCCGGTACGGACTATTTCATTCGCCTCTGAGCCACGCATTTTTCATTACGTAAATCGAAAAGGTCAGCATGTGCATGGAGGTTATATGCTCAATGCGTTGAAGGAGTTCTCACATCGGCACAATTCTACGGTTCAAATAGTCCAGGACGTCGACAAAGAACATTTGTACCAAACTGCTATAAATTTATTGGCTAACCATAGCATTGACATTATTTGTTACCCCAGAGACCCAATGTTGACTCAAACCTGCACTGCACCTCTCCGTATAATTCCATTTTACATAGCCGTGCCACACGCCCAACCAATTCCACGATATTTGTACTTTGGTCGCCCTTTCAAATGGACTATGTGGCTCGCAGTGATTGGATCCATTGTGTATGGAATGCTAATGCTTTATGGTAGTAATAGGAATAGAAATTCCGAAATTGGCAAATATTTTCTGAGCAGCTGGTGCAATTTGCTTTTTATCTCGCAGCCAAGGATCCGCTTTGCTAACTGGCAACAGGTTGTGATCCATTTCATAATGCTGCTAAGTGGATTTATACTTACGAATTATTATCTGGCATTGCTTTCAAGTATGTTAACCTCCGGTCTGTATGAGCCTGATTACAATACCTTACAGGATTTGGCACGTTCTCCGTATCCATTGATGTTGGATATCTACTATAGTAATTATTTCAAGCAGTCAACTTTCTTGCCAGAAATCGTTAGACATCGCATTATCTCAGTTGAAGCGGACGTGATGCAGACCACACGCATCTCTCTGAACACGAGCTTTATGTATATTGGCTATGAAGACCGTATTGGTGGTATTCTATTTCAGCAGCATCTGCTGAAAGTGCCCCTCTTCAAGCTGACTCCGCAGAGTCTTATGGATGGCTTATTGTCCTTCCCAGTGGTCAACGGATTACCCTACTTAAATATGCTGAATTCTTATCTGAGGAGGATATTTGATTGCGGCATATTATCGAAGATGATGAGCGATGCATGGCTGGAGGTTATCGAAGGTGGCATAACGAAATTAATTGCTAGTGATAGGATTGAACGGAAACCATTTGATTTGAAATTTTACTACTACGCGTTTGCATTATGGAGTGCGGGTTTGATATTGGCTTTCCTCTGCTTGCTTCTAGAGTTCGTACGGCGTCGCATAACCAATTAATTTCAATTGTAATACAAATAAATAAATTGGGCTCCTAAGAATGAGTTAATATTTGGAATGTATACTCTCGCCAATATCCTAAGATAAATAGGCTAAGCTCACTAGGGCGTGACAAAGCGCAAAAATGGAGATTTATACTACAGTTTTAGTACTAGAATGCATGTTGAGTTACCTTCATAAAATCCTTTAAAAAAAATATTTGAGAAAAACTATATAAAATAAATAAATAAAAGAACAAGTAAAGAAACTTTAGTCGGAGGTGCACGACTAGGAATTACCCTAAACCCTGCCTATCGGCGATTTTAAACGTACTTCACAGTTTGCAAAGAATTATATAATTTTAAATTAAATTAAATAAGTAAGGAAGCTCTAGTCGAGACCTCTTGACTAAGAGATACCCTGAACCCTTCGAATAGCCGATATTGGAAGCATGCTATGATTATTTTACATATATATATATATTGCAAGCAACACATACACGCACATACGCACGCACACGAACGTAATATAAGTACGCGCTCTGCTAACTGAGCAGCGACTGCACTCGGGCTGCAATATGCCTATGACATGGGAAATTAAATGTTTAATAATTTTTTTCTAGATGGACTTTCTTAATCAAATTTTCACAGTGTGATTATGGCATGCATATGTGTCTACTTGCCAAAGTCTTAAAGTCTGGTATCAAAAATCCAAAAACTACAAAATGTCCGCATTCACTACACCAATCTGCACAGTAAATTTGAAGTCTCTAGATTTACTGGGTCCCAAAAATCAATTCAAATATATCGAACTGTATCGATAATTCGAAAACTGGATGAAAAAAAAACTCGTATTGCGTATGGTATTCACGAGTATACATGTCAAATTTCAGATCTCTAGCTTTTGTGGTTTACGAGATCCTTGCGTTCATACAGACGGACAGACAGACGGACAGAGCTATATCGACTCAGCTCGTCGAGCTGATCAAGAATATATATACTTTATGGGCTCTGCGACGTCTCCTTCTGCCTGTTACATACATTTTCACAAAAACATTATACCCTGATTTACCATTTTCAATGGGTTCAGGGTATAAAAATAAAAAAACCCAGCAACAGTAACTAGATTTTACCCTACATCTATGTACTCATCAAATCGAAAACAGGACACTGCTTAAGTACGTAGTAGCAAATTCTAAAATTTCAAATGGTAGTAATAGTAATGCCAGGTCCAAACAAATTGATTATAACTCATTTTCAATGGGTTAAATAAGTGTGAAACGCAACAAGCAGCTGATAATTCAAGCAGATTTCGAATGTATTTGTGATTTCTTAGAAAATAGGAAAATGTTTGCACTGCTTGGTGCTTTAGTCGCGTTGGATAAACGTATTCTTTAATAACTTCTAAGTGACCAAATGGACTTTAATGAAATTTCCCGCACATGCTCCACATATTCAATCAAAAAATTGTCAATTTGGGAAAAATTAAATTTTTTTCAAATATTGGTTATATTTTCAACTCATTCAAATCTATTTATTGGAATTTTTCGGAACTATATGGTGAGACGCGGATGTGTATTTCGTTTATACAATATAAATATTATATAAATTGAATACAAACATATATCATTTTGAACATAATTATTTTCGGCAAAGCCATGTTAGATCTTTTCCTTAGGAAGGTATATTTATCTGCTGCCAATATTTTAGAATGCCTCGGAAATTTGTGATAATGTAACAGTTTGGTTAAATAACTATGGAATTTGTTAATCGTCCGGTCAGATTAGAACAAACAGCTCCTGACCCAGCAAGCAATTATGTGTTCAACCGGTCATTTGCTCGATGGGCGATAAGACCAATAGGCACCACCTGAACTTAGATATAATTGAAACCCTTGTGACTCTACTGGCCTGGTTTAATTGCCTCCAGAGTAGATAAGCATCATTCATTCAAAAGCATTAAAACTGAATTTGCTTCTTAGAAATGGGACTAGTGTTCCTTGGACTTTCAGAGAGTTTTGATTATGGGAAAAACATCAGAAATGTGGTTTCGCTCCTATTCAATATTCATAACAGGGAGTCTCCTTAAAGTGATAATTCTTTTTCAACATGCTGCACTTTCTGAGGCAAGCCACACTGAACTATATCAAATTTTGCAACAACTCAACTCTGCGTACGAAATGCGACTTAACATCTTTATCAACGTGGAAAATACCGACGAGGATGCATTAGAGTTACAGCTGGATACGCCCAAAATACAAATTCAGCTATCGAATAATAGCTCAGTTGACTTTCAGATTCTTGGAAGATTTACCGAAAAAGCGTTAATCGTAGTTTATATAAAGGCATATCCCCTCGACGCTGTAGTTGCGGACTTCTTGCCACGTCTTCTGTGGCAGCTACATGAACTTCACATTGCTTTTATAACAAAGGAAAAACCCAGACTCTGGCAAACTGATCTCTACAAGTACTGCTTTCGAAAGGGTTTCATCAATGTACTACTCATTCAACAGCACCAAGACGAACTGCAGCTCTATAGCTACAGTCCATATCCTGCAATTCGACCATTGAGATTGCCGCTACTTGAGGATTATCTCAATAGGTGGCGCACCTTATTGAATTTCCAACAATATCCGGTACGGACTATTTTATTCAACACTGAGCCACGCATTTTTCATTACGTAAATCGAAAAGGTCAGCATGTGCATGGAGGTTATATGCTCAATGCGTTGAAGGAGTTCACGCATCGGCACAATTCTACGGTTCAAATAGTCCAGGACGTCGCCAAAGAACATTTATACAAAACTGCTGTAACTTTATTGGGTGACCATAGCATTGACATTGTTTGTTATCCCAAAGACCACATATTGAAACAATCTTCTACTGCACCGCTTCGTCTCATTTCATCTTATATTGCCGTGCCACACGCCCAACCAATTCCACGATATTTGTACTTTGGTCGCCCTTTCAAATGGACTATGTGGCTCGCAGTGATGGGATCCATTGTGTTTGGAATGCTAATGCTTTATGGTAGTAATAGGAATAGAAATTCCGAAATTGGCAAATATTTTCTGAGCAGCTGGTGCAATTTGCTTTTTATCTCGCAGCCAAGGATCCGCTTTGCTAACTGGCAACAGGTTGTGATCCATTTCATAATGCTGCTAAGTGAATTTATACTTACGAATTATTATCTGGCATTGCTTTCAAGTATGTTAACTTCTGGTCTGTATGAGCCTGATTACAATACCTTACAGGATTTGGCACGTTCTCCGTATCCATTGATGTTGGATATCTACTATAGTAATTATTTCAAGCAGTCAACTTTCTTGCCAGAAATCGTCAGACATCGCATTATCTCAGTTGAAGCGAAGGTCATGGATACCACACGTATCTCTCTAAACACAAGCTTTATGTATAGTGGCTATGAAGACCGTATTGGTGGTATTCTATTTCAGCAGCATCTGCTGAAAGTGCCCCTCTTCAAGCTGACTCCGCAGAGTCTTATGGATGGCTTATTGTCCTTCCCAGTGGTCAACGGATTACCCTACTTAAATATGCTGAATTCTTATCTGAGGAGGATATTTGATTGCGGCATATTATCGAAGATGATGAGCGATGCATGGCTGGATGCAATCGAAGGTGGCATAACGAAATTCATTGCCAGTGATAGGATTGAGCAGAAACCATTCGATTTGATATTTTACTTCTACGCGTTTGCATTATGGAGTGCAGGTTTGATATTGGCTTTCCTCTGCTTCTTTCTAGAGTTCAATTGTAATACAAATAAATAAATTTCTTTCCTAAGAACCAAACGACAACAGTTTAATTCTCCTACATTTTTGGACTAGAAGCTTCAATATTGCATTTTAAGTTACTGTTGACCTCCTCTATAAAATCCCTAAAAAAATGTTTTAGTAATACGTAATAAATAAAGAAAAGAAGAACGGTAACCCACACACTTGAATTGGTCAAAGGGCAGCACCCTACGACGGCAACACATCATATTTGCACTGTATGGCCCTGCTGGACACTGCTTGGTACTGCTGCCACGTACTGCATGGCACTTTTGTCAAAAAAATACAACCAGTTAAAACGCTGCAGTCGGCCGCCACTGATTGCGAAATAATCATTCACACCGCAACAGCCAGTTCCAAAACATTCCAAGATACGAATTTACCGATTTGCCGCACCTCTAATTATCCCCAAATTTTTAATTTAGTGTCATGTGTATTGAATACAGTTTTGATTTAGCTATATACCAATTTCTTGCAATTTAGGTGAAAATTTAATCAAATTTCTGAACATTTCCATTAAGTAACACTAAAGTTATTCCACAAAACGTTTAGGCAATGGATAAATGTGCTTGGCTGCATTGAAAGAATAAATTGAATAGAATTCAGCTTGGTTCATCAGCTGCTCATCAAGTAACTCGGTCGTTTCGAATTCAGTAGCGGTGGTAATAGAAGCGATGAGCGTCAGTCACGGACCCCTGGCTCCAACCCATTGAACATGGGAAATCAGAGTATAATGTTTTTGTTAAAATGTATGTAAGTATATATATTCGAGCTGAGTCGATATAGCTCTGTCCGTCTGTCTGTCCGTCTGTATGAACGCAAGGATCTCGTAAACCACAAAAGCTAGAGATCTGAAATTTGACATGTATACTCGTGAATACCATGCGCAGTACGAGTTTGTTTTTTTTTCGGTAACTTATCCCGTTTCCGAATTATCGATAAATTCACACTAATGTTGTGTATCATCAAAACTAGAGACTTTGTTCAAATTTTTTGTGCAGATAGGTTTAGCGAATGCGAACGTTTTTTAGTTTTTGGATTTTGGATGCCACGCTCGCTTCGCCCCCAATTGCAAAACCCGTATTTCAAATACTAGAGACTTGTAGAGACTTTGAGACTTTGGCAAATAGATACATATGCATGCCACAATCACACAACTAAAGTTATTAAACATTTAATTTCCCATGTCATAGGCATATTGCAGCCCGAGGGCAGTCGCTTCTCTGTTAGCAGAGCGCGTACTCATATTACATTCGTATGCGTGCGTATGTGTGTGTTGCTTGCAATATATATGTAAAATAATCATAGCATGCTTCCAATATCGGCTATTCGAAGGGTTCAGCGTATCTCTTATTCAAGAGGTCTCGACTAGACCTTCCTTACTTGTTATACCCTGAACCCATTAAAAATGGGTAATCAGGGTATAATGGTTTTGTTGCAGCCCAAATGTATGTAACAGGCAGAAGGAGGCGTGGCAGACCCCATAAAGTATATATATTCTTGATCAGGACGACAAGCCGAGTCGATTGAGCCCTGTCCGTCTGTCCGCCTGTCCGTATGTTTGAACGCGTGGATCTCAGAACCTATAATAGCTAGAGACATGAACTTTTTTTTATAGATTCGTGTATATCACGCGCAGATCGAGTTTGTTTTTTTATTTCGATAACTCTTCTCGTTCTTTTTTTTATCGATTAAAAACGCAAATTGATTTTTCGGTTTTAAAATTTTATCTTTTGCATCTTTAAAGTTAGAGACTCCAATTTTTTTAATGGGATTTATACAATTTTGAATTTTGTTAAATTTTTGATGCCACGCCCCGTTCGCCCAAAACTTCTAAATCTCTTATGTCAAATTCTAGAGACTTGTGCTTTTGCACATACACGCATATGAATGATATAATTACGCTGCGCGTTGCGTTTGATTAAGAAAGTCGGTCTACAAAAAAAGTTATTAAGCATTTAGTTTCCCATAACATGCACATATTGGCGCAGCGTAGTCACTGATTAAACTGCGCAGTTAGCAGAGCGTATGCGTGTGCGTGTGTATGTATGCGTTGCTTGCAATATACATGTATGTATGTATGTACGTATGTATGCTACCTAACACTAATATAGTGCAACGGGTCTGTTGGTAGAGGTGCCGATCTCCGGCATGAAAACCCGAGTTCTATTCTTTGAGCTGACGTCAAAATTTTTCTTATACAAGTTACTTATTTTTATTTAAAAAAATTTTTTAATTTAACTTAAAATTATATGCAAACTTTGAATTGCATTTAAAACCGCCGATAGGCTGCGTTTAGGGTATTTCCTAGTCGGGCACCTCCGATTAGAGTTTCCTTACTTGTTTTATTTATTTATTATTGATTAGACAAGCATAGGCAAGCTGTCAAAAAAACAGTGCCACGCTGTGAGAAGCCGTGCAATGCAGTGCAAATGTGATGGCGTCGTGGTAGAGATGATGAAATGGAATATCGGTAAAGCCATGCCGGTTTTCTTTCATTTCTTTATTTTATTACGAAAATATTTTTTTTTTACATTTATAATATTTTGCAAAGTCAATAATTTGTGAGTTTATAGCACAAAAACGGAAGTTTTCTCTTACTTTCCACGCTCCTGTGGGCGTATACGTATAACTTATGGTGAGGGCATGGAAGGAGTCTAGGGTAAGATAACTGTAACTTTTGGATGCTACACTCAAAAAATGCGAAAATTACAGGGTATGATATAGGACACGCCCTAAAAGTGGCGTAAAAATAATTTTTGTGCGATCGATAGAGGAGATCAACAGTAACCCAGCATCCAATTCTGAAGCTTTTCCTTCCCCGCCCCCTGTGGGGGTAGATATATCCGTCATAGGTCAACTTCATGTCCACACGAGTATACATTCCAAATCTCAACTCTTTAGGATTGCTACAATTGCCACGCCACGTGGACGTATCGGGAAGATCTTGACACTTTATCTGACGAGAGTATACACGTGTATATATTCCAAATTTCAAGTATCCAGCTTCAATAGCATAGAAATGGCTTGCGTTCATACGGGCAGATGAACAGATGGACAGCAAGACAGATATTGCATAAAAACAATATATTCATTTCACAAATAACACTACTACAAACTTAATTACAAAATATTTAATATTTGTTTAATAAATAATAAAAGCGCCACTAACATCCCGGTTACACTGCTTAGTACACAGTAGGAAATTCTAAATTTGTTAATTAGTAAAGTAGTAGAGTATACATTCCACGGTCTGCCCCATCCCCTTCTGCCTATTACATAATGACCAGACCGCGGCTGGATTCGAATCCAGGTTGTCTATGTTCGACACGCTAAGAACTTCAAAAGAAGTGTGAAACGCAACTAGCAGCTGATAATTCAAGCAGATTTCGAATGTATTTGTGATTTCTTAGAAAATAGGAAAATGTTTGCACTGCTTGGTGCTTTAGTCGCGTTGGATAAACGTATTCTTTAATAACTTCTAAGTGACCAAATGGACTTTAATGAAATTTCCCGCACATGCTCCACATATTCAATCAAAAAATTGTCAATTTGGGAAAAATTAAATTTTTTTCAAATATTGGTTATATTTTCAACTCATTCAAATCTATTTATTGGAATTTTTCGGAACTATATGGTGAGACGCGGATGTGTATTTCGTTTATACAATATAAATATTATATAAATTGAATACAAACATATATCAATTTGAACATAATTATTTTCGGCAAAGCCATGTTAGATCTTTTCCTTAGGAAGGTATATTTATCTGCTGCCAATATTTTAGAATGCCTCGGAAATTTGTGATAATGTAACAGTTTGGTTAAATAACTATGGAATTTGTTAATCGTCCGGTCAGATTAGAACAAACAGCTCCTGACCCAGCAAGCAATTATGTGTTCAACCGGTCATTTGCTCGATGGGCGATAAGACCAATAGGCACCACCTGAACTTAGATATAATTGAAACCCTTGTGACTCTACTGGCCTGGTTTAATTGCCTCCAGAGTAGATAAGCATCATTCATTCAAAAGCATTAAAACTGAATTTGCTTCTTAGAAATGGGACTAGTGTTCCTTGGACTTTCAGAGAGTTTTGATTATGGGAAAAACATCAGAAATGTGGTTTCGCTCCTATTCAATATTCATAACAGGGAGTCTCCTTAAAGTGATAATTCTTTTTCAACATGCTGCACTTTCTGAGGCAAGCCACACTGAACTATATCAAATTTTGCAACAACTCAACTCTGCGTACGAAATGCGACTTAACATCTTTATCAACGTGGAAAATACCGACGAGGATGCATTAGAGTTACAGCTGGATACGCCCAAAATACAAATTCAGCTATCGAATAATAGCTCAGTTGACTTTCAGATTCTTGGAAGATTTACCGAAAAAGCGTTAATCGTAGTTTATATAAAGGCATATCCCCTCGACGCTGTAGTTGCGGACTTCTTGCCACGTCTTCTGTGGCAGCTACATGAACTTCACATTGCTTTTATAACAAAGGAAAAACCCAGACTCTGGCAAACTGATCTCTACAAGTACTGCTTTCGAAAGGGTTTCATCAATGTACTACTCATTCAACAGCACCAAGACGAACTGCAGCTCTATAGCTACAGTCCATATCCTGCAATTCGACCATTGAGATTGCCGCTACTTGAGGATTATCTCAATAGGTGGCGCACCTTATTGAATTTCCAACAATATCCGGTACGGACTATTTTATTCAACACTGAGCCACGCATTTTTCATTACGTAAATCGAAAAGGTCAGCATGTGCATGGAGGTTATATGCTCAATGCGTTGAAGGAGTTCACGCATCGGCACAATTCTACGGTTCAAATAGTCCAGGACGTCGCCAAAGAACATTTATACAAAACTGCTGTAACTTTATTGGGTGACCATAGCATTGACATTGTTTGTTATCCCAAAGACCACATATTGAAACAATCTTCTACTGCACCGCTTCGTCTCATTTCATCTTATATTGCCGTGCCACACGCCCAACCAATTCCACGATATTTGTACTTTGGTCGCCCTTTCAAATGGACTATGTGGCTCGCAGTGATGGGATCCATTGTGTTTGGAATGCTAATGCTTTATGGTAGTAATAGGAATAGAAATTCCGAAATTGGCAAATATTTTCTGAGCAGCTGGTGCAATTTGCTTTTTATCTCGCAGCCAAGGATCCGCTTTGCTAACTGGCAACAGGTTGTGATCCATTTCATAATGCTGCTAAGTGGATTTATACTTACGAATTATTATCTGGCATTGCTTTCAAGTATGTTAACCTCTGGTCTGTATGAGCCTGATTACAATACCTTACAGGATTTGGCACGTTCTCCGTATCCATTGATGTTGGATATCTACTATAGTAATTATTTCAAGCAGTCAACTTTCTTGCCAGAAATCGTCAGACATCGCATTATCTCAGTTGAAGCGAAGGTCATGGATACCACACGTATCTCTCTAAACACAAGCTTTATGTATAGTGGCTATGAAGACCGTATTGGTGGTATTCTATTTCAGCAGCATCTGCTGAAAGTGCCCCTCTTCAAGCTGACTCCGCAGAGTCTTATGGATGGCTTATTGTCCTTCCCAGTGGTCAACGGATTACCCTACTTAAATATGCTGAATTCTTATCTGAGGAGGATATTTGATTGCGGCATATTATCGAAGATGATGAGCGATGCATGGCTGGATGCAATCGAAGGTGGCATAACGAAATTCATTGCCAGTGATAGGATTGAACGGAAACCATTTGATTTGAAATTTTACTACTACGCGTTTGCATTATGGTGTGCGGGTTTGATATTGGCTTTCCTTTGCTTCCTTCTAGAGCTCGTACGGCGTCGCATGACTAATCAATTTCAATTGTAATGCTAATTGCACGTTTGATACAAATAAATAAATTGTGGTCCAAATAACGGGGATATAATTCAGCCACAGCTATAAAAGCGGCTCGGACATGGGTCTGTTGCCTACAGAACTTCAATGGACTTCCTATACTTGAATGTGCTGCAGAATCTGTCGCTGGCACCGGGCTACTTTGTACGCCAGTGCATTGACCAACTCAATGCTTTATACAAAATGGAACTGAATGTGTACGTTGATTTCGGCAATAAGTCGGTTTTCGATGACCTCTTGCCAGCTAGAGAATATATTCTGCCAACGCTGCGGGTAAGCAATGCGACGCTGCAGCTCGTACTTAGTGGGAACTATAGTGAGCGTGCCTTGACCATCATATTTCTGGAGGACGCTCATGCCGGCAGCATGTTCAGTTACCTCACATCCTGGTTGTGGCGTGCCCAGCAGCTTCAGGTATTCATCGTATATCCCGGGGCAACAACTGGTAAATTATTTCAACTTTTCGCGCACTGCTGGCGTCAGGGCATGGTGCACATTCTGGTGGCGTTGCCGCACACTCAGGAGCTGTACAGTTACATGCCGTATCCAAAACTTCGCCTGCTCGTCATGCACGATACGCTGCAGTACTTTCATCGTACTCGTGGCTTGCTTTGGGACTTTCATGGCTTTCAAATAACTTGCGGCATTCTGCCCAGCAGCGCACCAAGGGCCTTTCTCTTTAAAGATCAGCACAATCGCATTGTGTATGCCGGTTATATGCTCCGTATGGCACTGGACTTTATTAAACACTATAAGGGCGCCATACGAACACACATGCTAGGCAGCTTGAAAGAAGCCAATCAAGCGCTTAGCAGTCGCCTAGTCGACTTTCTGCCATATCTGCTAGCCGAGACTCCGAATTTTACGAGCAGCGTTGTACTCTGGCATGAGAACAGCTATCTGATGGCTCCATCAGCCAGACTGCTGCCCAGGTACATGTATATCCTAAAGCCCTTCAGTTGGCACACTTGGGTGGCAGGCCTAGCCTTGTTCACCTACTGCAGCGGGGCTCTGTATCTGCTTTCTCAAGGACGTCTTACTTTGAGCGAAGCTTTTCTACAAATTCTGCGACTGCTGCTTTTTCTGTCGCCTGGCAGGGATCTAGCTGCTCCTCCAAGGCCTCGTCGCCTGCTGGTCTACATTATGATGATAATAACTGGCCTTATGCTGACCAATCTTTACCTGGCGCAGCTCTCCAGTAATTTGGCGGCGGGCCTTTATGAAAAACAGCTGAACAGCTTCGACGACTTGGAGGGAACGGATTACACACTGCCCCAAGAGGAAGTCGAATATAACTTTTTACACAACCTGCCCGACCTGCATCCGCAATTAGCGAAACGCCTCGTGGTCACACCGGAGCAGCTTGTGGACAGATATCGACTCGAGCTGAACGTCACCATGCTGCACAATGGTTTTGCGGATAGCATTGAGTTTGCCTTGTACCAGCAGAAGTTCCTACGCGTTCCAATATTCCACAAGCTACCGCAGATCATCTACCAGCAGCCCTTCTTCATGCCCGCGGCCTATGGGCGGCCCTACCTAAAGATCTTCAATTGGTATGTGCGGCGAATGTTCGAAGGTGGAATCTTACTGAAGATGAAAAGCGATGGTTTTATCAACGGGATCCAGAGCGGACGCCTGCGATTTGTGAACCGTGCCAGATACCAGGAGGTGAATTCCAATGATCTAGAGTACTACTATGCGGCAGCTGCTGTTTGGATGATTGGTATGTCGCTGGCCTTAATGTGCTTTATCTTTGAGTGCCGGAGAAGATAGGTTCAGGGTAAGGAATAGAAACACAGATTTGAGGAACTTTAGATTTCTCGGTTTCCCACCAAATTTGTATTCACAATATGTCATTTTCTCTCTTTATTATATTATGTTAATAAAATGTATATTTTGAAATAAATATTAGATTCTTCAGAGTTTATTTTAATGTTTATATTATAATCTTTGGTGGTATTCTATATGCGCCCAACAGGTTCGATTGATCGGTCATCTACATTAAATTGATCATTAAATAATAATTAATTTTATGGTATCTACGATTGCTCTATACATTATACAAGTCATAGGAGCGATAGTCCGTAAATTATTGTCATGGGCCTTTAAGAGTATTTTATATCTTGCATGCCTTTAGTCTACTCATTCTAAACAGTCAAAGGGAATAATATGAATATGGTTTAAAAACTTGGTCTTAAACTAATCTCTTCCCCCACGTTGCTCCGATTCTCGACTGCAACATAATATTACAAATACCTCATTTGCATTACGACCGGGCACACTTGTTGTCTTGGCTGTGACACCGGGCGGGCTAGCAATCACAAACCTGCAACTGGCAACTTCGGGTGCTGAAGGTGTCTTCGGTTATTGGCAAACATTAATTATTTACTCGCGCGCAGCTCTCGACTGGGTTAACTTCTGTGTGCGCTGTGTTTGTTTTTGCTGCATTTGCTGGGGCTTTGTTTATGTTGCTTGTTGTTTTTGTGAAAGGCTCGGGGAAGTGTTTCAAATGTTTATTTGGTGGTGTATCTTTGATTGCAGACTGGCTGCACACTTACACAGGCAGGCAGAGGCACAGACACACAGCCAGAGACAGGCCACAAACTTTGCGCAATGAATGTGCCCAGGCTCGGTCAGGCTATTCAGGTATCTCATTCGCCTGGTCTCTGTCTCTTCAAGACTTTGCTATTTATTTTTGGCCGAAATTGCACATTTTCCCATGCTGCTGTCGTTGCTGCAGCGTTAGCTATTGATGTTAGCTGTTAACTGTTTGTTGGTGCTGTTGTTGTTGCTGTTGTTGTTTGTTATTGTTGTTGTTGTTGTTGTTGTCGTAGCCGCGTAGCGTCTAATCAAGGAGCGGAGTCACAACAGCAACTGCCTCAGCCTCTATTCTCTAGCCTCTGTCACAGCCTGGCCGCCCGCTGCCATTTAGACCCCGAGGCAGCCAAAACGATGAATATTGATTTAATTGAAAGTCATTGAGGCACACGTACTCATAGACACATAGACACAGAGACAGAGCCAGAGACACACGCGGCGTGCCGTTTTCCATTTGGCGTGGCTCCAACTCCAAAGGCGACGCTTCAACTCCAACGCCAATATCTCGCTGCGGGCCCTCCCACATGCCGCCAACATCATCCACATCCACAGGCACAGCTACGGCCACGTCCACATTCATGCACAACGCCCAAACATTTGTTGCTGGCACATTGACACAGTTTCTATGCAGCGGGCAGATGTGCCGCTTATTGCCTTCGCCCGCTTCGCGTTTCCGTCTCTGCCTTCATGTTGCAAGTTTGTCGACATGTTTTTCCTTTGCTTGGCGACGCTGCTGCCAAATGTCAAGAGGTTAATACGTGAATTAACAGCAAATTTCTTTGACTTGTGTGTGCCTGCATGTTGGTTGTTGTTATTCTTGTTGCAGTTGTTGCTGTTGTTTTTGCTGTTCGTGCAGCTGCTGGCGCTTTCATCGGAATGCGGGCGTTGCTCAGTTTGTTTTTTTTTTTTGTTTTACAGCCAAAGCCGTCGAAAATGCATTAGGCTGGCCCAACCGCACCAACATGTGGTCGATTATGTTAAGCGATAGATCAGACTGTGTTTCTAAAGATATTACATTAACATTTTTGAAGCTTTTACTATGCCCAAACATTCATTTATAAATCAAACGGAATTTCTCCAAGCTGAATAGTTTGCATTTCTGATTTTTATTTTGGGAAATAGCATCCAATGTTACTTAAAATTATATTTAGTAAATTAAAAACGGAAACTAAATTACTCTACATTCTATTTAAATACCTGTATCGTGTAGGCTTATATTTGATGTTGACTCTCCCATTACATATTATATATATCGTGCTCGCAAAGAAAATAATGAATGCTTTCGCTATCTGCGACAAGTCTAATATGGCAATTTGATGTCCGTTTACTTATTATGCATACTTCTAATATATGCATACCTCCTCAAAGCCCCATAATTAATATATGTTAACATATGCTGTTAAAGTTCTACTTTTTCGAGGTATTATGACATTTGCTTTAATGTTAAGCTACAAATATTTTTCCCTGGCCTTGTATAACAGAATAAACTTTGGCGTTGTCCTTGCTGCATAGCCGAGTCTCGAACCGTGCGTCCTTGCGAGCTACGTATTTTAGCCGGTAGATGGCGTGGTTAATCGGAGCCAGAGAAGAGCGTCTATTTTGTACGAAATAAATTGAGATATTTGTAAAACTTGATTGAATACAAAATACCTTATAGGAGAAGTAAAATTATTCATATATATCTTTTTATAGAGAAAATCTTAAATAATTTTGCATTATGCGATTTTAAGTTTACGCTATCAAAATTTCAAGGATGCGTGGTCTTATACCTAGCGACAGAAGGACAAGGTGAGACCCCTCTTAATTAAGAACATTTATATATTCCTACATTGATATGTCTATTTCATATTTAAATTTATAAAGAAAAAAAACTTTATAGCCCACTTTAACACGTAGGAATTAATTTTCAATTACACATTCCATGTGGCACGCTCGCTCGTTCGCTTGGGTCGCTAACCCACATAGATTACCAAAGTGCGATTAAACAATTACAAATATAAAAATACAAACAAAATAGAGTCGTACGTCTATGCAAATTTTCATTCGCAGTTGGCAGCAAGTGCATAAAATTTATTAAATATTTTTTCGACCAGCAACATTGAGGGTATAATGATTTCTCACTGACTGATTTAGATCATAATTGTATGCTTATACTTTTATATTAGGACAAAAGAGTATCAGTTTTAAGTACAGTATATTTTTGGCTTCTAATTTCCCTCATAGGGGTAATGTCCAAGATCATAAAATACAATTTCAATACCGAAATCTCCAGTAATACAATGCTTTTGCTGAATCAGCCATGCAATAAGAACCGAACGATAAAACATAATTCATTCCAAAATAATTCAATTCCATATTTTAATGGGTTCAGAGTTTAAAAAAGGAATATTTAGATGATATTTTTAGTATATACATGATAAGTAGAGGGCAACTGGTAGTCAGGCAGCGTGAAGTTGTAACTGGCTTAACTTAGCTCTGTTGTGGCGCTAGATTCAAGCGCGCTGGGCCGACCACGCCAATGGAGACAATCGCATTTAGATCAAAGAGAGCAAAGCCTACGGAGCAACAGAGGCTGCCCACTGGGAAGTGAACAAGTGGACAACTGGAACTAGCACTAGATATGGCACTGGGCTTTGCACTCGTTCTGGCACTCTGGGTCTGGGTCTGCGTGGGTCTTTATGTGTTTGTTCGGGTCGGTTTGTCTGGCGATAGTGCAAAAATTCAATTGAATTCATTAACATTGCACGTGATAATATCGCTCTACTTCTATTCGTATGATATTACATTTTACATATTAATTTTAGCTCTTAATAGGCATATTTTATACTCTGTCAAAAATATTAACAATTTAATCGAAAGTAAATGAAGTTATTCTTTCATGCAATTGTAATTAAATATTCGGAAATTACAAATTATTTGAAAATAAAATAGAGTTCATCAATATACCCATATATGATTACCCATATATGATTATTATACAGTAATGTTTTGGAATGCTCATGTAAATTATGTTGTTGCTTCAATAAAATGCATTTTTATTGCCTTATTTTAGACTTAATCTTTGTCTTGTACGAAAAGTGGTTCGATCGCGATAAGTTCAATTCAGTCCGTCAGGCAGTAGAGTAGTACCAATGCAAACACCAACAGCTGTAGCAGCAACAAAGCAAACATTTTTGATCGAGTTTTGCATTTTAATTGATTCTTAATGGAAAACTTCTCTTATCATGATTGCGAATTTATGAAATGTTAATTATAAATTGCATATTTAGATTTGTGCAAGTGCAGCCCCGTAATATGAGCTCATATTTTTGAAAGTTGTCAAATTGTGAGTTATCGCCTGTCCAAATTGGCCGCTAATTGAACAGTTTCGGATATCGCATTCAGCCGGCAGGTGGTCGTAGCGCACTCCAAAGCATTGCCAAATCCCCTGACGTATTGCAGTTGCGATCAGCCTCATATTTCTTCACATTTTTTGGTGCTATTGAGCGAACACCATATTACAGCTAACAGTAACTTTAGGGTAACTATAATACTCGCTTAGAAAACTAAAAGGGTATATTTCCTGTGTATACTTCCTGATAACGTACTGCCAATTTTTAGTATTTGAGATTTACACTTTCAAATTGTTTATGCTTATTAATTTTAATAAATTTATATTATATTTGCCGGAAAACATATTTTTCTTTTCGATCAGATCGAGCGAAAATTCACAATATTCTGTAGATGGATAGATCCATAACTAAGAAGAACTCCTCATGGGAATTTCCATCACCTCTGCACTATATTTTTTTCAGCTTTGCTCTATATTGCCATGCTGAACAGCTGAAATCTTTTGGGAAACTTTTCCCATTACAAGTTTTTATGTTTGCCAAGAATTTTTCATTAGCATGATCGCAATAAATTTAATTATATGGCTCGTATAAATGCCAGCTGTTGTTAGTTTGCTGCGGAGAGCACTCCACTTGACTAAATTAAATATCATAATTTTGTTTTATAACATTTTAATGCACTTGGCTGAAATATATATTTCAAGTTGTCTATTTTATTAATGTGTCGTGCTTTACCGCCTGCTCCCGAGACAACTGTTCCACATGCAGCAGTTGTTTCGCTGCATGTCTGTCCATGCGTTGCAGCAGCTGTTGTTGTTGCTCTTAATGTTGCTGTTGTTGTTTGACGCCATTGTTGCTGCGCGACAGCCGCAAAGTCGGCGACAGCAACAAACAAAATGAATTTTCATATTTTCTTATTGTAAAAAAAAATGGTTTTATACCCTTTACCCATTCGGCATGAGTAAATCAGTGTACATTGGTTCTTTCAATACAGATGCTAGTGGCAAGTACAACACATAATATAATACATAAAACCACTACAGGTAGATCGAGGCAACAACTAACTGTTTTTTATTTAACCAACATGAAACAAAGTAAATACTTTGCGAATACTCTTTCTATTGAAGGCAGTTAAAATCACTATTTCTTTCTCTCTCTCTCTCTCTCTCATTTTACACCTAATATAAAAATATGATTATTATTTAATATTAAGAAAACTGGATGTCATAAATCCCATTTAAACTAGAGTATTTAGAGTTCGGCGTGCGTGGTTTTGTTTAGATTTTTATGTTGTGCCGCCTGCCTAAGAGCCGAGACTTCATTTAATATACTCCATCTCTCAGGACATTGGACCAGCTTGGACGAGAGACGTAGACGGAGTTCGACTGAGACTTGCAATCGCGGACCATGCCCAGAAGCAACGGCGCATCCTTTTGGTCTGTGAAATCCGCTTTTGTCTCCAGTGAGTTCATTCTTGTTTTTGGCCGTTAATATTAAAATGCATGTAAAAATGCAAATGTGGTAGGAGAGTGTGAGAGTGGGAGTGAGGTGGGGCGCTACATGTGAGACTAAAGCGTGTTGGCTGGTTGTGCAGCCGCTATAAGGAATTATGATACGTTTAATTACCAAGCATCCGAATGACGTGCAGCACGTGACTTGCAGACAGCGATTGCCCCCACCCCCACCCCCACTGGCCGTGCCACATTTTAGCTCGTTCATTAACAGCTGTCAGCTTTTGGCAGCACTTAGCTCCGCGTCGTGGTTCACGGCATTCCCGACGCTGCTGACGCGTTTTACAATTTGCACCTTTTTAATTAACGTGATTGCAGCGCTACTATCACACACTCATGCACACACACACACACGCGCTACTGCATACTCACACACACACTCATAGTGCTGAATGTTGATCTACGTGCTGAATGCATCTTTTCAACGCGGTCCATGTGGTAGGAGTGGGTTAGAGATTGGTTTGGTTAGGTTTTGGGGGCTCAGCTACCTGCGCGCTTGGAGTCGTCTCTGTGTCTCAAGTGTGCACTTGCATCAGCCTCGACAGCATCGCCCAAAAATCTACCCGACTAGCAGCGGTAGCGGCAGCCCCAGCCCCAGGCGCAACAGAAGCCACAGCTGCACTGGGATTTGCCAGTTGGAGCTGAAGCTCTAGCTGAAGTTGGAGCTCTAGGCGTTGCTTTGTCTCTTGTGCGGAGCGAAAGTCGTCGCGGCTTTTTGGCGCTTTGCTGTCTCATATTCCAGTTCAATGATGCCACACAATGTCACGTGCTGATTTGACAGCTGCTGTGGAGGCAGCTTTGGATGGACCAACTCTCGATGGGGCGTGTGCCCCTGCTCACTTCTGTGTACTTAACATTTACGCACTTCAGCGCGTTTCATGCACAAAGACCTGCAGCTGAGAGGTGCGGGTAGCTTCTTCAAATGTCAACAGTGCTCAGAGCTCAGCTTTAAAGATATGCGCAAAACTTTTCAACCATTCTAATCAAAATTATAAGCTTTGCTATGCGCGACACGAATTCACGATGTCTTGCTAATCGTGATATGTGAATTATGCATAAGAGCAGAAAATTATTAAAACTGCTTTAGATGATCTAACAGCTGAAGCCCAATGCCAAAAGCACGCTTCTACAAAATGACTCATAATTGATGTGTTGAATAACAAAACGTGCTGCGATGTGTCCTTTAGCATTGCTTGCCATTAAAAACTATAATATTCTTATACGCTCTTTGGCCACAGTATTGTATTCTAATTGTAATATATTTTTACTCTCTCATTCTTTGAGTCTCCCTTTCTCTCATTATTCTATATAGCTATTGACCAAGATATACTTTTATATTGTAGCTTTGCAACATCCTAAATTATAAATATATATATTTATCGTAATTCTTCAAAATTCGTTAACCGATATGAAACCCAAATCTATTAGTTATGAGAGTATTCGAATGCCATTTACCGTTTTCTTCCCCGTTTTTACTCTATCTCTCCACAAGAGCCATTTGAATGAATGAGAAAGCTTAAATATAGTTATAATCCTAAGATCACTAAGAAATGTAACCAGAACATGATAACTGTGGAAAAAAGACACTGATTTATTTAAAATTTTCTTAAATAACTGAACAATTATTACAAAAGAAAATTTCTTTTAATATTGACAATTAAAGGAACGTCTCCTTCTGGATGTTACATTATGTTACATGATCATGATACCCTGATTTCCCATTTTTAATGGGTTCAGGGTATTAAAATGAGCATAGTGTCCCAAAATATACCACAAAACTGTGTTAGTAAAGTTTGCTGCACATAAATTATTTGTTTATGCAATTTTAAGAGACTGCCCCAGAGAGATAACTCGAACAGCCTAAAAGGTCTACCGCGTTACAGCTAAATATCCTAGTGTTATTCGTGCTCAACCCTTTTCGAGCCCTTTCACACCTGACCAAATGCACAAAAAACGATCGACGAGACGTTGGATACAGTCTGAATAGCTTTCTCTGTCTTTCTCCCTCTCTCTGTCTCCCTCTCTCTCTCTCTCTCTGTATATTTTGCTGGGGTTGCAGTCAAAACAATTTATAATTTCAACGCCTTGAGATAACAAATAGCCCCGACCGAGCGCACGATTCGACAATTAATCACCAAGTCGCGTTTTGCTGTTTTGGCTGCCTCGTGTTACCTTTTCGAGCATAATTACGGCAAATGTAGTACGGCGCAAATATTCGTAGTTCGGGCCGCCTTCAAGTGCCAAGACAGTTAAAAATGACGTCCAAGCCAAGTCAAGCCGAGTCGAACCGAAATGACAAAAACCCAAAGCAAAGTCATGACAAGTCGAGGCAGCCAACAAATGCAGCCGAAACATGGCCCAGATGATCGATTAGCAAATCCAAATGCAGCCCAAGTCCAGGCTGAGCGAGTCATGCTAAACAATTGCGGCCACAAATATTGGGACAGCGAAATATTGGCCATGCTTTTGCCTGGCATAATTTGGCAATTGAATTGATTTTGTTTCGGCTTTTTACTGACTGCTTGCCGCCTGCCGCCTGCCGCCTGCCCGCTGACTCTTCCCGCGTTGCTCTCTGGCCAAGCCCTAGAGCAAATTTGGTTACGCTCACGTTTGTGCAGGAAATCGAAATCGTTAGCCTAAACTTTATGTTCATAAAAAAGGGTTTGGCTGTGTGATATTTCATGTTTGCCGCCAACGCCATCGACATCGACATTGCTGCCGCCTCTACTGCTGCGACTATTGCTGCCGTGCATTGATTGATTGAGCGTCAGCGTCGACGTCAACTGCGGCGCCTGCAGCGGCCCCTCGGACGACACGTACTGCCTGCCACTAATGCCTGCACAATTCGCTCCCACCACCCCGTCAAGACGTTGCGGTTCAAAGGTGCCACCGTTTTCTCCTATAATGAACGATCATTTGATATGCCGCCATCACAGATAAAGATACGATTTATGACCACGTAACTGTGCTTGTTGTTGCTGTTGTTGTTGTCGTTGTAGTTTAATGTCCATTCCCAAATTGTTGACGAATTCCGCCTGCTGGCAACTTAAAGCGACAAGCATTTTGTGCCATTCATTGTTGTAGATGTGAGCTGTTTTTATTTTTACTTTTTGTTCGCCCAGCTGCGTCCCCACATTTGTTCCATGTGCAATTTTTGCATACTTCAGCAAACGCGTCATATTTTCGAGTGGTTTCGCTAACATGCAAAGGACACTTCAGAGCCCAAACACAAGTGGATCCTTTAAGAGCATTTTTTCTACAGGCGTGTTCTTGTTGCTACTGCTGCTGCTGCTGCTGCTGCTGCTGTTGTTGTTGTTGTTTGTGTTCTTGCCGGCCTGGGGCTTGAGTGTTGCTACATTCTAAATTGGAACAATCCCTGTGCCTCGACTGAAACTGTGATGATGATGACGTTCTGATGAGCCTTGTATGGCTGATTGTATTCTCTGCCAAATGTACATATATACACAGAGGCAGGTACGCTTTGTATATTGAAGGAAGACTGCTGAAACAGCAAATATACCAATATTACGTGTAAGCCGAAGCATATTTATAGCGAAGGTTTACAGTGGGATTACGCAATCGGTTAACTCTTTGAATACTTGCAAACTAACAGACTGGCATGCTAGTTGACATTCAGCCAACTGCATAATAAAACATTTGTACAAGTATAATTCATTAGGTTGGCCATTAAGCATTCAGGTCGAATGCTTGTGGCCAATCTCAACGCACAATGCGATCGAATCCGAACTCTTTCAATGTGCAATGTGCAACATGCACATGCACACAATGCTTGCCATTTCCGTTTCCTGTTTGCACTGCAGCTCACGCACACACATGTGCACACACACAATGACAGCGACATATCCTGCACATAATGTGCATATCATTTACGGTGTCAATCAGGACAGCCGCAGTCACCTGGCCGCAAAAATCAACAGCACTGCACAGGACACACTTCAAATAGTAGCCGTGCGTGTGTGTGTGTGTGTGTGTGTGCGTGTATGCCTCTGTACGACTGCAATATCCTGTGCGGAATGTCCTAGGCTTCACTCGTCCATTAAATGTATTGCGGTCATTTTAATATAAAATAATTAATTCCAGCACAAATATTTATATCAGCAAAAATATGCCGCATAATTGATTCGTTGGCAGCCACCACGAGAGGGTCGAGGAACAGGCAACGAACGATGTTTGCTCAGATTCAGATTCTGATTCAGAATCAGATTGAGAGACAGAGACAGCGAATGCCAGTGTCTATCATTGGCATTCGATTCAATCACAACAATGAAATAAACATAATGAAATACAATATAAATACATTAAATGCGCGCCCTGGCAAACAGTTGACTGCACTTTTGCATCCAATTCCATGCGAATTATCGATTTCCATGCCAAATTCAGAACTCGGATGTGGGCCGAAGGGGGCGCCGTTGTGTTGCTCGTTGTCAGCGCCATTTAGCAATTAATGGCCTTAAATTATGTAATCGATATATGAAATAAATGAAATGACGTTTAATTAAATTGTCACGACCTTTTTCGCAAAATCAACAGCAATAAACTGAACAAAACTATCCCATTCTCTATCCATATTTCCAAAATAATTTTATTATTTGTTATTTAATAGAATGTTCTTACAACGGACACACGAAATATTTTACTTAATAGTTCCTATAGAATTTATGAATTTATGAAGTTTTTTTTGTTTTATTTTTTCGCGCATTATTATTGAATTTTTCAATATTTTTTACATTATAATTTTCTTATGTAAGAAAAATAAATTTTTTAAAATTGTTGTGCTTAGCATAAAAGGAATAGAAATAGACATAATTTAAAAAACTGTACCAAAAGTGAGTGCCTTTAAATGAATTTCAATGAATACATATATATACTATTTAGAATGTATTTATATTATTTACAATCAGTTCTCTGTAACAAGTAAATAAATAAATAAATAACATATATACACTATAAATTTTAACATTTTCCAAGTCCTCAACTTCATCAAGTGTATACTACAAATTGTTATATTACTAACACTTCTACAGCTAAATCATAAGACTCCTCATGGGTTAGTGCTTAGAATTGCAATTCAGCGCGTCTCACAAATTAACCGCATTCTTCAGTTCTGCGTGTTTGTTTTCGTTATCATTTGCATCATCAGCGCGGAGACAATTTTTTAAATACCACAAAGTTCCCAAAGTGTGTAGAGCATATCAGTTAAGCCTGATTGCAATGCATGTTAGTTAAGCTTGAAAAATGATTTTAGCTTGGTTTGCGCATACAAAATAATTTCTAAATTTAAGTTTTTGGTAATGGGAATAATAAAAATAAGTAATATAATAAAATAAATATCCACAGTTTTCTATTAAGGTAAATACATTATTAAATTTGAATTTTTACACTGGGAATAAATATAATTTAAGATTTTAATAAATAATAAATAAATTAAAGAAATAATAAATATCCTTGGAGAATATCATTCTACATTCCATTATTTAGTTCAACCAATTCAATCCTACGACAAAAATAACACTTCAAGACTTTTACGTCATCTAAAGACAACTCCAATGTGATTGTACGAACAGGTTGTTGTTGCGCATAGGGTAACTTCAAGCCGTTCATTGGCACATTGGCACATTCGTATTGCTCTTTTTTTCTAAATTAAGTTTCTTGTGGCGCACATCACAAAAATGTGACAGCTAGTTAATGACCCGCATTCCACAGTACCCCGCGTTCCCTCTCCATTGGCCAATGATCACTCAGCGCAAACACATACTCAGGCCCGGCCTCATGTTCGGCTGCCTTCAATTAAACTCAATTGGGTTTTATGCCGCTTAAAACGCCTGCGCGCGTGCTTCAATTTAGTTAGTGAGTTTGTGCTGTGAACAGAGACGATCAGCAGCCAGCTCCGTTGCCAGCTAACAAATGCACTTTGCAGCTGTTTCTGCTGCTGCTGCTGGCGAAGCGATAGGCAAATGAGTTTGCGCATTAGAAGATGCTTCTATGCTCGCTTATTGGCGGGGCAGGCGAAGAGGTTGGCCCGCTGTGCGCCGCCTGTCAGCATATCAACGCAATTTGTGCACTCGCCAATAGACGGCGGCAAATTATGGCCAGCGATGCTCGCCGACTGCGCAAAGTGCCTCATAAATTCACGTCGCTGATGAAGTGATAGTGAGACAGAGCCAAAGCCAGATCCGAGCCAGGCTGTAGCAGACGGCTAGAGGAAGTGCAGCAGCAGCAGCAGCAGCAGCAACCGCAACTGCCGCATCTCACGGCAGCTCCAGCTCGTGTCTGCAGATTGTTTATGGCAGCGGCAAAATTTTCTCAATGGCTCAACTAATGTGCCGCAGATACGCCGAGAAATGGTCACACCGACGCGCGAGTTGCAGCCGGAGGCAATTAGAAAGTACCTACATTTTGACAAGCCAAATTGATAACTAAAAATTAGTTGGTGAATTTAGCTTAAATATTTGTTTAATTTTACATTTGCGGCACGGTAGTCGCTGAATAGGAAAGCGCATCAGCGAAAGCTTAAGACACTTCCATGTCCTTGTTGTCTAGCACTGACCTTCGTCTGAACTGGAGCTCGCGCCTGGCCGCAGTCAAGGACAATGCCGTGTAATTGAAAGAATGCGACTAAGTCGTAAAGCAAATTTAAGAACATGAAGTGACCGACAAGGATAACAAGGACGCAAAGCCACCAACCAGCAACCAGTAACCACCTAGCAGCCACCACTCACCAAGTAAAAAATATGTCATAAAAATAGCTAAGGCTCGCCAGCGATATCCAGCAAGACTCTGCCATAAGCACAAAAGCAAACTCTAGATAAAAAATTCAATAAGCCGCCCAGGCTGTTGAAGGAGACAGGACTCGAGCTATTACCGCTAGCAGTTGCGGTCGCAGCAGCAGCAGCCAAGTCAGAGGCTAAGCAGGAGGCCAATAAATAAAATTAATAGAAACTCTCTCGAACAGCTTCGCCAGGCTGGTGCTCTTCAGCATCTACAGGGACCAGGCCTGGCTGGGCTGCGACGGAGCTTTCGTTTTATTATTTTGTTGACTTGTTGAATAGCCAGGCGTTAGCAACTGTTGAATGGCACTCAGATGCCCTGCAGACGCGAATATAGCTACCACATATTCTGAAGTGATTCAAGAAAACTTAAACCTTCAACAGAAGTATACAAGAACTTGAAGCAAAGGTAACTTTAAGGATGGTTACTTTTAACTTACAAGTTTTAAGCATTACATTAAATACATGTATTTTACAGCAAGTGGGAATATCTTTAGTGTATTTATATGTTTGTCTTTCACTTTGTTACAAGCTTCCAAATAGTATCAATTAGCCATTCTCCTGGCTTAAGAATTCCCACAGACCAATCCACAATGTCTGAGTATTATTTGGCAATGTAAGAGATTGGCTGCATCTGCCACAGTGACTTCTATGCGCAATTCATTCGCCACGTTGCTGACCTCGTATTGAACTGCCATAAGAAATCACTCTGCCAGGCCAAAATTGCTTATGCGGTGGGCTGAGAGACAAGATGCCTGCCAGATGCCGTACCGCCCACTTTTAACACTTGCCACAACAATGGAGCGCAAATATTTGCGGAACCCAGGGCCAGAGCCAGGCCTATAGCTAGAGCCGAATCGGAGCCAAAGCCAGAGCAAGACATTGCCAGTGAGGAGATCAATGAGCGACTGTCTGTCGGGCTGACTAGCTGGCAGCTTCAATTTGAAATCCAATAAAATTTAATTGGAAACTTCATCACGGGTGCGAAAATTCACACTTGGCCTGGCCAGGCCAAGCCAAGCCGGGCAGCCGGGCAGCCGGGCCAGGCCAGGTGGGGCTACGATAGGCGAGCGCAGAGTAAAGTCACGGGCACGACTTGGCTGCCGTTTGCCGTAAATCTCATGCACCTGGCGGCGACTGGTAACTCCAACTCCAGCTCCAACTTCGATGTCGGCTCTCTACGACGCATCGCGATAAGGAAATATTTTTCATATGAAAACGCTGCGCATGCGCCGTCCCATTGGCCCGTTTCGTTCCGTTATTGGCCATGGCTCAATGGCTTATTTATGTTTTTCCTTTAGCCATGCCATATCTTGTGGCATTGTCGACATTAATCGCTTTGTTGCGCCAAAAGTATAACATGAAATTGGATTGATTTATGTTATAATTACAAAAGCAGGCGCATATCGCTGCCTAACGAAGAAAATGTGCCTCAAAGACCTAAACGAAACACAAGCCCAATCTCACACAACAATACATATAATCATGGCGAAGAGATAGCTACACACAGAGGCTGTGCCTGCTTAAGTGTCGGCTAAAAGTCATTAAGAGGCCAACCCAACCGAGAATAGGGAAAGGCCTTAAGCGAACTTAAGTGTCTGGCGTCGACCATAATCAGTGAGCTGCGCTGACAACTTCTATACCCTCTTATGAAAGGCGTCTAAATGGATGGCTTGTTTCCAGAATAGTGTATTGCAATTTCAGCGAGTGCTTTCCTCGCTGTTTGCTGTCCTATTCTAATTTAAACATCCCGAGCAAGCGTATGAAAACACATTGTAAAGAGGTAAATACAGAGTATCAGCTTCTAAAAACACTCAACTACAATTTTGTTATGCCTCAACTCGTGGGCTATAAAGTCAAGAGCTATTCGCTTATGCAGTTCGACCACAGCTGACTGCAGTCCATGCCATACCATGCTTGCAAATAAAACACATCGTTATTCCTATTGCATTATATAACTGTAGAATTTTGATGGCTCTGGCAGATTAACAGCACTCCACCAGAGAGGAAGTCAAAAGATTTGTGCCATTTTAATAGGTCTAACCAAAGGCAATTAAATATTAAGTCTTCAGAGAAATGCTGGATTCTTTGTGTCGTGCCAATCAAAGAGAGCGATCTATTGCGGCTAATCATCTTGAGCTTAGCTAATTGGTTTACAGTTCTATTCTATGAAATCCCACCAGTCCTTTTCATAGCCTTCGCGCACATGACAAAGGAGAACGGTCCGTCGTTTGCGACAATAGTGCGATAGATCCAGAACCTTCTGCTTCACCTCGCACAGATTTTGAACAGTTATTTCGCGTTCCAGGCACTCTGATATCTTCTCTGTGGCCATTTCCATATCGCGCTGATTGTCCTCGAAGATGATCTTCTGGTTGTTGTTGCGCAGATAGAAGGCAAAAACATAGCTGTACATGAGCGTCGCCCGACACTGGCATAGAACATCGACAGCCTCCTTGAGAAACTGCACTTCGATCCAGCTCATATTCTCCTGCATGTCATTCATCTTGGCCTGAACATTAGCGTACAACTTGTGCTCCATGCGCATGCTCATCATATGGTTCATATAGCGATTGTAGTAGTGTAGGTAGCGCGCCATTGAGGATCTGTAGCGCTCCTGCGCCTGTCTCGCCTGCTTGCCTTCCTCCTCATCAAAGCGATTGCAGCTGTACCAAGAAGACCCGTGAGGCTCCCAAGAGCCCAAGCACACCCAGCAGAAGTCATAGCGGCATGAGGGGTTCTTGCACACCATGTGGTTACAGCCGCCATCCTTTTCGATGGTCACATTGCACTTGGGGCACTCCTTGGTGTGTTGCGCAATCCAGTTGGACGTCTCCGAATCCTCATTGTTCTTCTTCAGCCACCTCTTTAGCCAGGAGCAGCTGACAGGCTCATGCCAGTTCTCCCCACATCCGAAACAGAATTCATGCCCACATGCGCAACGCACGGCACGCGGCTCGCAATAGCTGGCCTTGATGGCATGCGTGCAGCTAGGCGCCGGACACCAGCGCATAAGAGAATTGCATTCCACGAAGGTGTTGGTGATCAGCTGCTGGTAGCGCGCAATCACGTCCGGATTGTCGGCCAGCTTGACGAATGATACATCATCGACCAGAATATCGCAATCGGTTGCAGGACAGGTAATGCTGTGAGCCAGGCCCTCGCTGCAGGTCTTGTTGCTCAAGTACTGCTTCCAGCAGGCGGCGCAAAAGGCATGGCCACAGTCCAGACCCTTCAGCTCGTCGCAGGGGCAGTAACAAATGCCGCAGAGTTTCTCACGCCCACTCACACTGGGGGCAGATTTGAGACTTAGCTTCGATGGTGTTGCGAAGGGATTCACTACATGGGCGCGCCGGAAGAACTCTTGCGGGCTGCTCTCAAAGTACCTCTCGAAAAGCGTTTCTTTGTCCCACTTGTAGTGATTCAATATGATTCGTGTGACCTGCGGCGACAGATGCAGCACATTGTTGACCTCATTAATGATGTTGCGCTGGTGCTGCACTATCTGATCCGATGTGAGGACTGTGTACACGAACTCATCGACCTCGACGCTGCGCCTGGGCCGTTCGGGTAAATCGATTTCCGTGCAGGTGTCCTCATCGCTCTCCACACAAGTCATGAACGAGGATGGGCTGTTTACGAAACGTTGTGAATCTCCGTGATCTTCATCCGAGTATTCGTCGTCAGAGTTCATATTCGAATTGAAATAAGAAAAGTTCAAACACTCATATAGCGGATTCTCGGACTACTTTGATACAGTTGAATAAACAAACCACCTCCTCTCCAGTTAGCTGTTGGGTGCCTCTCACCCGTGCTTGCTCTAACTGCTGGTCGGCTGGTCGGTAGCTCCTAATTGTCTACGACTCGGATAACTGCAGCATTCGTCTGATTGTTGGCTGCCACGAACTTGATTCAGAGTTGCTTGCTATATCAAACACTTTCGATGTTATTCGGCATGTGAGTTCTTCGTACTTCTACTGAAGACTGAATTCTAGGCTGACAATTTTATACTCTTTTTTTTTTTTTAATTGATTAGTGTTGCCAGCCAAGGCTGCAAGCTTTTTTCACACCGAACCGAGTCCGGAACTGAGTCGGAAAATGAACCAGTTCTTCTCAAATGGGAATTTGCAATGACGCCCAAATTACGAATCGTACTTTATTTGAAGACAGCTAATACGTTCTTTTTTACTTTACTGTCAGTTTAGGTATATGATAGATATAAGAAAACAACATTCATATATAGTAAACTGTTTTTTTTTTTCGATTATCATTCGGGAACAACTTATTTGTTTTTTTTTACAGCGCTTGAAATCCGTATTGTTAGTGTTGTTGGCGCTACCATAGTCATAGGGAACTTATAAGCCAGCCCTGGTACTGACTGAGGGGGGAAACTTCAAATTATTTCGAAACATTCAAATTCTAAGCTGTCTGACTAACAAAACCGCGCCAAATCGAAAGTCTATGAATTTGTAACTAAATAATTTGAACGCCTTCAACACAATTCGTCAAATAAATTTGAATTTCTGGATTTAATATCATATACATATGTATGTACATATATATTTATTATTATTATTATTATTGGCTGCTGAATTGTCCGCATAATAATATTTGAAAACAAATTTCAATTTAATACTTTTTAGGTATATTTTCTTAGATTTTGCGATAATTTACGTAATCTTCATATATCATTTATTATTATTTATTCTCGTGTACTTAATTTTCCTTCAATTTCGTTCTGCATGTTGGGATGTTCAAGCAAGGTAAGCAAGAAGAAATAAAGTATGAATTAATAAATTAAAACTAATGAAGAACCAAAAGAGAGAAATCAGTTAACAGATAAAAAAGAATTTAGTTTTCAGAATTGCAAAATTCATGGGCATTTTGGATTTGCATTTAAAGCTGTGGCTTTTTCTTCTCTTACGTTACATCAAAATGCATTGGATTTTTACTCAGTCGCTGCGGTACTCAGGACACTATGAAAAAAAGCGCCTAAAAGCTTTTGGCGTATTCCATAGCCGTAACCCCTTCATTGTAGTGCAGAGGAGAACAAAGCAGTGTCTCAAGTGGCGAGGGTAAGGTACAAAAATTGCGATAACAACAACGAAATGCGATATAAAAGTACAGTAGAGCCACACACACATACACAGGGAGAGGGACGAGTATGCGAAATGAAAGTGAACGAGCGCACAAGGATAATGGCGGATGGCGGTGCGGGTAATGAGTGTGCATAATGCATATGCAGCAGGAGCAGCAGCAGCACCACCAGCAGCAGCAGCAGCAGCAGCAGCCATTCCCATTGAACGTGGCGAATGCCGCGAATGGATTCAATCTGCCTCGCTTTGCATATATGCACATACAAATACAAATATAAATACAAATACAAGTGCGCATACATATGTATTTATGTGCACTCGTACTACGAACAGATTTTTAAAACAAAAGCCGACTGCTAACCCGCCAAAAGCAGCAGCTAGCATCAGCGAACAGTACAAATAAAAATGCAAAGTCGCCAAATAGCAGCCGCAGCAAGAGCAGGAGCGGCAGCAACAACCACAAATCCCTTTCATCAGCTCAAAGTCGGCGGCGAACCCTTTCCAGCTGCTTTTCAAGTCTCAGCCAAATTACAAGAAATCCTTTCGTGCGCGTGAATGCTTTGGAAAAATATAAAAAAATACGAAAAAAAATGAAATTGGAATACAAAAAAATGGAACGAAAACGTAGCAAAAGCCGAGCAAAGAAATACGGAAAAGGAAATAATTTGACCATTTGCAGCAAATACACAAAAACGAGCCGGCAAATGACAACAAAAGGCAGTCAGCCACATTGCCACAAGGGAACTCCACAGCGCGGAGGAGGGACAGAGCCGAAAAGGGGGCTGGACCGTGTCATGTCATGTGTGGGCAGCTTTTGGGCCGCCTGAGCATAGCATTGCAAGAATTTCTACGCTGCCAATGCAAATGAGGACGCGCCACTTGTTGGCCACGACTTTTTATCATTGACAATCGGGCAAAGGCTCTTGCTCTTGCTCTTGGACTGGCTCTGACTATGGCTCTCGCTGAGGCGCAGGCTCTGGCCACGTCCAGCATTTACTGATGGTCAGCAACGATGGCCAAGTTCATGGCCCTGACGTGACCACGCCATGGCATGCCATGCCATGCCATGCCAAATGGCCAAGCCATCTTAGCCTGCTAGCTGATGATGATGGCGATGATGATGATGCCACTTGGCAGATAGGCCAACTCAGCGAACATCGTCGCATTTTTCTGCGCCTACTTTGGCACACAACTATTTGCGGTGAATTTTCTTGAGAAATGTTCGCTGCTAATGCGGCTGGCCTCTGTTGCGTCCGGTTGTGCCACAGCAACGGCCAACTGACTATGTCCAAGTACTCAAATTCACAGTCCATGCATAAGGATGTGCGCTTGAATCTCATGTAAATTAGCGAGCTATTACAACACACACTCACACTCAGTCACTCACTCATCATTCAAAATAGAATAAAGCCAAACAGAACAGAACAGAACAGAACAGAACATATGTGTGCTGATTGAGGCGATAAATGCGCCACATCGCATTATAATTACTGTTCATTGTGTGTATTCCGTATTCGGAACACTCTTTTTTTTGTGGCTGGGCAAAATTAGCTGGAAATCAGCCACCATGAAGCGCCACACACACACGCCCATATGTTTGCACGGGAAGAAAATCAGCGCTTGGAACTAATTTGTTTTTGATGCGACGCTTAAAATAATATAGAAATAAATATGACTTAGATTTGAGCTGCGAGCCAAGATGAATAATTGCTATAACAGTTCCAGCGTTCCAACAGCCAGCAACAGAATCAATTCCGTTGACCTTGGGCTTGACTAAGCTGGCTTTAGGTTCCGGTAGCCGTAGCCGTTGCCGAGGCGCCGCTTCATATAATTAAAATTTTAATTTAAAACTTTAGCCACTGCGAGCAGAGATTTATTATGTTAAGCTATATCTTTTAACTGTAGACTTAAATTACAATTAAACGCGATGCGATCATTTATCAAACGTTGCGGAATCTCTTCGCACTGGGCCACATGCTTAATGAATGGCTTAATATATTTATTAACATCTTTTAAACGGGTACACATTCGTATGTATAAATTAAAACTCAAATTTGAGATAACTTAAAAAACTATAAAATTTTTCATTTTTAATTAAATAATATATATATAGTTTTAAGAAATACTCAAGTAAAAAACTTTATAATTAGGACTGGAGAACAAATTATTAAAGATTATGTTCTTAATTTAAATATAAATATAAAATTTTATAATTCTTAATCATTATAAATCCTCATTAAGAAATTAAAGAATGAGGAATCCCAGGGTCATAAGAAGAGTATATTAAGTATTTATTAAGAAGTGATATTGGCACAAAATCGTTATAAGCCGAAAGTAAAAAGTTCTATAACACTTCATCAGAAGACTTCAAGAAACGTTATTTTATAGAATTTACTCTCGATAAAAAAATATAGCTTACTCTGACTTTCTGATAAATCGAGCTGTTATCACACGGTTGGCAGAGTATTCCATAGTCGATCGGAGTCGATTGCATTGTTATTAATATTTATGTTTTTGAAAAATATGTTATACGTACGTTAGTAAGTCTGTGGGTGCTCGTCTTATAATTTGTCAGAGATTTTTGAATTGTCATCGCATTTGTGTCTTTATTCGGTAGCTTTTGATGTCAAAGTCAAACCATTGTCAAAATTGCTTTGATGGTGATGATGTACTACCCCTAAGGCAATGAGACATTGAGATCTCACTCCGACCCTCGCCAACACTTCCAATCAAATGTCAACAACACAAATAAAACTCTCCCGAAAAAAGAACAAAAATCAATGCGACAAACCCATGATGTGTGGGTGTGAAGAAAAGTGAAAGTGCCGCTGGATCTATATAAAAGCCACCCCCGAAAGGGAAAAAATAACACACCCCACATACGTGTGACATGCATGCTATGCTCATCTCATTCTCTCTCACTCTCTCTCTGGCCGTCTCTATATCTTATTCTCTATCTATAATCATGTGTGTGCTTCAGTTGTGCGGCTTTCTGCCTTTGATATTTAAGCATTTCCGCCATCTTGAAGATGGCTGGGGCAAAGGGGGTGATTATAGCCACATGGAAGGTTTGTACGAGAGTGCGTTAAAAAGGAAAACTACGCCACTTCAAAACGAACCGTTTTTCGTATGAAAAGGCAAATCGGGTTTGGCCGGCTCAGTTAGTTTGGGCCAGACTTCAAAGCGGGTTTTACATTTCGCCAATATTCTCGCGCTTTTGCGGCTTCGCTCAGCGGCGTTCTTTTGACTTCTGTCAACTTCTCCCACTGTGGCCATTGACTTTGACTGGGCGTCAGTTGGACGCTACTAAATGGAATTATTTCAGTTATTACTTTGAACAGTGAAAGTATTACCCAGGAATTTCGCGTGCCGAGTTGACATTTGCCCGGCTTGACATGTTCGCACACACACATCTTGGGGCGGCTACCTTTTTATGTGAGCTGTTATTTGGGAAAATACCTTATTAAATATTATTTTACTTTTTTTTTGTTGGTAATTCCCTCGAAGGCGCGGCAACATTCAGCACGTGCTGATAAGTATAACAGGCCACAACTATAGATTTACCTACTATTATTTCACAAAAGGCGAAAACGTTCTATTCAGGATATATTGCCGGTTATTGTGGTGCCAGCTCTAATCCTAACCTTACCATCTGAACATATTTGTACATACTGATCAACGTGATCTCGGCTCTATCTGCCTCTCTTACTGCTGTATATGCAAATACAATGCTTCCATAGTTTTTATCTGCTATTCGACCATTGAAAGGTCTCTGTATAAATTCATTATTATTTATTCCCTGAAAGTTTTTGCCTAGAATTTAAAATAAATATTTCGATTACAAACACATTTGCCGGTCAAAGCCGGCTATTGACCGAAAATGCCAAATATTCATATACAAAATATTATTTTGGCTTTTATTCTGAGTTAAATTTTTGTTAATTCCTTTTTGACGGCCTTTAATTGTTTGTCGTTGTGTGCTTAGGGTCCCGGACTGAGACGGTTGTCTGGCACGTCTCAACGGTCTATGTGTATGTTTCTAATGTATGTCACGTGACAAAATTGTATAATTTCCGAACAGGCAGCGGACCGCACGTCGCCCATTGTGACATTTCCGGTTAATTTGGCGCCAGCTTTGACGGGCCTCTTGGCCGTTGACCGGGACGGGGGCTAGGACTGGGACACAGATTGGAGTTGGGCAGTTGGGATCAGCGACAGCGTTTTTCAGGTTAACGCTACCTCTGCCGCTGCCACACATTTTTGACACTTGGCCAAGCAAATCACAAGCCAAAAAACAACAAATATAAAAAAACGAGTAAGACCTTTCCCTTTTGCTGGTGGTGCTGCAAAATGCAATTACCTTTCCCTCTAGCTGGCCGTAAAGTAACTCGACAAAGTCGTAACTTACTTTTCCTTTCATTTTGTGCCCACAAGCGAGCACAGCAAACGCAAAGATCAATGCCAGTCGCAGTCAGTTGGTCGGATAGCCAGAAATTAGTAAGTGCAACTAAGCAACCAGGGCGCCCACTCACAAGCCACTCACCTGGCGCTGCTGCTTGTAGAAGTGATGGCTGTTGTAGTAGTAGTGGTAGTGGTGCTGGTGGTGCTTGTGGTATTAGTAGTGGGGCAAGCTGCCCCTCTCTCCATCTCTCTCTCTCTCGCTCTCTCTCTCGTTCGCTCATTCGTTCTCCTACTGAGCCGCAAGAGCAGCAGCTATGCCATGAGTAACTGACATTAATTCAAATTGTTAATTCATGCCTGTCACGCTTTGGTACAGCGGTGTCCCCACAACATTTCCTATAGACTCGACTGCGGTTCACTCTCTGTGTGTGGTGATTGTGTTGACGGCTACAGCTTGTTGTTACTGTCGCTCTTGTTGTTGTTGTTTGTGTTGTTTGTTATTGTTGCTTTTGCTGTTGCCGTTTCTGTTGCTGCTAATCCAGATCAGTGACCAGTTCCACTTAGTAGGTACAATTCAATAGGGCAGCACTGTCGACCCTCTGCGAAACTACGAAACTGGCCCCCTAAGTCAATAAGAAGTTAATTAAATTATGCGACTTCAACTTAATTACTAGCCATGGCTCCACACCAAGCATTTCGTTCTCCACTGGAAAATGAAGCGCATTCTTTCGGGGTTTCGTTTTTAGCGAGTTAATCGACCAGCCAACTATGCGCTCTGCCTATCGACATGGTATCGGTATCGATTTCGCTTCGATTCCATTCGATTCCATTCGATTCGATTCGATTCAATTCGCTCCGATTGCAAGGCAAGTACGAAATGAAAGTTGTTTTTAGAAGTTGTTTCTCGTTTATTATTCTTACAACAACAATCGAATCAAGTGCTGCGATTTGTATTTTTGTTGTAACGCAGCGCTATTTTGGCCTGTGAGAGACGTCATGCATCTACTATGATAGCTCCACAGATTACTCCAAGACCAAGAAATATCTGCTAATACAACTAGCTCTGTATGCATATATGTATGTGCATACATATGTACATGTATTCGTATATTCATTTATTCGCTTCCATTTGCTGCCAAACAATATATGAATGTATAAGTGCACGGCTTGACTTTTTTAATAACATTTTAAATGCCACGGCATTTATTACCATATTCTGCTAGTCATGTTTTTCTTTTTATAACTTTATAAAGCGCGCGAAAAAATACATTTATTCATGCATACATAATATAGAGTGTATGTGAATAGATATGCAACTGTGTGGCTAAACAGATTTTATAATTGCAACGTTTAGACCCAACAACAAATGTAAGTGCCAAATGAGTCAAGTCAGTGATGGCATTTATGTGCCAGTGTATATTTGTATGTCAGCAAAATATATTCGATAATAGTTTATTTATAATTTAATTGAAAATCTAAATTTATTGCCGCAAAAGCCAAGTAATTTCAATAAAAACAAGTTTATGCAGTTAGTTGAAGACTAACTAACTTTCCAAACTAAAATTTATAGTTGTAACTTTAACTCTGAAGCGAGTAAAGACTGACTCAACCTGCATGCCCTATTAAATGGTATGCCTGATTAGCTGAGGTAGAATATACTCTGTAGGTAAGGGGAAGGGGATCTTTTGGTGGAAATTTATAATAACAAAGCAATTTGTTCCTTACATACAACTTGCGACTTAATTTGTATATTGTAGTAAAACTTAAATCAGTCTCAGTCAATTCACTTTGTCGTGAAATCTTCAATGTTACTTATCTTGTCCAACATGTTTGCCTTTGCCGCTGTAACATCAATCTATGGTAATAATTCCATTCAACCCTGTGCCTCCATACAAATTTTTGTTGCTGCTCTCTATACGCGTTCACGCTGTGAAAATAGTGTATTAGCTCTGTGCGGTGCCTGCAGATATTTTTAATGGAGACTTGTGTTGTCAACAGATGACCAAAAATATATGCATAGTGTAAATTAATAGTACATATCGAATATGAAGTAGATATATCGTTGCACTTTAGGAGGACAGCACTTAAAGCAATTCTCTATCTCACATTATAGCAGAGCTAGCAAATATCAGTGCTAAAGTATTAAAAGAGTTTTTGTATCTTCTGCAAAATGCAATGTTAATATACTGTAGAGCGGGTCGGCAGTATGCGTAAACATTTTTAACCTGGATTATCCTATGCAATAGTCATAGTCCTTTTAAATTATCCACCCATTGAGATTTGACAAATCTGAAAATATTTCTTTTGGAATACACCATGAGCGAATATTAAGCAGTCAGTCATGCCCGCCTGCAAAACTCTTACTTGTTTTGTTTGCCCTTTTTGCTAATTAGCAACAAAGCCCAACCCACAAGCCAAACAGCAGCAGCAGCAGCAGCAGCAGCAGAAGCAGGAGCAGCATCATTGCAATCACTCAAGAACCTGCACGCTACTTGATAATGAGTATGAAGACGAGGCAGAAGGCTGCAGCCGAGAACAAAAAACAACTGGGTAGAAAAAAGAGAAGGGCAAAAGAAAAACACTTCAACCAATAAATGCAACGCTTTGCCCTGCAACCCAAATGAAGTGTAAGCCAAAGTAATATAAAAAGAAAAACGAAAAAGAAATTGCATATTTTGAACTCGAACCCAAAGTGCAAAAATGTGAGCACACAAAAAGGATAACCGGGCGGCAGCTCCCAATTGCTGCCTGTTGCCAGCCTGCCTCTGGATGATGACGCAGCTCTCAGCTCGCAGCGCACGGCTTCTGCCTGACTGAGGCACAAGTACAGCAGGCAGCACTTGAAAATGAATTTATGCTTCATACATGATACATCATCATCATCATCATCATCATCAGCAGCAGCGGCAGCAGCGGCAGCAGCATCCCCACTGCATTTTGGTAATGGAATTGTATGAGGCGCTTGAATGGCTGCCAGCAAGCACGCATGACGCCAACTCAGCTAAGAGTCTCCTTGCCGCTGCCCCTGCCCCTGCCCCTGCCCCTGCCAAGCGGCATTGTCGTCATGAGTGTCGTGATATCCCAGGCAGAGTCACAGTCACAGGCTCAGGTTGGGGCACTTGCAGCATGTAATGCCTGGCCATAAGTGTTGCTACGTGCTCAAAAGCGTTTCATATTAATACGTCAGACAGCAATTGTTGATGGCATATTCCATGACTGCCGATGTTCTATGGCGACTGTGCAAGCAATCCAGTCATGTGATCCCTCCATTTAAGCGAGGGTAGAAAGTGACTTTAGCGTTAGTCTGAAATACCAAACACTTCTACACTCGCACACACACACGCATACACACAGCAGCACGAACAGATGCGACAACATCTTGGCAGTGCATTCATATTCATTGCATATTCATATGACAGCTTGGCTTCCCCCTTCTTCCTCCTCCGTCGTCCCTCCAGCCCTAACTAACATACACCCTTTTCGATGCTCAAGCAACGTGCGCCAAGTTTGTTGACTTTTCATTTTGTTGGCTGGCTGGAAAATTCATTGCGCCTTGTTTACTTTTAGCGCTTGGCATGCTCAAAACAAAACGCTTTTCACTTGCTCGGCATCCATGGCGTATGAATAATTTAGTGAGTCATTAAAACGAGCCAAGCAGCGCCACAGCTGTGATTGTTATGACACTTTTCATTTCGTTCACTCAATGGTCCCAAAAAACACATTGATATGATCTCTATCCCATTCGGGCACCAACCAAAGGCAGCTACCTATTTACTTAGTCGGACAAATATGAAAACTAACGCTGACTCTCGTGCTCTAAGATATTTTCTTGTAAGTTTACTTTATGCAGAAGAGCACTGTGAATTTGAAATTCAAAACGTTTTGTGGTAGATGATTGAGTTTTAGCTTGCTTGAAAATGTAGTTAAACCTGAAGTGAATCAATAGAGGGAGTCAACAATAACAACCTTTTATGTGGCTCTCATCCTTAGATATAATCACTACTCAATTTATCAATCGAGATAGAGGGAATGACAGCTATCTACTTGACAAATTTTAAATCTGTACCTGCAAAACGGAAGCGGATATAATTTTATGTACTTGAAATGTTGAGTATTTATCAAAAGCTTTTCAAATTGTATATGATTTGTCATAATTCATAATTTGCCATATCCATAGCGTGGAGTTTTGTTGGGGAGTTTGGTAACATTAATTTAATAATATTAAGTATAACATAACAGCATATATATATAATAACAACAGCCAAATTTAGGGTATCTAGCGCTAACACACAATGAGCCACGCTTGGGCTATTATCTGGCTTTGTTTAGTTATAAATGACTAACCTTAGCAGTCACAGTCACAGCACAGACTGAGGTTATGGAAAATGGAAATTCAGGCAGAATACGTCTATGTACGAACTCGACAATCTCAGCACCAATAAGATCTAGACATTTGAAATTTGAAATCTACATACGTCTGCCTATAACAAGTCTAAGTATTTATTTCAAAGAATCGATCATGATTCGATTTCTCTGATATCCATAAAAAATATTTTTAGACTTCTGTTAAGTTAATTGTATCGAATGCAATTTTAAAAGTCGAAAATCCTAAACATAGTTCCAGTAGCGTGGACGTGGAACGTGATGAGTATGTTACATCTGCTTGCGGCCTCAATGCACAGCCTTGGACTCTGGCGAAAGTGAATGTTTTATTCAAAAGTTTTTCTTTTACGGCAACAAACAATCTAGTATGTTTCAAACACATCCTAGTCGAGCTTTCATGCTAGTTGCTTTAATCAAATTAGCTGACTCTTAAAGTATAGCTGGCCATTATTAAATGTATTCTGAAAGCACATTTGACAACGAATTTCATGCAGTCTTGAAAGCCGTCATGACCAAATAGCAACTGCCAGTTTCTTGGTAATATATTCTGACAAAGCTTCACCTCTTCCTCACTTCAGACGTATCCATGTTAAGTCTGCACAAATTGGTGCCTGTGCCAGACGGAAGCCAAGCAAAGGTGTTGCTTTGTTAGAAAATTTCATTATTTTAGCTTAAGCCGCACACGCATAGACTCCCTCTCCCTGTACCTCTCTTTCTGACATGCTTGCACTGAAGAAGGCAATGTATGTGCTAGATATGTGTACACATGCCATTTATAGCCAGGGATTAAAAGTCAAATCCTTTTGTTTAAGTGCCAAAATTAATTTGCATTTGACATGCAATGGGCCAGGGCCAAAAACATGTTGCCAGACACAGCCAGCCCCTTCCAGCTGGTCTGGGCCGCACTGCCTTGGGGGCGTTTCTGGCTCGAATGCGAAAACAGCCGAGTTGCAAAAATCTTTGGCCAGCCTCATAATGCAATTGAATGCAAAAATCTTACTAATCCGTTGATTGCGCTTAATTGAGTTGGCCATAAACGGGCAGGCGGAACGCGCAACGTTCACCAAGAGCCAAATATAATCAAATACCAATTTAAATTAACTCAACAACAATTTAAGCTAACACATAACAGCAACAGCAACAACAACATCATTGAGAGCTTTAGCTATTGGCAGAAAATTAAATTAGTGCAAAAATGTAAACATGTTGTATGTTGTGTGTTGTATGTGCTGAATGCGGACAACGAGGAAGGCGACTCGGACATGTAAATGACGCCCGGCACCAGCCTCAAAACATGTTGACTGCATGTAAAGTGGACTTCAGCCTAGATCAGACCAGTTAAGCCAAAAGCCAAGCCATAGCCAAGCTAGGCCGGGCCGGGCCAGGCCAGACTTAGATCCGTCGAGCATCGAGAGGAGTCTCCAAGTCGGCGGCTTATTAAATTTGTTTCTCTCTTCTCTGTTTATATACAAAGCGCATGCACTCGACTGACTTTGGTTTCCCATTCCATGGCATGTCGTGGCATTTGAAGCTCCGGCCCATCGGCTGCTCTGGCGGTCATACCCAAAAAAGTATCGCATTACAATCGAGTCTGGTAACATTGTTGGGCCTAAACTCATGTTAGTTCCATGGAATTATGATATTTTCTGCGTAATTTGAAACGTTTTTAATTGGCGCCTATGCCGCCCACTTCTACCTAACTCTAACCAGTTGCTTTCGCACTTTCTCTCCTTCCCTCTCGCTCTATCTCGCTCTCCCTCTCTTTCTTTCTGTTGACTTGGTCAACATGCACGTAATTTGATGCTACGCAAATTTGAAATTTTATACAAAAATGTGCGCCATAAGAAGCAGTTAATTTTTGGACTTACCTCTGCGATAGAAAGAACTGAGAAGTCGTGCCTCAGTGAGAAACGAAGAGAAAGAAACAAACCAAAAAACTTGGCAGACAGGAAACTTAAGTTTTTTGTTACCTACACTAAAGTTGTGATATGGCCAGGCCGGCTAACGGCATTACATATTTGTTGTTTACCCTTCGAACCGCGTGGATTAGCTCCCCCCACCCCATGGACCCCTGTAGGCGAGTGTAGGGTAGGCGTCGCATTCTTATCTCGACAAATTAATCAGCTTAATCCGTCGAAAACTAGCAAAGTTTTGCATGGGTGTAGCACATCCTCCTTCCAAGGCAGTCGGGCTGAAGGCTGCCTCCATAGATAAGCGAAATGTTTGCAAGTTATTGTTGTTCAAAACAGTCGCTGTTGCTATTGTTGTTGTTGTTGTTGGTGTTGTTGTTGTTGTTGCAGCTAGACTACCGCTGTGTGCAACATGCAACGTTTAACGTTCACATGTTAGGTACCCAGCCACAATCGTCTTGGCTCTTCATATTCTTCTTCTGCCCCTGGCCCTGAAAGTTGGCGTGTTTCGTCGGATTAATGCCCACTGCTTGAGGGTGTAATGCATATAATCTAATAAGCAGGTGAAATTGGCGAAATTGCTAACTGTATATACACGTTGAGGGGCTCCCTAATGGGTAAAGTTTAAATTTGCATTAGCTGGCTGCATAAATAACAAGCAAATCAGTTGCTCCATCAACTATTGAACGAGCTGAAAGTAAACAAAAGATCTTTATGGCAGATATGTTCAAAAGGTAGACAATAAAAGCTGCATTTAGTAGACGAGGTTTAGGGTGCGGGTAATCTAAACGAATCTTAAACGCAATATGTGATTACATATTGGATTATTTCCCAGCTAAATGGATTGGTTAGAGTTCATCACCAGATATATAAGATATCATAATTATTTAAAGAACTTAAGCATAGCATATGGCTTCCAAAGGTATACTAACGATAATCAAAAGAAAAATGAATGTAACTGCAGATGACACTACCAATTGTTGATATTGTATTTAAAAAGCTTACACTACACTTTTTTCTAAAAATATATATTTGAAAGAAGCTTTATAAAAGATTATCTCTATTTGTGCAATATATATTATTAAATTTCAGTCTCAAAAACATAATCAACATATTTTAAAGCTATGCATAATGTCCCTCGATTATAGCTCATTCAATAAGTGTATAGATAAATTATGTATTAATATTTATAAACGAAAGAAAAATTAATTCAAGTGAAAGAAAGATCACTCACAAAAATGTGAGTGTCTTTAATTGAATTTCGATGAGTGTGTTTAACGATGTGATCGAATTGTTTCGTGAATAGTAACAGGAATATCCTCAACAAGTAAGAAAGCATTAGTGGAGGATGCCCGACTAGGAATTACCCTGAAACCTCCGAAGACCCGATATATATTATATATTTCAAGCAACACATACATATACGCATACGCACACGCACAACCACGCATAATTACGTTGCCCTGCTGACTACAAATTTAACAAAAATGTGTGTATAAAAGTGATTTGATAAAAAGATTTGAAGACTCTAACTTTCAAGATGAAATAGATTTTTATTTAAAAATGAACGTCGATCTTAATTTCTATTCGATAACGAAAAAACGAGAATAGTTACCGAATTTTTAAAACAACCTCGATCTGCGCGTGATATATAGAATCCTGCAACTAAATTTAAAGTTTCCAGCTATTAAATATACTCATTCCCATTTTTAATGAGTTCAAGGTATAAAAAGAATAAATTTACAGATTACAGCCAAGATAACTTTCTTTCCCAGCTTCTTTTTAGTATATTGTCAGTTCAAAAGAAAAATTGAAATTGATACTATAACATAAATATATGCATGTCTGTTCGTAACAATAGTTTGCACCTGTTTGCAGTATACTTTATCACACTCTCATACACACTTGTTTATTTTTATAATTTATAATTTAAGATTCGAGTGAATTAAAATATTTATATTTTCATCGTTTAATATCCATTTATAATTAAGTGTTGCATTGTGTTTTCCCTTTAAAGCTTTTACGAAATCAATTTTTCAATAACCCCAACTAGACTCGCGTATTTTTCCTGGCCTGCTTCTGGCAGTGGCATTGAAAAGCTTTTCGGTTTGACAAACCCAATTGAACGAAATAAGAGCCCATTGGCTTTTGGGTAAGGGCCAGTGTAGCGGCTAGAGGGCTATTCAATTGTTACCACAGTCCGTGTCCAGCTCTTGCCACCATGCCCCAACCAATCGGCAGCGGCATCGACATCGACAGCCGCTGTGGACATCGGCTGATGGTCTGCAGGCAGACCGGTGGACCGGCTGGGCAGACAAACATATTTGCGAAACTACTCAACATAATGGTCATGGAGTGCCATTCAGAGCCACCAAACATGAGCCGCGGCACTGCCCGAGCCCGAGTGAGTCTGAGGGACTGGCGCAGCGGTGGCCTGACTAACAATAAACAAAACATTAAACTAATAGCGGAACATTGGAATGGGCTGACCAGCAGGATGTGCCTGCTGTATGGAGTGGGCTGCGCGACAGCGGATTTCATTTTGAATACTACGCAAACTTTTTATGCCCACTTGTTTGTAATATTTTAAACAACTAACGGTTAGCAATATACTCGGGCAGGCAAGCTAACAGACTGGCAAGCTGCCACATGGCGAACTAACCACACATCGGCCCATGGACATCGGACAAGGGGACTGTGTGGACACGTCAACAGGAGCCGCCATCAGCCATGCTGTGGCTCATCAATGGAGGCAAATAAATAATGCAAACGGCAATTTGAGCCACAGCGCATAGGACGACGGTGCATACTGTGCGGGGCTTGGGGCATGGGGAGTATAGGGGCGGTCAGACAGCCCACTGCTCACACATTTGCCTGCATCTTTTGAGTCAAAGGAATGTGTTTCATGAATTTTAAATTGCATACCAAATTGCAAAAAGATTGATATCCAATCTCACGCAAGGCGGCGAACCTGCCTGCCTGCCATCCGCTCAGCTACAGACAGGTTGTTATTCCGCTTGACAGTGGCTAGTGTCTGTTGCTGTTACAGGTGGGAGGCTCTTCCCAGCCACAGCCACAGCCACAGGCAGAGCAAGAGCCACAGCTTCAGCCGCAGTTAGAGCCACTTGGCGACAACAAACATGGGACAACGCGGCTGTGCCCGCGTCTGGCCAGCCACTTTGATCATACGTGGCCAGACGTGGCAGGTCCCCATTGATTGGCGTTGGCTCGATAGCCAGCCGGCTGCCCGCAGGCCATTCGGTGGCCGTCCCCACAACGCACAACGTCCAGCCTTCCGAGCTGAAGCCTGTGCACACATTTAAAATGTATGCCTTCCGTTTGTGCATTTCAAGCATCGGAAATTGTGATTTGTGACTTAATGTATTTATATAAGTCAATGTGGCGGACAGAGAACGGGGATCCAAACACCGAATGCTCTGTGGGGTTGTGTTGTCTGCTTGATGCTGCATGCAGTTAGTTGCTGTCCAGTCCCACGGCTGTCCACCTGTCTGCTGTTGCAGTTATACAAACTAATTTCATATGTAAGTGGTGTAAATATAATTTTCTGGACGTGTCTGTCCAAGTCGTTGGACTGGATTGTGTGTGCCTGCCTGAAGTTGGCAATAATTTGTAAAGGCTTTTTTCAAGCTTCAGCCTCGGCTTCTGCGGATTTCGCGGGGATTTTGCAATGGACAAAAGCCAATATGTTGAGATGTCTGTGGAAAAGCTCGGTCTGCAATGAGTTATTGTGACAGATAAAATTAACTTGGATGACATCTGTTCCAATTAAAATGATGTACGCATTAGGACCGCGAGATTGGGCTCACTCAATCCACTTACAAATGTCTGATTGCTAAACATCAAATGAAAGGGGAAAGTAGCATATATTATTAAGTGTAGGGTAGAGTAAAGACTGGCTCAATTTCTACTTTTAATATAGACATTTTGTGGCCCAGGATGCCCAGTCCATTCCAGTCCAGTCCACCTTCATTAATTTCCTGATGTGCGCGATTTGATGTTCACTTCCCACGGGCGAAAAGTGAGCATCAAAGTGATGTCATAAATTTGGAGCGATCAATTTATTGGTATTTAGTTATAATATAGAATCATACTTATGAATGCGAAGAGCATAGGAAATTTCACGCTTGGTAAGGAAGATTTCCTTAAGGAGAGCTGCCATTAATGATGTGCTATCTGCCATATAAGCCAACTCATACTCTGGATTGGGACGCTTGCTTTAACACCGCTTGGCACTTGACTAAGTGCGAGGCGAACTCAAGCTCAATATGCATAATTGTGTCTGCCAGGCATTACTAATTGATGTCCCGTTCTGGTCATGTCCAAGCGGCAAACAAAGCGCAAATCAATCAGCTAACAAGCATCAATCAGCCAAAGTAGTGGACGTCACAAACAAACATCAGCAGCAGTAGCACCAGCGGGTGCGGCAGCGGCAACTACAGCAAAAACAACAACCTCGAGCCAAAAAAGTAAACATTATCGCTGAAATGAATCTCAATGTGGGACTTGGACTTGGCCCGGCCAGCATGTGTGGGCCATCATATTAATTATGTTTTTAATTTGCATAACTGTTAACACGCTCTATTAATTCCGGCTGTCGGGTCGGTTAGCTGAGCCTTGGGGCAGGTAATGTGCCTCCGCCTCAGCCGCGTCCTCGTGGCCAGGCGATAAGCACTGGCCGCAATTTACACACTTTATTAACGTATTAACGCATCAAGCACAAAAGTTAACAGCATTTGTCGTTGTCGCTGGCAAAGTTGGAAAAAGTTAAGCCCGCCAACCGACCGACCGACCAGCCAATCGACCGGATATGCAATGCCAAGGATGGTTAGGTGGGTGGCAATAGCGGCGACGGTGGTGGTGGTGGTGGTGGCGGTGGTGTTAGCGGTGTACAGCAGCGCACGCTTAAATGCACTTCACTTCCTATTATTGTAATTGCATTGTAATTGCAAAATAACGGTGCTGCGAGTCAAACAGGTAACACCACCCACCTTCCCGATGTCCCTCTCTCAAGCCGTTCATGCCACTCTTTCGCTAGCCATTACAGCCGCTCCTCATCGCCGCAATATCCTCAGCAATTTGCTCAGGCGCCGTGTAATATACACATTTGCTTTATAATATATTATAATCATGATTATATATGCATTGCATGCCATCTGCCGCGCCATAAATCGCACCCGAGCAGCCAAAGCAACTCCCCCACTATCCGATTATTTCACAACGCGACTGTTCGGCTATTCGTATCTTGGCATGCATAATTCATTGCAGATCAATGGGCTGCGACTGCGGCGGCGACTGCGACGGCCACACAAAATGCTTGGCAAATATGTTCAAGGCTGGGGGCCAAAATGCCACAACTAGCTACCAAGTTTGGTTGGACGCCGAGCATGCCGAGCATGATCCAGCTGAAACAAAAACGTGCCAAGAACTATGCAAAAATTATGGCTCATAGCGCACTTGAACGGAGCATGAGGATGTTCGATGCTGTGTGTACGCTCCGCCCCCTCAATGCCCCGCTCGTCTCCCTCGCTGCCTTGGCATTTAGCCACACTAAAGAGGTTTCAATTACTGCCACCACAGCTACCGGCTGCTGACTGCTGCTGCTGCCTGCCTGCTGGCTGCCAAAGGCCCACTACAGCTATAAAGTCGGCCTAGCCAGCTATCAAAGCGCTGCTGTGCAAAAATTACTGTAATTCACATCACTTAGAGTGCATATTAATAGCCATCGAATAGCCGTCGAATGCCGAACGGCTAGCAATGGATCATTTGACTTTTGAGGCATATTTGCAGCAGCCCAGCCCCAGCTCCTGCATATGCACTTGTTGGCGGAATGGACGCGCCCTGCGGTCACATAGCTGGACCTTTAAAGTTCAGTGTTGTGACTAGATATGACCGCGTGATTGGGTTGTTGACCAAATACACACTTAGCTCTTAACGCTTAGTTCATATGAAACTGGAAGCTGATGGTAAACGGACTATTTGCTTATATGTGAGTAAATGGCTGGCATCTGTTTTCAGATTAAGATTTTTGGGGACATGCACAGAATGGATATATATACATATATATATATATATATATATATATATATATATATATATATATAGATTAATAATATTGTTTAATTAAGTATTATTATCATTAAAATTAATTAATTATTATTGACTTATCTATCCATTCTGTACATGTCCCCAAAATTCTTAATCTATATAGATATAGATATATATCGTTATACATTATTCATCTATAATATCTATTTTTATATGAATAATACTTTTCTTTATGTACAATAATAATATAATTTAATATAATGTAATATAATATAATATAAATTGATACAAAATGCGAAATACTTTATATATACTTTATTATTTTTAATTTTTATCTTTAATTATTAATCTTTAATAAAATCTATATTCTCTTTGTGTGAATAATACATTTATTTACAATACTTATATAATATAATATAATATAATATTAATTAATATAATGATAGTATAATGTAATATAATATGTTATAAATTTAATATAAATTAATTTTAGCTTAATAAAGAATAATCATATTTTAAACCAAATCAAATCGAAACTATGGAAACAACAACAACAGTCTCAAAACCAAGATGGACAAGTCTATCTCAACTTGATCAACAGCAACTATTTCTGTGTAAAAAATCAGATGTGCCTGATTCGAGGCATCGATGAGCTAAATATACCTGCATTGAATATAATAATGAATGCTACTATTTATATTTATACTATTTCTGAAAATAATAAAAGATGGTTCAACTGTCCGTATTCCCTGAACGATGAGTTGGGCAACTGCCGCTCTCGGCCCATATTTATTTGCCGTTCACATTAGTGGTATTCCTAAATGCTAACACTTTACTTATTTAATTTGTAAAGGAAAGCAATTTTAATCAATGCTTCGCTGAATGTTTTACATTTTAGCATGTTGACATGCCACGGCTGTCAACAGCTGACAGACAGGCAACAGCTAGTGGCCGTGCTGCAAATGCAACTACTGCCTCCGCAGCGAATCATTATGGCCCGTTGACGATGACCAAGTTGGGCAAACGGAATGAGTTGCATAGTCAATGCTGGCGATGGTCAGTCTCGGTCTCAAGACTCCAACTCCAACTCCAATTCCAACTCCGACTCCGGCCAAAGTCGCAAGATCTGTGGCTGCTCCATTGGCAACACAAAGTGCGTTTCGATCGTTTGCTGCTGCGGCTGCTGCTTGAAAATTCCTAGAAAATGTGCACATTTCATCATCATTTTGAGACATGTGCTCCATTTCGCGTTGCCGGCCGCTGCCTTAAATGACTGACATAACTAAGTGAAGATGAATGCGCGTTGCCTGCAGCGCACAGATATCAATCATATTTGAGATACAGTAGCTCTGGCTTTGGCTACGGCCTGCCTGCCTGCCTGCCTGGCAGTCTGTGGACCAGTTGTGGCCATGGCCAGTGCCGTGCCATACCGTCTGCCATGGAGCTAGCTGCGCACCGGACCATAATTATATTATGTGGCATGAATTATTAGACCATATTGGAGCGGGGCTAATGCATTTCTGGGAAATGCGCTCCGGCCATACCAAGCGACCGTAGAGGCCTGGAAATGATATTGCCTTAATGATGGTAATGACTGCATTGATGGCAGCTCCATGGCTTCTCCTGCACCTGCTCCTCTTCTCTCTTTCTCATTCGCTCTCATTCCCTCTCTCTCTCTCTTTCTCTCTCTGTTTTACCCTCTCTTTCTCTCCTATTCCTTAAACGATTTTGTAGCACAACTCGCGCCCAAAATTGGTCAATGTAACGTTAATTAAATCAAAGTGTTGTTTATGTTGGCTGATGAGAGATGAGGAAGGCATCGGGGCGAGGTGTTGCGGATGGGAGCAGGGGGCGGGGGATAGGGTACAGCCATGACAAATAGATACAAATGGTTATTGGCACGTACGTGTCGTTTATCATTAGCCAGTCTGTCTGTTATATGCAACACTTGACCAGAATGCAACTCGGAGCTCACAGTTCAGAGCTTTCCATCAGCTGGCGGCTAAACAAACAGCGCAGGGGGCGTGTCCAGTGCGTTACGCCCACAAATTACATGGAACCGTGACGAAGAAGTCTTTTGGGGTCGGCGCGAGGCATTCGCAGTGCCTTACTTGCATGCATCCCGATAATGACAAGAACTCCAACTCCAACTTTGACTCCGAGCCGTTATGCAAAATTAGGTGCGTGCCACATGTGCTGTGTGGGCGGGGCACGCGCAACACTGTTGCATATATGATGAATGCGCAGATGCCAGATGCGATGCTTGCAACTCCACGTTAGAGCCCATTAAAACTTTATTAAGGAATTGGACAGAATAGAAACCAAATGGAATTGGGTTGAGTTGGGTCTAGTTGAGGCCAGTTGCTTCTATATTTTCATGTCTGTGGTGCCCAGTTGCTGACACTGCAATTGATAGATTCAACTTGATTAAGACCATACCCACTCCACTTACCACACAATGAGAGGGTCTGATCTCCACACACACATCTGCACACCTGCGCGCACATTTTCACCTGTCAAGTATATTGCTGTTCGCTCGCTGCCGACTGCAACCTGACCTCTCGGCTTACAATCAGCTGCAGCAGAAGCAGTAGCAGCAGCAACAGCAGCTAAAGTGGCTTGGTTGCATGGAAAATATTTATAAAATCCAACAATGCATTATCAAGCGGAAGTGCAATTATTCAACGTGCAATATTTTGCGGCAAGTGGGCAAGTTGCCGTTGCCCCAGCCGCTGCTGTGTATAAAACCAGCAATTTCTAGCGTCAGCAACAGCAACAGCAGCAACTGCAACTGCAACTGCAACTACAACTGCAGGCCAAGGCTCTAATTAGTTTTGCAATTTCTACGCGTTTGCTGCGATTGCACGGCCCCGAACAGACGTCGGCCCAGGCATCAGCAACAGTTGAGCGGACCCTAGACAAATATGCAATTAACAGTAGCCGCATAGCTGCTGCCAGTGGTTCTTGCTGATTTTGCATGGAGGAAATCGAGGATTGAAATGCCACAGCAGCCAACTGGCCTAGGTCGATGGCGAACCGACAATTGGCCACCAAAAGTGCCGTACAGCAGTTAAGATGTGTAATTTGTGGGCGTTGACAACGGCCCGGAGTCATTGGACTGTTACCCTACGAAAGAATTGCAACTCCAATAGCCGTGTAAACTACTTGAATGCAACAGAAAACTGGCAACTGGCAGCAGCGGCAGCGCTAGCAACAACAATGGAATCGACGGCGTCGGCGGCGGGCAGAAAAAGGTGCGTTTGCATTTCTAATGAACATGCTACGCACTTCCGCTCGCCAGCACGCCATGAGTGATGGCAGTCGTAGGCCCAGCCCAGCTCAGCCCGGCTCAGCCCTGGTGCCTGAGCGATCCCCAGTTCCGGGCACAAGCCCAGACTCGCCTTTCGCTGTCATATTTGCAACGCTATAATTTTGAGTCGTTGTTGGTTATGCGTGGCTGCAGCCACAGCAAGGAACCAGGGCTGAGTGACTGAGTGGCTCAGTGGCTGAATGGGAGCACAATCGACTTTCGAAACATAAATCTTTCAATCGTATTGCTTAAAGTTAGGCCACGCCATGTACAGCTGGCCGCAATCAATTATCAGCATAATTAAAGAGACAAAAGTCGCGACGTCTACTACTTCTTTGGTTGCCACCCTCATTGAAATTAATAAGCACCAAAGCATGTTGCGATTACGGCAACAATTTACAAATTAGTGCCACATGAGGCACACACTGAGCTACGCTACGCAGCGCAACGCAATAGAACTCGAGCCAACAATTAGGCGACACTCGGCGGCTGGTGTCGCATTGGCCCGCCTCTGCTCTCTATCGTTCTGCTCGGGCCGGGCCACTCGTTGACCCACCAAGCACAGTCGACAGCCGCATAAATAAGGCGTCGCCATTAGCGCCGACAGCGACGCTTAGCTGACCCCTTTAAAAGCTCTATGCCTAATGTGAAATAGACTCTTCTCACTGTATCAATGCGAGTGAGACAGATAAGCGCGCAGGCACTGAAGTATATCGAATTATTGCTTTACGAGCTCAACTTAATTGACGATGCGCTGAGCAATCTCATTACAGTTGGCTGCTTCTCAGATGCTTTGCAAATTTCAATTTCGAGCATAAGCTTTAAATACGCTTTGATACCATATTAACTGTGTATAATATAATAATTATATTAATTGTGTATAAAATAATTATTATATTAATTGTGTATAATATAATAATTATATTAATTGTGTATAAAATAATAATTATATTAATTGTGTGTAATATACTAATTATATTTATTTGTAGAACATCTCAAACATTTTCATACATTTTCTTTATGTACATCTTTATTCTAAGTTGAACATATTTTATATTTATATTTATTTATATTTATATATATATATATATTCTTAATCGTTGGCCGAGAAATTTCGTTGAAGTTATGCCTAAGTTTGCTCATTCACACATTCAAAAATAATTTTTATCATTTACGTTGTTATATAGGAAATGTTTATTGGAGTAAAAACGTGAAATTTCTTAGGCTTGTAGATGTAAGTCTTATACAAATAATAATAAATAATAATAATAATTAATGCACAAATTAAAATTTTTGTTTGGCCAAAAATAGCAAATGAATTAGTTAATAAAACTGTATTCATTTTCTCTTAATTACACTATGAATAACTTGTTCGATTCCAAAGAAAAATATTGTTGCTGTAACTAGAAATTGTTGGCACACTGTAGAAGGCGAGATATAGTTTTTTTTCTATTTCTTTATTTGCTTGTATTCGATTTTTATTTACAATAATATTAGTTTACAATTTTCAATTTAAGTTTCCCGCGCGATGCATGCAGTAGAGCCGAAAGCATTCCTTCGAAAGCGCTTTGATCTACCTTAAAGCTGCTGTCTCTTGCTGTCTGCGAGATGTATGTATGGTAGATATATAAAAATGTTTACATGGAACTTTGAATGGTTTCTTCTCTTTGTTATATTAACTAATTTAACATTTATTTGACAATCTATACAGATTTGTTGACTAGTTGAAGAGTTACACCTAAAAATCATTACCATACACGCTGTTGGGCGCAGCAGTGCCAAGTTTCAATAGAATTAAGAGTGCAACTCATCAATTTATAATAATTAAGAGATTTCGGCAACTCGTGCCGTTTTCTTTGCTTTCCTTGATATGCACTTTCGCTCTCACGGCTCAGCGGCTCGTAGGTCGTTCGGGCAGACCAAGTAGGTACTTCGCTATCGCTTGAGGCAGATGCTCGTGCGCAGCATACTTACAAAACATGCACACATATGCGCATGTAAACAATACAACAAAGTGAATTTGTGAATACCGAAAGAAAAAAAGAAATAGCTGAACACACGCTTTTGTCTCCAATAAAGTCTTCGTCCAGTAGAAGTCAATGTCTAAAAATATTCTTTTCTAAATAACAAAAGTTTGTATAAAATATATTTTATTAGTGTTATCTTTAATACATCAAGTATTACCGCCTTGTTTTTACCTATGATCAGTTTTGCCCGAAGTCCTATATGTTTGAATTGTATTTGGTGAAATTTATTTTTCGGTTTCTGATCTTTTTTTCCAACATATACTGACAATGATCAATTGGATTGCGATCAGGACTGGCATCACGTACGTGATATATATATCTTTGATTTGTTTTCCTTTAATCTTTTTACTTTACTTCCTTTACTCATGCTCCATTCACTTTTAAGTCTGTTTAGATACTTAAATTTAGGTACTTAGATTCCCCACATCTGGAGGAGCAAATGGGGAACAGAATAATTTTACATAAATAAAATTTGCCTTTCTTCATTCATTACCATTGCCTAAGCAACACTGCCAAACTATTTTGAATACCACATTTAATGCAACTACTGTAAGCCACTCGATAGAAAGCCAAGGATTAATAAACTACTTCTGGGTTGTGAAGACAGATGTTCTTCACAGTAAAATATTTCGTATGCGTTTTCGAGCTATCACATACAACAATTTTGTGGACTTATTATAAAGTTTATGGCAGCTTCAAATGCAAGCACATTGCTTTGTGATTCATAAAGCTGAGTGAAGCATTTTAACGATGTCACACCAATCAAATTTTCAATTACCAACTTTGGCTGATAGCATAAAGACTGCTCAGGGGCTATAAAGCCTTTCGAGACCCTAATAAAACACACTTAGGCATAGATATTTACACATGTCGTTGACATTGACTGGGAGCGATGCGCGTTTCAATAATTTTTTATTGCCCATAAAATGTCACAGTCTAAAGTGGAGAATAGCAGTGGCAGTGGCAGCGGCGGCAGCAGCAGTGGCCGATCCAGCGACAACAACTGTAATATTTGTCAGCAATTAGGCGCAAAATCAACAAATAACAACAAAATATAATTTGTAAAATTCATTAGGGCGCTGGGATTGGGAATGGGATTGGAATAGGGATTGGGGCACTTTGGGATTTTTCGAGTAGGGCCCGCATTTGAACTTTGTGCGCGCTGATGTTGTAGGCGTTCTGCGTGTTTAATTGTAGGTTCAGTAACCTTAACAGCACAGCGGGTGAGTGTGGCTTTGGCTCATGGACAACGCTAGAGCCAGAGTCAGAGCCGAAGTCTGGGGTCGTCCGGTCAACCCTCACCAGGTACATGCGAAATCCCAAGCGGAGCAGCAAAAGCGTTCACGTCATGACCACAGTCAAGCGGCCAGGGGCGAGCAGCGGGTGGTTGCCAGGAGGGGCAGCCAGTGCTGCTGACCAGCGGCCCGCGTCTAATGCGGAATGTCAAATGTCAAAATATATGGTGAAAATGTGTCAACTTTCTTATCTGATTCGGTCACGCTGCTACTTTATAACGCCAAATGTACGACTGTGTGTAGAGTGTAGTTGCTGCTGCTGCTGTTGCTAGCAATGTTGTAGCTGTTGCTGTTGCTGTTGCTATTGCTATTGCTGTTACTGTTGGTGTGCGTGCTTCAGCGCACAATAAGCGATGGTGCAGAAGGTGTATGTGTCGAGGGGCTGGCTAGGCGTTGGCGGGCGAGGCCTGTTTAGAATTCAATTTTCATACAAAACTAACCAGCCACGGCCCGTTACACGTAACCCGCTCCACACTCCCATTCCCATTCCCATTCCCATTCTCATTCCCGTTCCCGTTCCAGTTCCCTCTCCCAAACGCAACCCCACTCCTATTTTCTAACCCAGTCGGACCAACTATTTTGTGAGTACTTTGGCTTCGGGCGTAAGTGCGCTTTGAGTTAGTAACACAAAAAGCCATAGAACAGCCATACAATAAAATAAAATAAAATAAAGTAAAGGGCTAGGCTAATAAGATAGCGACGCATAAACTCCCTACAATATCACTTCTCTTATCTGAAGGTAAGAAAAATTCCAATTCATAGAATTTATAGAAAGCCATGTTCTACGGAACAGATCTTCCATTAAGTAGAGTTTTAAGGTAATCGAAATAAATTTGGATTCTCTCTCTGTAAGTATTATCAACGTTGAAAACGAAAGACCAGAGCTAAAGCTCTTCCTCTTCTCCGTCGGTTTGATAGGGTATTCAGAGTGAATGCGTGTATTTCCAGTGGGAAGCGCTTGGTCGACTGCAAATTAGAATTTTTCTGGCGGCATTTGGTGGTGCGTTTAATTTATGTACACAGGTGTTTCTATTAGCTGAGGTCTCTAGTCGGGAATTAGCGGCTGGCGGTCCAAGCTTTGATCTCTGCAACCGTTAGCCAAGAGTACCATAAATATTCAATGATAAAAACCTGACAAATGAAATGAAGTTCGTCTTAGGTGAAGTTAAGTAAATAGGACAGAGCACTTCAGCTCTGACCCTTCACTTTGGCAATTTCCATCTGGATTTTAGCTGACCAATTATGTATTTTAAATTAAATCCTAAAGCAACTCAATCTGTGTGCAACATCATTTGATTTTAGCCAGATGATAGCAAGCCCAGTCGCTAACTGCTAACAGACGACGCGATTCTTCGTTAGGTTAGCCACGCCAATCACTCACTCCTGCCAACTGCTGCCTGCTGGCGGTTGCTGCTGCCAAATTATGTACTAGTCTAGTCCCTGAACAAAGCTACTTAGCAGCGATAGCCCACAAAGGCAGGCCACAGTTCAACTCTCAGTCACAATGCCAGTTGCAGTTGCAGTTTCTGTTGCTGCGCTAGTTGAGCATGCGCAACACGCGCCGCATCGGGGTAAACGTCAGTGCAACGGCGACATCGACCCAAACGAACTTTGCCTAACCCCAAAACGTTTGACAAACAAAAACAGAGATCTAAGGCATCTTGAGCTGACAATCTGTAAGACTACGACTGATTCAGAGTCGGAGTCAGACTTTGAGTTAGAGTTAGAGTTGGAGTTGGAGTTGGAGTCATACTCGTAGTCGCAGTCGAAGCCTGTGTGAGCTACTTTGTAAAATGATGTGAACCAGTTAAAATGGCTTCTATCTGGCAGAGAAACCGCTAGCTGAGACAGACAACAGTCGAAACAACCATTTAAAGTATATTTTATCATTCATTCAGCTGCATCTGACTTGGACTTGGTCGAGCTGCTCATTATCATACAATGACATTTCGCTGCGGCAACTGTAAAAAAGCGAACTGCAGACCTGCCAGTGCTATCCATACATTTGTTTGTTTGTCTCTTAGTGTTGTTGCTGTAGCTGTAGCTGTAGCTGTTGCTGTTGCAACTAAATTCCTTGCTAGATGTTGCTGCCATTTCCTAGTTGGGTTGTGTTTTGACTGCTTTTAAGTATCTGTAAAAATTTCAAATGCATCTGATGGACAGCAACAGCAGCAGAGAGCAAACAGGGCCAGCTTAAAGATCAGACCGATTTCTCTATTTCGTTGATATATATATATATACATATAGTATTCCCGCTGGTCTATCTCACATGTGTCCGCTTCTGTGCGAATGCCAGCACTTGAAGCCCTTTTGAACCTTTGCATTGGCACGTTAGTAGCTGTTACAATCGCATACAGAGCAGCACAAATCGATTGTCATGTAGCTGGCGTCGTTGCTTACCCTATGCACAGCGGCTATATTAGATCTGCTGCGTGCTTAGTTCATCTTATCTGCACTTTACTAAACATGCTCCTTATTATCGTCAATTAGTAATTATATCATACATGTGGAGACTCTATCCAACTGCTCTTAAAATACTTTTTAATTATTCGCTTTTCTTCCAGCTAATTTGATTGGACGCAGTTCTGGTCTAATATGTTCAGTTAGCGAATTGGGTATTCGACTTTCCAAATATAGTTTGGCTCTGTTCGTTTGTGGCTCCAACGACGTATCTGTCGTAGAGCGCTTTACAAATGATCAACACAGATACTGCTACTGCAACGGCAACAGTTGATGCCACAGGCCACAACTGCAATGGTCGTTGTACGTGTGCAATATGCTCGCTGCTGTTGCCGTTGCAGTTGCAGTTGCAGTTGCTGTTGCTGCTGTTGTTGTTTGTGTTGCATTTGCTTTTCCCAGAGTCGAGTCGCTTCTTTTTGCAACGCGCAGATCTTAAGTAGTTCGTGAGTTGAATAACTTTCAATTGAATTGTAAAGTTAACATTGTGTGTCTCGGACACACCCCAACAGCAGGCAACGGGGCAGCCTTTTGTTTTGCCAATAATTCCACAAAGAAGAGCAACACACAAAGAGGGATAGAGAGAGAGAGCGTTGGGCTTAGTGATAGATGGATAGAGAAGGGGAGAGGTGAGAAGCTGGCACATCGTGCTGGAACAAACAGTTTAAGGATTGACCCAACTTTTACCGTCCACCCTGTCCGTCCGTCCGTCCGTCCAACTGTTTGTCGGCAATCGTTTAATTGTCATGCATTTTGTGCATTTCGCAGTTGCCCGCATGCAACCTGTGTGAAACTTAATATGGCCTCAGCAATTTTGATAAGTATAAAATGCAAAACCTGCTGCATAAATATCGAATTTCAGAGCCGTCGTTCCGTCGCGGCGACGATTGTCAATTGAACGCAGCCAGTTGCATAAACATTGCAAAGAAATTGTCATGATCAAAATGTGATATTAAACGTGGCGATCCAAAGTAGGGGTAACCGGCATCCGTGTACCCGTATTTCCCCCGTTTATCCACCATCTCCCCTCCACCACTCCACGGCTGCTGCGCTGCTCTGTGCTCGTATTCGTATTTGATTTTATTTGCCTAGAAATTATCGTTGATTGTGTCGGTTCGCTTTGGGATTTGTTGTCAGTCTGTCTGTGGCCGCGGCCTGTCGCATAAATAGCAATTTTCTGGCATTTCATTTGACATTTAATTGAGATCGTAAAACTTTGTAAAGCTCTTTGTTGGACACTAACTGTCCCTGGCTAATGTAAGATCTTTTGCAGCTTATCAATGCCCTCGCCTATTACAAATTTGTTTGTGTCGCTCTGACCGGTCTTTTGACCGAGCTCCTGGACTCCTGGACTTGTGTTGCCCTTGGACAACACTGACTAGCAAGCTGATCGAGAGTAGGTGACTTGCAGTAACCAGCACGCATCTGCGTGGCCATTCACAACAACAACATGAACTCCTAAAATAATGTTGATGTTGATGTGGTGTTCAGTGCTCCACAGTTGGCTGAAGCGGCCCACACATCCGTCGCGAGCGCCACAAGGCCTAAACGTTTTGTTCCTTTTAATAGAGCCAACCGATTACAGCCTCAACCTGAACAGTAGCCGCAACAGCAACAGCAACAGCAACGGCAACACAAGCAACAATTGGCTCTGCCTTTGGCTGGAACGCGACGAGCGCGCGTAATCAATAAATCTAAAAATAATTCTACCAATACATGTCAAAGCCGTAATAGGGAAACCATAAATTCTTTGTTGTGTCCAGCTAAAAATGTGCAAGGCACGACGGCAGCAGCCTGTTGCATGTTGCTGTGGAACGGCTGCAACTATTACCAATTGTTGTAGCTCGCAACATGCTTCGTATCGGCAATAAGTAACGCTGATTTGGCAGTTAAATGCCGCCGTTGTTGTTGCCGCTGTTACCTTTCTGTTGCTGCTGCTGCTGTACCGGCTCGCCAGCCGGATATGCACCGGCAACATGTTGCTGGCAGCCAAAACTGTTAAATGTGACACTAATATCCGGCAGTGGCTGTGTTGGCCATTAGAGAACAGCAGCCACTCATAATGAGCAACTGTTGATGCTAAGCCTCAGATCTATAAGCCTCGCTTCGCCGCCAACATCCTTTAACAAGAACAACTAGTTCGGGAGCAGCATGCTGCTGATACGATGTCTGCTCGCCAGATAGAGCAGGGCCACATGTTGCCCGCAAGTTGCAATCATTTGTCCCTTTGTTTGTCCTTAACAACTTTTCCACACAGCTTGTGTTGTTGCTGCAGGTCGAGCATGGCAGTTGCAATTGCAACACAATGACATTATTGGCAACTCCTACTGCTCCGCTTGTCTGGTCAGTTGGCTACATGCAAAGCGCCACACGGCGCTTGTTCTTTATTTTAGTTTTGTTTTGTTTTTTTTTTTTCTTTTTCCATGTCACAGAAGCCACAGAGACGCGCATCGAACCCCTTATAGCAGCAAGAGCAACAGCATGTTGGTTGGCTGCTACGTTGCTGATCTTGATACTGTGTCATGATTTATTTTTAATAGTTTGCGCTTAATATGCGCCAGCATCCGCCTGAGATGGAGTCTCTGCAACAGCCTGCCTGGCTGCCTGCCTGCCTGCCTATGGAAGTCAGCGTCGACATCGTCTAGTTGTAAACAACTGGCGTTGCAGCAACAACATAGCCAGCATTGCTTTTTGTCTTCATCTGTGAGGGAGCAGGCAGTCAGTCAGCCAGGCAGCCAGCCAGCCAGCCAGCCAGCCAGTCAGCCAGCCGTGTGCAAAGTAATTGTTGGTAACACCTGCTTCTTCGCGTCGGCGTTGGTGGCTAGGCCATGCAGGCTATGGCTCTGACTGTTGCTCTGTCTCTGACTACGGCTGTGGCAGAGCCAGCAGCAACCTTGGCACAGACAGGATGCATGCTTAATGCGCCGTCTGTGTTTTTTTGCTAGTGCTGCTAACTGCTGCTTTGCTGCTTTGCTGCTTTGCTGCTTTGGAGCTCGATGCACCACAGCGTGGTAGTTACATTGATTCGTTGTCAGCTTGGCATTGTTTTTATGAAAGGTTGCAGTTACTCGAGCTAGAGCTGGGGCTACAGTTGCAGCTAAAGCTGTTGTGTGTAATTCGTTGCAATCATTTTGAAACGTCAAAGCAACAGCAGCAGCAGCAGCGGCGGCAACGTGTTGCTGCCAGTTCCCAATCAGCGTCATCAAAAGTCTTAAGAGATCCGAGGCTAGCGGACAGAGTAGCTATGCCATTATTCTGCCATTATATTGACATCAATTTCTGCCGTTGCTGTTGTTGTTGTTGCTAGTGCATTTCGTTAATTGTTTCATAGACGTTAAGTTATGTTTAGTAGCTAAAGAGCTGATGCTGTTGTTTCAGATGCTGCTTTGGCTGTGGCTGCTGCTGGTAATTTCAATAATAAAACTACAAAACTAAAAGCAGACAGCAGCAGCACCAGCAGCAGCAGCAACAACAACAATCACAACTGCTGCACAGAGTAACGACAATTGCCTTGCATGGAGTGAAAGGCTTCAATCAAAGCGAGCAACACAATCAAACAGAGACGTAGACGGAGCGATTGCTGCTGCTGCTGCTGCTGAAAGCGGACGAAGCTGTGCCACGTTTTTATACATTTATTTTTCTGCTGCTTTTTCGGCAGACAATGGCAATCAGCAATATCAACTAGAACGACCAGAAACAGCAACAGCAAACGGGCAATTGCACATAATAATGCCCAAGCGAGCAGCAGCAGCAGCAGCAACAACAATAACAACAACATCAGCCGCGTCATGTCATAGTCACGTCAACTCTGTTTCTGTTAGTAGTTGGCCAAAGCCAGCGCTCAGGCCACGTTTTGAGGCTGTGCAGGAAATCACAGCATGAATCATTCGCACAGCGCGAGTCCAACAAAAAATAAAATAAAATAAAGAAAAATACGCTAAATAAAAACAAGGGCACAATAGTGATGACTGATCGAATATAAAATACCCTGCACCTAGCGTGAAAACTTAGCTAACTTATTATATTAATTTAACTGTCTCAGATTTGCTCTCTTTTATTTTTCATAGAGGCCGGCGCTGATCTGACCATATACATATATATTTATATATATATATGCTTTAGTTTAATGCGATCCACTTTCATTTCCTTAAAGCCAATATACCCCACTGTCGATGGGGATGTAGGCATAATAAAACCAAAATAATCACACGATATTCGTACGGGAGAATGCTCAACAAAACCGAAACCAACGCCAAAAGAGGGCGAACCAAGCTTTGATGACTGACTTGCTGTGTGTGTGTGAGTTAGTGTGTGTGGGTGTGCGTGTGTTGGCTGTGCGCGGTAGGGTTGAGCCATTTTTCCTTGGCATGTACGAGTTTTGCTTTCGATTTTTGGCGGCGGGCGCCGAATGCAGAAGTCATGCGCATGTCACGCTTATTTAAATCAATTTTTTTGCTCGGCTACGCAAACAACAATTCAAAAATATAAGATGAGGCGGGGTATATTTTATTGTACGAGCTGCTAAGCCAAATTAAAAGAATCTATCAAAAACATTTTAAAATATTGTCATGTAATTGTTATTTAATGGGTATTGCCAGAGTTCCTTGACAAACTCAATTTATTTTTTTTTTATTAATTCTTTATATTTAGTAAATATTCAACATCAAATTGATTATTTAATTAAAATCTGTTTTGTTAAATATTTGAATGATGCATAAATTTAAACTTCATTTTTCGAATAAATAAATAAATAAAATTAATAAATTTTTTAAAATATAAAAATCAATCTTTAAAATATAAATTTTTAGTTTTTTGATTTTATTTATATTTATTATTTATTTATTTTTCTGCACTTCTCGTAGCAAAGTCGTAGCAGACAGAGGCTGATCTGGCAGCCCAATTGACTTTCATTCCAAGAGTGCAGTGCATATTCTCCTCAAAGACTTTACACTAAAGAATAGGAAGATCAGTGTCTAAGACTCAAATCCATTCAACAAGAAATGTATACAAAGTTTCAATCTAGTCAGATTGTATGCCAGCAAATCGCTTTGCACTGAGAGAGCAACAGTTGTGAGTTTTGCATTTGATTTTGTTGTTGTTGTTGGTGTTGCCCGACCCGCATCTGTAAGGCGTAGTATCAGATTTTTTGCAATTGCCCCGTGGGTGTTTTTCTTTTTTTTGTTTTTTGATTTTGCATTAATCAACTTTATGCGATTTAAAATGTTGTTGCTTTTTCGGTGCTACCTTCATCGATGGCCACAACAACGAACGGCGAAGCTCTTGACTGGCTGCTGTTGTTGCTGTTAAAATTAAAACAGCAATTAAATGGCCAAAAGCCAAACCCCATCACAACCTGCTGCTGCCTGCCGCCAGCCGCCTGCCGCCTGCCTGCCTGGGTCTTCGTGGCTGTTGGCTCCGCTTGTGCATGGCAAATGAGTTGCAACTAAAATTCAATTAGCTAACAAAATTCCATTTCGAACCACAACATGGACACAGGCAAAGCCGCAGCAGCCACAGCAGCAGAAACAACAACAACAACGACAACGGCAACAATAATAACATTGGCTAAAAACTTATAAACACTTTGGTCGAGCGAGCGAACCGCCCACTGCTGCCTGCTTGAAACAACCCCATCCGGCAAACGCATCATCGCAGTTTGGTCAACAGAATTTTGGGTTTTGAAAATTGAATTAGATGCAGCAGACCGTGCGGCAGACAAACAGACAGACAGACAGCCAGACAGACATACAGAGGCAGACTGGGACAGAGGTTGAGGTATTTCATCAACCTTGTCAAACTTGCCAACTCCATGGTTGTTACAGTTTTGGCACCCACCAAAGGCCACCCACCAGGCTGCCCCTTGGCCGCTCCGCCTGACCGTCAATATTAACTGCATTATTGAGCATTGCGGCTTGCCACAAACATGTAATTGAATTGCACCCTTCAGTCCAGTCTTTCTCTTGCCCAATCGCCCGTCAACGCCAACGTGCCCTCGGCTCTAGTTGTTTTTGGGGGTTAACTCTTTTCGGTCAGGTTGAGGGGTAATCAGCAGCAGGGCTGCTGAGGTCTGCTTGATTTATGCTGCTGCATTTGCATGGCCAGAGTCCACTGTGCGCTGTGAGCTGTGTGCGCTGTGGACTGTGGATTTTGGTCATCAAATTGATTTGGTTTTGCGTATGGTTAGCCCCAACACCACCTCGATTCTCACTCAAAACACGAATACACAATATTTAATTGCTCATCGCGAAATTGTGCGGTTTTAACGTTAAATTTAGAAATGAAAGTGACACTGCGCAGCATCAATTTGCGGACAGCATTCGCAATTCGTTTGGGAGTTTATAAAAACTGAGTATATATGCAGGAGTATGAAGATAGGTAGATAAACTTTTTATAGACAGTGAAAACTACACAAAATTCAAAATTAAAATTTCCTACAATTTAGGAAATTCTATATTTACTTTAACTTAAAAAAGGATTTATATTTATTTATGCTGTTCTTATATATTGGGAAATTCTTCTGCAATCAAAGCATGCAGTGCATGTTTATTTTATTACCGTTAAGATTATTTCCTCTCTCACAAAATTACATTTTAATATAAGGACACAAATTTTTAATTTGTTATATATATATATTTTTTTATACAAAAATATTGATTTTATTCATTATGTACAATAATGATGTAAACATAAAAAGTTATGCATATTTTTTTAATCTTTTATTATATTATAATACTTGTTTAAAAATATTTATTAATTATGTACAAATTAAAAAATATACAAAAAAATATTAACGAATAATTTAAAAATCTTATTCAGTTAAAAATGTTTCAATATAAATCTACAAAGTTGCGCATATTTTAAAAATCTTTTATTTTATTACTCATTTAAAAATATTTATTAATTATGTATAAATTAAATAATATACAACAAATATAAATTAACGAATAATTTAAGTCTTTAGTTTCAAATTTTTCAGAAATTGTTCCAATGCAACTGAATCATGTTGTGCAGTGTTGGCTTTTTGGCATAAATAACCCATTCACAAATAAATTATGGTGTGTGTGCATATGTGCGCCTGTTTGTGCGCCGGTATTGCTGGCTTGCCACAAAATATGATATCGTATATAACGCAAAATTAAGCCAATTGCATTTGATGCATTTACCGAAAACAAATTTCATTGTTGATTTATTGTTCGCTTGTTTGTTTTGTTTTGTTTCATTGGGCTTTCATTTATGTTTTTTTTGTGGGGCTTAGAGCCCCTTGCCCTGGTGCTGTTTTCGAAGGGCTCTCATTTTGGCCAATGCATATGTGTTCGCCATTCAAATATAGCTATTGTTGTTGTTGTTGCTGTTGGCTCAATCAGAAAATGCTCTTATCAGAGAGTGCGCTGCAGCCTGGTGCCTGATTAGTGCGTCGTTGCTGTAATTTCTCATTGTTGGCTTTGCTTAATGATTACAATTGTGACAACAAAGAATTCATTTCAGTTTGCCATTAAGTCATCAATTTAAATAAATAGAAATATAAAAAAAAAATTAATAAATATTGTGCTAATGCGCCAGTGTCGCTCGCAATTGGCAAATGTGTCACGAACAATGAGCCGCAATATTGATAAGCACGTGGTGTGGTTCAAATTCTGGGGTCAACTAGGAAGTAAGTACAACCTCCGGGCATTTTCTATTGTTTAATGGCATTCAGCTGCAGCAAGTCCAAAGATCATTAAACACGTTCTACGATAACGCAAATTAGCTTCAACTAAAAACAGATTTCTTCAGAGCTTCTTCAGAGAGAGAACAATTTTTGGCTCGCCGACGATTATATGCTAATGTATATAATCATGAAGTATTTGAATCTGCGAGCCTTCTCTTATTATTATTACAGTTTAACTTAAAACTAGGAATCAAGCAAAAAAATCATAGAATCCAAAGTTTATTGATTTTTAAATATCAACAAACAAAAATTTTTCAAATGTAAAAAACTTGTAAAATCTGACTGATGAATGATAAGATAATGCACATACATATTTAAATTCGTAGTTCATAGAGTAACTGATGTCTTCTTAGGCAGAAGCGTAACCATTCACAATTAAGTATGCATCATGCCTGCTTATAGATTGTCATTTGCTTGAGCAGCAATCTCATGTTGGTTTGTCCGAATGTTGGGGAATTGCAGGCAGTCTTATCACACAATTAAAATTAAAACAGAGATTTTTGAATATTCGGCTGTTTGTGTTTAAAAAACAGCATTCTCAATTTACATCACTCGACTTTATGCCCATTACGTAAGTAAGTCCACGTCACATATCCCAGCTGAGGGTTGTGCCATACACGTAGTATGTATATTTAGAAATAATCTATAATGCATAAGAGATCATATCCAGGACTTACATTACGCATAGGCAGTGGCAAATCTTTCCCAGCGTCCTGTTAGTGCAGGGCATAACTGTCAATATATTCACTTTGATACTACATCCACTTAAGTATCACAAATCAGTCGGCGCACTTGCAAAGAGCCACACAAAGTCCGGCTGGGAGTTCTGCGAATAGGGATAACAATATAATATAATATATATATAATATATATATTCTCTATATATATATAATATATATGCATTTGGATGTATGCGATATTGAGGCACTTGCATTACGCATAGGCAGCTTAGCTAAAAGGCCAATCAATGCACGTCCCAAGGTCTCCAGGCGCTTTGTCTCGTGTGTCCAGTTCTTCAGTTCAGTTGTACAATAGTTTGTCACTTCGTTACGCAATCGTGATATTAACATTGTAATCAATTTGGAATTTGGATGGTTCAATGTTTGTTGGCCTGACTTTTCTTCTTACGCTCAATTCGTACAAAATATATTAAATTAAAAAATAGTGAGAATGTTAGTAAAGTGTAGTGCAGTGTGCAGGTGTAACCGGAATCTAAATGAGCATTTTCCAATTTTGTTGGTAAAGGGGAATTTGATTGTCAGGCATGCTTGGTTTGAGCACACAAAAATATACATATATATTCTCTTCATAGGCAAACTACACTCGAATGTCATTGATTTGAGCTAAGGCCAAGGCTGACTCAATCAACGGCTCATCAATTGGCCAAAGTTGCCTGCTGCCCAGCCAGTCTATACGTCTTAATGACTTCATTTAAATTAACACTTGCAAATAATTAATTTGAAACTGTTTGTGCACAGTCTGATGCTTGATGACATGATGGCATTGCCCTGTCCACGGTCCACAGTCCATTGGGCACTGTCCACTGCCCAGTGACCAATGTCCACTGTCCATTGCCCAGTGAGTGTCATATGTGTCCACATATAACCAGACACGTCCATCCAGCAGGCTGCTCTGGCATTTTATCAACTGCGCAAGCGAATCGTCCGACTATTTGCTGCGACAAAAAAAAAAAAAAGAGTTGTACGTACAACAAATGTTACTCAAGTAAAATGTTTGTTTTTGCATTCAGTCTAAGTGCAGAGCACAGTCACAGTCACAGTCACAGTCACAATTGCGGACACGAGTCTGAGTCCGACTACATTCACAGTCATGGGCATTGGGCGCAACTGTACCCAACTGATAGCGTAGGCCCATCGATAACACCAATCGCTGTGGACCATTGGGGAGCATTGGACTGCGGCTGGGACTGGCACTGGCACTGGCACTGGCACTGAGACTGGAACTGGAACTGAGACTGGGACAGAAGACTGGGCGCTCAGCACTTGGCGCAAGCCGCTGTCGCTCCACTGATAACATTTGGCAAACGCAAATGGAAACGCGTATTAAAAATGCCCAAAGAGGCATCATCGAATCGCAACAGCAACAGCAACGCCGATGCCATCGCCGGGTGCAATGCCCCCTGGCCGTTGACTGACCAACAGCAGCAGCAGCAGCAGCGGCAGCGGCAGCGGCAGCAATTGCCGCTGTCTCTTCGTTCTCGGCCATTCATTTGGCCCGGCAAACATTTGCATTGGCCATTCTCGGTCAATATAGACAGATTTCCATGCAAATTTAATACGCAAACATTCGGGCGGCCCTAGTCAAATTGAAAATCTCATCTGTGCAAAGTGGCTGGCGGTCGGGTTTGGGAGATTGGCTCGCTCACCTGCTGCCACTTGCGCATTTTGAGCAGCTGCCTAACGGTAAGGCAATCAATTATTGGTCCGCAAGCGCGTTTCGTGCAACTCACACTGGATCGACAATCACATCCTCATCCACATCACCATCCCCTTGCACATGCATCTCTCTATCGGCTCGTTTCGCGCTGGCGGATGTGCTAAGCGCGCTGCCAATTTAAAATACAAACAATATGGTCCAGAGAGACGCGTCAATAAAACTGGGCATCGGCTTCGCGTCTGACTGCATCCGCATCCTGGATTCCGTCAAAAGACTCCAAGCACCCGGTGTGGGCGGCAAAGATACTGCCCGGAAGCAAAATTAAACATACTTACTAATTGCAATGGCCCGTGGGCTAATGCAGCATTATACAGAGCGACCCTCGTAGCAAAGAAAAACGTTACTTTATCTACGAAATGAGCTCGCTTTATCTGGCTAATGCATATATATTCCAATTAAATATATAATATGTTAATGCGGCAATACCGACTATCCAGTTAATTGATGACTGATTTTATATAGAATATATTTTAAAAATATGTATTAATTAAGAGGCACAACTTAAAGTGAAATATTTATTTACCGATAAGCATATAAATGCTTCCAATGTTCCAATGAATAGACTACACTTCGAGTGCTCAATTATTACATTACATTAATAATTAATTATTTATTATATTAATTATTTGTGAAACTCATTTTGTTAGAATTATAATTTTTAATTTTCTATTCATTCCGCTTTTATTTTCAATTTTGCAATATTCCGATGAAATTCCTTTCAGCGATCTGCATTCTAGCTGCAATTTTATTATATGATATTTGACACCTTACATACTTTTAACTGTAATATAATACACTGAAAAATGTATTGGAAAATATGAAATATTTTCATTCAATGTTAACATATTCTTACGCAAATAAATCTTAATATAATTGCATTCTCGCTGTAATTGAAGAAGTAATAAATTTCAAATTTCAACATTAATTAATTATTATTTATAGACAAACAATGTGCTCATCAAATCATGTATCTTATATATTTCAGAAATATTTAAATATAAGATAATGTAAATATATACTACATGAATGAGTAAGAATTTTTGGGAATTTTTCTGAAAACTAACAGACTGTAGGCCTATGCAGCCAACTGTTTTGAATTTGCCTCTGAGTGGCCATAACTTTATTCCGAAAAAAAAACATTAAAATCAATTAAAGCCGTTCTTAACTGTTTTCCCTGCTGTTATCCCTTTCTCCCTCTCTCTCTCCCTCTCTCTCTTTCTCTATCTTACCTTCTATGGCGCGACTGTTAATTTCGCTGACTACTGAAGCGCTATGCATTTAAATATGTTTCGTGTGAACAGCAAAACGGTTACAGGCCAGCCCCTACTTGACACCAGACGCTGATGCAGTCGCGTCCCGGCCAGGGACCAACCGCACTCGACGACAACGACAACTTCCGGACATCCTCTCTTTTTCGTCTTTGGCCGCGTACTCCGCAAATTAAATGCAATGACAAATGCACTCCGTCAAATTGAAAAGGGATTTCTCTTATTAATTATGACGCCGCCGCAGCCAGGACACCAGAAAAAGGGTTGATGACGATGACAACATGTCGTATGAGGGACGCCGAGAGGAAGAGAGAGTGAGATAAAGAGAGAGAGAGAGAGAGAGAGAGGTCCTGCGGCTGGCGCTGGGAATACGGCCAGCCAACTGTCGATTTTTTTAACGACAGGCATCTGTGTGTTAATTTAACGTGTCTCAATGTGTGTGTGCGTGTGTGTGTGTGTGTGTGTGTGTGTGTGTGTGTGTGTGTGTGTGTGTGTGTGTGTGTGTGTGTGTGTGTGTGTGTGTGTGTGTGTGTGTGTTATGCACATTTAAATAATAACTCTGCGGTTGGCCACAACATGGCTGCCCTTTGTTTTTATGCGACCTTTTATGCATTTTAAAATTTATTTTTTCTCAACACAATAAATGACATCAGTTGAAAGCGCCTGCGCAAATTGCTTGTCCAGGCTTAATCCTTTATTGCCAGCCTCTCAATTTTCAATTATTCGAAAACGAATTTCCAGCTGAGCTCCGAGTGCTCCACATTCAAGCACACTCTCAGTTGTGGTACATGTGGTAAATAAATGATTTCGATTCGAATTGACATTCATAGCCAGCGGCCGACCAACGCCTATAAATTATTTTTCAAATATTTTGCATTTCAGTCATTACTCAACACTAAAGCTGCCAGAGCGGGAGGAGCAAAGTGTGTGTGTGTGTGTGTGTGCGTGAGAGGCACCTGGGCAATGTTGCTCACAAGTTGATGTAGTTGTTGATAAATGCATTTGAATGCCACTCGAAGATTGCTCCATTTAATGGATTACTCGCCCCTCCGTCAACATGTCGTGTCATACGGAATTAAGCGATGAAATATATATTCGAATTTTGTACTACTTGTAAACTTCGGCCTCGTATCTCGCCTGCTGGTGAAAGACGAAAGTCTTGTTGTTGGTTTTCTTTATCTTCTGGCCTCTGTGACAGCATAATTAAGCTCGCTCCGGTTGTGGTTGTTGTTGTTGTTGTTGTTGTTGTTGTTGCTGGTGCTGCTGCTGGTGTAGCTGGTGTAGCTGTCGCTTGCTACATTTTCTTTTCGACGCGTTGAAAATGCTTTTAACAAATCTCTTTAACAAATTATGCAGATAAGTAAAAGTTGTCGATGATGTCTGAGCTGCTCGGCGGTCAGCATGTGGGAACTGAAACCAAAGAAATGAATTACAAAATTTTAATTGAAAGACTTTTAATGTAATTCGAAGTGAAATTATCAGTAAGGAAAATATATTTTAATACACCTTTATAAACTCTTATAAGAATGCAGCACCTAAATAAATATTTTTCTTTAAAATGGGGCATAGCTCGTCGGTCCGGCAAATAAAACACCCCCATCGGGTTGGTGATATCATTGCTATGTATTGTTAGTATTAGTATAAGGCTTTTTTTTCCTGTTCTGTTTTATAATTTTTAATTTAGTAATTTTATAATTCGACTCACGGATGTAGTCAATTTTCTTTATATAAATAAATAAATAAATAAATAAATAAATAAATAAATAAATAAATAAATAAATAAATAAATAAATAAATAAATAAATAAATAAATAAATAAATAAATAAATAAATAAATAAATAAATAAATAAATAAATAAATAAATAAATAAATAAATAAATAAATAAATAAATAAATAAATAAATAAATAAATAATTGGCATATTAAATGATTTACTTGAAAACGATTAGTATAAACTAAATGAACAAAATAATTAGTTAATTATAATCATTTCCATAATGCTCATTGGTCACAAGTCAACAGAAGTACAAATTTAACAAAAATATATGCAATAATTGATTGCATATGTAAATAAATATATATTTATATATGTGTGTATATTTTGAGAAATAATCAAGCAGAAACGAATATAAATTTTGTATAATAATTGGAAAAATGTGCAAACATAATCGCTATATATATATATATATATATATATATATATATATTATACATTCAATGAAACGACTGAATAATATAATCAAATTAATACCTCAAATCAAAGAATAAAATATTTTCAACAATTCAACATTCTATAAAAGCTATAAAAGAGCTATAAAAAATCAAAAATACAAGATTATTTATTTGACTCTCTTCTTTAAATATTATAATACAATTTATAGGAATATAGCTAAAAATAAATTAATTGAAATACAATCGTCAGTCATAGTTTGAGAGCTGGATTTCTAAACATTTGAATTAACAAATCTGTTTATCTATGCGGCTATGGCTATGGCTATAAGCATTATAATTAACTGCTATAGATTCGGTAGTTAAGCTGCTTCAACGTTTTATTGCGCTGTTAACGAGCATTACGCAGTCTGCTGCACTCGGCTGTAATATTCATAGTTTTTTGTATACTTTGTAACAGAATGACTGACCCTTTAAGCCTTTAAAATTGTTGGTTAGTATATAACTGCTATATTAGCTCGGGCTGTTGGCATGCCAGAAGGGTCGACTCTACAAACTGACTGCACAAAATTTGCCTAATCCCCGCTGTCACTCCTTTTGTTGTTATTGTTGTTGTTGCTGCTGCTGCTATTCTGCGGTAGTCAACACGCCGACAGCGTTTGTTGTTGTTGTTTTTCGTGTGGTTGTTGGCCCGATGTCGTGATCAGCCATCCAGTTGCGAATATACTCGCAGTCATTCACTCAGGCAACTCGGCGACCAGCGGCCAACGAACAACACAATGTTTGGGTGTCAAATTGATAATCGCGTGAGTTGTTATCACAACAACGTCCACACACACACACACACACACAACAACAACAAACACACACTCAATGCAAAATGCATAAGCTGTCCGTCGCCACATTTTAATGCAATTTACTGAGGCGAGGGATCGCTGCGAGGGGTTGCTAAAGCTGCCAAGTTGCCAAGTTGCCAAGTTGCGTGTGTGTGCTGGCTTTTGTTGTAACCCAAATATCGTATTATTGTAAAATATTAAGAAATTGTTCGTATAGTTGGCTATCGCCGACCGTAAATCGCTGGACATGGCCAAAGCCCATTGAAGCGCGCTTGAGCCCAAAACAACAAAAAACACAAACTCAACCTGCCCGCCCGGCCTGCCGGCCTGCCAGGCTGCCTGGCTGGCAAATGGAACTGCTAACTGGTTACTGAGCGCTAGTTACTGTGGTCAGTTTTTGTACTTGGAGTTTCAAAGGGGTTGCTGTTGAAGGGCGCTTTGCATTAAGCGCATTTGTTTGCTCACATGTCCGGATGAAAGGTGCAGATAAAACGCAATTACATGCGATTATCACGAAATATGTAGCGAAATTTATGAAATATATAATTTACAGTTAGAGAGCTGCTGCTGCTGCTGCTGCTGCTGCTGCTGCTGCTGCTGTTGTATGAACATGTCTGTCCGTGTGCATGTCCGTCCGTCCGGCTTTCGCTCGCCTGCCGATGCACTTTTCAAACATTGACGACTTTTTTGCTGCCATTTGGCTTAGGGTGTGTGCCAAACCATAAAAATGTTGTTAAACACACGGACAACCAGCGCGTAGATATGGCCAGAAAAGTGGGGAGAAAAGTGGCAGTGCGTGTGTCGCAGTTGCTGTCGCCGTTGACGTTGACGTTGACGTTGCCGTTGTGTGCATAAAAAGTAAACAAAATTGATTTGAAAATTGCGCGAACTGTGTGAGCAGAGCCCACGGGCAAAGGTAGAGCTGGTGGTGGAGGTGGGACTCACAACAATGGATCTGTAATGCAGGCATTATGTTGACGACGACGACGACAACAGCAACAACAGCAACACTCAAACGCAAACATCAACATAAACACGAGCACAAGCAAACAAACAAACAAACAAACAAACAACTAAAACAACTTAAACATGCAGGCGCACTAAAACTATGAAACATGCGCGAAAATGAATAGTTGCAAATTGTTCTTCGTATTCGCCAGCAATTGGTTAGGTCCAGCTCCAGTTGCCGTTCCCGTTTCCGCTGCCGTTCCCGCTCCCATTCCCGTTTCAGTGACCATTTGCGTAACCATGTCCATGTCTATGTCCATGTCCATGTCCGTGTCGTTCTGTTTTTATGACGCTCGACATGTTTATTTGGGCCTCAATGTGTTTTGGGTGTAGCTAAAACCGTAAAGTAATGTGCAAATAACGGTGCCCGCGCCCTCAGCGCGCTATCTATCATCTATCAAACAAGCGGCCCTCACTTCCCGATAGCGGTACCTAGGTGTAGGCACTTTCAAACTGCTCGTTACCTGTAACTGCGACCAATGCACACAGGCAATTAGATACTTACATAGATCATAACTCATTTCAATTAGTGATCATCATAGCATTAATGGGTCAGTTTAGAAAAAGATTATAAAGCTTTCAACAGTAGAAACATGTTGATAAATAAAACTAAGCAGATACTCATAGTAAAACAACAATTTGTAATAATGGATTTTTATATTTCCTATTTTCAGTAGAAGTTCTGTGAAAGAATATACATTATATTATATTTATTAATACTCTATCTGTATTGACAAATATTTTTAAAATTCAAATTAAAGTTGTCTGACTAACAACCAATTAAATAATAAATTGGAGTTAAACTGCAGCTGAGCTATGAGCACAAAAATATAATAATATAAAATAAAATATATAATATAAAATATTAAATTTTAATACTTTTATAGCCATAAAGAAAAATAAATATTTTAAAATTTCGATTTTTGCTTAATAATAAATAATATTAGCATAATTTTAATTTAATTTAAATATTTTAATTAAAGGTTATTGAAGAACAAAATTAAATTCAACTCTCATATCATAGAAAGAATCAGTTCTTAAGGAGCTTAGGAAATAGACGAACTATGAATAGATCAGTCAATTAATTTATATATAAAATAGATAAGTATTATACAATAATAATATATATATATATCCTATATAATCTAAGAAATTCATAAATGGAATAATTTTTAATGAATTCATTTTGGGAATAATCTAATTTCAGAAAACTATTTATACACGTAATATTTATTAAATATTTATATTTAATAACTTTATTTATAATTATCATTACTATTATTAATATTAATTTGGAAATATCATTTTGGAGTTTCGAATTAAAAATAAAATGAATATGCAGCTTTCTGTTGTTGTCGATTTGTGCCACATGTGGCAGTGGCCATTAGGTCAGTTGACATCAATTCTCTGTGGGCGACTTCTCAGCTGAATCGGTTCATTAATCTGTGTCGCCTGACCGCAATTAAATACAATTTGCAACTTTGTAGCTGTTCTATTTTAAGAGCCGTGCTCATGGTATTTATGTACTGGTATGATAACATTGTCAGGGCTGGGCAGGGCAGGGCAAAAGCGTTCAAGTTGGGCCCCGATGTGCAGCCGCTAATCAGCTTAGGGCCAGCTGAACGAGAGTGTGCCCAACGGCAGCTAAACGGATTTAGCCATTTTAATTAGCAAGAAAATGCGAAAAATGCGCCAAATGTTAAATAATGTGAGTTGGTATGTGGCCGGGCAGCCATTGCTCCTGCAGCCCAATGCCACAATCATTAGGCAAGCTATCAATAATGGAGAGCTGGTTAGAATTCATGACTGCGTTCTATAATTTTTGGCAACCGCATTCAGCGAGTGTATTTTTTTTTATGCATTTGCCACTTTGGCAGCCTTGTCTCATATAAATCAAGTTTTTGTCATGCAAATTCTTCGAATAAAATACGGCAAAGAATTTGAAAACATTTATGAACGCCACAGCATTGACCTCCAGCACATAAATCACTTTGATTACTATTTAAGCTAAGCCAAAGCAACCAAAATGAACAATTTTTAGTCACTCTTTGCTTATCAGCAGCAGCAGCAGCAGCAACAGCAGCCGAATCAGCGTCAGCGGCAGCAGCTGCACAAGATTTGATTTCAATATATCCACATATATACACTATAGTTATATACATATATGTTTGTATATATTATATAGATATATTTATTTATTTTCCGCCAAGCATTATAGGTGTCATAAATATATGCGAACGGAAAGTAACAGCTGCAAGCAGTTTTCTTAGATTTTTTCTGTTTTCTAATAAAAATAAGCGCTTTAATTTGAGAAACGCTCGAATTCTACAGTTCTTGACCACACGACATGTTCAATAAAGAATATCATAAAAAATAAGCTGCTATTAAATGAAATAAGAAATAAAAATAAAATAAGTAAGCGCAAAATGTTTTTCTATCAGCAGTTTATTAAATTTATTATTTGTCTTCGCCGAGAATCATTTGATAGCTGTAGCCAAATACTTATGCAAAATGTTAACAAATAAGAATAAAATTGCTTACATAGAAAACTAATTTTTTGCTGCTGCTTGCGGAATGTTGAGCGATTTGAACTTGACTTTCATGATTTCAACGTCTTATTTGTCGCTTGCTTGTAAAAGTGGCCTATTAAATACACATTATAAAGCCATAGATGTCAAGCACAACTCGTCTGTGTGTGTGTGTGTGTGTGTGTGTGTGTGTATGTGCGGGGGTTGACATAAAAGTTTGCCAAAGCCGAGTACACGGAAAGCATTAAGATGCCAAGGAGAATGCCTTGAACACGCCACCAAAAACAAGCGAAACCAAATGACTAATTTTTGTATGATTGATGTGTACAAGTTTTGTGTTGTTTTTTGAATATATATACTTTTTTTTTTTTTTTTTTTTTGATTAAGCGTGGTTGGTGTACAGTGAAATGAAAGAGATAAGATATTTTCAAACAAAACGAAGATTTAATACACTTGCATATATATATATATATATATATATATATATATATATATATATATATATATATATATATATATGTATATGTATATATATATATATATATATATATATATATATATCATATATATATATATATAAATATATATATATATATTTTTCTATTTATTTATCTATTAAAAAATAAATACAATATTTTAGTGCATTTTAAGAAGCTGTCCGATGTGGCTAGCTGAAGATGCCATAAAAAAAAACCAGCAATAAATATATATTCTGTTTGCCTGCAACAGAAGCACGATGCCAGGCAGAGTTGAATAATGAAAGCTTTATCACTGCGAGAAATGTTTGCTTGACAACAGACAGGCACATTATTTAGAATTGATATTAAAAAAAAAAGTATATACTAATTAAATATGATCCAAAAGTTGGGGTTAGCCCCAATGCTTGCCCATGCTGCCCTCCACTCTTTGTGAATCTACAGACATAACAAAGCTAACATACCCACGCGGTAGGGTATATGTACATGTGTATATATAATATATATAATTGACGATTGGTCAAGTTGGAAAGAGTGTTGTCACCATTTTGAGGGCTTCTAATGCGCTAAGTTATAGGCTATATGCTCTTTATTATATGAATTATCGTCTAATGTATGATATGTAAATCTTCTGTCTATGTGTATGTGTGTCACACACACACACACGCACACACACACACACTGCCATAAATCACAAACGTATGAATCTTAACCAGTCAGTCTGTCAGTCAGTCAGCTGGCACCGCCATAACTTATAATCAGTTTGTGTTTTCCAAGCTGATTTTTATTTAAGCAAGAAATAGCAGCACCAACAACAACTCCCTTGTCAGCCCGCTGCATATGTGTGAATAATTTTTATTTTATTTTATACAAACACACACACACATATTTAGACGTATTCTTAACATATTTTTTCCGCAGTTTTTATAGACATTTAAATGAATAATGTTTTCGTTTGTCTCTCTGTCATTTTTATAATATATATATTTATAATTTTTTTTCTTTTGTATTTTCTGTTTTTATTTATATGTATATATTCATATATATGTATTATATATACATATATACATATAATTTTTTTATTTGATTTTTGCTTTATTTCTTGTTTGCTTAATTTTGTTGAAGTGTTCATTTTGTTGTCATGTTGTTTCTATGCGCCTCACTGAGGTGATTTAGTGCGCTCTGCTGCCAAATCGTTCGCCTGCTCTGCCAATTACTTTTCCCAAAGGTGGCAAACCTACAAACGACTGTACAAATGCGAGAACACACGCAACTAAGAAAACAAAAAGAGAATTATTTATTATGATTGTGTGATTATGAAAGCACAGCATTTCCGCGATCCCTAAGCAGAATTCGTTCTGCTTTTGCTGGTATATTTGAAATGTCTAATTCACAAGCTGAAAAGGTCTGATGAGCTTCGATTTCATATTTTTTCAACGTGTCGGATATTTGATTATATAATGTATATACGTATATATATGTGTATATAAAATGATCTGTTCTGCTCTGTTCTGTATTATTGCCTTCAGATCTATGACATTGTTGCATTGAGTATAAATAGAACATATGATAATCTGATACATTATGAGTCAAATATCATCACGATTTTCTCTTCTCTATCAAATTAAAAACATTTTTTAGCGGTTTGTCTATCTATCTATTGTCCTATCTATCCTATTGGACAATTAGCAAATTATGTTGTCTTTGCATTCAAATTAAAATTATTATTAATTTTATTTAGAGACTAGAGCGTGTAGGGTGTAGGTCTAATGGGTGATATCTTTTCAGTCGAGAGGTGTTGTTGCTGTTGCTGATTAAGTTGTTGGCAAGGGGGTTGCTGTGACTGTCGATGCAATCCACCTGAGCTTTGGTTAATCTAGAAATTTATTTTGTCTTGCGAGAGTCTTCAGATCGATGAGAAAACTGCATTGAATAGGGCACAGAAGCATCCATAATATATATATATATCTATATAAATGTCTCTCACCTGCTGAGTGAAATGTCATCACACTTGTGTCTCTCTTCTCTAGCAAATCTCAAGATGAGATTTCGCTTTATATAATTAATTTCGTTCTCAAAATTTTATCATTCGTATTTCTTTTTAGATAGCCAATAACCTTTAGATGAATTGATCCGCTCAGTGCTGTACTTTATCGCTTTCCTTAACTGGTAATTCTAGATCTTTTTCCATGCGGTCAGTCCACATATATGTATAATCTATAATCTCTTTAAATTTATGGCTGAGACTTTTTCACATTCAAAATCAAGATACAATAGCCGCTTCCTTCCACATGCACTGTTCCCATGCCAGCACCAGCAGATCACCAAATTAGCCAACTCATTTTGTTTAGCACAACGCCAGCCATAAATAAAATTAATTAACAAACACATACAAGATGAAAAAAGAAAAAAAATGAAAAAAACGAAGAGACGAAGAGACGAACCACAGCAACCGCAGCAACAACAAAGACAGCGACTTATGCTTGCAGTTTTTGAAATTTATTTTATTTAAATATCAATTTTTTAAATGTCTTCATAGTAAAACGCTATCTGATCGCGCAATTAATTAGCTCGGCTTTGTATTGGCTATATCGTATGTATATATAAATACATAAATTTCTAAATATATATGAGTGGGTCCCCTCGTAACTCACCAATGCAGCTGAAAGAAGACGCAGACCCATTTTATTATAGTCAATTCAAATCTGCATAGATTGTGATCAGGAGTGGGGCAGTGAAATTAATTAAACATTGAAAACGGCGCGATGATGTGGACAGCCGGCACTCCATCATAGCAATGAAGTAGCCCAAAACCATTCACTGCAATATGATTATTGACCACGAGCAGTCGAAGCTTTTATTTATGAGGCTTCATTTATTCAGTTTTAGGCGCTGACACGTGCAGGAGTCAGACTGGGCGGGAAGTGGAACTGGAACTGGAACTGGCACTGGCACTGGAACTATTAAGAAAGGAGCTGCTGAACGGTTTGGCTAAACAAAACAAACCCCGCTTTGGGCTCTAAGTGGTTCAGCAAGTTGATAATTTTATATGAATCTCAATAAAATCAAATTAAATACGCGACAAATATGCTAATGCCAAGAGGGGAGCGTCCGGCCGAGCTGGCACATAAATTTCTGAAGAGCAGAACTTGTAGGTAGAGACTAGCGAAACTTACTAGCAATAAGGTAAATTTACACACGAAAACAAAAAAAAAAAAAAAAATTAAAAAATAATAATAATAATAATAAGCGACAAACTTAGTAGTAGGCGCAAAAATAAAAATAAACCTTGATGGGGGGAGATCTCTCTATGAAAAAAAAAAAAAAAACAAACTACAAAATTGTAGTTAGGTGTGGCATTTCAAATGGTTCGACGCCTCGCAAGTGACGCGGGTTGCCATTGTTGTTGTTGGGCTAGCTTTTAGCCCGCAGTAGTAGTCCCAGTCCTCAGCCGCAGTCCCAGCCCCAGTTCAAGTCGTTAGAATGAGTGAGAGTGATAGAGAGAGAGAGAGAGAGAGAGAGAGAGAGAGAGAGAAAAGAGAGGGATTTCAACTTAAGGAAAGACTTGGATTATGAACGAGTGAAATATGCAAATTTATCTACAAGTCTCACATATGAACTTATAAATACATACACGTTATATATACATATATTTATATATACAGATATATATACATATAAATTTATACAGCTTTGACTTGCTGTGGCGGTTTTTGTTGTTCTTGTGTATATTTTTCACTCGTATTTTTTCTAAATTACTTGAGAGCCGCATTTGCATAAAGAGGGTTGAGTAACTGAAGATTAACTGGCAGCACAACAAAACAAGAAGAAGGCGACGACGGCGAAGAGCAAGAAGAAGCAGAAGCCGCCTGTATTGGGCGGGGCTTCTTTGGCCAGGGTGGGGCCTAACAACCGGGTCCCCGGGGCTAGTCGCCAAGTCCCCAATGCAGCAAAGAACTAAAATTCATTTGAGCAATCAGCAGTTAATAAGAAAAGCTTTTGGAATTAATTATATATATATATATATATATATATATATATATATATATATTTATAACAATTGAAACTGAAATTGATAAACCAAAAAAAAAAAAAAAAACTTGGAATACTCGTATTGAATAGTTGTCACATTCATCACAGCTTAGTGCATTGTTAGGTGGGGATAACATCATAAAGCTGCTTATGTCATATTTTCTAAACATATTGTAAATATATTCTAAATATTTTGGTAAACAGCCTCAGCTGGGAGCTGGCTAAATAGCTCGAGATCTCTCTTTGATAGCTAAGCATATTTGCTGTAGGCAGTAAATTTTTCAAATCTTTCCAAGGCCCCTGCGCGCCTCTTGTGTATTGCAAAACATTTATAAATATTCAATATTTACTTTATTATGCAGATAAGCAATCACAACATTTATAGTGCAATTGCACTTTTAAGGCACACGCATACACACACACACACACACACACACACAGAGAGATTCGCACACCTGACGGCGAGTGGGCTAAGAAGGTGTCCACTAAATAGCGGTGAGCACGTGTCACGATTTCGGCTCGTGACACGAATGTCTGTACTACAAAAGAAAATTTATGAGTTTTTAATATGTTATGTTATATAATTATTTGTATTATTTGCATTTTTTATATATCATAAATATTTCTATAATAAAAAATATCAATTTTTTATGGATATATTTTACTGTAAATATTATTAACTTTATTATTTTTCATATATCATAAATTTTACAATAATTAAAAATATCATATGAATATATTTTACTGTAAATATCAATTTTATTATAAGTAGCTTTATTAGTTTTTATATATCATAAATTTTGCAATAATCAAAAATATCCTATTTTTCTTATGAAAATATTTAAATATATTATTTTACTGTAAATATTAATATTATTATAATTAACTTGTAAGAAAATTATTTTTTGCTAATTTAAATTTGTTTATATCCTTATTATACATACAAACATAACATTTTATATTATTTCATTTCTTTTTTTTTTTTTCAAATTAATTTTAATTTATTTTTATTTCATTATTTTTTAGCAATAAATTAATTTATTATCTATATTTTTATTACAATTATATACAATTTAATTATGATTCTTCAGCATATTTAATTATATTAAAAGAGTTATGATTTTAATTTTTTTTTTATATATTTTTATTATTATTTAAATTTTTAATAAAATATTAAATATTAGCATATGCTACGCATATGCTTGCAACGTTTTTCATTTTTAATTTGTAATCAACGACACGCGTTCATCTCAGGCTGGAAATGCACTCAGCGAATGCGATAAATTTTCATGCTAATGAAATCATCGTTGGCGCCTGGTTAAAGTGCGTCTATGGATAAATAATGGGCTGTTCGAGATCAATATAATAGAACCAGAAACTGCGTCGCACACCTGTTGGACTTGCTACTCGGAACTTTGCTTCCTGGTTATGGGCTGTCGTTGCCTGGCTGCCTGCCTGTTGGTTCTGGCCGGGTTCATTGGCACTTGCAGCACGAGCAAGAGGAAGAGGAAAGAGGAAGAGGAAGAGGCAGAGGCAGAGGCAGAGCGGCGAGTCACATGTGGCGCACGTCCTGTGAGCTGCTGCTGTCATCTGTTGCCCGCTAAAGACAAAGGACGCTTTTGAAAGGTTGATGACACCGAGTTAAGCGTTTGGTCAATTGTATTTACAGTTGTTTGAACTAGTTCCCTCTCGTGGCGTAGGGAACGTGGCTGAGGCAGCGACCGCGACAGAGGCAGAGCCAGAGGCAGAGGCACGTGGCGAAAAGGGAACCCAAACGGTTGTTAGCTGATTGCATAAGACTGGCAGCTGGCCAGCTATCAGTTTTTTTCCTATATATTGTGTATTGTTTTTGTTGTCTTGGCAAATCATAAAAATATTTATGTAAATTAATCATTTTACCCAAATGGACCGATGACTGCTTGGAAATGCGCAACACGCGCTTTGCGCGCTGAAAACGCTTAAGTAAAAAAACTTAACAAAAAACGAACCGAAGAAAAAAACTAAAGAGAAACAAACATATTCTTCAGCCAGGGCTGCCAGCACAGCACTACAACAACACAAATTATGGCGCACGGATTAGCATAAATTGTGAACCCAGGCCCAGTCCTAGCCCCAGAGCCATGTTCATGCTCAGACTGAGACTGAGACTGGAACTGAGTCTGGGGCCCAGTTTGTAGGTATCTGATTTTATTTTGTGGCCTGCCAAGCGGTCGACAGTTTGGCTGCCAATCGAGCGATCGGATCGATCGCCTATATATGGGGCTCGCCTGATAAGCTCTACGTGCGCCAAACTTGGCACTAAATTCCAACTCATATTTATGTCAAAATCCATCAAAGCTTATGTCGCCGTCGCCGTCGCCGTCGACTTGGCAGACCGTTAGGCAATGTATGTAAAGATTGCTGTTGTTGCTGGGGAGGTAAACACCGCTGGCTGGAACTCTGGCTGGAATCGGCTTAGGTCGGCGATGGCAAACAATGCGCAGCGTTGGCTGGCCAAATCCGACAGTGAAATAGCACAAGTCACACGTGAGATACGAGATACAAATGTATCTCAGCGCGGCTTTCAAAATAAATACACTCTAATGTATGTATTACAAATGAGCCAAGCGCTGGCCGGGCGTAGGCGCTGGGCAGCTGGGAGATAAGTTTCGTTCACCTATCCGTGCAGTGGGGCCGAGTTAGATAAGCGCTGAGTCAACTGCCCAAGTGACAAGCGTCCATGTGCCCCCGGGGGCTCTCGATTTACAGCGAATCCAGCAACTAGCATCGCGCATCTAGTATACGATAATTGTAGCTAGATGTGTGTTCACTTGATTGGAAATTGATTCTTGTATATAATTGACGAGTCTGACGTCAGCTATAATTAGTTGAAATCTCGGTGGGAGCAGCACGACTGGCAGTCGGCATTAGATTCAACCTTAGACTCTTAGACTGAATCACTCAGTTGCACGTGGCTGATTTATTGTAAGCCACACTCGAAATACATGTGAGTGCGCTGCGAGTGTCGGCCTGGCTTTGTAGACCTTTTCAGCACAGCCTTGACCGTCGACACCGTTTGTCATTGACTAACTGACTGACTGACTAACTGACTAGCTGACTAGCTGACTGACTGTGCAATAAACCAACCCAACTAACTGGACCCCACTGGTAATTAGCATATTTTGCGCTGATATGGGTCAGCATTGGGCTGGGTTCGAGAATGGGAACGGGTATTAAATTCAACTCACCTCAGCTAAACTCAACTCAACTGAACTCAACTCAACTGAGCTCAACTCAGCGCAACGTACATGAGCTTGGCAAAGTAGAAGAGTCGAATATCTATGGAATCTACTTGAAAGATATTTGGGCATGTTTCTAACAGATGGGAAGTGCCCGACTTGAAGATATCGCGCCCTTAATAATATGTTCTTCCCTGATTCTGAGGCAAATCAAACAGAGTTATTTAATAAGTGGCGAAATCTAAAAGTTTTGATTTATTCTAAATCTGTAGAATATATATTTAATAATTATTGTTAATTAAAATATTTATGAAGATTCTTACATAACATATTGAATATATATACTTATGTGTTTATACAGATTCGCCTGAAAATTTATTTTAATTAATTTTTAATCTTACATAAACTTATTCGTTCTTTTTATTTATTTATTTTATTGTATTTTATTTTTTAAATTTGTTTTTATTTTATTTATTTATTTATTTATTTTTTTTTTTTTTTTGGAAAACAGATTTTGTATTTTATTATTATTAATTTTAATCAATATTTATTCAATGTCTTATCATAAGGGATTGTTCTAAGCAACCCCAAGAGCCTATGCGACCGTTGCAGGGTATTAAAATTTGCAGCTGCTTAGCAAGTTTAGCATATATATAGCAAGTTGAAAGTCCATTCGACTATCACTATTCATGCACATGTATGTTTTGTGGAAGTTTGCCGACATCCATCGTCGTCGCTGCCTTCAACTTCGTCTTCATCAGTCGCTCCACCGTCCACCGTCCACTGTCCACTGTCCACTGTCCTCTGGTGAGTGGCTGTCGACTTAGTCAGCATTTTGGTCGTGTCAATGATTAACATTTAACGAGTTGCTCGAGTATCGAGTATCGAGTATCGAGCCTCAACTATCAATTGTGACTGCTGGCGCCCCAGTGCGCTTGTAGGGTTAACATTTAGGCATCCGAACACACCCAGCCAATGCATAAGTGTATCAGCCATATTCCATAGAGTGCATGTGTGTGTGTGTGTGTGCTATCTATCCAGTAGTTGTCATTTAGTTTACTATTTACTGTCACGCTCTCAAGTGAGCTTCAAGCCTTTTGCTAACGATGGGCATTAAGCGTCGAGCTAAACTGAACTGGGCTGGGCTGGGCTTTGGGCCTGGGCCTGGGCCTGGGTCTGGGCCATATGTGGGCTGGGCCAAGCAGCCAGATCAATTATTGTTGCCATTCAATTACTTGTTAGAAATGCGTCTGCAATTCATTATACACATTCATTATGTGACTAACAGAGAGCAAGACAGTAGCTAAATCATGTTTATGAGTGTACAAACTTATTCCAATTTACTCTCTATCTCTCTCTCCATTTTTAGAGGCTCAACTGGAGACTTAGACACTGTACAGTTTGTAGCTGAAGCTAATCAAATAAACATATCTCTGCAATTTGATTGGTGTTAAATATTTGTTTAGAGCAACATTTGGCATATTCAATTTATCAGATACTCGAGAGAGCTCTAAGCCAAGGCCAAGTAGCTCTATACTATATATATGTTATACTTTTCATATATCTTATTTATATATATAACATATTAACTGTCTCTACTTTCCTCTTTTGACTAATAGGTACTTTCCTATTGTTTTCTTCAATGATTAGATTAATAAACATTTTTTCTTGTAGGTGTATATATTTTATATTTTATTTTTAAACATTTTAAATATATATCTAATTAATTATATATAAAAAAAAAATACAATAAATATTTATTTTATAAAATAATAATCATATATAAATATAAATTAAATAAATGTACTTTGAAACAATATAAATACATATTTCTAAATTTTATTTTAAAAGTATTTCAAAATTATATAAATATAGAATCAATTTTGTATACATTTATTTGTAAATATCTATCAATAAATATAAATACTTCTAAAACAATAATAACAAAAATAAAAATTTAGGCATTAGCCCTATATAGGCGATATTCACTCACAGCTATTTGTAGCTTTCGTTTAATAAATCAATTGGTTTGGTTTGGTTTTGTTTCTTATACTTTAAAGTTCTAAAATTATAAAAAAAAAACTATTTAAACATTTATCATAAAACATTTATATTAAATTATCTATAAAAGTATTTTCTCTCCCTCTCGCTCACTCTATCACTTTAAATGATTTTCTTTCATCTCTCTCTTTGATATTTTCGAACACTCTAAAAATTAAATTCAAGTTCTAATTTCTTGACTTTTTCTCTCTCCAGAAGCCAGCCAATTCTCATTGCGATTTTTATTCCCTTGTCTTTCTCTTTCTCTCTAGCTCTATTTCATGTATTTAATTCCTAGATATCTTCTAGTACTTTCAAGCTATATTAATATATATGATTATCAACTATCTGTATCTGTTTCTTCAACTATCTCTTTGTCTCTCGTTTTTTTCTCTCCACACAATAAGTGCAGCTGCCTGCAATTTGTGTTTGCCAGCTGACCAAGTTAAGCTGTTGCTGCTGCTGCTGTTGTTGTTGTTGTTGTTGCTGCTGTTGTTGCTGTTGCTGCTGCCTTTGCCATTGTTTGTCAAACGTCAACCGGCTGTAAAGTTGACTAACTTAACACAGTCGCAGCCCCAGTTCCAGTGTTCAGTATTCAGTTCCGGCTGCCTGCGTGCCGCCAACTTCCCCTGCCGCCCAAAAAAAAAAAATAAAAATAAAGAAAACAAAAATTGTTCAGACTGAAAAATTGTCTCGGCCAGGCGACAAAAACGCCGCGTCAAAAGCAAACATTTTGCGGCACAGTTTTGATTTATGAGCTGAAATTAAATTAACTGCTGCAGCTACAGCAACAACAGCAACAACAGCAACAACAGGAGGCAACGCCAACAGCAGCAGCCACAAGAATTTCAAGCGTTGAAGTGGACAACAAAACACAGTGCCTCAAGTCCAAGCTGGGCTGTCCAGTTCCAGTTGCTCCAACTGACAGCAAACGAAAAATAAAAAAAAAAAACAGACAACTGAAAATCAACTGAAATTGTTATTATTTTTGTCATTTGCCGTTGCTGTTGCCGCGGTTGTTGCCGCGGTTGTTGCCGTGGCTGTTGCAGTTGCTGACGAGGCTGCAACATTTTCGGAACCAGCAGCGAACCCATTCTCAATGAGAATATTCTCATTGCCATTCCCAAGCCTTGTGCCATTCCCATTCCCATTCCCATTCCCATTCCCATTCGACGCTGCCGTTGTCGTTCCATTCCACAGTTCATACGATAAAGTGTGTATAGATAAAGTGTATCTGTGTGCAGCCATAGCTTCTATATATATATATATATATATATATATATATATATATATATATATATATATATATATATATATATATATATATATATATATATATTTAACGCTTATCGGAAATATATAGTTGTATGCATTTAGCTGGCTCATATCAGCAACAGCAACCAGCAGCTGCCCAGCTCTCAAGTTGAGGCGTATCTATAAAATGCATATCTCTTGCTTTTGCTTATGTTTTCTTTTTTTTTCGTTTTTTTTTTTTCTTTACTGAACAGCCCAAAAGCTGCAAAATGTGCGTGTGTAATTGTTGCTGGCAGTTGATGATGATGTTGCTGCTGCCGATGTTGCTGATGCTGCCGATGTTGCTGTTGCCTTCAGCTTTTGCTGTTTTATTGCTGGTCCATTAAATCGGCATCGAGCGCTTGGGCTTTGGCGCGTTGCGCTTTTTGAAAGTTTTACCCGTTCGGCGGCAATTTTTGTAGCATTTTTCTCATATGCTACAATTTATTTTTATTATTTTTCTGCCATTTTATTTTTAATTTTTTTTTCACTTATTTTGTCAAGCTGGTTGACGCCGTTTAGCCAAAAGGTTTTTGACATTGCAACGCTCGAAGGTCTTTCGATTGGCCGACAACAACAACAACAAGAGCAATCGAGTCGCTCGCTAGGAATTGGGAATTTAATATCTAACGTTAACGTTCTCGAATCGCTCCAAGCTTTCGACTTTGAGACTGGAAAACTAAATGTGAACTAGGAATATTTTTCTCGAAAAAAAAAAAACTGAATTCTTGATGATATTTAAGCACATGGAATAGCACTTTTATGTTAATATTTATTTATAAAATGAATATTTAATTGTTTTTTTTTTTTTCATATCTCATATGCCGCCCTGTGTCTCAGCTTGGTTAGCTAACTAACATTTTCTTATACAGTTAGTATATCTCTTAGAAATATATATATATAGAATTGTTTTATATTATTTCAACTCGTGAAATTTGAAGCTTTTCGTAATGATTTTTATAGAGTAATATTAACTATTTATTATTCATATTCAGTCATATCTTTAGCAAATGCGAACTGGGCAGCACTTTTGCCTACAATAAGAATATAATATATTCATGCTTATTTTCAATTTTTTCTTTTCTCTATAATCTCACTATATTTAGCTGGTTTTCTCAACCGCTTTTCATACATCAGAAATCTTCAACTCTCCGTTACCTTTCGTGAGAGAAATGGGCAGCACTGCACCTGTTTCTTCTCCCCGACTGAAAATATACTCGTACTTATTCGGCAATTTTGTTTCTTAAGAACTTTTTGTCCGACTGCGACTCTTATGGCTGGCTTAGAGCCAGAGTTCTCTACATTTCAATAAATTTTCGTGTGCTGCACGACTTGGAGACTTTTTTATGGTCGTTTAGCACTTGTTATGCTGCCTGGCTGGCTGCCTAGCACGCCGCACGTAATTCTCTGCTTTGCCAGCTATTTTGCTGGATATTTAGTACCGCGCACGTAGGCGGATTTCTGCATGCGAAACTCGCTAGCGTTATGCATGCGTTTTCAAACGCACTCTATCTCGTGCCCCCTCGTACCCTCTCGTGCAGCCATTTTCAGAGTTTTTTCATCGTTCTCGTGGAGGTTCTTTCTAGAATTTCCCTTTTAGCCAGAGTTCTACATGCAAAAGTCGCTAGAGCGCATTTTAAGTCGCAATGTTCTCTAACTGCCCTGACTATGTTTAATTTAGTAATTTATTAATTTACTTAATTTGTTTATATTATCTAGTTTTTGTTCAGCCAAGACAGTTTTCAACATGGTAAAACTCACAAGCATTTAAAATTTTGTAAATTGAATTTTTTACTGCGCTTTATTTTATTTCATTTTCTTTTCGTCGTTTTTCTTTTATATTTTTATAAAATTACAGTCAAGACAAATTTCAGCTTGCGAAAGTCGCTAGCGTTTTGCATGCGTTTTAAATCGCTATCTTTTTTGTGGTTCCTTGCGCTGCGCTTGCTTTGCTTTATTTCGCTTCGCTTTGGGTTTATTTTCGTTTCAGTTGTTTTTTGGTCTTCCAAGAGCACGGTATGAAGTTCCTACGAGTATTTAAATTGAACGTAGGAACTCTATACCTCGCTGATGGCAAAAACCAGGTAGCATACTTTGAAATTCCTCTCTTTTTGCAGCATTTCCTCTTTCACAGAAAACCTTCAAAAATTCACTTTTTATTATTTTTTTTTCGTGCCTGGGGGAATATTTTTTTAATGCTTTTGCATTGCTTCTCGTCGTGCCTTTGGTTCGTTTCTTACAGTTGAATTTTTCAGTTTCCTGCCATTTTCAAATTAGTTAAGAATTTCGGGTTTTAAAATTTTTTTCAAAACATTTTCATTTAAATTTTATAAAAATTTGTCGAAATTAGTTAATTTTTGATTTATTTATATTTTGTTTCGTGTTTCCAAGAATGTTTTTTACATTTTCAAAAAATTTTTCTTCAATTTTCATATAATTTGAATTAATTTGGATTTAATTTTTATGAATTTGCATTAGTTTGCACACATTTTGCACACTAAACGTTTATTTTTAATAATTATTTATATTAGCGTTGTTGCCACAGGCGTTTGAGTTACTTTAACTTGGGTTTTTATACGAAATTTATAATAATCGCGCAAAAAACGTAACGTCAGCAACACGGAGCGATTAGTGAGCGTGTACTGGCAGCTCCAAAAGCCAACTGAGCGAAAAGCAACAAAGTCGCACTGAAAATGACTCGAACTCGGGAAGCAGAACGCGGCGTCGACTGCGGCTGCGCGGCGGCGTCGCTGTCGCTATTGGGTTGCCGGATCGGTATGTACGCGTATGTGCCTGTAGTGCTGCCGCTGCAGCGGCTGCTTATCTGCTGCTGCTGCTGCTATCAATCGATAATCATCAGATTAGAAAACGCCGACGTTCACTTGTGCACGTAAGCAGTAGCATTAGCAGCAGCAGCAGCAGCAGCACCAGCAGCAGCAGCCGACGCAGTTGCAGCAGCAGCAGGCCCCCAGACGCAGAGCGCAGCAATAGCAGCAGCACTGCTACAAGTGCAACTCACACACAAACACACCCACACGAACGAACGATCAAGAAATTCCAGTTAAACAACAACAACGAGCAAATGCTGCATACGTTTTACCGTTAACACAACTGAGCACGTTCGCCATCAACAAGCGACTGACACCACAAAGCTACAAAGACCCGAAGCCGAGGCCGACTGTCGGTTTGTCGCTGCCGCTGGTTGGTTGGTTGGTTGCTGTTTCAGTCTCTGCGCTGCTGCGCTGTTGCGTCGCTGCTTTCGTTTCTATTGCTGTTGCTGCTGCTGCTGCTGCCGCTGTCGCTGTTGCTGTTGCTGTCGCGTCGCTGCTGCTGCTGGTGCTGCTGCTGCTCGTGCTGGTGGTGGTTTGTTGCCCTCAACGCGTGTGTGTTGAGTAGCAAAGCCGTCGCTGCAGCAACATGCCGATGCAGCGACTTCGTGTTTTTTGTAGCTTTGTCGCGCACGCATCGCAAGTATGACGCAAGCTCTGGCAAACGGTGAAAGCTGTTTTGTTTGTCGCTTTGAAGTTTCTGGCCGTGCTGCAGCAACCGTTGCTGTACTCGCTGCTTTTGTTCTACTGTTTTGCGTGGGCGCCGCACGCGTTGCCAACTCAATTAATAGCAAAATAAAGCAGCTTTTAATTAATGAAAATTAAGTAGTGAACAAATACGCGCACACACAGACACACACATGCACGCATGCATAAAAGCGCACACATTTCAAGGCCAATAGCATCCAACAGCAGCAGCAGCAGCAGCAGCAGGAGTTGTACAACAATAAAAACAACAACAACAACAACAACTCTCATGCTTTCGCAAAGGGAGTTCGATGATCTGTTTACGATTGTTTTGCGGCCCGCCGTCGATTGCCCGCTGCGGAGGTTCTTTGTTGTTGTTGTTGCTGTTGTTGGTCGTTGCCTTCGCGAGCAGCAGTGTGCGTATAGACACGCTACACACACACACACACACACACACATGCATACATGTATGTACATATGTACATACATGCATAAGTAGGCCTACACGACGCTCGCAGCGCAGTTAACGTTCGCTGTCGGCTCTGCGTATGTACAGTAGCACGTTTCAAGTGTATTTGCACACAGATACACACACACACACACACACGCAAACTTCGGCACACGAAATGTGTGTACATACATGCATGCATACATATGTATGTATGTATGTATGTATGAATATGTTGTCATAGATATTTATCTAGATACGCGCGCACGTTTGCCGGTGGCTTTTGGCGCCTTATTTTGTTTCTCAGCGAGCGCTAAACATATTTTGGCGCCTTTTTTTGTTCCGCTGCGGCCACCGTCGCTGATTAACACCTCGTAGCCGTTGCTTTTCTTCTTGTGGCCAATTCATTAGCAAATTCGGCACGTGCGCGGTGTGCAGGTGTACATTTTTCTCTCATTTCTCTCTCTCTCACTCACTCTCTCTCTCTCTCTCTCTTATTCTGAATAATAAAATCAATTAAATATCTAATTTCTGATATATATATTTTTTTTTAATATTCATAGATATTTCTCTACTAAGATCTTTGTATACGATAGATACTGTTTACCGTACAGTCAGTTAACGGGCATAGAATATAGCATAGAAGAACAATGTTCCGATTTCCGATAAGAATTTGACGTAATGAGTAAAAAATTTGATGTTTGCCGGCCCGTTCCACGGCGATCGTTGATAATGGCAAGTGTCATGAGATACTTCAACAAGTCATAATTGGATTAGTGAATCGACTTGTAATTAGAGAGTATCTGTAGGTGAAGGGAAGGAGAGAGAGAGAGTTACAGAGAGAAAGAAATATGAAGAGAGAAAAAGAGAGAGTGATAGGGAGAGAAATAGACAGAGAGAGATAAAGTGGGAGAGAAAGGGAGGGAGGGAGAGAGAAAGAGAGAGAGAGAGAAAGAGATAGAGAGAGAGAGGGAGAGAGATAGAGAGAGAGAGAGTTAGAGAGAGCGAAAGAAATATGAAGGGAGAAAGAGAGAGAGTGATAGGGAGAAAAATAGACAGAGAGAGATAGAGGGGGAGAGATAGAGAAATAGAGAGAGAGAGAGAATGAAATAGATAGAGAGAGAGAGAGAGAGAGTGAGAGAGTGAGAGAGTGAGAAAGGGAGGGGGAGAGAGAGAGAAATATGGAGAGAGAGACAGAGAGAATGAAATAGATAGAGAGAGAGAGTGAGAGAGGGATAGAAAGGGAGGGAGAGAGATAGAGAGAGAGAAAGAGAAATAGAGATGGTGAGAGTGAGAGAATTGGAGAGAGAATGCCATTTAGAAAGCATAGAGAGTATGCATTATAGAGTATTCACTATTCGTTAGCTTCGCTTAATGCCTTGGCTGTCGATGACATCACGCACTAACTGCACTTTACGTATTCATTTTCAAGATTGTTCGGAAAGAATCAGTCAAATATAATTCAAATTGATGTGCAATCAGATTCTAAGATCTATACGAAGACTCACACGCACACACACACACACACACACACAAACACAAACACATATGCAACTTTACATTAAGTTTTGGCGCGTTTCTCTGTTTGACTCTGAGCCTGTCAGTCACTGTAGCTGTGTGTGTGTGCGTGTGTGTGTGTGTGTGTGTGGCGTGCGAAAGTTTGCGCTGCTCTCAACTAAACTTTTTGGCTGTGAAATGGCATGATGAAATATGTAAATGTTAACAATAATATAAAAAAAAACTGACACAGACAACAACCTGTTTCCAAGCGGACCGCATCTACATACATACACAAAGATACATTTGTATCTACACACACACACACACACACATACGCACACACACAGACAGCTAGATTTTTGTTGGACTTGATTTTCGCTTGGTTGAGTTGCTTTGTTGTTGTTGTTGTTGTTGTTGTTGTTGTTGTTGTTGTTGTTGTTGTTGTTTTTGCAATTGGTATTTGATTTCTGTGCGTTTTTTGAAGGTCAACTTTTATTTAATGTATTTCTTTTTTGGCCGCGTTTCTGTTTTTGTGCTTGTTACCTGTGCTATTATACCCTGTAGCTATTAAAATGGCCCAAGCAAAAAAGCCAAATGTGGCCTATACGAAGTTGAGTGTAACTGGCCGAAGGCAAACCAACTGAAAATCAGTTGTCACATTAAATGATCAGTTATTATATACATATATATTCTTTTAAGTAATCTGTGGAATCTTCAGATTCGTCTTTGGCTCGACTTCTTATCTGAGTAGATATATGAAAAAAAATAAATTAAAAAAATATATATATATATATATAAATATATAAAATATATATATATAATTAGATACTATATAGAAAATATATATATATATATATAATATAAAAATGTACATACTATATGGAAAATATAATGAAGTATAGATTCGACCAGAATTACTCCTATATTCCAGTCTCTCTCCATGATTATAAGAAGAATTTGTATATATAAAATTAAATAGATTTTAGAATCAAGTATCTTTATAGAAATATATAAAAAATAATGTATTTTTATATTATATTATTTTTTATATATTTCTATAATGATACTTGATTCTAAGATCTATTTATTTTATTTTTAAAATGCTATGGATGAGCTAGCTACATTCTTCTCTTCTTTTATTCTTCTCTTCATACAATTAGAATTCGAATATATATTGATATTATATTATTCATATGCATATGAAACTTATGAGAGAGATAGAGCATTTGCTAGTCGATCACTCAATTAGAATGAACTTTTGTTTTCACTTTTTGCTCGCGGGTTTAATGAGCCGTTTGCGTGGATATCTAGGCTGATTGGGTGAGAATTGGCTCTTTGATGAGTCGAGTTCTTGATAGTTATGCAACGGTAATTCGGGCTAGTCTAAAAATAACTACGAATAACAAAAAATAACTAAACTTAAACTGGAATGAAAAGCAGTGGAATTCAAATTAAAATTTAAGTATTTATCGATTTGCTAGCATTAGCATTAGCTGATAAGGTGAATAGATTCTATGATAGAGTAGTCTCCATTCGCAGAGCGACGTGCCCGAAAGCAAGATTAATGTGAGGCGTTGGCCTCTACAAGTTCGCCGATTAGCGACAACTGCCAAGTCATAGCCTGCCTCGAGCGCCTTCGAATCCCAATTACCGTCGTAAGCGGGCCAATGTGTCAGAGTGAAATGACGCAATTGTCGGGCCAATTATACACTTTAATGGGCTGATTGAAGAGAGCCAAGCGAAAAGCATCTCTCTCCAAATTCGAGCTTTGAAAAGATGAACATAAATTTGAAATTTATGGCTGACACTTCAGCGCACGGCACAGATTTACGACTCTGCTCAGCGAGTCCGTGCATACATACATCAACGTACATCAACAGCTCTTTTCATAATCCCTTCGCCACGTTTCTATTTGTATTTATTTATTGCTATTATAACTAATATTTTGTATGTTTATTTCCCGCTGCCGTCGCCTCGTTTTTTTCGCGTTTTTTTTTTCTCGAAAACTTGGTCAAAGCTTGGAACAAAAAAAAAAGTAAATAAATTATAATTTGTTATGTTTATGCTGAAGTGTTGGGCGACGTTATGTATACGCTCTTCGGCTGTTTCCCCACAGCCACGCCATATATATATATAAATCTATGCGACGCGTAGGTGCAGCCAAAAGCCACAACGGCCACACATTTTCATTGCTCGTAACACGCCCCGTTTCGTTGGACCCAGCTACCTAGTGAAGACCTTCGCCCGAGGGGTATATCGAATTCGCTGAGTAGTAGAGACATCGCTGTCTTTCAATTTGAAATTGAATGAAATTAAAATTCAATTTATCAAGAATCATAATGAAGCTATCATCGTATTTTGAATATATTTTCGAATATTAAATTAAATTAAATAAATTTAATGAAATTAAAATTCCATTTATCAAGAATCAAAATGAAGCTATCATTTTTGAATATATTTTCGAATATTTAAAAAAATTTGTTTTTATATATTATATTGATCAGAGGATAATTTATGTATTTATATATTTAAATATTTATATATTTAATATTTATATATTTATATATTTATATATTTATATATTTATATATTTATATATTTATATATTTATGTATTTATATATTTATATATATATATATATTTAAATATTTGTATATTTTTTATTTTATATATATTTATTTATCGCCGAATTTTGATATGTTATTTTGCCGCTCAAAAGTTTTGAAAAATAAATTTTAAGCTTTAATATATATTTTTTATATATTTGTTTTATTTATATTTTATAGATTTAATATATGATTTTTTTTCAAACAATTCTACATAAGTTCAACTTGAATTTGAATTTGATAAAGTTTTCGAGTATTGTTATAGTATTGCATTACTACTTGTAAGTTAAGATCTCTGAATAGCAACAGTTTTTGATAATAATTTAAGATCGGACTCTCTAAATTCTAAATTCCAATGAGTGCAGCGTAATCATAACATTTTCTCTAGAATTTATTGTAATTTCAATTTGATTTCTTGAAATAAAAACTGTAATTTTATAGGGTGCAGGGTATCTGCCGGGCTAGCATGCAGTGCAAGTTGCAGCTGACTTCGTTTGGTGTCTTATTTTTTTTTTTTTTTTTTTTTTTTTGATATTCATTTTCGAAAATTTGTTGTAGAAATTTCGTGTTGGATATTATGTTTTCACTTTGAATATAATTCTTGTTGATCACTCATGAATTTCAATGGAACTTACGACATAAATCAGCTGCGAAGAATCCTACGCACCAGCTAATGACTTGTATATGCAGATAGCTCTTCTCTCTTTGTGTTTCTGTTATTTGTTTTCTTTTCTGGCTGGCTGGGAGCGTGCTCGCAGTATCTGTAGCCTGTACTCTGACTCTGACTCTGACTCTGACTCTGACTCTGTATTTGTATCAGTCTGTGCTCTGACATCATTTTGCTCAACAGTTGCCGATTGCTTTTCAATTGCTCATCGAGTGCTTTGGGCGCTGATAAGAGCAGCGCTCTCGCAAAACGCTTTATATATTCAAGAAGGTGCGCTGACAATAAAGATAAACCCTGGATCGGAAGTCCGAAGTTGGCCAACGGCTGTTCGCCTCGGCTCAGCTCTTGGCCAAGTTTTTGGCACAGTTTTCGTGCGGCAGCGGGTGCAAGCGAGACAGCCATAGGGCGACGCCTACCAAAGCGCGTGTGAGGGCCAAGCACAAACATGGCAGTCGAGCTCTGGCTCTGCCTTCGCTTTGGGCCAAGACAACCACCACAAGCAGCCACGATAAAAGTCACAAAAGTTATGAACTACCCACAAAGGAGCACACTCTGTGGGGGTGTGTGGCACACATGTACACATATGCCACTCACACACACTCACACACACACACACACACACAAACACACATACTCGTTACTTCGACTGCGGAACAGTTGGAAGTTGGTTAAGTGTGCTCAGCTCTTCGGCTTGGCCTATTGATTATTGTTTTCCTATGGATTGACTTTCCTCACTAGCCTTGACCTTATCGCCATCCTTGTTTAGCAATGTTTTTATTTTCGGTTAGCCCTCGCTCCTGCTCCTGCTGCGTTGCGTGACTATTAAGTATTTGACTGTTTCTTGTTTGCTGTTGCCTTTTGCAGAAATGTCTCATAAAAATGATTAATGGCTAATTGTGGACGTTGAGCTGGAAGGGAGAGAGAGAGAGAGAGAGAGTCCTGTAGCTGTGCTTTAATGAGCCATAATTACAACAGCCGAAAAGGCAAGAGACAGTGCAATAGTCTCTCATATTACTATAGATCGAAAGATTAAATAGTTAGACGACAGATATAAATGAAGATAAGGACGCCTTGGCTTGTTTATAGATTAGTTTTCCATTTTTTTTTTTTAAGATAAGTAACAGTAAGTAACAGCATTTCTTCTATATCTTCATATCGATGAGGTCATAGTGAGGAGAAATATGACTAACGTCGGGGGAAGCGTTGCTTATCGCCTCGCCCATTACTGCTGATAAAGCAGTTCTCAATAAGCTACCTTCGGGGCGTATGTATATATATATAACTTCATATATATATATAATTTTATATATTATATATAATTATATAGCACCCTCAATTGCGATATAAAAATAGTATCGAAATGGGAATTAAATCAAGTGTCATTTCCAGTCCGCCTTATTGATGTACAAATATTGTCTAACAGCCAGCTCTTGAGCTGTTAAGACAAAAGCCAACACGCCTTTTCAGCCAGTGCCAGTGCCAGTGCCAATGCCAATGGCAATGCCATTGTGAACTTGCACTTCAGATTCATAATTCGCAAACTTCAGTGCTTTTCTCTTCGTTTTGTGCTCGCAAATCTCTGGCTAAATAAATACTTGGCAGCCGCAAAGTTGAAATTTCCACTTCCACTCCCAGGCGATCAATTGATCGAGCATGTCAATCATACACATGTATATATATATATATATATATATATATATATATATATATATATATATATATTTGTATGTGTGTGAACACTTGGAAATCAACTCAGTCAACAGCAAAAATATATTTGAAATGAATTCAGCTGCTTTTGTTCTGGTTTGAGCTTGTTGCTACTTTCGGGCTGCTTTGTATTGTTGCTTTGCATGCGTTTGTTTTGCAATTGAAATTCAATTGAGCTGCGCAAGGGGGCGTGCCAGGGCGGACTGGCGGGTCTGCAGTTAACTTCTTGGCTCGACTGCGGCTCTGGCTCTGGCTCTGGCTTTGGGTCGACTTCTGCACCATGTAAATGCAAATTCACGCAGCGCTGGCGGGCAAAATACCTTTTGAGCTGGGAGAAAGGTGCCGGAGCGAGAGAGAGAGAGGGAGAGAGAGGGAGAAAAGGGGCAGCCCCAGAATCAGCAGCTGCCAGCGCTCAGTCTGCCTGCCCTGCGCTTCAGCAATTTGCAAATTTACAAGTTCTACATACGGGACGCATGTTTAATATCAAATTATGAAAAGGCAGCCTCGCCAGCAGCAGCTGCTGCTGCTGCTGCTACTGCTCCGACTGGCTCTGCTCGCTTTCCTTCAGTGACAGCGATTGCATTTTCAAGTGCCACACGGCAACATTTGTATGCAAATTGCCTGGGCGACTGCACGAGTACAACATGTTGCTGCTGTACCAGTTGCTGTCGTTGCTGTTGCTGTTGCCGTTGCTGTTGCCGTTGCTGTTGCCGTTGCTGTTGCTGTCGTTGCCTCATCTTTTGCCTTGCGGTCGACTGCAAATAAAGAACGCATTGAGTTTTTATTAGTTTTTGATGATGCTCATAAAACGACACGACGGCCGCGCTGATAAAAATCTGTTTGCCTAAGTAAAGTGAGGCATTTAAAGCGGCCAGAGACGGACTCTGCAGTCAGTGAGACGCTTTCAATTGAATGACTCAGGCGGGATTCGATTGTAAAGTGTAGCTAACCGTTGCTAAATGCTATAAAATGCCGCAAGTGTTGAGTTCTCATCGAGTGCCGTCTGACTTTTACGGCCAGCGCCTGATTGCCCAGCCCCAGCACCAGACCAGTCACAGCGCCAGAGTCAAAGTGAAAGATTTTGTAATCCAATCAGATGAAACGCTAGCAAACGCTGCAATTATGTCCAGTTGCCCAGGACTCTGCATAGCGCAAATGATAATGACTGCAACGGCAACCTGCCGCATGCCACACATCACAGTAATTACACCCGTGATGGTCTGATGGTATAGAAGGCAGTGAGGGAGGTGGGCCGCGGCTAGAGTGCTACCTTTTAAACAATTACTTTAATCGTTGCAGCCCTGCAAATGTCATACGAACTAAAGCATTAAATGGACTCTTAGCTAAATTAACATGCAGTAGCTAGAGGCAGGGGCAGGGGCAGGGGCAGGAACGTGGGGGTGGCGTTGTGGTAATGAGCGAGAGCGATTGAGAGGGAGATAGGCACAGTGCGATAAGCGAGCAACCTTAGGCTCAGCCAGACGCGCCCCTTTGCTCGTACAATGTGTGTGTGTGTGTGTGTGTGTGTGTGTGTCTATCTGTCTCTATATTAGTGTGTGCCATTTGCCAGTCTAATGACACAACATTTCATTAAAAATAATTTCACTAAACATTTGACGTATTACGTCCAATTGGCATTTCTAATGACAAACACACACACACGCACGCAGCTCATAGAAATAGAAATAAATGAACATAATGGTACTAATCGTCAAACATGTATTTACATAGGTTTGTTGCCGAGCCTGTTCCATTCTAGTTGCTGCTGCTGCTGCTCTTTGAATTCTATTTTATTTCAGCGTGTATCGGTTTTTTTTTTATTTTTTTTTTTAATTTCTTATTGCCGTCCAGCAATCATATAATTATAGTGCTTGGGAGCGTATTTAGTTAGCTGTTGCTGCCAGCGCAGAGGCGTCGTCGCCAAGGCGCAAGTTGTGATTGTTATCTTCAAATGCTCTTGGGCGACCCCCGCTGCTGACTAAGCCTCTGTGCGGCCAAACTATCGAAAGTCCATTAAAATGAGAAACAAAAAAACTGTTGATAGAGCTTAGACCAACGTGTGATTCAAAATAGATTTTATTGTAGATCGCTATCTTATTGTGTGCTCATGTTTTCCCACTGAGTAAATGGGCCACACTCACACACACACACACACACACACACACACACACACAGACAGTGAAACCAGTTGAAAATTGCTGCTTGTTGCAGCTGCGACAAAATTCGTGTAGCTTAAACAAATATTTGAGCGCGATTAGGCTGGACAATCACTCAGCGGCCTGCATTGAATGCCATCAGCTGGATCAGATGTGTAGAGCGCAGGCCAAACTCGACTGAAATTATACTATTTGCTGTCAATCAACGTCAGTGCCAAAGCCGAGCCATAAACAATATCGAATTTCTGGCCACAGAATACTAATTAAATTACGCAAAAAAGGCAACAGCAGCAACAGCAGCAGCAACAGCAGCAACATCAGTCAGTTAAAAGTGAAGTGAAAAGCAAATGACAGATTTTAAATGTTCAGATAAACACAACAACAACAGCAACAACAACAACAACAACCAACACGCACTTGTCAAAAGGAAACATTTCAGCAGCAATTGTTGCTGTTGTAATGTTGCTAATAATAATAATGTTGCTGCTGCTGTTGCTGCTGCTGCTGCTGACTGTTGCAGTTGCTAATTTTAAATGGCAACAACAACTTTTGCACTGAAGTTTTCCCTGTTTGTTGTTGCTTGTAATGTATTTTAATTTATGCTTGGTTGGCAATACTTTTGGCCAGCAGCAGCAGCAGCAGCAGCAACAGCGCGCTGTAAAATTGCGCGTAAAGAAATATTAATTTTAATTTAATGAATTAAACACACACATACGCTGCACTTATAAATATATATATATATATATATACATACATACATACATACATATATATATATATATATAGAGACATCAGCAGTGGAATTTTTGAAACCGATTCCCTCTTTCGCAGCAGCAATTGTTGCTGACTCACTTCGCGCGTCGCCTTGGCACAATCTAAATACACACACACACACACACACACACTCTCACACACATACGTATATGAAACATGAGTTTCTCTTCTTCTCTGCTGTCAGTTTTAGCTTTTGCTGTTTTGCTTTGCTTCTTCTGCCGCGCTAAGGCCTAAATGTGTTTTATCTATTCGTGTATTTGTTGTGTGGGATTTGTCATTCATAAAAAATGCATTCGAAACGTGAAAGCAATTCACCGTGCACCATGCAAGAGTCAATGAAATGAATTTATTTTAAAATGAACATTGTATATATATTATATGGACCGAGCGAGCTGACTGTGGCAACAGTGGGCGACAGAGAGAAAGAGAGAGAGAGATAAAATTTAAGAAAAATCTTTTTAACAGTTTCAATTGAAATTTTTTACATTTGATATTGACTTAAATAAATCATTTAAATGATACATATTTAAGTTATAAACTTCGTTCAATTATTTGAATATTATTTAGTAATAACTGCAACAGCAGCAACTCCCTGAGCTCGCTCTGCTCTTCTGCTCTTATTAACTGCTATGTAGATCTTTGCACTGGGTTAAAATCAATAAATCTTATATAAAAATCCGCAAAAAGTAGCTCAATAGAAAGTAAATGAACCCAAATATATTTTATTATTATTTTATATTACTTTTAATTAATTCATTCATTTAATTTTCATTTTAGAATCTTAGAACATTTCATGGAAACTATTCCCAATTGCCAGATGTTAAAGATTAGTAATAATAACATTAATGCCCAGGATATTTGGAGCATTGCAGCTGATGGGAAACTCAACAGATTAATTAGTGGAAAAAATATATTATTATAAAAAATAAATATATATATAAATATTTATTTAAAATCCTATATTTATATATATTTATTTATTTATATATAAAATAAAAATAAATAAAACTTTATATGTATATAGTTTATTTATTTCAATTTTAAATATATAAATATAAATATTTCAAGTAAAATATTATGTATAAAATATCTAAAATATATATCTCTTGGCATTTAAATAACAATTGAATTTTCAAATATTCAGTCATAAACCGAGCAAGCTTAGCTAATGACTAAATATAGAAACTGATTAAGCAGTGTTTATGCCAATGAGCAGGCTTTATTTATAGCCAAGTCAATTGTAAGCTCTCAACAGCAACAATCGACTAGATGTTGGCAACATAATTAAAAATGCAGGCAAAAGCAATGTACAATTAAATTAGCCAAAGTTGGATTTTGGCTTGGAAGTGGAGAGCGCGCGCTTTGCTGGTTACTTTAGCTGGGTCGTTGCGGCTTTATCTTTATCAGCCATGCATCGCCAGTTGGCAGTTGGCAGTTGCCACATTGCCACATTGCCACATCGCCACATGGCCATGTTGCCACGTTGCCACGTTGCCTGTCGGTTGCTTGCAGCTATTTCCTGTCAGATTTTGCATAAATAATTTTTGATAATCAGAGCTGTGCTGTGACGGGCACATAAATTTAATTAGCAGCATATGCTGCATTTAATTAGCAGTAAGCTCATGACTGCCATCTAACTGTTGCAGCGGCAGCAGCAGCAGCAGCCGCAACAGTTGCACGTTGCACGCTGCACGTTGCAATCGGCGCGTAGTTAATTGAAATTCACACGATGCGAATGCTCAGTTGCTCATTTGGTAGGCCGACTGCGTGCCCGTTGTTGTTATTCCTATTTTTCATTATTTAGCTGATGCATTATTATTATTTTTATTATAATTCCTTTCTATTTTTCAGTGCAGTGCATCGCATTGCATTGCATTGCATAAGCCAATTGGCAGCCTGTTGCTGACGTTGCTGCTGTGCGAAAGGGGCTCGAGCTAGCTCGCTGCCTCTGCATATGTGGCATGCATAATTAGCAGCCTCGAGCTGGCTCTCCCTCGGCTGCCGCGCTATTAAGAATTTTCATTTTCATTTTCATTTTCATACATATTACCAACAATATGTAATCAAAACACAGATGCACTCAGCGTGCGTGTGTGTCCCACTTGCTATCTCGGTCTCTTCTCCTTCGCCTTCTCCTTCTCCTTCGCCTTCGCCTTCTCTTTCTTTGTCTCTTTCTCTTTTTAATGAGCCATTAAGCTTTAGATTTTTGTGTTTAGATACGCCCAAAGTTTGTCTATCTCGAGGAAAACGCTCATATGATATCTAAGGCGTTTCCACGAAACGAATTAAGTTATTAGATACGCTCGAGCTGGAAAACTGTGTGCCAGCCCATAGAATCAATTTGAGAGATTATGTTCTCTGAAACTTGTTGAAATGTTGGACGATTCACAAGAAACGAAACAACATGTTGCATTCATATTTCAGGTAGGGTCAAACACTGACTCCCTCTACCCCCGACGCCTCAACAGACACTGCCTCAATCCTGCCTTCACTCAGCTTTGCACTCAGAGTTAACTTTTCCGCTAGCCTGTCTGCCTGTCTGCCTGTCTGTCACTCAAACTCTGTATGTCAACTGCAAATGACTGTCATTTCGCCACAGCTCACAAACAGAAAGTTGAGAACTTTATTAAAATTGTGCACACAATTTAACAACAACAACAACAACGAGAACAACAACAACAACAACAACAACAACAACAACAACGATGTGGCGGTTTTTATGTGTTGATTTCCAACTGTCAAAAGTTTGTTTATTTGTATTTACTATCTCTCTTTTATTTTTAATATTATGTTACTGCTTGCTCAAATGTTGTTGATATAAGCTAATTTTAGATATTGAAATGTGCAAGTCTCACCTAGCAGCAGACAGGGACACAGAGCTTGTGTGAGAGAGTGAGAGAGAGAGGTAGAGAGAGGTAGAGAGGGAGAGAGTCTGTGTCTGTATTGCATGTGAAAATTTGATCAAACAATGATACAAATAATAATAATACAAAATAATCAACAGTACAAACATAACAACGAATCGTATTACAAAAGCAGTTAGACAAATAGGCAAATAAAACCAGATAGAAGAGTTAACTGCAGAGAGAGAGAGAGAGAGAGAGAGAGAGAGCGAATGAGAGCGGGCAGACGGCCTGACGACAACTGACGCTGAAAGAAAGTCATGCCAACTGTCAGACAGACGGCCAGCTAGCCAGAGCCTAGGGCGCTTGGCTAGGGGCCCATAGCGAGGGGGCCCAGGGCCGGGCGCAGACAGACAAACAAATAACAAATAATAATAAAATAATAATTGTTTGTCAACATTCGTTTAGCATGTGCGCCATGCACATGTAGAGCGCAACACACATGTGTGCATGCATGCATGCATGTATGTATCTAGCCATACATCTATCCACGTCTATATCTACATCTATATCTATATAGACGCGTACTCAAGTACTTGCTAGTTGGCATTGCCCTAGCAGCAAAAGGGGTGTTTGATATGCGTTTTTTTCTTCTTTTCTTTACAATTGACAATTTCGTTTTTTTGTTCATTTTGGCATGAAATGTCATGAACAATTGTATACATGTGCATGTATGTGTACATGTACACATGTGTATAGAGAGAGAGCAATTCCCATTTAAACTGCGTTCTGCGGTTTCCCGGCTGAGGTGAATGCCACACGTTGGAAAAAAAGAGCATTTATAAAAGTTGAGAACTGTTTCAACTGGCATTCAGCACGTCATTTGCTTATTCAATTTCATGACACGATGTCGCCACACACACACACACACACACGCACACACACACACACACACACACGCACTCACACTCAGAGTGAGCTAGACTCGCGTGCGTCACATAGTAGAGAACATTTCTCTGCAACAACAACGCTTCGATAATTGATGATAAATGTTGTATAATTTGACAAAAACACCAGCTGAAGAACAAACGAACCTGAAAACTAAAAACGACAACAACAACAACAACAACAACAGCGAAATATGGAACCCGACAAAAAAATGGTAGAAAAAGAAGAATAAATATGCACACTCGTCGTGGCACCCGCAATTATCGCTAGAAAGCATTTCCAAATAATTACAACACATTTCCCACAGTGCACGTCGCATGATCATAGAGTATGCAGTTTATGGCATATTATTCCCTCAGATATTTAGTGGGGCGTGTCTGCGTAATTATGTAGTCAGTAATGGGCTTACGACTACCCTGTGGATACCACCTGAGACAGCAACTGAAACAGTTGTTCATTGAGGGGGCTGCGTGGGCGCCTGTGCAATCTAATGAATCAGCTGACCAGATTATGAATATATATATATGCATATATGTTTTATCATACAGAAATATTCAAATAGTCCAGTTTCCTTTAATTGAATTTACATGAGTATATTTTGGAAAATTTTTTATACATTTTTCTCAAGTTTATTGACAACTTTTTAATGCAAATTTCTATTTATTGTAAGTTTATTCCAGGATTTATGACAGGGAGAAAGAAAATAATACTTTCGTTTTAGTATATAGTATATATAAGGAAAAATGCAGGTGACTTTAATCGAATTTCGATGAGTGTATTTTGGGAATTAAGATGGATTTTTTTCCTAGTTTATTGACAAGTTTTTAATGCAAATTTCTATTTATTTAAGTTTATTCCAGGATTTCTGACAGGGAGAAAGAAAATAATATTTTGCTTTAGTATATAGTATATAGTATATATAAGCAATCGATGAGTGTATTTTGGGAATTAAGATAGAATTTTCCATAGTTTATTGACAAGTTTTTAATGCAAATTTCTATTTATTTTAAGTTTATTCCAGTATTTCTGACAGCGGGAAAGAAAATAATACTTTTGCTTTAGTATATATGCAGGTGCCTTGAATGCAATTTCGATGAGTGTATTTTGGGAATTCAGATACAATTTTTCTCAAGTTTATTTACAAGTTTTTAAAGTTGTAAGTTGTAAGTTTATTCCAGGATTTATGACAGAAAAAAAGAAAATAATAATTTTCCAATTGGACTTGCTTCCAATTTTGATTACGATCCAGTTTGATTTACGATTTGAAATCGGAAATGATTGGAATTTAATTGATTTCTTTCAGAATCGAATCGAATCGAATCGAATTGAATCGAAGGGATGCAATTTGGATCAAGCTATGAAGTATGGTCTATAGCAAAGGGTTTATGAACTGATTAGAAATATAAGTAACTTAAGCATAAAAAGCATAAAAAATGTTCCCTTCAGTATTATAGGGATCAGAGCTGATAGGATGTGGTCAATAATAATAATCAGCCGATATTTTTTGCAGTCATTACTTTTGCCCCACCCTGTATACGGCGAGCACACTCAGCATTGAGTGATAGAAATCTTCACAGATAGTCGCTAACTAAAGGCGAGTGTATTCTTATGTGCGTTTTATTATTATAGCCACAGCTCTGGGATATACACTTTGAAGAGTGTCGATGAGTAATTGCCTCATAAAAATTATGTGGAAATTAATTTTCAGCGCGTTTTCTGTGCATGCTCTGCCCATTTTCACCGTCAGCGCGCTTCTATTAATAAATGCCAAGACGAAAAAAAAAAACCAAACAAAAACAAAAACAAATAAACGAAACGAGCAAGAAAATATTGAAATATGAAATGCAGTTGGGGCCGCTCCCGCTCGCGCTGTCGTTTTGGGGCACTTGTCGTGTCGTGGTTCCACCTGCCAAAATTTCAAAAATACTCTCGCTACGTCGTCGCTTGACACTTTTGCCAGGCCCTGCGTCCCCAGTCACCAGTCCCCCCTTCCGCAACCCCACACCCCCTCTCCACTGCTAACAGTCGTTGCATTCGTGTGTTTTGGTTTTTTCTTTCTTTCCTTTTCTCTCTCTCCCATTTCACTTTGCGGCTATTTTTGGACCGATGCGCGTTCAAAGCCCGCGTGTTTTGTATTAAAATTAGTATGCAATATTTTTGTAAAAAAAAAACTTTAAATGAAAAAGGAATTCATGTTCTGCGTGTGTGTTTGTGTTTTTTTTTAAACTCGCATATTTATTTCGGATGCGTTGAAAATAAACCGTAAATAATCGCGTCGCTCCGTCGGTCGGTCGGTCGGTCGGTCGGTGGGGCGGGTTTACAATCGATTCACTTGCACACTCAGCGATCACACGAGCATACCCTATAAATACGGCTAAAGCCATATGAATATATAAATTATATATATGTCTGCATGTATATAGGTATTTCGATCTGTGGTTATATTTATAACGAGTTGCCTGCCTGCCTGCACTCGTCGCAACAAATTTCAAAATTATTGGTAATAAAAATCCACCTTCACTGCGCCACCGCCTACACGGCCACGCCTGCGGCGCCGCAGCTCGCCCCGCTCGCATTATGCATCGTAAAATCTTGATATTAATATAGTATGTTTTGGTAGCTGTCCGTCCGTCCGCCTGTCCGCCTGTCCGCCTGTCCGTCCGTCATTTGTGTGAATTTAAATATGTATTTAAAAATGAATTATATAAATATGCATAAGTTTAAGTTTAAGTGGGCACCGCTGACATTTAGCTGATTCTTGGCGCTGTTATTGTTTGCATTTTATTTATATTAATTCGAAATACTCTAACTGAGGGTAGCTCACAATTGTGAACGCACTTGCATATAGTGCATAGACTTGTGTCATGGCAATATATATGGTCTTCAAGCATATTATATAGCTGCATTGATATTCTTTAATGTTCAATTATAATATCGAATTCAGGCTTAAAGAGTATATAATCTTCTTCCATCTATCGGCGATATCCAATTTCTGTTTCAATACGGAAATCTGGTGTCGAAAGCTCGCAGCGAGGGGTCGTCGCACACAGCTGCCCCGGCTAATGCCAAAGATGGGTTTTATATTCATGCAATTTCGCTCTCATTAGGCTACTCAATGGCTGCAGAAGACAATAAAAAGCTAATGGCTTCAAGATTATATTTGGGCCGAAAAAGAGTGCCCCGCCGCTGCTGCCGCTGCTGAAATTATATGGAAATGTTTTCTAGAGCTTGCCTGCCCCTGTCGCTGCCCTGCTGCCCTGCTGCCCTGATAGCTGGTTAGTTGACTAACTGCAACTGCAGGCACATAATTTGCTGTCTTATTCGAGCTGCCCACACATTGTTTGCGCGGGCGAATGACGTCTTTTATTAATTTATATATATATATATATATATATATATATTTTTTATTTTGTTTTGTGTTGTGGGGTCCACACATTGCACTTCTGGGTTTCTGCTGGGTTTTTTGTGTTCTTGTTTGATGACAAATTGTCACGAGTGCATTGATGCAAAAAACTTAAATGAAGCGACATGCTGTTGAAATGTCTACAACGCCCTAATTCAGAACCGCCCTCTACGGCCGGGCCCAGCCACGCCCAGTTGTGGGTTAGCCCTTGCCCAGTGCATGCATACAGAAGATACACAACAAAGTACATTGCGTGCACTTGCAGATACTTGAGCGTCGAGCGTCCATTGTCAATTTTGGGCTTGTCTTTTGCAGCCGTTGCTGCTGGTTGTTGTGGTTGTTGCCTTCGTGTTCGGTGGCTCATCATAATGAACAATGTGAATGTACAACTTGAAAACTAATATGCCGGGCCATGAAAGGAGCAGCAGGCCAAGTGACTAAGCCCGCAGTTCCAGGCCCAGACCGAGAACCCAAACTCAGCCCCCCCCCAAAAGAAAAAAAAAAAACAATGGTTGGGTTATCTGGCTACCTCTTTAAATTGTTGTTGTTGTTGTTGTTGTGGCTGCTCTCGGATTACAGCCAAAAAAAAAAAACTAAAAACAAGAACATACGAGCGACGCTGTTGCAATTGAAAACCAAACTTGACATTTCTTGCCTGTTGTTGTTGTTGTTGCTGTTGTTGTTGCTATTGTTTTCGTGCTGTTTTGTTGGTTTTATGGATTGCCAAAAAAAAAAAAAAAAAAAAAAAAAAATGAAAACAGAAATTGAACTTGGACTGGGGGTCTGGTTCGAGCAAGCTTTAGCTGGTTACCGTTAGAAGGCGGCATATATCCTAAGTTCTGTCTCACTTTCACAGTTTCTGCTGGAGTCTCTGGCATTTTTATGTTTTCCTGGAAGCGTAAGCAATATGTCGCTGCGGGTGCGGAATTCCCATTTTGGGATCGAAGGGAGCAGAGCGAGAGAGAGGGAGAGAGAGTTGCCAATTAAATAAGCTGTTGTTTGTAACACAAGAGAACAAAATGAAAACGAAACGAAACGAAACGAAATGAAAGCAAACGAACCCAGTGCGCTGCCAGTGGCAGCAATAATTCAATTAGCACTGTTTCGTTTCATAAAAGTATTAGTTGATTTTTTTTAATTAATGTGCAGTTATCATGCAATCCGATTAAGAGGCGACTCCACTCGAAGCGACTCGACTCGACTCGACTCGACTCGCCTCGACTCCAGCCACTCGTAATTGCAAACTGTTTGTTATTTGTAGTCCAAGCGTTGTTGTTGCAGTTGCATTTGTTGTTATCTGCCAAGAATGCTAATTATAAGATTAGTGTAGACAGAGAGAGAGAGAGAGCGAGAGAGAGAGAGAGGAGAGAAGTGAAGTAGCCTCGTATCTCGGCATCTGCAACTGGCCAGCTGATAGCGCGCACGCACGGGACAATGGTTGACAACGATGTTGAGGCTTTGCCTGCCTGTCAGCAGCTACAGATACAGCTACAGATATAGACACACACACACATATATACATATAGCAACATATATACCTTTATAGATAGACGAAAATGGCCAATTCGCCATGGGTTTAGCCACAGCAATATTCATTTCGCAGTCGCCATCGCTTTCGCTTATGCTAGCTGGCCAAATGCAATGCTTATTTGAGAAATCTCTATGTGTGCAATGTGTTAGATAATATGTTTGCTAACAACACGCCTCATACATGCAGCCATGCGCTCGCATGTGGTTGCCAACCAGCATTGATTTATGGACTTTGCACATTTCGGGGCTTGGACTCTGAGTCAATAGAACACAAACATGGAATTACACTCGTAGAGCCAAAACAGCAATTAATCCTGAGTGAGAGAATGACAGAGAGAGAGAGCGAGGGTGGGAGAGAGATAGAGAAGGTGCGACATAAACATATATATTCATAGTTGATCATAATATTTGAGTTGGAAAGCTTTTACATCTTATTGAAACTTTATCTGTGCTTTTGTACCCACCTCTGCCACGCCTCTGTCTCTGCCTCTGCCTGTGCCTCACTAAATCCTTTCAGTCTGTCGATTATTTCCCATCAACTGCAACTCTAGTTTAAATATATATTTGATGTTTTTGAGAGGCAGAGGCAGACACAACAGCCTCATCAACCGCAGCAGCCGCAACTACAACAACAAGTTGTAGTGCGTCACCCAGAGCAGCATGCACGCATATATACATACATACATGCATGCATGCATGCATGCATACATGCGTACGTATGTGGCTATTTGTGTGTCTGCCCCAACTGCCACGCCTCTCTAGCATCATATATGCTTTTCTGTTTTTGCTCTCTCGCCTTTTTCTTCTTCTCCCTCTCCCTCTCCCTCTCCCTCCCCATCTCTCTCTCTCTCTCTCTCTCTTTGGTATCTGTCGTGTGCATCTCTTGAACTATCAATTTAAATGTCAGTTTAAATTGTTGAATTTTTCATTTCGTGGACTTCGTGCATGAAAACTATAAAATGGTTTTTATTGTTTTACGTTGTTTTCTCTCCGTCTATATGATTGTTGTTGTTGTTGTTGTTGTTGTTGTTGCTGTTGTTTTTAATCTTTAAAAACTTTGCTTAGAGAGTTGAAGAGCGAGGCAAGCCTATAAGAATGTGTCCATCTGTATGTATGTATGTATGCCTGTGTGTATACATACATGTATGTATGCATGCCTGTCTCTATGTACATATGTATAGAGATGTTCGCTGATATGCGACGGATGAGGGACTTTGGGGCACTTTAGGCCATGGCTGACTCCGGCTTGTTTTGGATTTCTGTATGGCGTATGGCGTATGGCGTATGGCGTATGGCGTATGGGGCTGGCTGGTTTTCAACATTTGACAGCAGCTGTCAAAAAAAACTTGAAAGAGTTTCGCCGAGACATAGACTCGAGTCCAAGACGTTCGGCCGACTTGCCCCAGAGCCCAAGTAAAAGTTGCAACGTATTTGTTCTCTTTGTTATTGCCACTTGGGGCACTTGGGGCCCTTTTGCTCGTTTTTGGCAAGTTACCAAGTTGTAGTTGTTGTGCTTACCTTATCGCCCAGTGCCAGTCAACTGTAAATGTAAGCGAAACAACAGGAATTTCGTTAGAATAAAGGAATAATTAATCTTTTCGATAAATAAATATTATATTGTATTTTATTATTATTATTATTATTATTATAATTATTATTATAATAATATTTAATATTATTATTATTATTATTAATAATAATAATTATTATTATTATTATCATTAATATTATTATTGTAATTATTATTATTAGTATTATCATTATTATTATTATTATTATTATTATTATTATTATTATTATTATTATTATTATTATTATTATTATTATTATTATCATTATTATTATTATTATTGTAATTATTATTGTTAGTATTATCATTATTGTTATTATTGCTGTAATTATTATTATTATCATTATTATTATTATTATTATTATTGTTATTATAATTATTATTATTATTATTATTATTATTAATATTATTATTGTAATTATTATTATTAATATTATCATTATTATTATTATTATTATCATTATTATTATTATTATTGGAATTATTATTAGTATCATTATTATTATTATTATTATTATTATTATCATTATTATTATTATTATTATTATTATCATTATTATTATTATTATCATTATTATTATTATCATTATTATTATTAGTATTATTATTATTATTATTATATTAATAATTGATTTTGTATCTTTGCTGCCTGACTTGACTCTGAAAAAACTCTTTCTAAGACACCCATGAAATGTTAGACAAATCGATTTCATTAGCCAACAAGACGTGGGCTATTAATTTGCTGCTTGTGATAAAGTTTGGGAACGGCTTTTACAGTTTCCGAGAGACAAAGGCAGCAGCACAGCAACAGCAGCACAGCAACAGCAGCAGCAGCAGCAGCAGCAGAAAGATTGTGAAGTCTCAATATTGTTTTGAGAAAGCTTAATTGTTTCTCAAGTAGACGCTTAGTGCAGCTGAAAAGCTTTTAATATCGCGTCCGATTGGGTCCGTTGTGTATTTGAAAGAGATTTATGGCCTGCATGGTGTTAAGGCCAGAGTTATTTTTGGCTTAATGCTACGGTCTTTAATCTTTCCAGCTTGTCTCGAGGCGCTTCGTCTATGCATCAGCAGATAATTTGTACAGTTCTTTTGTCTGGCCATTAAGAGCCAGCCAGGCAGGCAGGCAGACGCTGGCGATAATTGATGCCACCGTGCAGATGATTCAATGTGGCACAACAAAACCACACTTTTGGCAACTACTGGCCATCGAGTCAACAAGTTATTTGCCAAATTTGGCATTGATTGGAATCGGTTGTGACTGGCGGCACAAAAATAAACACAATCAAATTAATTAACTTGTTGTGCGCAATTAAAATGTCATTAGGCTATTATCGGCTTGGCATTATGAAAGGTTTTGTTGCCAAAATGCAGGGCGCCCTTGACATAAGCCGATGTGGTTATCGCGCCGAGGGTAGCCAGGCAGGCGCATGGCCAGGGGACAGGAGACAGGGGCAGAGAGCAATGTGCCAAAGTCAAAGGAGTCAAATGCAACCCCGAGCTCGAGTCTTTGTCTACTGTTTGCCATTTGTCTCTGTTGTTGATGTTGCCCTTTCAAATTGCCAATTATCGATGAATTGGCAAAAATACAAACAGACAGCAGTGAAAGGGGCGCGGCTGCGTTGCCAGCTTAAGCGGCTACAGGACCCTCTCTCTATCGCCCTCTCTCTCACTCCGCTTCTCTGCGTGTGCAAAGGACGCCTGCCATGTCCTGCCTGTCAATATATTGCAGTTCGCTTGTTGGGCTTGGCTCATGCGAGGGCTACGTATCCTTGCTGGGCTCCGTCTGCTAGAATTATGCAAATCAAATGGCACATATCGATGTCAGTTGCAATATTATTGCTGCAATTGAGTATTTTGCATTGCCAGCAATCAACGCTTGCCAGCCAGGGGTGGGAGGCGCAGCTCTGCGTGCAGCAGGACCTGGGCGTTGCCTGCATGCGGACAATCCTTCAAAGCAAATTGATTCTTTTGACAGAGCTGCAAATAGCCAAGCGATTCCCTAAACCTTTTCCTGACAGTCGGCAAAGTCTGTTTTAGGAAATATTAACTGAAATCCGAGCCATGCGGCAGCTGCGCATTGCCCTTCCTTGCAGCCACACCCTTCATCTTGTTACTCCTTTTTTTTTATATCATTTTTACATATGACTGCGTCTGTCAAAAACTTTTGAGGAAACCCATGAAAGAAGTAGAAAAAGCTAAAGAAGAAAAGGTTTTGCTTTTAATAGAGAAACCTAAGCAAACAGCGAGAATGAAAGAGTTTGGCCGTCGTTGCGGTCCTGGGTCTGCGCGATTTCCCTTTCGAATCGATGCACAGAAAATGGAAAAGAAATGAAAATACAAGTTGAAATTAATTCAGCAGTAAATACAATTTACAGGCATAAACGGGGCAGCAACGACTTTTGGTGCTGCCGCGGCGGCGGCGGCGGCTGCTGCTATTTAAAATTCAAATTACAAATCCTTTGGCTGGGCCCAGGACTTGCCAGATCTGGCTGGCCGAGCAACCCTTTCTTCTTACTTTGGTTTCTGGTTTGGTCCCGACACACAAATCGAACCCCTGCTCCGCTCGTTGACTTTCTTCGCTCGAGCGCCGAACCCCTCGAGCTGATGTCATTGTGCTCGTCCTCATCCTCATCATATGGCGGGATGAGGCGCTGCGCGCATCTCATTTGAATACGCTGCTGCGTGAGAAAATTGTCAGCATATTGATTCAGTGATTATTAACAGTTATGCGCATATTTAATTGCTGTCTCCGGGTTAACTCAGTTGCATTTCGGATTGCACTAAGTTGAAGTGCAAATATGCAAACGGCCGCAGAAATTGACAAATATTTGCTCAGCACCCGAAACTGATTGACAGCCGAACTGGGAATTGGAAAAGCATTTATAAAGCTGACAAACAGCTGCTAACTCTCTCTCTCTCTCTCTCTCTCTCTGTGTCTCTGTCTCTGTCTCTCCCTCAGTCCGAGAGCAACTTCATTTACATGACGTGCAGCTGACCCTTGTCTCTTAGTCGGGGTCAACACTGCTGCTGATTAGCCCGAAATAGAGGCGTAATTAGGCGACGTTCGCAGCACGAAAAAAAGGTCAACAGACAGAGAGAGGGGAAGAGGCGGTACCGGTGCACACAAAGGATCAAATGGTTTTTATAGCTACTATGCGCTCTGCTATCTAATTTAGCCTTGCCGCCTTTTATATGCTCTTCAGCCCCATGTCCATTACAATTTCCATTCCCAATTCCATTCCATGGCTGACTGGCTGGCTGGCTGGCTGGGCTTGGCAGCGTGTAGCTGGAAGCGTCTTGTTTTGCATGTGCCAGGAGAGAGAGAGAGAGAGAGACTGAGGGAGAGAGGGCGCAACTACAACGCACTTGCAAGCAGCACAGCGCCGACTAAAGCCCCGGACACAGCCAAAAGGCAGAACCAAAACTAGAAACCTAAAAACCAAAACCAAAACCCTGCGCGCTGCTTAAATTCCTAACCATCAAAGTTGCTGCTGCTGCTGCTGTTGGTGTTGCATGTGGCATATTTGCTTGTTGGCTGTTCGGCTGCCGCATTAATCAGTCGCCCTGGCCTGGGGTTGGGGCTGCGCCCTGCCTGTCTGGCTGCCAAACTATGCGCCATGCCCACGAGCAGCTCTAGCTCCCATCTATCTCGCTGCGGCTGCCGTTGCTCCTGCTGCTGCTGTTGCCTTATTATTCCACTGTAATTAATAAAGATTAAGCATTGTGACACAGCCAGCAGCAGACGACGCCCAGGCGGACGGACTGACAACTCAGCAAAGTTTCAGCAGACGAGCGATAGGAAGATAGAGAGAGAGATAGGGAGAGATGAAGAGACTTGCTTGCAGTTCGGGTTAAATGCTTAAAACATTTCTAGTTGCCCTGTAATTTTGGCTGGGCTCTGCTTTTGGGCAGATGATTATGCACTTGACAGTTTCAATATTTTTAGCACAACAAGCAACGCGAGCGAGCGCTCAAGATTAATGAAGCAAGTTTTTAGCCGCAGCAGCAGCAGACAGTAAAACTAGAGAGAAACATATTTATATAATTAGCAAGATCAAGTGGAGAAAACTTAATTTTGATATTTATCGAACTGGGCTGCTCTCAATGTGAATACTCGGAAATATTTTATGGTGTCTATATAGATAAATGCTTATGCATATGCCATATGCATTAGGATCAGGCGTTCATATCCCTCATAAATGCGCTCATAAATACATATATAACTCATGGGAACCTGCGTATGCAAGATGATTTTATAAAATAGCCATAAAATCGTATATAGCTCACATAAATTGCGCTCTGTGGATCTTAATGCCTTATTTGTTGTTTTAATAAGGTCTCATGTTGCACGTTTTGCATACAACTCGATACCCAGCCCAGACGCACACACATGCACACACACACACACACACGCACACACATGCACACATAGACGGCCGTAACATATGGCAATAAACATAAACTAAGATTAATGCATTCATATATCACTCAATATAAGACGAAATGAACCATTAAAAGCGAACAGCTCTGAAAGCCTAACAAGTGATGGAAAAACAAAATTCGCCTTAATAACTGCGAGAGGCCGATGAGAAATTCAAATTGGGTCACAAAGTGCAGCGTGGCGTGTGTCTATCTAGCATAGATATATTATATATGTATATATCTGTAAGATATGTATCTATAGCCACTGAAACCCAATTCGAAATCGAGGCGTCGTCTTCTGTATGTGTGTGTATGGGTGTGGGTGTGGGTGTACTTATAGTTAATTGCACTGGTAATTAATAATGTTATTTATTAGACCCACACACACATACACACGCACACACAGCGACACATAGATAGATGGTTTTATAGAACGACGATGACCTCACCCAAATGAGCGACCGACTCGTGCCCATCTTTTTGCTCAGCTCAGCTCAGCTCAGCTCGACTTGGCTCTGCTCTGTATGTGTGTCATTAAGTAAATTAAGTAAATAAACATATGCCAGCCACTGGCCCAACACTGAGCCATAATTAATTGCCAGTCAGCCGGTGCTCGTTTTAGGTGCTGCCACTGCGACTGCGACTGCGACTGCGACTTACCCCCAGCAAAGCTGCCTGCGCAGCAGACAGCTGCCCCTTCGCTCGCGCTCATCTGTGGCTGTGGCTGAAGCGCGTTAGTTGTTGCGCCCTTTAAGCAGGCGCAAAACGCCTCTGCCAGACGCGAGCAAGCCACTCCGTATCTGGCTGCTGAGTCTTGTTGTATGCGCATTTCAACGCCTTCATTTGCATGCGTTTTATGGCTTAATAGGCGCAGGACACAGCTAACAAGAGAAAGGCCGCCGTTGCCGCCGCCGCCGTAGCCGCTTATCTGCTCAACGTTTTTGGCCAATAGATTATTGATAAGCAGCCAAACAACAGGCCAACATTTGCATTTCATTGACGCCCAAGCAAGGGTAACACTCGAGGCTGCCTGACCAGCTAAATGTGGAAAGTTGCAAGAAGCTTTTTTTCTGATACCCTCACAGCGAGTTGCGTTACTTTGTTAACAATTGTGTAATTCATGGTTGGAAGCTCAGACAAGTGTGGACAGCTCAGTTATAAAGTAAGGAATCTTACCTGTTATAAGTCTCCTTTAATAGAAGCTGCCAACAGAGACTGATATCAGCTAAGATTCCTTTAATTATATTATATCTTCTAAGCTCCATTTGTTCCAATTGGAATGCAGATAAAATTATTTAATTATAATTCTAATTGTATTATTTTGTTAACTTCACAAGATTAGGAAGGAATCATATTTCACATAAGTCTCCTTCAATATATTCCATTTTAATTGGAATATATTTTCCAAGCTCTACCTGTTCCTATTGGAGTACAAATTTATATATAATTTGTTAAAAATAAATATATTTATTCAGAAAGAATGTTCAATCTTCGCCTTAACAGAGACACGTAATCCTGTTTTTTTTTATTTTTGTATATATATAAATAAATATATATATATATATATATATATATATATATATTTTTTTTTTTTTTTTTGACGGCGACTTCCAGGTAATTGCGTGAAGAGCTGCGAGTTGCTGTTGCTGCTTTTTGTGGCAGTTAAGTTACGCATATTGCGGCACGTCATCAGATCTGACCACAGGCCACAGACTGACTGGAGCTGAGCCGAAAGTGGAACTGGAATTGGAGCTGGAACTGGCACTGGCAGTGGCACTGGCACTAACACTGGCAGCGGAACCATGCCTGGCCCCCTTGAGCGGTCTGGCAAATTGAGACACAACTCGACAGGAGCGCAGCAAGCAAAGCATTTCATTTACTTTTATTGAACTCGCACGATTTATTGAAATTGCTTATCGATTGTTGTTCCTTTTAGCGAGTGCGTATTGTGTCCAGCATTGTTATGCAGATGCATGGAAACAGAGACTCAAGATCGGATGCATTTCCAGTGTAAGGAGGAGGCTCAATGCTATGCTTAATGGGCAAAGCCTTTATATGATAATATATTCCATTCCAAATTAATGTTTTGACTTATTATGGCCTGCATTGGACTCTGTGTGCTAATCACCTTTAGATTATTTTATGGCTTGGCTGGCATTTGAAACTCATCTACGATTGTGTTAATTGAGCTTGCCAGACGCTGCCGATTCGGGAATCGTATAAACCGCATTATGTGAGCTTGGCAAGTGTCCGACCTGCCATTTAGCCAGACACGTCAGCACATTTGTCAGGCAAATGTCGACGCTCGTGCCGCTGGCTTGGCCGAGCACATAAAACCGTATATCAATAGCAAAAATTGCCAATTGATAGGCGGGCGAGCGCGAGCGCGAGCGTGAGCGCGAGTATCTATCTGCGATATCTGTGCGGATCGGGCCAGTGCATTGCTTGTTTGTAATCTGAACTATTTGCATATTTATAAGTACGTCTAACCGCCTCGTCTGTCCGTCCGTCCGTCCGTTTGGCCGTTTGTCCAATTTATGTTAATTGCATGGAGCTATGAAATTAATACTTTTTATCGCTTGCTCAATCGCCGCGAACTTGTAGCTCACATGTTAGCTGTAAATTAAGTTGACAACTTGGCGCTGCCGCTGACACAGCTCACAACTGCCGAGACCTGGCTGGAGTCAGAGTCGTAGTCAGAGTCGTAGTCGTAGTCGGAGTCGGAGTCGGAGTCGCAGGCTGGTTTGGCTTACAATTGAAATTAGATTGTTGCACAGATAAATCAGTTAGCCAGCCGGTGCCTCGGGCTGTGCAATTATGATTAGATATACTCAGCGTGGGCCACTGAAAGTTTGGACTTGGCTCATTGACATTCTCGAGGCTCGTATCAATGGCTCACGGCAAACAAAAGGTATTCAAGTGTCTGTGACCGGCGCACAGCGAAAAATAAACTCTCGGAGCTGTCTCCCTGTCAGCTGTACGGCACCAACTGTCCGCCGCTGATGATGACGACAACGCCGACGACTTCAATTGACGTGCCTCAAAGTGTCTGTGTGTGTGTGCGTGTGTATGTGGCTATTTGACAAGCATTCATTGAGCTGGGATCTGAGTGTGTCTGTTCGTCATTTCGTCAGTCGGGTACACTTTAGTACGCAAATAGTAGCCGCTATTTAAACGGCAAAGGCAAAAGCAAAGCCACTGCCTCTACCTGTGAGCTGGGTCTGGGTATGCCTAGGCTGCGTCTACGCTTGGCTGCCTCGGCAGTTGGGCCTGGCCGGCAGCGCGCCTCCGATTGCCGCTGTCTTTTCTATTATTTAGCAAATATTTAGAATATTTGAGCGGTGGCTCCAGCACTTGGCTACCGCGCGCGCTTGGGCAAACAAATCATGTGCCTATGGAGGATCGAACTGAAGAATTGAACGTCAAAGTTTTTTTATTACTTCATATTTCTTGTTTAAATATTTAAGAGGGAGCACTGTGTGTGTGTGTGTGTGCGTGTGCACAATGCACGCCTTTTGGCAAAAAACTTTCTATAAACACGAGGCCATGCAGCTAAAAGACACCTGCTGGCTGCGACTGCCTGGCTGCCGTATTGGCCTTTAACCTCTGCGAACTGGTCAGGCGCAGGCTTGTTGTGCGCGCACAGTGAGCTGGTAAGTTTTATATCTGCATCTGCATATTGGCCCGACGACGTTGTTAACAAGCTTGTTAATAAATTACAAACAAAATGGCCATAAAAAGTGCCAGGCATAAATCAATGACGCCTCCTCTTACTCTTACTCTGACTCTGACTCTGACTCGGACTCTGACTCTGACTCTTTTGCGCTCTCTTCTGCTGCTTAGTTCTCAGCCCGCAGCGAACAACTATCGGCTAGCAACAACTACTAACTGGCCGCAGCTCCGACTGGCCATGCATAAATAAATAAATAATGGCGAGTGTGGACACAAAACAGACAACGAACAACCAAGTCGCAACTTATGTATAATGTGCTATTATTAAAATTGATATAGCAAAAACCGAAAATTATGCTGCGGCAACAAATATCGCAGCCAAATAAATTCAAATTAATCAATTGACAGCGGCCACAAAAACAACTCAGGGAAAATACTTCATTAAAATGCGCGACATGCATAAATCAATTCAATTAGTTGGCATTATATCTGGACTTTATCTCCATCTACTTCGCTGCTTGGCTCTTTTTCATCTTCATTTCTCGTTTGTTTCTTGTGTTGATAAAGGTTTCTACTTTAGCCGCGCTTTCAATAGGAAGTGATTATACAGTTCCCAAAGGTTACTCGACAGAGTGGAGATCGCCAGGGATTATAGAAGATTTCTTTATGCATCGCGAGTAGGCTTTGACTATTGGAAATATCATTCAGGGAGTACCTGCCACAGTTAGCAGCAGGTTAATGTGACTTTAAATATTTTTGCTGTCTCGAATGCATCATTTGCTCGTGCATATGTTGACGTATGTTGCACATGGGCATGCCGTTTTTATGACATGTGTACGTTCTCGGTGCAGTTCAGTGTCCGACAGTTATTGCATATGAAATGCAAATGCCATTTAGTGAATTCAACAGGCCGGCAGGCACATCGTTATATTGCTCACTCGGCTCAATTTTATGGCCCTGCTCATTTCGTGTCATAAAAAAACATTTTCAACACATATTTTTTTTAACGACAAGTGACTATAAAAGTGCCTGGAAATACCAACAACAGCGAGACACCAAAATAATAGCAACATGAAGACAGCAATAATGAAAACTTACCCAGCATTTGCAGCTTGTGGCCCAAAGGCGTTGGCGTTGCTTTTGTGCTGGCGACTGCAATAAACAGAGTGGAGAACACAATGTACAAATTATAATAGCGATGCATATGTATGTGTGAGTATATATATATATATATGTGTGTGTGTGTGTGTGTGTATAAGCTGTATAGGTAGCATGCGAGAATATATAGACATCTGCCCCTTCTTTTGAATTTAAGTTAGCTCTGTATTAAATTAGCTAAAATTACTACGAAATTTATAAAGCTAGCACAGGCTGAAGAGAGACGCCATGTCATGTCAGATCATTAAGGAAATATGGTCAAAAATGTTTCAATTAAAAAACCAAACTAGACGAAGGCATTAAAACAGACAAACACAAGCACAAACTCACATAGAACTGAATGAAAACTGATTGTAGGCGGACAAGTTTGCCATAAATTGTGTAGGCCACTTTACTGTCAAGTCATTAACAGCAACAACAACAATGGCAACAACAGTGTGGCAAGTGAATCATTAACAACAAAGGTAAGCCAAAAATCGAAAGACTGTTTTCTGTTTTATCTGCCGCAGCTCCAACACACAGCTAAGCAGAGCCGACTTTATTCGCGATGCCGAACATGAAATACGCTATTATATTCAATTTAAGGAAATTAATAAAATAAATAACAATTAAATTGTATTTAGGTATATATATTATGTATATCTAAACTGATTTATAATAATATGATAATAATAAAACAATAAATTACCATTTATAAACACAAATTAATCTTTCAGCTCAGATAGTTAAAATATAGCTGCCAATTTAAATAAAACATACATATTTTTAATTATTTCATATAATAAACTTAATAAAATAAAATGTTTTCCCTAACTCTTACTGGCTGTATAGTTTTGAAACACCAAATATTAGCAGTTAAATTACTTATCCTTTGCCTAAGAAATTTTACTAAAAATTTGAATGCAAACGGACTGACTAATTAGCCAACATCGATTAGGTAGTGAGTGCAATCGCACCTAAGAGCATAGTATTTTATTTATATTATCAACATTTAGATATAATATATTAATATAAACCTCTATTAATGTATTATAAACTAATATATACCTACAGTAATATATTATGTCTATATATAGATAAAATATTATGATCTTTATGTTGGTAGTTTAATTCCTATATTTTTATGTATTATAATTTACAATACAATCTATAAAGAAACTTTCCAAATGGAAACCCTAAGCTTGGCTGCTTTTGATTGACTCTAAAATTAAGGTACATAATTTTTGTTAGATTTTTATATACATTTTTCTATAATATGTAAAAATTGACATTTGATTCCAGTCAGTCATTCACTCGGACTGGCTTCAATTTTTATTGGAGCGAATCTGCTGTGCAGTCGCTGACACGTGCCTAGACAGTTTATGCAAATTATTTGATGGTCCATAACATTTTGTAGCGCATTTGAATTAAAAAGTGGTTTTATATCTTTTAGCTAGTCATAAAAATAGAAACGCACACACACACATACACATGCTAAGCTTAACTTTTTTCTATTTTATTTTGGCAGGTGCAATAAACTGTTGCGGATTTGTGTGTGATCTGGGCTATTCAATTTCTCAGTTTGTCAGCTTTGTGTTTTTATATGTGCCCAGTCGGCGTTAGTCAATTTATGCATTGGCCACAGGCCCAAATAAAACTGAAACTTAATAGACACGAAAAGCTGACAGCATTCGCTGCGCTCAAAAACGCAGCGAAAATGAGCGAAATGACTCAAAAGACTGCGACTAATTGAAGACCAAGGCAAAAACTTATAGGAAGTAAATATATATATATTTATATATATAGCACATAATCGTAAGTTTGCTAATATATAAAAAGTCTCCCAATACCGGAACTAATTACATTTTCGATAAGAGAAAAGGGCGTATGTGCTGGGCCTCACAGTTCTCTGTTGACAAATCAGTTAGAGCCCAAAATATTCTTAAAATAAACATGTTTATTTATAGGTTTCCCAATTTACAAACCCTAATGGAAATTAATATATTTAACACTTGTTCGCTTCGAGCTTCTGGCTGTGCGATGTTCTTGGATTTCCCTCTATCAAAAATTGAAAATCATCTCAGCTGAAAGTGGGAAAGCAAAACTTTCTGTTGTTTCCCCAATGTGTTTTCATGTGCCTTTTTTTTTTGTGCTCGTCATGGCCCCATGGCTTGTGTCAAGGCAGAGACACCCACAATGGTGGTCGATGGCGGCACACTATAATGGAAAAATAAATCTTCAGCATGGTAAAAAGCAACAACAACGACGACAACAACAACAACAATAGAGACAACAACAAAAGCTAAGAGCCATGTAGCTAACAAAGTTTTGAAAAGGCGTTAGATTCGATCCGGGCTCGCGAGTCGCGCGTCTCGCGCGCGTTTTTCAGTTGCGCACATCAAAGCGTCAAATGCCGCTAAACAAAATGCCCACACTTGGCACTGAGTGTGCGAGTGTGTGTGTGTGTGTGTGTGTGCTGTGCAACAACAATTCAACAAATGCCTAATTGTCTTGGCGGCACTCGTAAAACCTACAAAATTATTACGGCCGCAAAGGAGAACAAAAAATAAATAAAATAAATATATAAAAGAAAGAAAACACGAAATAACGCGCCACTTCACATGTTGAGATCGCTTGGATCGGGTTCGCAACTTTGAGGGCAACGGGGCGACAAAAGTGCCAAAGGGTAAACTAATGACAGTTTAATTTACTCCCATTGCGATGAAGTGTAACGACTCTCAAAACTCAATTAGAGCCGGCCAGGCAGGTAGCTCAGCCAGCGATGGCTCAAATTGCCGCTTTTGGCCAAATGCGGCTCTAATGCGATGGCGATGGCAAAGGCGATGGCGATGGCGACGGCAACGGCGACGTCTGTGACTGCAGCTGCAGGTGCAACGAGAAAAATGCATAATTTGTACACTTTATGAGCGGCTCTCGAAAGGGCACAGCGAGCGAGGGGCTGGCCGCGGCCTCAACTCAATTAATTCGCCTAGTTTATGTTTATGGCGCTGTTCGACGCATATTTCTGGGCCATAAGTTGCGATAAGAACGGCAACTCCTTTTACATAATGAACTTTTACGCAATGCGTATCTCATAGATGCACAACAGCAGAGTTCGCTAAAGAGTGGGCAACCTTCCGCCACCTTCGCCGCCGTCTGCGCCCCTTGTGACCTGTCTGTGAAATTTATGTTATTGAGGTCGTAATTTTGTACAATATTATTGCATTTATATAACGTAGGCGATGCCCCTAATGAGTTTTTCAGTTCGTCTCCTTAGCGATCTCTGAGCCAACAAATTTATGCATCGCCATTGTCTATAAGGCCCCAACGGTGGGCGGCTGTGTTTCCAGTTGCCAGTTGCCAGTTGCCAGTTGCCAGTTTCGAGTTGTTAGTTCGGTTAGCTGGTTAGCCATTAAGCTGTGAGATGTGTTTTTGAACTGCTTAGGGTTTTGAACATTTTTATAGCAATGCCGCAACATGTTGTTATTGTTATTGCTGTTGTCGCTTTTGTGGCTGGAGCAACGCCCATGCCATGTCATGCTCCAGCTCTGTTTGCTAATGTGGATTGTGTGTAGGCGTACAGCTGTTAAGCTGCGAAGGATCTCCGCATTGAAGCGACCATTTAGCGTGTACGGCAATTTCATCATGTTTCGACTAATTGGCAGACATGTGCTCTGGCTGTGCTTCAGCCTAATGGATAGCTAACGGAGAGCATATAGAAAGTATGAGCTTCGCTCAGCCATATTATCTTTTACAGTTACATCTCAGAGAGTGAGAGCGACGGGTCACGCCCCGCATATCAACGCCCCGATCAACGGCCATCGAGAGTCAACCACAGAGCAACACCTATCCATCAAGAGCCGAAAACCCGAAAACTCCTAATATCCAAGCAGCAGTTGAGAGTAGCTGTCATGCTCTAATTTTGAATGCTTTTCACTGCCTGTTTACGCCATGGCCATGGGCATGGGCATGGCCCTGGTCCTGGCCAACACAAGGTGTTACTCTCGGGCTGCACTTCCTTATCGAGTCGCTTTCACAGCAGCTCAGCAGGCCATGCGGCGCTGTCGCTGCCAAGCGAATTCAATTAGACAATACAAAAGAAATACAAACTCAAAAGAGCGACGGACGAACGGACGAACGGATGGACGGACAGACAAAAAGGCATTCTAACTAAATGGCATTCACCTGTCCGGCTAAATAACATCGCACACACAGACACAGACTCGCACTCGCACACAGGTGTACAGCTGTCAGTATGTTGGCGCCAAACGAGAATTTTGTTCGAGTCAAAGATCCATGGCCATCCATTAAATGCCTACCGTCAAATCATAATTCATTTTTTACCCGCTGCCGCTGCCGCTGCCGCTTCCTCTTCCTCTTCCATAAGATGAACAACAGCGGCCGCAGAGCTGGCTTCGATGTGCCGTGTGCTCTTCAGCTATTAGGCGCGGCCACTCCTAGGCACGCAGACCAATAAGCCAGTCAGCCAGGCAGCCAGGCAGCTGGGCAGCAGTGGGCACAGGTAGGGCCAATCTATGCAGCCAGTTTGCACCTTGCGCAACTGCGAGTCGGACTAGCAGAGAAACTGAGATACTGCATCGAAGGCAACAACGACAAACGATCCTCACTTATTCGGTTGCATCGCCCGCGGCGCAAGGAAGGTTCATTGATACTTTGTGGCAGCAGCAACGCCAGAAGCAACGGCAGCAGCAGCATCAGCTCAGGTGCTCAATCAAAAGTAATTAATGTGCATTCGGAATTTCATAAAGAGCCAAAGGGTGATGCCCAGCTGAAGATGCAGATGCGAGCCCAGTAAGCAGCAGCGAGAGCAGCTATTCGCTATTGAAATGTCAGTTTCTCGTATGAGTTTTTCCGTCTTGGCTAATTTGCTGTATAGACTCGCAATTTGCAGCAACAGATATAGATACAGCTGATCTGCAACGGCGAATGCATTAGCCAACTTTGTTGCCCGTTAGCCGAAAACATGCCAAATCAAAAGCAAAAAGCAAAAAGCAAAAAGGCGACACGAAACTTTATTAGCCCGTTGACGCAAATTAACGTTGACCGCTTCCATTTCGCATTTCAAAGCGTCAAACGGCCCCAACTGCTGCCAATGGGTTGCCAGCAGCGGCCAGTGGGGCATGTGGGGCATCTGGCTGCACCACCATATCACCGGCACCCCATGGCTGCTGCCAGCAAAATAATTTGTAAATGTCAGTGCATTTTGACAGTTTGCGGTGATGTTTTTCAAATTACAACTTACAACGGCAGCAGCAGCAGCAGCAGCAGCAGCAACAGCAGCAAAGAAAAACTCAAACATAAATGAAAACAATTTTCGCAGAATGTTAAAGGCAAAAATATCAGAAAAACAACAAGGTAAAAAAAGAAAAACGCAATTTTTAATTTCAGTTTTTATTAATACTTCGAGTATTTTTCTGTCACTGCGAGACTATCAAAAATATTTAGCATTCGTTTTGCAAATGGATTTGCCGAATGGAAATGGGCATGTGACAAGATTTTGACAAGACTGCGGGCTCTTTTTCTAAGGAATTAAGGAATGTTATGGATAGCTCTATATCAGCAAAGGTGTAATGGTGGAGTATTTCCTAATCATCATCATGCCTAAAGGGGAGCAAAACGATAAATTGCTATGATACCATAAGTTACACCAATAATAATGATTAGAGTGGAATAATAATACTTATATATATATATATATATATATATATACTTATATTATAATTTTAATTAATGAATATTATTTTAAATTAAATAAAACATTTTTAATCTCTGCTTGCTGTAGTACGAATTTCATATTAAATAAATAATATTAAATTATAGTAACTTAATTTTTATAACATTTTTAATGATTAAATAAATATTAGATTTGAACTTGCATATATTTATAATATGAAAATATGTATATAATAAATAATTAAATAATAATTAAATAATAAATAATTAAATTTAAAAATTTATTTCTAATATATATTTAATTTTTAAATATAAATATAAAATTTTCAATTTTAAATAGAAAATATCTGTTCCATTATAGGAAAAATCCCTCTTCAAAGTAGTCAAAATAATATATCAAATAATATGATAAAGTTGCTTCTTTTTATTTCAACTTCCCTTTTTAATTTAATTTAATTACTAAAATAATACCAATTTTGTACTTGTGTGGTTTCATTAAATGAAAACGTGTTGAGAAAAAGTTAAATCTGTATTTTATATAAATTTATTTTACAACTAAATTCAATTCTGTTGGGCAACTATTCTGAGTTTGTTTGTACAGATTTTTGGTCAAGGCAAGACTTTAGACTGGCTGGCTTAATGCAATTAGGTAACGAGCGCCACAGATTGGCTAATAAAATGTCAGACATTGAGTTAGATGAGGCGAGAGGAACGCAGGGAGAAAGCCAGAGCAATAAAATGTGTAAATAAACTTTTGTAGTTGGGCAGCAATTGAGACCCAGTCTGGAGCTTGGAAAAGCTTACAAGGCACGCGGGAAATTAAGTTCAAGTTATTTTAGAGCGGATTAAGAGCTAAGGGGGATGGTGGAGGGACCAAATGCCAAACAAATGCGATAATAGTTGGCAAAGTCAATGGCTAGACAGTAAAACCAACAGCAACAAACAGCAAACAACAGCAACAGCAACAGCAACAACAACAAACGGCAACAACAACAAACAACAACAATGAAATTGAAGAAAATTATACTAAATTGGCTTCAATTATTGTATTAATTTGGGTTCCGTGTTGCTTTCCGGCTTATCCCTTTTTTTCCACGTTGTTGTTTGTGCTGTTGTCTTGTTGGTTTGGTTTGGTTTGGTCTGTCTGAATGAGACGACCGCCTAGCGACTGGCAACTGGCAACTGGCAACTGGCAACGGGCAACGGGCAACTGGGATTGCAATTATTTTGTTGTTTTCTAACTTGGTTTTGGCATTTCGCTGGCCCAGCCACTTGGTCAAGTCTGGATTGTGTGTTGCTCCATGCGGAGCGCTGCTTAGTTGAGTTATTTCAAAATTATATTAGACAGCAGCAGCCTGCATGAGGAGATGCCAACTGCAGCTGCGGATCGCGCAGCTCTAGCATTAGTTATTACTGTTGTTGTTGTTGCAGCAGTTGCTGGCCTCCGTGTCGTGCAGGAAGCAGCGCCATGGCGCTGACCAAAAGGAAGTTAACGATTATGGCTCGTATGAGCTATGTACCAAACATATGTATGTGATTACTGGTTTTACTTTTTTTTCTTTTTTTTTGGTATTAGTGGCGACTTGAATCTCTCTCTGGGTCTGGGTCTTGGTCAATAGTCATCAAGATAACTTTGCAACAACTAAGAAATCAGACAAATCCAAGCAGAGCCGGAAGAGCTTGCTCGCAACTGATTGTTAGACAAAAAAACTTTTGGAATTCTTTCGAGCTTAGCTATCGTCATTGAATCGTATATAGACATTTTTTATTCATCAAAAATTATTAGCAATGAATATCAGACTGGCCAACTGGAAAATGTTTTGAATCGAACTACGTAAATATGTTTTATATGCATATAAAACTTTAATAATAAATATATTTATAATGTTAATAATATTATACATACACATATAGTTTTAATAACATTATATGCATATAAAATAACAATAATGTTTAATATATTTATAACTGTAATAATATTATATATACATATATATAATATGCATGTAATATTATTAAAATTATAATATTGTATATATATACAATTTAAATAATATTATATGTACATATATAATTTTAATAATATTATACATACATATATAGTTTTAATAATATTATATGCATATAAAATTTTAATAATATCGGCATGTATATACATATATAATTTTAATAATATTATATGCATATACAATTGAAATAATATTATATGCATATAAAATTTTAATAATATTATATATACATATATAGTTTTAATAATATGTTATGCATCTATCTTTGAATATTATTCATTAAATTCAGCATGAAATTTCTCGCACTTGAAATGAATTTTTTTTTTCTCTGTTCCACATTTAAGCCAAATCCAAACTCACCAACTAAAAGTTTCGCCAAATGCGAGCAGCAGACACACAAAATACAAAATGCAATTTCCTCTCGAAACGTTTTCGTAAACGGGTCACAAAACTTTTGCCGTCGCAAATAGCCAAGCAACACGATTGCAACAATTTATGCAGTTTTTTGTTTATTTTCTTTTTTTTTTGAGTTCGCAGTTCGCATTTCGCAGTTGGCAGTTCTCAATTGTTTAATGGTTTAACACACAGCACATGGGGGCACAGGAGAATGTACGTAATATTGTTAAGGAAGCCCGCTAGGATACGCTGTTGACGGGAACGCGTGCAAAAGTTCTGTAGGGAATTCTCTGGGTTTTTGGCTGCCGCGCGGCACGAAAGCCAAAAAGCGAATGCGGCTTGCTAAAAAAAGCGACTCCGACTCGCAATCGCAATCGGAATCGGAATCGACGTCAAACGGCAACAGCTACGCCAGCTTTGGCCTTATAGGCCGGGCGGCACAGTTTGCAGTTGCTGCCGCTGCTGCTGCCGTCGCCTCTGCTGCTGCTGCTGCTGACGTCGTCAAGCGAGTCGAGACCAATACAAGCTCGCCTCTCTGCTTGTGTGCGTATTTGTGAAATTGCAATTCAGCAACAGCAGCAGCAACAGCAGCAGCAGCAACAGCAGTAGCAACAGCAACAGCAACTGCAACATGTTGCCTGAACTTTTGTCGCCTTGCAGCTTTGTCGCTTGCAGAACTCACCACAGCGGCTGCTGCTGTTGCCTTTGTTGTCGTTGCACGTGTTTCAGCTCAGGATTAGCCCTAGAATACAGAACGACAACAGTTGCTGTTGCTGTTGCTGTTTGTGGGCTTGTCGCCTGACTGACATTTCCTTTTGACTTGAGTGCACCTACGTGTGGCAGCGGCAGCGGCAGCGGTAGGGGCAGCAATGGGGCGGGCAGGTTTCACTCGCCGCTGATCGAAGGTGACATTTGTCAGGCGCTCAAAGCTCAACAACTGTCAGAGTAAGAGAGCCTCGTCAACCACTCGACATGCGCACGACGGCCCGAAAAGAGGGGAAACGCAGAGCTCGATTGAGTCGACTCGACTGGGCTCACTGAGTGAATCTCATTTACTGCGCGCCGCATCACTCACCAATGGGCAATGCCATTGCATTCGCATTGTTTTTGTGCGCGACACCCACACCATACACCGCTGGCAGCAACAGCTGCAATTAAATGGGTAGGTGTTGCCGCCTTTTGATAGAGCTGCATGCAAATCACAAAGCATTTCCATTCCGGACTGATGTGAGAATTACGAATGCAGCTGAGAGCAACTGCACACGGCTCAATAGACTTCTAATTACTGCTGCTATTGTATATGAATAGATCATTTCGAGTCTTCTGCTTAGCACTGTCTGCATTCATATTCAGTTCCCATCTGCAGCAACAACGACTTCACTCCAGTTAGGGGCGTGTGCGTTGCCGCCCAAAACAAAAAACTTTCTGTGAGCTTGTCACAATTTGTGCGGTTATTTGTTTGCAGTGTTTTGGCTGGCATTGAGGCTGTTGCTCAGCATGCAAGGGAGGGCGGCTTGATGGCAATACCAACAATTTTGTGGTCTACTTTTACAGCGTACACTCAGCCACACGTGCACAAAGTTTTGCAACCAGAAACCATTAGAAAAGGATTTCGACAACAGACTGATTAACCGCAAGCTATAGTCCCAGCTAGAACTGAATGGAGTTCTGTGTGCGTGTGGACGACCTGGCCACATTTCGTTGGCTAATTACAGCAGACACGCCCAGCAGCCACACTGGCTTGAGTTGCAGTTGCAGTGGCAGTTGCTATTGCCCTCAACGCATCTGAATTACATAATCTCTGTGGGGCTCCGTCTGCTGGTGTGCTGGTCTGCTGACCACAAAATAGACAAGAATTTATTTGCTTGCCAATCAACAGATTTTCAACATGTATTTATGGCATTTCCCTTTGGTAGCAACAAACACATGTTCCCATTTTCACATGCCACACGGCCGCACGGCCACAAGGAACAGGCACAGGCAGAGGGACTGGGATAGCGATCTGCAGCAGACAAAGGGTCGCATATTTATTACATCACAAGAAGCCAAAAAGGATGCGCAATCACAGACGGCTAAACCCACGCTGAAACCGAAAGTGCCTCGGTAGCCTATAGACCTACTTACGGGGCAGAGCTCTAAACAGAAGACAGTTGGCTGCTTGGCTTAAGAACAAGGGCTCGTTTCTGGTTCCTGGTGCCGACTGCTGGCTTGGCCGGGCATTGTTTTGCTTTCATTGCCTTGGCAGCGGCAAGGGGCAGCGACAATAAATCAAAGACATTAAGTTGAATGCACCAGCGAGTGAAACGGATGCAAAAGTCGACGCTTGGGAACCTGAAGGCTGGTTGAAGTGAAGTTGGTTCTGTGCGGATGTTAACCCTTGCCTACCTCAATGCCGGATCCAAGTCCGAATCGCAGGCAAATCTGAGTCGCAGTTGGAAAAACATGACTATAGAAACTGAGAAGACGACGAAGAAGGGAAGCAAATAAGCAGCCTGGCAGGCTGTGAAACAGTCGTCGCTTGAGAAACGTCAGCTGAGCGATGGCAGTGGCCGCAAAGGGTTCAACAGCAGCGAGGAAAACCCGGAATCGAGTGTAGGCCGGGGAGGAGGGGAATTCGTCAGCCAACAAGATGAAATGATGATAATCCCCCTTTAATTCGGTTTGGCTGTGACTGTGCTGCAAGGACGAAAGGGTCTTAGCGCAGTTAAAGCAGAGAGCGGAATTGGAGTTGTTGTTGTTGTTGCTGTTGTTGGAGTAGATGCTGCTTTGCATTTAGAGATAAATTCTTTGAGCGCAACGAATCTGTTGGCCAAAGGAAAAGCATTTGCGCGATTAAAACCAAGTACACACAGCCGAAAAGGGTTCGGCTGGGCTGTTGCTCGAGAGCAAAAAATGGTATAATTTGCTTAAGAAAACTTTTCCAATTTATAAATGACAAACAAAACGACAGAAAAACTCAGCATAATGAGCAGAACTTGGCGACAACTTCCAGAGGGGAGTAGCCAAATGAACGGCATTTTTCTTGCTGCCCTCGCCAGGGACGACCGAACGGAGTTTTTTTCTAATTAAAGAGCCGACCATTTGCATAAAGCAGACAACCATCGACAAAAAGGAGCAGTCGCTTAGGCATTAATCAAAAGATCAGCTGCAAATTAAAAGCGAAGCAGCTCAGGCCGAACGCTAATGGAAAAAACGTAGAAGAAAATTGCTGATGCAGAACAAAAAGTGAACAAAAGCAGAAAAGGATTGCTCCATGAGAATAGAAGGCAGAGAAGTCCCGCAGGCAGGGGACAGTTTGATTGATTAAGCTCGGACACGATGAAATCAATTTAGCTTCAATTACTTTTAAGCGAATTTTTAAGAAATTGGAAAACTTTGCGAAGATGTAACAAATTATTAGACTTGTAGGGAAAGGAATTGTATTTGAAGTAAATGCAACTAAAATGAAAGGTAATTGCTCGAGCATGATATAAATTAATATTAATTGCCTTAAAATATATAATCATTATTAATTATTTCTATACTTTTATATATAAGAGTGATAGACATTGACTTCGTTCGTTAACTATTTTTTTTATTATAATTTAATAAGAATATTTTGAACTAATTTGTTATGATTATTTTTCATGTAGATTGTGTAAGGAAAGGAATTACCTAAATACTAAATTTTCAGTTATTTTTTATAATAATATTATTATTTATAATATTATAATTTTAAATCAGTTTTTCTTAATAATATTCATATCTTAAATGGGTCAACTTTGCTGAAAGCATGGACTTAATTAATACAGAAACAAAAACACACACACAAGCAAGTACATTCAAAGCGAAAAATACCAAAGCCATCAGCAGAGAGGGAGAGAGAGAGAGAGAGAGACCCATTACCATTATCGTCATCATCTTCAGCATCATCATCGTAAATATATGTATAAACGTTGCACTTGATATTATTTCAGTTTATATACGTAAAAATAATATTTCTTTGCTTTTGCCTTTTTGTTCAATATGAAACATTTTATTGCCATTGAGCGGCTCAGACCCATTTCAGTGCTGACTGCTTTCCCTCCGAAAGGCCAGCACCACCCAAAATACCCGAACGCGATTCACTGGACAAGTCAGTTGCAGGCTCGTGCGAGCTGGGCCTGAGACCGGGACTGGGAGAGGATTTTAAGTGGTGCTTGATAAGCGGCCGGGACAACGAAAAGCGAATGCTATAATGCGCTTTACCAAAGTACACATCAATTGTTGTTGTTGCTGCTGTCCTCATTTTGGCCAGCCCCACTGATGGAATATCAACGTTTTGGGCACAAGCACATAAATAAAAACAAATTAAAAGAAGAAAAAAGTAAAAAACAAGCAATTTAATTTGATATTTTTGCGATGGGATTGGCGTTAAAAACGATTTAATTTCAAAAAAGTTTCCATTAAGAAATTAAACGAAAGGTCGAACAACTTTTGTATTAAGCAATTAATAAATGCAGAGCAAGGAATAAATCGAAAACCAATCAAAGTGAGATATAAAAGCTTCAAATATCAAATGAATTAATCAGATTCAGACATAAATCAACAACAAAAACTCGAATAATCAATTTTTGATAACCAAATAATAAAAATGATTTCAAACGAGCAAGAGTTAATTCTATTTATTATATGTACTAAGTGAAATATATAAAAATTTTAATTCATATGGAGCTAAGAGCACATCAAAAATTTAGATGAAGTCGTTAAGATTATGTATTTTGAGTATACAAATATATATATATATATATATATATATATATATATATATATATATATATATAACTGAACATACATATATTTATTTAAATATTTTATATAAATAAATTATATCAATTAAATTTATAAATATACCAAAATAATAAATTAATATAAAGATTATATATATAAGTTTGTTATAAATTTAAAAAATAATGTATTTCATATTTAAAAGCTTTTTAAATATTATTTTAATTTGTTTATACTTTAATTATGCAAAATTAATCATGTAATTTCCATTACAAAAATTTGTTTAGTTATTTAAAATAAATAATAATTATGCATTTATTTAATTATTGTGTAATCTAAATATAATAAATTTTGTAAATTTTATAACTTATGTAAATTTGTTCTAAAATTAATTACATATATATATATATATATACATATTTTTGTTTGTTTGTTTTTTATTCAAATTTTATTTAATTGACGAATAATATTTTGTTGTTGCAAAACAAAAAGTAAATAAAAACTTAGCACTGATATACTTTTAATTAAACTTAAAATGAATGGCATATTAAAAATATCTGACACATATAAAATATATAAATAACTAAACTAATTTAGTAATAAAAATCTCAGCATTAATCAAATAGTTAATGAACGCTTCTTGATCCAAATATTTTATAATAAATAATAATCATATATAAACTTCTGTATATGTGATTAGTGGAAAAAGAATGAGTTTATAAATAATAAAAATGTTCATAACTAATGAAAATCAAACGTTTATTTATGCAGTTGAAATTTGTTCACTTACTTGTTGACAATTTTGTGCATTGGCCTTCCTCGCGCCAATGCGCACGTGTGCGTGTGTGCGTGTGTGTGTGTGTCTTGAGTCGGCGAAAGTTGTAACTTGTTTTGTTGAATTTTTGAATTCGCGCGCCATTTAATTTATAACGATTTCCAGTGCATAGTGTCACTCAGCATTCATTTTGTTTATGTTTGTGAAATGGAAGCTGCCTCCTGTGCCCCGCCACCAGCAAACCCCCTTCAGCTCTGTCAATGTCAGAGCCAAAGCCAGAGCCAGAGCCACAGCCAGAGCAGCCAGTAATAACAACAGCAACAACTCGCGCACAATTCACAAACACATACGCACTTTTAACAGTTACAGTTAGTGGCTAACAAGTTGAAACTGGCCAGACACCAGACACCAGACACCAGAGACACCAGGCTGTCAAGTGGTCCACGTTCCAGTCCCGAACCAGACAATAAAATTTGCGCCATAAATCAATTTCAAGTTGCAAAGTCGTCGTCGTCGTCGTCGTCGTCATAGTCGCTCGTCGCCTGCTGCTGCAACAGTCAGTTGAGCGGGCTCTACTCTGGTCTGGCTTACTGGGGGCTTACTGTGGCACTGACTAGCTGGCTGGCTGGCTAGCTGGCTGGCTGAGTGGCCAGCTATGACTAAGATTTATTTGTCGCGCTCTGTGGCAACTGGGAACTGGCAACAGCGGCTGCTGTTGTCATACTGCACAAGGCCAGCCGGCAGGATAAACCACGGAGCCTGGGCCCGAGCTTCTGGCCGGCGCACGATCCGCGACGTCGACAGCGACCACGCAGTCCAAAAGGGGGTGGCATTGGCCGTGGCCCTGGTCCTCCTTGGTGTCCTGCATGTTGTTGGTGGTTGCGCAAACCACCAAAAACAAAAAATACATTCACATCCACATCCACACCAACGCTCAGCACTCACACACACACACACACACACACGCATATGCAAATTAACGGCAGTTTGTTGGTGTTGAAAATAAAAATGGAGCAGCCGCAGCAGCAGCAGCAGCGAAGTTAACCGCAGGGCAGCGCGTCGACTGCGCTGCCAGCGATTTTTTCTAATGAAGCGATTTTGAGTTGCACTCAAAGCTCAAAAAGCGGGGAAAGCCCCTAAAAGCAAAAAAAAAAACGTACATAAGAGGAAAAAGTGAAAAGAAATTTTGCTAACAAAAAGTGCAGAGCGACCCCAGCCTAGGAGAAAAACATAAAACAACAAGCACTGAAGAGTGAATGGGAAACTAGTGAATCAAGAGATACATCAATATATAGGAGCACTCACACACACACGCACACACACACACACACACACATTTGCCAATCTAAGCAGCAACTAAATCAAAACCCGCAACTGGCTGAAGGCGTCACGCGAATAAAAAAAAAATACAATTGTATATACACACACACGCACACACACACATGTATATAGCCTAAATGTGTGTGTGTGTGTGCATGGGTGTATTCACCTAGCAACAGCGAACAACCCAAACTCTCCATTCACCAATACCAGAAGCAGCAGCCATCAATACACGTGCCGCTCGCTATGTACAAAATTTATGTGAAGCGAATGGAAAAAAATGAAGAAGAAGGCAAACGAAAATATAAGGGAAAAAATGCTCGCCACCCTGCCGCAAACGAGGGTGACTCGCAGTCAACCACCCACAGAAACCACCGGCATTTGAGTCACAGTCACAGTCGCAGGCAAAGCGAAAAAAAAAAAAACAAACAGAAAAAAAAACAAAAACAAAACACAAGAACAACAACAAAATGTACTAAAAATCCAATATGGCTACAATTTGCCAAAGCGGGCGAGAGCGAAGGCGACGTCGGCGTCGCGAGAGCGCGCGCAACTACAGCAGCAGCAGCAGCAGCAGCAGCAACAACAACAACAACAACGAGGTGAATGAGAACGAAAACGTAGAAAAAAAATGTACATGGAACTTTTATTTGCCCTGGCAACGCAGCAGAAGGGCGCGCGTTGCCGAGGGGTGGGTGGGCGTCAAGTGGCGCGCAGAATTTATATCTAAAAAGAAAAAAAAACTCCGCCCCCTTTTCAAGACAAGCGTCTGCGCGAAGGTAGCAATGCTGGCGCAGCGCCAGCAACGGCAGCAACGGCAGCAGCGACAGCAGCAGCAGCAGCAGAGGCAGCGATAGCAGGCGCAGCGACAGCGGCAGCGGGAGAGTGTCAAGGGAGAGTGTCATCGTGATATCGTTGAGCTCTTGGCTGATGTGTTGCGCTCTCCCTCTCTCCCGCTCGCGCGCTCACTCACTCACTCGCTCGCACGCTCTGAGTAATTAAATGCTTATTAACGGTTCGCTGAGTCTGTGCGCCATCTAAAAACTCGTTAGCCTCGATATAATTAAACTCAGTTGCTTTGCACTCTGAGCTCGCGGCTCTGCTCTGAGTGTGATGCGAGAGTGCAGCGCCGCTTGCAATAACCACCCCTGTAACTCACACTGGCCGCAGCCCTGCACCCCCAACCACGGTTACCTTAAGGCAGCCTGCTAGCGCAATGCAAGCTGTTGTCGTTGTTGTCGTTGTTGTTGTTGTTGTTGTTGTTGTTGTCGTCGTGTTTCTTTTTGCGGCTTCTGCAATACTTTTTTTTTTCGTGCATTGCACTTTTGACGCCATTTTGAAAATGTAATTGTGTGCATTTTAGCAAGTGATTGCCATAGGCAGCTAAACTACAACAACAACAACAACAACAGCAACTGTTTACCTCAAGGGTCACATGTGTGTGTGTGTGTTAGCTCGATTATTCAATTAGCCACCGTGCCGGCCTAGGCATATTCATATGAAACTAAAGTTCGATTCTGCTACCAAATTCGTTGCTTTTAGCGCTCTTTTGGGCCGATCATTAATCTCGTTAGGCTTGCAGCCAGCTCTTAATAGCCATTTTAATCTAGTTTCGCTATATTTGGCCATCGCCTGTTTGCTGCTAACCGTTCAGCGAATACGTGAGTAGGGGCAGCGAGGGGGTGTGGTCATCCACGCTTAAATAGTTTTCGTATTCAGGCGGGCAACCGGCAATTAAAACAAACTCATATCGCATGATAAATGTACAGTAATCTGACGCATTACCAAATCTAAATGAATACCAACAAGACCATCAACAACAACAACAACAACAACAGCAAATAAACACATGCATATTTCTTTTTTAATTAAATTAATTAATTCCAATCCAAATCGGCGCTCATTTTGCTGCCCATTAAAATGTCATTAAAAGCGACAATCGGTTTTTCAGTTTGACATTCATTTGTTTCGGCCAAAAAAATAAAAAAAAAAAAAAAAATACATATATATATATATATATATATATATATATATATATATATACATATATATATGAATACATAGAAATACATATATATGTATAAAAAAATATATATTCATATATATTTACCCTTTCAAAATTTTGCAATTGTTGTTTTTTTAGAGCATTAGAAGTAACGGTTTCTCTTTAGGTGGCATAAAATCGAAGTGCCGTTATTTTGTAATTTATTAGCAATTAATTTCCAATATTATTATTTTATCTGTTGTTATTTTATTTGTGATGGGGTTTTATTTTTTCGAATATATATGCATTTTATTATAATATTTTTATGTATTGAATTTAATTCAAATTAAAAAAAAATTAATATATAATAAACATAAATATTTATTATAATTAAAATGCAAAATATATATGCAATTTATTATAATATTTTTATGTATTGAATTTAAATCAAATTAAAAAAGATTTCATATATAATAAACATAAATAATTCAAATGCACAATATAGCAAGCTAATATTTGTTAGTTTATTTTTTTTAATTGATACAATTTTTGTTTGGGCAAAAAAATTATTTAATTTATTTTTATTCATCATTATTATTTATTAAATACTATTAAAATGTATATAGTAATAATGCTTATGGTGCTTTACATTATTAGATTATCTATAATATTAAATAAAATATTATGTAAAATAAATTATATTAAATATTAATTTTAAAAAATGGCTGCTTAGATAAGTAGTACTAAATTTTTATAATTATATTATTAAAATAATTATTAAATTAATTAATAATTAAATTAATAAATAAAATAAATATTTTTCTTTTTCAAATTAAATATTTGAGCCAAAAAATTAAAATTTAATGTAAGGCAAAAAATAATTTTCTTCTATTAACTAAGTAAATGTATAAAACTAAATTTTTGTATAAAAATTTTGTATAGTTTATTTTAATATTTTTAAAATTTAATTAAAGAATTAAAAGGATGAAATGCTTTAAGAATTATCATATTATAGTATCATACAAAGACTCTAAATATTATTATTAATGTATATTGTATTTATAGTTATGATATTTCCAACTTGCTTTCCTTACCAGCCTTTCAGTTGTCTTTTGGCCACTAGAGTTGAGTTGCTTTAAGCATATCTCAATTAATTCACTCTTGCCTCAATTTACGCACTTTAAGTTAAGAATTTATGCAATGCTCTACCTCACACTCACTCACACACGCACACACATACGTATATCACTTTGTTGAAATACCGTTTAGCCAGGTTTTTTTTTTAGAGGACAGGCCCGAAAACCCTTTCGCGAACTCTCTTTGGGGTTTCTCTGTTCGACGCGAGCGACGTTGGCAAACTGTTCGAGTCGAAAGTTGTTGCCGCCGTCGCGGAAAAACGCATCAATTTTTGACCGGCACTTGAGAAGAGAAGACAAAGGCAAAAGCTGCGTGCCCATTATTGTTGTTGTTGTTATTGTTGTTTGTGCTACGCTCAAAAACCTCGTTCGATTTTGGGCAAACACTAAAGGGTTGAGTGCGTAAGCAAGGGGTTGGGGTTCGGGTTGCTGCTGCTGCTACTGCTGTTGCTGTTGCTGTGTTGTTGGGGTCGAGAGGGCGTTAGGCAGAAACAAAAACAAACGGCGCACGCACTTAAAACAACTCAGCCACAGAATATAACTGCGAACTGACATTAGCCGCTGTCGCTTTTCCAGCATAGCAGCTAGCAAGCGACATCGGTCATATATATGTGTGGGCAGCGAGAGTGTGTCTCATGCTCTCTGTGGAACGTGTGGTCAGCGCGAAAGTGTCAACGTTTAAGGGTTAGCCAAAGGGTTGAGATCTGCGAGGTGTGCTTGGGGTGGGTTTCTTCCATGCAGCGGCTAATGGCTCACTCCGACTCACTCAAAGGCCAAAGGCAACATTCACTCAAAAAACACACAGCCACAGCGAGCCACAGCGAGCCACAGGGGCGAGCATTTCACTCGTTGGCGATGTCTTGCGATGTTTTCGTTTGTCGGCTCGCTGGCAGCAGCTGCTGCGCTGCTCACTCGCGCACGTCGTGCGCTCCGCCTACTTTTTGCATGCTATCTCGCTTTGAGTGAGTTTCTCACAGTTGAGTGAAATCGCGTGGAGGGGTTTGCCTGTGATTTGGCTGCGTTGTTTTTACTATGTTTCACTTCTATGCGCTGGCACAAACTGTTCCCAGGTCCTTAGAAAACATCGCACTGAAACCTGACTAAGGCAAGACTCTGATTTTTGGGTGTGTGAACTGGCTAGAGTGGCGAGCGCCTTGAGTGACTTTCGCAGCCTCAGCCTCGTGCTTACGAGTGTGAGTGATAAGACTTTAATGGCTGCAAATTAATTTCTAATGCTTATTGAGCCAAGCATTTATCTTTATTATGGCCAACTGACATTTTAGTGCCGCCTCGCTATAAAACTGTCGCATGGTGTCTTAAGACTTCGCTCGCCGACAGTTGACAGCCGCGCCCCGCGCTCTGCTTCATTGAAAAAACTGCTCGTAATTGCTGCAGCAAATTAACATAATTGATGCGCAGCGCAGACACAAGTCGAGATTACTGTCACTGCCCGTGGCCATCCTTCCATGCCAACTCATCTGGCCATGCCGGAGAGCAGACAAAGGCGCAGCAGGTGGCTGCTTCTATTGAGGCAGAGGCTGTCCCATCGATTTCCATTTCCATTTCCATTTCCATATCCCATTTCCCTTTTCTCATTTGCCATTTCATTTGAAGCTCTGTCGGAGCTGCCTTTCTATATTTGTTTTGCCAAATCCAATAAACATTGAAAGTCGCATGCTGGCCATGCCCATCACAACAGCAGAGCAGCGAACGCCTCGAATTTGCAACCTCATGTTGCATATTAATTGATTTTCGTGCTCAGCGACTTTTTCGCAACAAGTCCACAAGGGGCATGTGCCAGCAAAAATTAGACACTGATTGAAGCGCTTTGCCCTGCACTGATGAATTGACACTGCGCTCTCACGCCATCTAGAGGCAGTCCAGCGAAGCTCGCCATGTCCTGGTAGCGGCACATTTTCGAAATGTCATTTGAAGCGCGTTAGAAAAAAAGGTGCGAAACTTCTCTAAGTTCCCTCTCCGTGACAGTGGTTCACAACTCACAATTTTTTATTGAATACAAATTGTAATAAAAATTGAATTTTATTCAGCTGCAATTTGGTTGGGAACTAAAATGCGATCATTTGGATTTATTTTAAATAATTTATTTATTATCATAAAGATGTATATAAAGTCGTATATTGATTCATGAATTTTTTTAATATGCTACAAAATTTTTAAATTCAAAATTATTTTCTTACTAATAAAATATTTATTTTTTAATCCATTTTGATAACTGTTTTCTTTTTTATAACAATAATTGTTTCATGTGATTTTTTTCATATAATTTTTCATTTTCATATATTTTTTTTAGCTTTGTTATAAATGAGTAACGTACTAACATGACATTTTTCCAAATACTCTCGAATTAAATTACTGGATTACTGATTGTCTTTGATGACCTATTCGCCTATTCGTTAAGTGTGAAAGTGTAATAAAAGAAAATGTCAAATGCAGTAAAACAAACGTTTTTTGGGCTAAATAAATAATATTTAATTTAAAATATTTCAGGAAGGTTTTTAGTTGATATTTTGATGCGATTTACTCGACTTCTATCCATATCTCTAGATGTATATATATAAATCTGTGCTCCTACTGGGCTTGGGTGTCTTTACTATTTGGGTTTGAGAATAAGTAGAGAATAATCTGAGCTATTTAATGTAATCGCATCTTCTACAGTCCATAGGGATAAAAAAAAAAAAACAAAAAACTAAATTTAACTATATAGTTTAAAGAAATTAATTTGTTAGTATTTGGATTCTATTTAGTTTTCATTCTATTTCTCTTGGGGTAACATTTGCATCGAGTGCAAAGGATCATAGCTCGCTACCCTTTCGAATTTGCAGCTCGTGTTACCCTGTGCATATTCATAACTTAACGCATCAGTGGCACAGGACTCATCAAAATCGAACGGCTCATTTGTGGCTGGTATCTAACGGATGGAACCCGTTGGCTTACTTTACCGTTAATCAAGTTGATACGCACTGCAAATCCGCATTGCCGGCCAAATGAACCGTTATCAATTATGTAACGGGTGCGTGAATGCACGCATCCTTCGATCTCACGTCCTTCCCGCGTGCAATTAAACGCAGCAATGCAAATGCCAGCAGATAAAAAGCATGCGATAGGAGTCCTTCGTATAGCCCGTAGGGTCGGCTCGGCTCGCCTCGCCTCGCCTTGTCTCGCATCGGGTCGAAGGCGAAGGGGTTGAATGGGCTTCATCCAGTTGCCCACAATCTAAGGGTTAAGTGCGAGCCCCTAAGAAACAGCCAGAGGTTAACGAACTGCCAAGGAGTCTTACATCAATCAGTCGGCTGAGCGAAGTTTGCTCAAGTAAATTAATGAGAGTTTCGGGAAGAGATACGTAAGATCCCATTAGGAATTAAAAATAATTAGTTTTTACTTTGATTTATACTGTATTTTATAGCAAAATTGAATTATATAATTGTTATCGATTTTATATATTAGCATATTTGCCTTGTTATATTGTTTTATATATATTAATATTGAATATTATAAAATATATAGAAGGAAAAATAAATAACGACTAAAAATACCCTGAACCTGGTATTTTTTCAACGGAATCGAACAGCATTGTTCACAAAATTATTTTTATACTACATATTTATATATATAATAAATACTGATATAGGTATACAGTAAAGAAGAATTAATATTCAGTGAATGTGGCTTAAGCCTAAGAGAGGTACTCGAATAATTGTAGTTTGTCCATTTCAGAGTAATGTAGAAATATATTTCATTCACTTGTTGTCAAGAAGACACACAGATATGAGCACATAAGAGCACTCATCTGTAGATCCACATAAAGCCTGTCCAGTTGTAGAGTGTCCTTCACGTACTTACTACTTCCAGGCTCATACGTTTGATTGCTGAAATTGTATTTATAAAATTCCCAATTTTCTCTCTTTTCATATTAAATAGGCATGCATATAAACATAAATGGCCAAGCAGCAGTTAATGTATATTCTGGCATGCTTGCCGACAAACTAGGTAAGGTTTATTGCCAGGATATTCATTAGTTGAGGTTTAATACGCAATAAAGTTTAATTTATTTATTTATTTTAATGTTACAGGGAGCTAATTCTAAATAACAATTTATTATAAAGGCAGAGCAGCAAAGGCCTTCAGGCAAAAAAAGTAATTAATGCCACGGACTATTGATGATAGGTACTAGTTACTGGGTAGTAGGTACTCGCTAACATTTATTGTGTACCTTCTTTACTGGGTAGTAGGTACTCGCTTACATTTATTGTGTACCGTCTTTAGACTAAAATTAATCAATATAGTCAATATAGCAAAGTTATTATTTTGAAAATGAAATTTTAGTTAAATTCCTTAATTAATATTCTTAACCTGATAATGGCAATAAATGAAGTGCGGGCTCCTCAATATTTATATTTTTTATATTTTATATTTTGGATTTTAGATACCTCGCCCCTTTCCTTTTTTGAAGTACCATTTGAATACAGCTAAGATAAATACGTATGGTTTTCTGTGTTTCTATAATGATTGGCATATCAGTTCTTGCTGGGTTCAGGGAATCTACTAGTCCGACTAGTAGCTCCCGACTAAATTACTCTTACTTGCTTGATATCGTGTATAACGTGTGGTTAGCCAGTACTCAAGAAAGGCGCAGAAACTGAGATTTTTTAATATTTAATATTGAAATTCTTTATTCATACATTTTTCGGTTATTTAATATAACTTAATTTAATAATTAATTTAATATTCAAAATTTTGCGTAACTAAAATTTTTGTTGTTGTACTTTTCGATGGTCGACAGCCCTCCAAGAGCACGGTATTAAGTTCCTACGAATATTGCAATTTGCACGTAGGAACTCTATACCTCGCTGATGGTATATAGACTTCGTTTTTTTCATAAACTCTGTTTCACGGTCACATGTCTACTTACCCAACTCGCGCGGCCGTGCAAGCTCGCTTACTCCCACTTACTGTTTGAGTTGTCAATTTTAAGCTGCAATTAAAGCCATAAACGGATTATAGACTTTTTTGTGCTCAGATATTGGCTTCAGCTTCGACTTCAGTCTTCGTCAACGTCGCCTGGGTGTCTGGGCACTCAAAAAATATATAATAATAATAATAATAATAATACAATAAACAGAGATACAGTAGCTTACAGATATCTAGACACTCATGTATGTGTGTTTGTAATTTTTTTTGGGTCTGGTCTTAAAATTTTATGCTTGCACATTAGCCCTAAGCAAAAAGAGTATAAAAAGGAAGGGGGAGACAGAGAGAGAGGAGAGCGAGTTACTTACTCACTTGTGCCTTATGCACATTAGCCATAAAGGCGGATACATTATTTTTAAGCTGTTGCGGCAGTAGAAGAGGAGGAGAGCAACCTAAGAGCTGCGGACCATTATAAAGTTTGCTCGCGCAATGCCCTTAATAAATAGCCCATTCGAATGGCCGTCAACACGTTAAATTAAATCAATTGCAAATGCTTTGATTTCTAACCTTGAATTACCTCGATAATTTCCCACCCGCTCGACTAAGAGGCGGACAGAGAGACGGAGAGACTGTCTGACGGATAGTGTGAGAGACTGTTACTGTCTTATAGATCAAGTCACACCCGCCCAAGCCGGGCCTCGCTAATTACCCGCTGCAACACAAAAAACTAATCAACTTGATTGATTTATCTGACACTGCTGCACAAGTTGACATTTTGAAAAGGCAATAGCAGCAGCAGCAGCAGTTACAAGAACAACAACAACGGCAACAGCTGCAGCAACGCCCACAGCAACAACAACAAAATCACTTGGCTGCACACGAAATTATCATTTCAATTATATGCAAAATAAATGCATTTGATTGCCAAGTTACTTTGGCTACACTTTTGCCTCAGCTACGAGTGTTAACCACACAGCCAGCGCGATTTGCATTTAGTTTGCTGCTGTTGCCTTTTTGGCTGTGGCAAATGGTTCCCTTGTCTAAGGCCAAGTCAATTGTGGTCGGTGGCTTGCTTGGCTAGGGATTTGCAATATGTTTGCAGCGCTGGCTGCCAATTGCTGACATTTGTGTGACATGTCACGAGAGGCACAGCGAATGCTTCTGCATTCTGCATCCTGAGCTGCAGCTGCTCAGCGTCTGGTAATGGCGCCATAACTTGTGGCAGGCAGCCAACTCGCGCTCAGTACATAAACTGGCGGTCAGTGCGCTGATTAGCATCGGGCAGACGGCAGTCCGCCGTACTCAGTCCTCAGCCACTGAGCGACTGCCTTTGATTGACAGTTTGCGCATACAAAAGGCAAACAAACGAAATTCGCACATAAATCCACTCAATGCACGTTGCGATACAACTGAGAGATATGTGAGAGGAGCTTTCGAGCTATTGCCATTGCCACTGACTGACTGACTGGCTGACTGGCTGACTGGCTGACTGACGAACTGCCAGAGCTTATCGCTGGCCGTTAAGTGTTGACGTTTCGGCTGCCTAATGGGCAACCTGATTAGCTGGCTGCTTTATGAGCGGCTTGTCGCATTTGTGCTTATTGTAACGGTGCAAGCAGGATTCTGCTCGACTTGAGGAAAACGCAATTTCGAATGTGGAGCTCTAGCTGACAGCGCGACCCATTTCACTTTGACGGACCAAACGACAGGCGGACAGCCTGACGGATCTTTCACTTAGAAAGAATTAATTAAAACGCCAAATTGCAAACACAGCTGAAAGTCCGCAGACCAGGCGAGCGGGCTTTAAGCGTTGAAAAAATTAATTAAGTTGGATAAATGAAAACGTATCAAGAGTTTGTTATGCGGCCTGTTGCACAGCCACGCCCAGCGAGCAGCAAATGTGCAACGCCTCTTGATGGCGAAACGTGCTCCGAAATTTTGATGAAGTTTTCGTTTCGGCTTTAACGTCGGCTTCCCGCTAGAAAAGAAGAGCGAAATATTTAATGTTTACATTATTTAATTGCTGTTAGGCTTTGCTTTGTTGCTCTGGCTGGAAAGGCATTAGAGGCATGCGTAAAAGCTGTTACACGATTCGATCAAAGGCGTCAGCGTTTAGAAAGGCTGCTCTCTGCCATACGAAGTGTGCTTGATTCGCATTCGACCCGGCGCCAGACGCTCGCCAAGCGCGGCATATCGTAAAAGTCGAGGTCCGACCATGACGAGTGCCCACTCACCTGCTGCGCTCAGCGCGCTGTGTGCCTGGTGCTTTCTGTGTAAACGTGTGGTTTTATGTTATGGCAAATTGCCGTTGACAGCGCGAGCAATCAGCATGTGAGCTACGATTGCCCCGCTCAGTAATGCCAATCCAAGTTGCATCTGAAATAGTTCTTGGTGTCTGCGCTCCACGCTGCAATAGCGCCTAGCCAAAGCTGGGCAATTAAATACCACCTAGATCTTAACTTGCGATTCTAGAAACAGATTTGTATCTTATGAACTGCATTTCATCCATTTAACATGACTGTCATATCACTTAGAATTACTTTGTACTAACAGGTAATAGATATTGTATCTAATGGATGCATTGCTCCACACCTAACTGTATCTGTATCTGTATCTGTATCTGTATCTGTATCTGTATCTGTATCTGTATCTGTATCTGTATCTGTATCTGTATCTGAATCTGTATCTGTATCTGTATCTGTATCTGTATCTGTATCTGTATCTGTATCTGTATCTGTATCTGTATCTGTATCTGAATCTGTATCTGTATCTGTATCTGTATCTGTATCTGTATCTGTATCTGTATCTGTATCTGTATCTGTATCTGTATCTGTATCTGTATCTGTATCTGTATCTGTATCTGTATCTGTATCTGTATCTGTATCTGTATCTGTATCTGTATCTGTATCTGTATCTGTATCTGTATCTGTATCTGTATCTGTATCTGTATCTGTATCTGTATCTGTATCTGTATCTGTATCTGTATCTGTATCTGTATCTGTATCTGTATCTGTATCTGTATCTGTATCTGTATCTGTATCTGTATCTGTATCTGTATCTGTATCTGTATCTGTATCTGTATCTGTATCTGTATCTGTATCTGTATCTGTATCTGTATCTGTATCTGTATCTGTATCTGTATCTGTATCTGTATCTGTATCTGTATCTGTATCTGTATCTGTATCTGTATCTGTATCTGTATCTGTATCTGTATCTGTATCTGTATCTGTATCTGTATCTGTATCTGTATCTGTATCTGTATCTGTATCTGTATCTGTATCTGTATCTGTATCTGTATCTGTATCTGTATCTGTATCTGTATCTGTATCTGTATCTGTATCTGTATCTGTATCTGTATCTGTATCTGTATCTGTATCTGTATCTGTATCTGTATCTGTATCTGTATCTGTATCTGTATCTGTATCTGTATCTGTATCTGTATCTGTATCTGTATCTGTATCTGTATCTGTATCTGTATCTGTATCTGTATCTGTATCTGTATCTGTATCTGTATCTGTATCTGTATCTGTATCTGTATCTGTATCTGTATCTGTATCTGTATCTGTATCTGTATCTGTATCTGTATCTGTATCTGTATCTGTATCTGTATCTGTATCTGTATCTGTATCTGTATCTGTATCTGTATCTGTATCTGTATCTGTATCTGTATCTGTATCTGTATCTGTATCTGTATCTGTATCTGTATCTGTATCTGTATCTGTATCTGTATCTGTATCTGTATCTGTATCTGTATCTGTATCTGTATCTGTATCTGTATCTGTATCTGTATCTGTATCTGTATCTGTATCTGTATCTGTATCTGTATCTGTATCTGTATCTGTATCTGTATCTGTATCTGTATCTGTATCTGTATCTGTATCTGTATCTGTATCTGTATCTGTATCTGTATCTGTATCTGTATCTGTATCTGTATCTGTATCTGTATCTGTATCTGTATCTGTATCTGTATCTGTATCTGTATCTGTATCTGTATCTGTATCTGTATCTGTATCTGTATCTGTATCTGTATCTGTATCTGTATCTGTATCTGTATCTGTATCTGTATCTGTATCTGTATCTGTATCTGTATCTGTATCTGTATCTGTATCTGTATCTGTATCTGTATCTGTATCTGTATCTGTATCTGTATCTGTATCTGTATCTGTATCTGTATTTGTATCTGTATCTATCTCCTCACCCAACTACAGCTGACTTATTTACTGTCTCTATCTGTCTATTTGTATCTCTATCATGGATCTGGCCGATGGAATAGGTACGAGTACATCGTCTCTCGCATCTTTCGCGGGACGTTTTCATTATGTGGTCATTATTCGTTATTATTATTATGCTCAATTTTATTGCTTTATAAGCGCATTTTAATTTTCGCCTTTCGCCGGCCAGCATAACAAATTTATGTAGCTCACAGGCACAGTTGGCTCTCAACGCTGGCACGGCGACGGTTACGGCGTCATCTCGTGTCTCGTAAAAAATGCATAGCACATACGATGATGATCAACGGGCTGCCAACTGTCGGACGTGAATGACTGCGACTGCGACTGCGACTGAGTGCGACGACAAGGCTGTCCGTTTTCCATGTGCCATGTCCGTTGTCAACAAAGTCTGTCCGGTGTCCGTTGTCCGCTGGCGATTGCTGCTGTTGCTGGCCGTCGCTAGTCACGTCAAATGTCTTTTGTGAAAGGCAACCAAATTACGAGCCCACATGAACAGATACACACGCACATGCACGATGCTTGGCAAAACTGCAATGATACCAGCTGAAAGTAAGACTTTGAAAAGTTCGTCAGAACAATGGGAACATTATTGCAGTCGGCTCTCTATGCGATTCTCATTTGAGTGTTCGTTAGGAGCGCCTGATTGAACTTCTTGAACTTTCTCTATACTAGTTAGTTGGAGTAGGAAGAAGAATATGTCGGGAAGGAAGCATAATAAATTAAAGTCTGAAACTATTCAATTACTTTGATTATGATGTTGTATATATATATATATATATATATATATATATATATATATATTTTCTCTCCCTGTTCCGGATGCCACTTGCAGCTCGTGTCATTGGGATTTCACAATTTGTGAGTGTAATTTGTTGAATAGAAAGGATTGATCTGCGGCAGGCTTGGCGCATTCGCGTCTTGTGTGTATTATCAAGTCACAGATTTGTTACTTTTTGCTTCTTCTTCCTGCTGTTGTGCCACCGACAATTTGGTGCGGCGAACGTTTGATGCTGATTGATTGCGTCTGTAACTAATCTGTACATTTATTGAGCTATCTGCCTGGCATTTATAATTTGAGCGGAGTTGGCGCAGAAGCTGAAGTCGAAGCCGAAGCCGAAGCCAAAGCCGAAGTCGAAGCCGCGCTGCCGTCGCCTACCAAAAGTTGACCAATTAAAAGCAAACGGTTTTTGTAACGCAATTAAACGGCATTTAACGGCAACGACGATGGCCAAATGCTGTGCATGCAAAATCGCTTCCTCATTGGCAGGCAACGCACATTAAAATTCCAGCGGACCAACATAAATTTTCGCACTGATTTCTTTGGCTGCTGCGGTGGGTAGAGGGCAGCTCTCTCTATGTGTATGTGTGTGTGTGTGTTTGTGTTTGTGTGACCAGTTCCAGAACATGTTGTGCCAGCATTTGGACATTGAACATGGCCACGCAGCAAGCAACTTATCAATCGTGCCACCGCATTCAGATACTGATGCAGATGCCGATGCCGATGCCGATGCCGATGCTGATGCAGATGCAGATACAGGTACAGGTACAGGTACCGAGTAGACCCTCCCAACAGGTTACATGCAGTCAGCTACAAGTTTGCTATTAATTTGCCCACGCTCGGCATCCCTCCCCCTGCGTCTGGTCGATTGCTTTTCAGCAGCTGCCTTGTTGAGTTGTCAGCTGGCAGCGGCAGCAGCATCGAGCGAAACTTTGACTGCGGCTGGCGTCTTGGCGCGTGGTTATTAATGAAGTCAATCAGCAATTTTGACAGAAATTTATCTATAAGCGTCGGCATTCTGCCAGGCAACATGTTGCACAGTCACACACACACACACACACACACACACGCACACACACACATCTACACTCTGCTACAAGTTGCTAATTTTGCGCGGCGCTGAAACATGTTTACAGGCAACTTAGCAACCTGGCGAGCTGGCGAGCTGGCAAGCTGGCTAACTGACAGCCTGGCACTCAGTTCCGAGCCCAGCACATTTATTTATTTAATTTTATTTTATGTTAATTTGAAACCTGTTTAATTACCAAGTGGCTTTCGTGGTACCTTTTGGCGCTTGCCTCAATAAAAATTGCAATCGAGCATTGCCTGCCCCTGAGTGCGCTACAGAACCCCATTGTCGCTGGCTTAGTCATTTGCGAATGACTGAATATTTGTATTGGCCCTCAAGTGCTGCTTACTTACTTATCGAAATGGCTGTTTAATCATTTAATATATAGTTGGCAGAGGCATTATTTTATTTACAGCTGATTGGCAGTGGCAGCCTGGCCCGACTGGCTGCTTTGTCTATCATAATTGCGGCTGTTATCAAGTTAGTTAAGAATTAAAAAATCTATTTCTTTTATGACTATTTAAGCGGCACCGTGATTATCTGGGCATCAGCTAACAGTACATTTTATTATCGTCATTTGTTTAGTGTGCGAATGTTTTTCGTTTTGGTTGCTTTCCGTCCGCCTGTCTCGCCCCATCGCTGATTCTGCTTAATGGCTTTAATCAATTTACGTTTTATGTTGACCAAATTAATATATTGAAACTAGTTTGACGCTCTGGCACCAGGAAAGAGCTGTCCGCTAGAGTAGTCATCGCAGCACCGCTGGACTGGACCAACGACTTACCACGTTGTCCGAGCCAATTAGCTGCAAAAAGGAAATAAATAAATATTGTGTGTGATTAAATTATTGATTAATTGTTCAGCTGCAATTTGTGAGGAGATAAAGTTGAGCAATGAATCAAAATATTATGTATATATATGTGGGAATATCTCTCTTTGTTTTTTAATTTAATTTTTCAATTAATTAAGGCAGCAAAACGGAAAATAGAAGAGCTGTGAGAAGAAAACTTTAAACTTTTATTATTATTATTATTATTGTTACTATTATGATTATTAATATTATTGTTATTATTATTATTTAATTATTTAAATTTATTATTATTTATATATTTATTATTTTTTTTCAGATCTTCTATTTCCAGCTATACATAATTATTATCACATTATTCACCAATTGTTTTATTTTTCATGTTTACATTAATATTTCTCTCTTTGTTTTGCTCCTTTCGTTTGGCTGCTCCTTCGAGATATTTCAACGTCTAATTTTCCTTTTATTTCCCAGGTCTGTGCGGCGCCCTCAACTGCTTTTGCCAGTGCCTGCCGCATTTTAATTTCACTTTTCGCAGCGAATTTTTCTATTGCTTTTGCTCGCGTTTTCCTTTTATTTTACCCAACCTCGAGGATGGCGGCGCAGCCGGCAAACTTTTTAATGTCGCGCGGCGGCTGCAGCTAATTTAGCCGTCGTGGCGGGTGGCTTGAAGTAGGGGGCATGGGCAGTGACAGGAGCACGGGTGGGCGTGTGTTTCGACTTGGCGCACAGAATTTGCCAGGCAGTGTCTCTCAGACTCGCCGCTGTGGCAAGCCAAGTCAAGTCTGCTCCTTCGTCCTTGGCGCTGTTCGTTCATTTTCTTGCAATGAAATTAAAAACGGCAAGGAGTCGTTGCACACACACACACACACACACACAGAGAAAGAGAGACAGAGAGAGAGAGAGTGAGAGAGCGAGATGTTGCCAGGCAATGACACCAACCATTGGGCTGCCTGCAGCTCTCAACTTTGCGGCCCACAGGACTAAATGAAAATGAGTAAAGTTTGCGTTTTTCACACCCACAAGCAAGATGAAAGAGAAGGCCGGCAGGAAGCCGGGAGAGCAGCTCTCCTTGATTATGCACTTTCTCGCCGCCTACGTCATCGTCATTATTACCATCAGCTTCAGCATCATTATTATTTAGCTCGTTTGCTTATTAACCCAGTTTTTGTGTTTCGGCTGGGTTGCTGCCACACAGCTGCGGGCCATGCCTTGCTCCGTCTCTCCACTCTCTCTTTCTCACTCTCTTTCTCTCTGTCGCTCATTTATGCGGGCCGTGGTGTTTATTTTTGTGTCCTTGTTTTAATTTAAATTTTTGTCTGGTCTACGGTTCGTTTTTTTTCCTTTTTTTCTTTTTTTTTTTTTTGCCTGCTTCGTCTGGTTTTCCTGCTGGCAATTTGGTGACGTCGTCGATGGCTTTTCCTGTGACTCCGCCCCCTTAGCCTGCTCGCTGCTCGTTGCCGTGCTTTATGTCGTCATCAGTTGCCTGCTTGCCATTGTTTCTAGGTCAAGAACTTTACCGGCTTTGTGACTTGTTCTCTGCGGCGGAGATTCCCAATGACGATGACATTGAAATTCATCATTTGCGTGACTAACAATTAGATGTGGGCGCGAAGGGACGTGGCTCCCACAATAGCCTCAAGGCGTGAGTATGTCATAGGTGCAATTAGTGTGTGCCATTAGAGCGCTGAAAACATGTGTTTACTTGGCTCAACGAGTCGTATACTTAACATTTGAATTTTAATTGACATGCACACGGCCTGGATCAATATTTTGTACAGACAGCTGGAATAAAATCATTCGTCCAGCTACAGACACACACACCGAGACAGAGAATTGATAGACTAGCTGTCGCTTTTGGCAACTGTCATGCAAATGGCAGCACGCACTATAGTCATCAATTTGGCTGCTGGCTGACTGAGGGTAAATCCCCGCAAAACCCAACCAAATTGTATAAGAAACTTGAGTAAAAAATGAAAACCTCCCACTTAAAGCTTAAGCAGACAGAGACTTTGACATCGTGTGTTTGAGTTTGAAATATTCGCAAATGCGAATCCCGACGTATTTGTCACAGGATACACACACAGACACACACACACACGCACACACACACTCAGTTGGTATATATACGAGTGTGTACTAGTATTTAGATTGTAGACTCCGCCAAGGAAGACATTATTATGATGGAATCCCATTTGTTACAAGGCAAATGGCAAAGCGAAAATAGCTGCCAGTGCCAATGACAGCCGAGACTTGGCAAATGGGCGGGGCAAAGGGGCCGGAGTGGGAGGATTGTTATAAATGGAAGGAGATGAGCTGCCTCCCGAGTTGCGATGCGCACAGAGTAAATTATGCTAATGTCGAAATAATGCATATTCGATGATGTGGGGCGTCGCAGCTACATGCGCGAGCTATATACACGATTCTTATATACTCACACAATATCTATATGTTGGGCTGTAGAGTTCTTCATTTCGAGTCAGTTAGATGTGCAGTGCGTGTGCGGATGATGAGGATATTAATGGCTGGACAGTAGCCGCAAAGAGCTGAATAAATCACATTTATGTTCGGCTTCAAGTGCCGCAACTAATGATGGAAATAAATTCACGGCTGCCGCGTTCGCGGGCGACAGTAGCTGACTTTCAGCTGCCAACTGGCAACTGGCAACTGGCAACTGGCAGGAGCAGCAGCCAAAAATAAAAAATAAAGAACACTGAATGGTTAGCAACTTGTGGAGCTGGACATGGGTCGGGAGGTCAGGCGAGACTTTCGAGACTTGGCTGCTTTTGACGCCGGGCCAATATGCAGTAAATCTGCCAAAATGTGCCTCTAGATTTGGCAGCAGCAGCAGCAGCAGCAAAGGATCCTGTTGTGCAGACACGAACTCCTGCCTGCCTGCCTGCCTGGCTGCCCTCCTGCCCGCCTGCCCGCCTGCCCGCCTGCGTGCCGCGCTCCTTGAAATGGGTTACATATTTTATGCTTAATATTTTACATTTTATTTCGCTGATTCGCGAATGCCGAGCTGAGAGTGAAGCAGAACCCAAAGGCAAAGTCCACAGAAATGGAAACTTTCCACTGTAGTTGGTCGCAAGCAAAGCAAATTGAAAATTTGCTCAACAGCAACTGATTGTTGTGTTTAGACTCAAAATGAGCGCAAAGCGCGCAGATAAAGTCCAATTACAGCCGAAGCTGCTCGGCCAAAGAGTTCTGTGGCAGCCACAGCAAGCACATCAAAGAATGTAATTTAAAAGTTGCCAAATGCTCGGCTCATATAATGCAGCTGCGCTTTATGACGACGTCATATATCTTCCGATTTATTGCGGAATGCTCGACGCACACGCAGGACGTGAAATGTTCCTCTCGAACCTCAAAATAAAATCGATAGCAATTTTTCGCAAACACAATTTGCTTATCAGGCGCTGGCGCTGCAACCCTCGGCCGTCAACCCTACAGAACCCCTGAGGGGGGTTGGGCTGGGCTGTGGAGTGCTGCTCGCTGCCTTTCAATAAAACGCAAAACACAACTTGAAGCTAATTTGCATATTTGCGAACAGTGCGAAACACGCAGTGTGCAGTGCAAAATGCAAAGAGTCGAGTGCAAAACTAATAAAAATTTGTTCGTAGGTGACAGTAAAACTGTGGAAAGTGCCCGGCAACACTCGGCCGGGGTGTCCTGTGACAGCCTGACTGACTACTGACGTTAGCAAATTTTTATGCAAATTTTTGCGATCGAACACATGCGACAATGCACACAACTCGATCGAGCTGACTATGAAAGAAGGATACCCTGTTGATTTGCATAATCGACAGGACGACGGCTTGCGCTGCCTGTTTCCAGTCTGCCTTGTTAAAGGATTTGCGAAAATAAAATTTTACTTTCTACCGTTCCCTCTAATAAGCAAATTGATTGCATTGTTGACTTGCTGTCTATGAGAGAGTGTGAGTGTGTGAGTGTGTGTGTATCTGTTTGGGTAAACATTTTGCCTTTGAGTAGCCCGACAGCAACTGACAGCAGCAGTCAGACAGTTGGCAAGAAAACCTAAGTGAAAATATTTGAAAATTGGTTTTGGTGGCGCACCTGACAAAGGAAAACAGCAACGAAATCTATGCAAATACAAACGCAGCAGATAGCAGCCAGCAGCCATCAGCCAGCAGCCAGCAGCTGGCAGCTAGTCGAATATTGAATGCTCTCGCTGCTGGCTGCCATAACTGTTTGAGAGATGGAGAGGCGCTCGTGTATGCATAGATATAAATTGAATTCACTTCAAGATGCGCGACAGCCCAAAGAAGAGGGAGCATCCAGCACAGGATGCGGGCGAGTGGCAAGTGGACTGGAGTGGAGTGGAGTAGAGTGGAGTGTGGGATGTGGAGTATTTGGCAATCCTGTCAGGCATTTTCTACATTTTGATATGTAGTCGTATTTTTCGTTTGCCTGCTAAAAAGGATTACGCTAACACAAAGCAGTCGCGCAGACAGAGATGGCGAAGGAGCTGGGACAGACCGAGATAGAGACAGCCACAGCCACATTAGGCAGAGGGACGGACAGACGCTGGCGAGGGAGTGGCAAGTATATAGAATATTTGGATTTTTGCACATGCCAATATGAAATGCAGACCCACCCGACCAGCCAACCAACCACCCAACCACCCAGCTCAAACGAACCACTCTCGGATTTTCATGTGTGTTCCACGCTTTTGTCGCAGTTTTCCTCGTTTTCTCTTTTATTTTTTTTTGTTGCTGTCGTCGTCGTCGTCGCTTTTTGCTTTGTTCGCCAACGCACTCACCCCCGCCACATGTGTGTGTATCTATAGACATGTATGCGTGCGCGTGTGTGTGTGGTTGGTGTTTGTATTTGTACAGCAACCATCAAACATTTGCTTATGTCTCTTGTACAAGAAAAACGTTAAGTTGTAAGCGTGTGCGTGTGTATCTGTTTATCTGCGCGCGCGTGTGTGTGTGTGTGTGTGTGCGTGTGCGTGTGTGTGTAAGCAACAAATTTGCGAAAGCCAAAAGAAAATGGTTGAAAGGGGGATTCTGTGGGTGGCAATTTCGCCTTTAGTTAGCGGGTTGAAACGTTTTAGATTGAACTATGGCTGCCATAAATGGCTTTGCATCGCATATCTAAAACGGCTTAAGCGCAGATTGATGGCAACGCACAAAGAGGGAATCAGCATAGCAGAGCAACAAGGAAAAACAGGGTAAAACTGATTCACAAATATGAATGAAGCTGTATTGATTTTCTATCTATATTTGCATAATACATGAATACAAAAAATATATATATATATAAAGTTTATTTAATCCTGAGAACAAGCTAAGGCACTCATAATTTAATTTTAGTTTAAACTTGGCGCAAACATCAATTCAACTTTTATTTAGTGCGACTTCATTTGAAGCTTAAATTAAGATTTTCTATTTGAATTAGCTAGGAAATTGGTATATATCATTTGCAAGTTAAAATTGTTTCTTTATGCTAACTTTTTGTATATAAGATTAGCTGCGGATAGTTCAACTGGCTGAGAACAAAAGTACAGCAAAGTCCACTAATATAACATGATTACTAACCACAACTAGATTCTCCTTATGGTTGCCCCTGTACAAAACAGAATTCTCCTTTGTTTATTTATTCGTGCCATATGACCCAAAATAAATGCCCCTTTTCACAAGGACTTGTTAGTAAACTGTGTTCAGCTACTAAGTCTATAATTGCCAGAGGACATACCTCACTCAAATGCTCGGAAATCAGATTCGATAATTGACAGCAGAGTCGCTGGGAGAACACGATTTCCGAATAACGCACTTGAATTTGCATAGGGTTTGCAAAAATGCCAAACAACTTATGCAAATTAGCTGTAACTCTTCGCAATTAAATCGCGAACCCAACTCGGAGGCTCAGAGGCAGCTGCACAACAGGCCAAGAGCCATATATGCACATATATTAATCAGCGCCGGATCCACTCAGGTAGGCAAAAAGCTCATTTGCATAAAAACCGTAAAAAAAAATGAGAGTGCGTAGAAAGTGAAAGGGGTAGTTAGGCAGCTAGGGGTAAGCCCTGACCCAGCCGTCTCTCATTAGCATAAAATTAAACAAATCACGAAAAAAAAGAGGAAATAAAAAACAATATAATAGAATGCAAAAAATGCTCTGGCTGAAACGAGAAATTCTGATGCTCTCTGGCAGCTGGCTGTGCGCGCATCCTTGTTGCTGGCTGAGCCTCTGCCAACGCCAGGTTCAACGAACTGTCTCACTAACCCAAATTAAAATTATGTTAATGAACGAGAGAGCCGGCAGCCAAATCACGGCCAAGGACGACGGCAACGTTTTTTTCGCCCTCTGTGCTTTTCATGCTGCCTAATGAGCGCGCGTCGCCGTCCTTGCTTCGCTTTGCGTTGTGGTCCTGGCTGCTCCTGTTACAGACGCCGCTCATTAATTTTGCCGTCGCGTTTTCTCATGCATTTGCTTTGCTTCCATTTCCGCAACAAATTTCTCCTCTTGTTTAATTTTCGTGTTTCATTTTTCATTTTGTACCGCGCTCATTTGGTGACGTCACAACCCATCACACATCTCTCTCGCTCTCTCTCTTTCTTTTCTGCCATTTCATTCAGAGGCTCGGCCTCTGTGTCTGCCTCTGCTCAGTCTCTGTCTCTGCCTCTGCCGCTGTTTCTGCCTCTGTTTCTGCCTCTGTCTCTGCTTGTGTCTCTGCTGGGAGCAGCGAGCGCTGCCTTCACATAATTAAGATTTTAATTTATGCAATTATTTTACCGGCTGCGAGAGTCCTTTTTACTCTCGTTCGCCCGCTCAAATGTAGGCCAAAATGTTTTGCTTTTTTGTTGTGTTCCTCATTTTTTTGGAATATGCTTAATGTGAAGTTATTTCGGTGCGTTGTTTCGAAGGGTGCGGTTGAGTTTCTGCTAAGCTCCTAACTAACTGAATATTGAGACAAAAAACTATAAACCAAAAATGATGTAAATTAATTAAAAGTGTTGAGCTGCTTGATATATGTGAAAGTGACAAAAATTCATGAATTTCTAAATAACATAAATAAATGAAAAGAATGTGGAGCATGAATTAAATTAGACCTAAAAAATATAAATCTCAATTAAATAATATGTATATTATATATATTAATAATATACATAATATACCAAATTAAAATATGTAATATAATTAATAATATATTTCTAAAAACTTTTACTGAACTGAAATACTGTTTGTGAAAGTTTCGAAAATATTTTAATTGTTTATATTTATGTTAATACTTAAATATTGTGTAATATAAAGCCACATAGGCTTTTAATAAACTTAAAAATATTTCTTTTCTTGTTTCACATTAATTTTTTTAAAATTGTTTGCAAAATATAGTTGATTAAAATCACACAGTTTAAAAATAACCAACAAAAACAACGAAAGAAAATAAAAAATAAAATATTTTAAAAACTTAAACTATTTGATTTTTAAATTGTGAATGGAAAATAAATTATTTATTAAACAAATTCTAGCTGGATTATCGTGTGTTCAGAAAAACTGAAATTTACTTTTACGATTATTAATTATTTCTTTTTAAAACCAATAATCACACTTTCCACAGATAGCACTTACCTGAAAAGTTATTGAGGTATTTAATAATTGAATTAGTTAGTTTTCGATTAAAAAGTTTTGTAAGAATTTTGAAAATATTAGAATTTTTTTTAAACATGCTAAATAGTTTATATTGTTTCACAGGCGAATACACAGTTTGAATTTTTGTATAATAATTTACTATCCTTAGCTGAAGTAACTTTCTTTAGAATGCACACAACCGAACCGATACGCATCGCATTAAGAAATGATTGCGAATTTGACTCCAAAAACACTTTGGCGCTCAGTTCAGTTGAGTTCAGTTGGCGTCTCGTCGCGTTTCGCTTTCTTATCGCACACACACGGATTGGAATTGGAGTAATCGCGTAAGAAGCAGGCGTTCATGGAGCAGACGTCGTCGTCGGCAGCGACGTCGCTGCCACAGAAGAGATTCGAACGAATTCGCATCGCAGACACAAAGCCGCCAAAGTTCGAGCGAATGTCTTGAAGAGGTCCGTAACTGAATGCGAGACTGAATCTCAATCGCTGTCTGAGCCGGTCCGAGCAGAGACTAAGGACCAGGCCGGGACAGGATAGGACGCACCAGCCGGGCGCAAGGCCCAACTACTACTGCCCACAGCAATGCTGCATGGCAGTTGTTTTCAGCGTGAACGACGTCGACGACGACGACTTGGTTGCCGCTGGAAGCAGCCAAGCAGTCGAATTGCCACCCCCGAATGGACGTCAAGTGCTGCGCTGCCGACAGCGATGGCCATAAAGCTTGAGTTTGAGTTCTGCGCAGGCGCACTTGACGCCTCTGCGCGCTCTCTGCCCGAACAGCAGCAACCCCCTCAGGTGGACATTTCTCCTGCGCGCTGCTAAGCAAAAACTGCAGCACGCTTCCAGGCTTTGAAGCCAGACCCCATGGAAAACGCACTGCGTGGTGTGTGGTACGTGGTGCGTGGTACGTGGTGCGTAGTGCGTGGTGCGTGGTACGTGGTACGTGCTACCCCTCTGCCATGGACAGAGGCCGAAATCCACCACAGTTTTGGAACCAAGCTGTCGACCATTCGCTGCCATTGCCGTTGCCAGTGCCGCTGTCGATGGAACCGCTGAAGTTTCGCAGCCGACGCAGATATAAGGAGCAGTCAGGCCCATCAATAGTTAGAAGAGCTGCCGCCTTATCAGGCAGCTGCCAGGCCACGCATTTTGTCATTTTTTGGTTTTGCGCACGCAACAAAGGCAAACAGAGGCGCCACGAGGAGGCCAAAATGGGGCCAGAATGGGCACGGACACGGGCACGGGCACGGGTACGGGCCCGGGTGTGGGTAAGGGCATGAGTCTGGGTGTGAGTGTGGGGTACGGGATGACGGAGGATTCGGGATGAGGCGGCGCTAAACTGAGCAGCTGAAGTAGAAATGCTTATACGCTGGGGATTTGAGCTTTACAAGCGTAACAAAATATGTAAAAAGAAATAAAGAAAAGCCCTGGCATGAGTGCGCGCACACACACACAGCTACTGAATTGTATGTGTGTGTGTCGGTGTGTAGCTTGCGTATCTATGAATTTCCTTCCGTTTGCCGCAGACATTTGCGCCAAGTGTTCGCTGCAGTTGATGAATGATAGATGGATTATGATTTTGTTTGGCGTAAATTGAATTTCGCATATTTTTTACGCTTTACAAGCGGCTCCAGTCGCCCTCGCACTCTTCCTCGCCCCTTGGCAAACACTGAAAATATTTAAAGAACCATCCCTGAGATCGAGGGAAAAACTAAAGCTTTAAGTTGGGCTCGCTGAGTGGCGAGGCCTTTCGCCGCTTCAAGCTGTCAACTTTTTCGATAGCTGCATTCGTTTGCCAGCGGAAATCAAGTTAACGAAGTAAAAATGTAAAATGCAACAGCAGCAACAACGACAACCGTATTCAGAATGCCACCAGCAGCAGCAGCAGCAGCAGCAAGGCAGAGCCTCAAATCGATGAGGAGGATGGACTGGGACCAAAAATAAACAAATGCAGCCGGTAGAGCAAAATGACTTTATGCTTTAATATAAACCAATTGGTTGAGTTGCAAACGGAGTTTTTTTTTACGATTTTAGCATTCTTATAAATATGCTCAATATTTCGAAATGTGCAACTTTAACATATTTTTAAATATGATAAATATTTCTTAGCATTCGATTTTAATCTTCTTTTATATATGTCAAATATTTCATGACATAAAATTTTAACATTTTTTAAAAACATAATTAATATGATTTTAACCTACTTCTAAATATGTTAAATATTTCATAACATTCGATTTCAACATTTTTAAAATATGTTAAATATACCATAACATACGATTTTAACATTATTTTAAACACGTTGAATATTTCATAACATACGATTTTAATCTTCATTTATATATGTATGTCAAATATTTCATGACATACGACTTTAACATTTAAAAAAATATATTTAATATGATTTTAGCCTTCTTAAATTTCATAATATTCGATTTTAGAATTTTTCTTTATATGTTAAATATTTCATTTTAACATTTTTTAAATATGCGAAAACTCACTTGGAAAACAAACCGAAAGCAATTATTATTTTTTGAATTTTTAAGTTTTTGTTAGTCTTTGACCTTGCGGCTAATGCAGCTGGCAGAGGCAAAATGCATGCAGCTTTTGTTACTAGACTTCTGTTGACATGCTCAATCGACCCACTCGGCTGTGCCACAATTTGATGCAAGTCTTGTTGTGTGAGGCACTCTGGCAACTGCTCGTAAGGAGCACCACTCAGGCATTGCTTTTGTGTTGTTGTTGTTGTTGTTGTTGTCGTTGTTGTCGTTGTTGTGTTGTATGCGCTCAGTTTTATGGATCAGCTGCAACTGAAATGCAAGGCAATACCCGCCGAGGGGTAGGTTTAACTTTCAATTCTGATTCGTTGCCATGCCCAAGCCAAATGCAAAGCTTTTGTTAAGCATACGAACACACACAGACTTCTCAACTATATATAGTCCGGACTGTTTGTAGCTGTCGACATTTATAAGCAGCAAATTTTTATTTCCATCTCATAGTTTTGCTCACGACTCGTATGCGTCATAACTCAATAAGCAGGCAGCAGAGGCAACTGCAACTGCAACAGCAACAGCAACAGCAACAGCAACAACTGTAATCCTAATGAAACTACAACACATATTACGTACTTGTATTGCACTAAAGTCGGCTTCCCTAGCAACATTTGCATGCAACAATTTGGCAAAAGAAAGCAACGAAGGCGGAGGCAACTTCAGGCAACTTCTCACAAGTCGCCAGGACTCGGTTACACATATGGAAACGAATAAAAGGAGCCACTCATCGTTGGCATCTTGTTGCCCGTAGTGGAATTTATTATAAGATTCTTTTCCTTTCCTTTCTTTATGTGAATGCAGCAAACTTGCTGCTGCTGTTGCTGTTGCCTTTGCCTGCATGAATATTTTCTACAACATTAAAAGGCATTTCGAGTTATTTGGCTTACAAAATATTTTATTATAATTTGTGTATAGTTGGTAAAGGCGGATGGCGGTAGGTCGACAAGACGAGTGCAGACACCCCACTCCACAGCTGAGTAGTTGGCGATTTTGTGCACTCAACTTTGGCATCCAATAAGCCAAATTCCTGAGCAGCGACTAATGACCGTAAAGCCGCTGGCACAAGCTAATCAGAGTGGCTTGGGCATCTGTTGTATGCGTGAGGTTGAGTGTATGTGTGTTTGTGTGTGTGTGTGTGTGTGTGTGGCAGCAGGAAAATTGCGTTTTTAGTATCATTAATCTGCCACACTCGGCACAGCCGTCAACGCCAGGCATCGACTCAACCAGAGAGATGATATGCCACCCAGTCCACAAAAGGGCACATTAATTTCCTCTGCCCGCCGATATAGGCATTACCTAGGCAGAGATCTCCCCGAGCCGATAGCTCTGGCTGATTGCACAAATGAATCTGCTGTGCAGCTGAAGAATAATCGCGCCCCGCCCACACATTTGACCGTGTGTTTGGGCCACAAACTGTAAACATTCGCGCAAAACGATTAGGAGGCATCCTTTGAGAGCGCTGAGCGAAAGATGGGGCTCGCTCAAGCAGGCTATTAAGCGCTGGCTGCCAACTGCGTCGTGGTGTATCTCCACATTACGCATACGCAGCGTGTCGCGTTATGGCTGTTTGATGTTTAAACCGGTCTGGATTTCGAGCGAGTGCGTGTGTGTATCGCTCTTTATGATGGCATGCCAAACATTAATGCAAAATGTTAATTTAAAGCCAAGTCCTAGACATTAGAAGCGCTCAGCCTGCTCGTTGCCCACGTGTTGTTCTTGAGCGGCGGTAAAGCACAGAAACACAGTGGCACAATACACGCAAGCTAACATTAATAGGCCAAGTATGATTCAATGTGTTTACCTAGCATAAAGTCTCTCTGCTGCTGCTCCGGTGATTTTAAAATGTATTCTTCAGATTGAGCTATAGATAAATTAATACTTGCTAGACATATTAAATATTTTTATTTTTATTCAAAACATATTATTCAGATAGAGCTATAGATAAAGTATTAATTATTAGACATATTCATTTAATATTTTTATTTTTATTTATAATTTAATAGAGCTATAGATAAAGTATTAATTATCAGGCATATTAAAATATTTTTATTTTTTTTTATAATATATTATTTTATATTATATATATTTTATTAAAATAATAATTTATATAATTTTTTTAACAGGCTAAAATATAATATAATAATAATAATAATAATATATATAAAATATATAATTAAACAAGAATTCGAATAATTTAACCAATGTTAATGTGTATTGCCCCACTGTGCAGTTAAGTAAACGCCTTCTCATCAGCATAGCTCGTCATGCATAACTGTGAAGCTGCCACATACTGAGGTACATTTCTACAAGTATATTCCATAGGCCGGATGGCTGACTGAATGACTGACTCACTGACTGACTGGCTGACTGGCTGACTGACTGTGAATCGAAACTGGGCTGTCACTCACAGCTTGCCACGCCTTTAATGCATTGCGCTGCCATTTTGCTGAGCGCTCAACCTCATTACACGAAATATTGAAAATGGCTTAACAGGAAATTAAGCAAAAACAGCAGGCAGAACGAGAGGCGGCAGCTAGTCGAATGAGCTGTGGCACAGGCATATAGACAGACAGCCGACCGATCTCTATCTAAATCTAATGGATATAACACAAATCTTAAAGGGAAATTAGCTGCGAGCATGCTTAGCGAATGCGAAATCGAATGCGAGCTCGCAGCTTACGCTCCCCCAGTGTGTGTCATTGTTGTTGCTGCTCCAGAATGTTTATTGTAATTCGGCAAGTATTTGTGGAATATGAATTGCGAGTATTTGCATAAATGAAATGTGTATGTAAATGGCAACTCGTAATGCCAATCAATCACCCCAAAAAGGCCGGGCACACACATTTACACACACGCACTAACACAGTTGCACAGACTCTCACACATGTGATTCAGCTCCTCCCACAGTCACACACAAAACCAATAAACTAAATTCGCATGAAAAAATGTGTTGGGAAAAGGAGAAGAAGAAGAAGAAGAAGAAGAAGAAGAACGTAGCAAAAATCGTCAACAACTCAAAACCCATACATGATGGCAGAGTATGTGTGCGTCTGTGTGAGTGTGTGTATGGGGTGTATTCCAACCCTTATCCTTGGCAGGATATTACATGCTTCAACAATGTTGTAGCATTCCCAATAACAACACCAACACCAACAACAACAACAACAACAAGAACAACGCCTTAACATTCCTGCCGAAAATGAAATTCTGTTTTGCATTTTATGTCGACGACTCCGAAGCCAAAAGCATAAAGAAGAACACGAGCGGGACCAGTAGTGGGACAAGCACCAGAAGCAGAAGCTGAATTGGAACGAGAGGCAAGCCAGCCAAAAACATGACGAGCACAGGAGGCGACTCACAATGATGGAGCAAAAGCAGAAGAAGTTGCAGAAAGGACTAAAAAAAATGAAATCTAAACAAAATGCGTTCGAGCGTGTGTGTTCAATTACAATGTGTGTGATTGCTGGAGCCAGCGCAGGGTCGGGGGGCGGGGCACAGAACTCACACATACACACACACACAGGCTGGCATAAAAATTTACAATGCGAAATAAGCGAGCGTAACGCTTTTTGTTTGCTGCTGGTCCTTGCCCAAACCCAAAGCGGGACCAGGGACCAGGGACCAGGGAGTAAGGACAAGAGACCAGGGACCCGGACCTCGACCCGGGCCAGCAGGCCATCCTTATGCAAATAACAGCGAGGGCACATAAAAATAAAATAATAACAATACAATATTTTTTGATGACAGCCGCCAACGCAACGATGTTGGCCAGCGCCGTTGCGGCCACACCCCCACGGCTCGACGCGCGCCATTGTTGCGCTTCGGTTTCGGGATCTCGACAAAGGCGCACTTCAAAAAGACAGCACATAAAAGAAAGGTTTAATCGACGCGCATTTCACGAGCAGCCGCCACAAGATGGAAAGCGATGGTTGGCTTTGGGGGGGGCAGCTGGGGGCTGCCAACACTTTAAATGGGTTTTAGTGGAAATTGTGAAAATTTTCTTATGACACCATCACGATGCGTCATCAATTTGGATTTTATGCTTGCCATCCGGGGGATGTTCCAGGGGTCCATAAACAGTTGAAAGGCGGGCTAACAACAATTGCTCCAAAGGCTATGACAGAGATGGACCCCCGCTAAAATATATCTCGCATATTGGGCTCATTTTGGATACCTGGCAAATCAGAAAATCGGAAGAAATCACACTGTAGCTGGCAAAAGCAATATTAAATGCCTTCAAAAAATTTATAACTTCTCAAATATTGCTTCACCATGAAGGTTTTTGTTTTTGGTTTTTTAAGAGAAATTCCTATGAATATTTGCACATGTTATAAAATTCTGCGAACTTCGTAAGCAATGCTGAAATTTAATTTGTTGGTATATATCAAAAGGTCAAAGCCTTTTGGCGCCCACACTGGGCATCTGGGCGATGTTAGCCCCATCCGAGAATCGCAAATCACAAATCAAATTCCTCGAATGCCAAATGCAGCAATCCAAATAATTATTTTTGAATACAAAATGTTAAACAAACGACATGAGCAGAGGCACTTAGAGGGCGAGCGAAGAGGGCAATGGGCACGTGAAGCGGAGCGGGCAAAAGATGCGAGGACACGGTCGGCAAGGACATACGAAAACGAACGAGTAAAAGTGCCCAAACGAAACTGCTCGAGCAGCAGATACCCTGCAATTTCTTCTACAACATACATTGCAAGCAACGCATGCTCAAACAGGGGATACCATGAGCTTTAGTGCAGGTTCAGGATATAGTAAAAATATTTTAATGCAAAAATAAAATTAAAATCATAGAAACATATGGGAATCATACACATTTAGGTGGCCAAACAAATGCCGATGGCCAAAACAACATGCCATTGGATGTAAATCGGTTGAAGTGGCAAAATTCCATTGAAGTGGTAAGCAATGCATTTCTCTATCCATTTAACATAGAAATGTACGTCTGTATAGCCAGTAACTTCTCCCGGATCGTAAGGATTGGTCAGGGTCACGATACCCGCTAGTTTATTGTTGCACATCAACGGGCTACCTGAATCGCCAACTGAAGGTCCTGCATTAGTGCCTGTATAGGTGCACATTATACCAATTATATTAATAACGGTATAACAGTCTTTTCTGCTGATAGTCGGGAGCCACAATCCATGCGGAACGTGGGAGAAGACATATGGTGGTTGCTAAAGTAGGAAGAAAATCGATGCACAAGTGACACAATCTAAGTTTTAACATAGTGGATAAAATAATTTCATTGCTTACTATATCATTACTACCAAAGCTGGAAAAGAAGCACTCGATATTCGGCGGAACTACCCTCGTATTAACAGCTGCATATGCGATTGCCCCATTGACGGGACCTATATCGTCTTTAGTGAAAACCAGTGCAATATCGTACTCCTTAGTGTCAAAATTAAACAAGGTATGTATACGGAAAGCTTCGATATTCAGCACTTTCATTGTAAGGCTCGTGCCGTAAAGGTAAGTGCTCCCTACTACAACCACTGTATCCTGCTCACGCTTACTGCAGAAATATAATATCAGAATAAGAGCCAAAAGATTCATTCAGGTGTACCCACTCAATTAGACAATGGCCGGTTGTGATAACCACACGATTACGAAGAATGGTCCCAGCGCAAAAAGTGCCCATGCCAGCAAAAAAGTGTTCCTTTTGCTTTATTCGCAGTGTAGCCATATACGGGACAATATCAATGCTGAGTTCGAACCCCTGCACAATTTTACTTTGATTGTCAGCTTTTTCTTTAAAGAATTAGAAAATGATATTCAATTACAGAAGATCTCCTAGTCGGGCATGTATAAATATATAAATATATATAAATATATATAAATATATATAAATATATATAAATATATATAAATATATATAAATATATATAAATATATATATTGCATAGCTAAGGCTTACCGCTAGTCATTAATGGCAATAGCCATGATAAGATTATATGAATTGCCAGAATCACTGACAACGCGACCATAACACTTGTTTTGTTCAAATTCGGAAACCGGAATTTTTAAATTGAAGTAAAACAGAGAAATATATAATAAATAAAAGAAAATAAAATATATAAAAAAATGTTATAAAATATTCAATAAATGAAATGTAAAACTTTGAAGCTCGATCGGCTGAATCAACGCATGCTATGCCTATGTCTGGCATACGGACAGATGCATGGATGAACGCTGATGCAGAGATGCGTCTCCTTCTGCCCGCTACATAGACCTTAAGAAAACCATTATACCCTGTTTTCCCGTTTTTCATGTGTTCAGGGTATACAAATAACTGAACACAGGAATCACATTTGAATAACAATCATGCCGTATGCAAGTTATTTCGATTGGGAGCCGCTGGCAGGGGCCAGCCGTAGCGCTGAGGAGATATTGAAAATATGAAAAGAAATAAAAAACACACGCAAAATCACAAAGAATTCATAATAAGCGTCATTGTCATGCGAGAAATGAATAAAATCAAACGAGGACAACGACAACAACGAGTGAAGCTCGTTGAAAAGGTAAAAGGGGTATGGGAAGCCGTGCGAGCGGGATGGGCGGGGCTAGGAGTGTACATTGAATTGAATGTGTCGCACAGGATGCGTGCTTCGCTTGTGAGTGTGTTTGTATGTGAGCAAGAATCCAAGGTTGTGCTGGATCGTCAACAAACATCATCTGCATATGTGAAAGGCGAAAGCGGCTGGCTGCGTGGGCTGCATGAATTTTAAATACCATGCCAACAACTGAGCAAGGAGCAGCTGAAGCTGAACGAGCAGCAGGACCAACAGCGGCCATGGTTATTGTGTGGCAGCATGCTCGGAACGGAACACGCTACTTCAAGCAGGATGTGCCGGAACGAGCGAGCCCAAATATGTACACACTCGTTCCCATTCCCATTCCCATTCCCATTCGCATTCGCTGGCTTCACCGTGAGAGGCCAGGCTGCGGACCCAGTGAACCAATCTCTGTTGTGATGTTGCGTCTTTTGTGCGCTGACAAATTGTTGCCGGTCGCTTGTGGCATTTAATTTTCATCAGACGCTGTCAACAGTGGCTGTCATAATTGATTTCATTAAACATACTCCAGGGAGCAGGCAGGCAGCAACAAGTGGCAGTGGCGCATGCCCCGCAAAACTTTCAGCTAAAAGTAAAAACAAATTAAGCTGAAAATAAATGAGCCGTCGACGACGTCGACAGCAAAAATAATTGAGGGAATTCCCACGAACGCTCCAGACAGCCCAAGGACGCTGATGAAGACGCAGCCACAGCAGCAGGAGCAGGCAGAGCCAGACACTTTGACATAATTTCTCCGCCAGACGATGGCGACGACGGCGATGACGAGGACGAGGACGAGAACATGAGCGAGGGCGCAGTAAACGACGCCCGCACAAGGACACGACCATAACCAGCCCCAACAAAGTTTTAATTAATTGCGCTCAACTTGCACACATACACACACACACACACACACAGACAAACTCCCACAAATACACACACAGAGCAGCAGCAGCGCTGAGTGCCAAAATGCCAAATGAAAATGAGCCAAAGCACAAAAAGTTAAGAGAAAATTATTTTATGCACAGATGTTTTGCTTGGCTACGGTGGTTGGGTGGCTCGCTCACTTGGGTGGTTGCCTCACTTCTAAATGTGAAATGTGGCCAATGAAGAAGCCCACAACTGAGACGCTTGACTGTAGCAGTTTATAATTTCCGTGAGGGGTGCTTTACAGTAAGCAACTGTATGCACACCTACAGACCTCGGGTATTATCCTATGAATATTGTAAATAATTTCGCGTTCAATATATTTTTACAGAGGTGAATTCGGAGCTAGTTCTTGATGAGCACGAGCGTTTTCCTAGGTCTGCTGTGGAGTGTCTACAATATCTTCTTGAAAATAATAATATATAACATATATATATATATAATTAATAAAATAATATATAATATCTAAGTAATATAATAATATATATACATAATATGTAATATATATACATATATAATTAATAAAATAATATATAATATCTAAGTAATAGATTTGTGATAATTTTCGACTCGTTAAGACATTTCACTCTCAACACGAAGACCAAAAACAACGTTTGCTTTGGAAGCATCATTCAAAATGATCTGCCACAGTTCAATGATCCAAAGGAAACTGCAGAAAATTATTAAAAATTAAGCATGAAATCCTCAATCAAATTCATGATGCGTGAAGACAATGCAGCTCAGGTAGCAAAGAAAGTGATATAAATGCCCTTAGCAATACGGGCTGGTATGCAGATGATGTTTGGCCATATGCAAAGAGTTGGGCCTGCCCAACCCCAAATCTCGCAGCCTTTATCAACAATTTAAGCATGAAATCTACTTTGAAGCTTCACTATCTGCATGTTTGCTGTTTATAAAACTCTAATTAAGTACAACCACAGACACTCGAGTCGTCGTTCAGTGTCTGTGCGTAGCGAGCGGGGAAAGTCAGGTACCCCATGGCCATAGCCATGGCAGAGCCCAAATTGTTGAACCCTCTGGCAATATATTTGACAGCAAAACCAACAGTCACACACATACACGCATGCACAGAGAAAGGATGCTCTCGAAACCCTTTTGTCTCGCCCATTGTCTGGTGTGCCATCCGAAGGCGATTTATTGCCGATTTGCGCCGAAATCGAAAGTGGCTTGTGCGCATTTATCGATAGTCAAGCGCGCGGGCAGGGGCAAGGGTTATGCTATCAGTTGGTGTCTGGGTGGTGCGGTTGTGCAACGCATTATTATAAATTTGCCTTTTAATTCACGTTACGCCGGTTCTAAACAATGTCGAATCAAAAATCTCACTATGAATATTCATATTGCCCCCTGCCAACTGACAATTGTTAATGGGCGAGCATATGTTAGGCCAGGCGAAGGGAAAGGGTCTGTGGCGCGGCTCTGTTATCTCTGCATTGCATAAAAATGTTGATTTATGCGAGCCGTTTCGAATTTTATGCCGATTTCTCTTCATGTCCGGATCGCATTTAACAAAACATTTACATGCCAGATTTTTCTACTCGTTCCATTGGCATTGGTAAAACATTTTAATGGCATCAGGAACAATGAGGCCGTTGAGATGTATCAAGAGCATGCCAATTTTTAATAAACATTTAGAATGTAAATAAATATATTTGAACTATTAATACTGTTCGCTCAACGTCTATAAAATACGAAATCTATCATCAAAATAAAATCCGTGGGCTTAAGCAGCTCTGCGAATTTTCAGCGAACACCAGCTCATCAATCAAATAGGCGAGAGCCAGCCAAACGGACGGAAATTCGTCAGCTGATAAGCTGACTAAGAACAGCAGAGCGATACCTTCGGAGCTCAACAGGATTTTGTTGGCTATTCAAATTTGCTGCATTGCGATTGATGTGGGCACTACGTGACCTGCCAGCCGATGGCTACGGCTGCAGTCAAAGGGTATTTTTTGTTCTAATGGCATTTTGGCGTAATTTATGCGCCTGCGTAAACGCCTTAAAAAGAGACAGCCGAACGGAAGCTGGGCCTGCCTACCTGGGCAACTGAGCAAAGCTGGCTGAACCTGGGCAACCCCTTGGCAATGGATGAGCTCGCAGCGGGCTCTGTTGCATAAATTACAATTTATTGCGATTTGCATCACTGAAACGGGCACACGGCACAGCTGCCTACAAATCCTGCCCAGACAGCCCAGTCAGCTCCTCAGCTCGTCAGTTCCGACACTCAGTCTGGCCCGTTCAGTTAGTGCGTGAAGTCCGCAAGTGTTGGTTGGCTTGTACGTAGCCGTCGCTCATAAATTAGCAACGTTTTCAAACGGAATAAGAAACTAATAGAAATGTTAAAGACGCCACGCATGCGTAAACGTTACGGTCAAGTGGCCTTGCGATTAACACTGGCTCCCTCAGAGGGCCGCCGCTCTTGAGCTGCTGCTGGTGGGCGGGCACTTCAGTTCTCTTTGGTGTCGGGCGTGCAGTGCAGCGCTGCTTGTTCGAGGCTCTTCACATGTGAGCTGCATGGCACATACCACACTCAAGTCAAGTTAATAATATGAAAGAAATCACTTTGCCGCTTTGTGCATTGTTAAAAGTTTTTAAGCTGCGCCCCAAACAGACTCAGACTTCGATGCATATGCAGAAAAAGGAGGAGCCGCTCGCATGCGGCAAACAAAGTTGTTTGTAATAGCGCTTTTGTGGTCCCCCCCAGCGCCTGGGCACAAGATACTCCGTGGCTGCTAGCTGCTAGCTGGTAGTTGGGTGCCAGCAAACTTTGCTGTTTGCAAAGTTTTATTCTTCTCTTTTTTTTTTATCGCAGCAACAGCAGCAGCAGCACTTTTTTTTGTTATGCCGCCAACGACGAAGGAGCAGCCGCTGCGTAAAACTTTTCACTTTGACTCCACTTTATTGTATTTCTAATACTTTGCTTTTCAGCCAAGTTAGTCGCAGCAGCATGTGAACAAAGTAAGCGGCCAGCGCGCAGTGTAAGCGTCTATGAAAATGTGCTGGCTATTGCTCTCCTCTGGCCCATTCCTGGGCCTGGGTGGCGCCACTCGATGCGCACGCCCCACAAATTGTAGACAATTGAAAATTTTTACATTTTATGACGCTGCTCAATTTGGTAGCTGCGGTTGAATTTCTATACCCTGCACACGAGGTGGAACGCTGAATGATGATTTTGAGTCAGTATTAAAAAAGGAATTGAACCATAGAAACAACTTTCACGCTTGTCGTAAATACTTGTCTATAACTCGTGGTTAGTTCACAATCACCTTAAAACTGAAAGCAATTTAAATATTGATTTTTTATCAAAAAATTGATTAATTATTTATTGGTTTACTATGATACAGGATAGACAGATATTGACAGCATGCACGGGGTAAGTGTTTTGCTTAAGCATATAGCAAGCAAGTCTGTAGTCCTTGACAAGGATCATAAGGCAAATTGATCAAGTTCTTCTTTCCTTTGTCTGTTCGTTCGTAAGTTATACATAAATAACTTAAATTAAAACGGACAAACATGAAGTTATGAATATAAGCTTGTCGCTCTTCGGGTCTTCTGGATGGAGCATACTTTTTGTGTATCAGACAGCAAATGCCATGCAGCAAACTAGAAATGAATAGTAAAATCTGAGTTGCATTGATTTTCCAACACTGCTCTTAGCTAATATTTCATACCTTTTCCACCTCTTAAAAAACCTTCTTTAAAATGAATATATAAGTTGTTAAAGAACTTAATTTTTTGTAATAATTGAGCTTAAATTTGTTAGTAGATATTTTTATATAGGGTATTTCGATGGGTATGCATTTCTTTTGACAGGTTGTTCAACTTCTCAGAGTCACAGACTTGGCAAATCGTTCATAGAGATTGGTTGAGAGGTACGGCAAAGTAAATGGAACGGCGAACAGCTCGGATAAGGTGGGAAATTTTAATGGTTGTTGGAGCATATGTAAATTTGGGAATGACGTGTTCTGGGTTTTGGGATGCGAATCAAACAAATATGTAAGAGAGCAGAAGGTATAAAAATAATAATAAATAATAATAATAATAATACAAATAAATAAATAATACCAATAAATAAAAAATAAATATCAAAATTAATAATAATAATTACAATAAAAATAAAATTAAAATAATAATAATAAAAATAAATATAAAAAATTATAATAATAATGACAATAAAAATAAAATGTATTATTTAAATAATAATAAGTAAATAATAAATAAATAAATAATAATAATAATAGTAAGGATAAAAATAAAAACAAAGGTAATAACTAAAATTAAAAATAATTATATTAATAATAATAATAACCATAAGAAAAGTATGACCAACAATTGCAAAAAATGCGTATTATAAAAACTTTTCAAAATAAATATAAATAATGATCAATATTATATAGGATAAAATAGAATCTGAATTCGTAAAAACTTACTGGAATTGTTATTGAAATTGACTAAAAAATTCCATTTGTCTTTAAGGTTTAATTCCTAACGAGCTGGTTTGAGCATCAATGCGGCAAGTGGATCTAATAGGTTCCATTATAAAGAGAGCGCATTTAATCTACTTCCAAGAACGTTCTTCACTCCGACACTAATTTGTTAGTTTATTGTACTTTTTTTTTAATCACCCACCATAGAAGTTGAGCGAATGGAATTGTTTACGTTGTCAAATAAAATTAGCTTCAATTAGAAATGCAAGCGCTGCTCCTCGAGCATCCAGCAGTTCGCATCGCTTGAAAGTTGAAAGTTCTCTCTCGTCACAAAAACCCATTAGCAACTCCAACTGGCAATTTGGTGAGACCCGAATTGGAAACACATTCGCAGCGGGAGCGAGGATTAGAATAAGGTTGAGTTTCGGCGAGGCGCTGAGGTGGGTGAAGAGGATTCGCTATTGGTCTCTTTGACTGCTGCTTGGCTCAAGTCAAGTCAAATGAAATGTGATGAATTGTGTAATTTTGACTGAGAAATGGCATTTGCATGCGAGGCATGCCAAAGTGAGCGAAATTTGTTTGGTCTGCACTAAAAGCGCAAGAGGCGAAATAAAAAACCAGGACACCAACATGAAAAAGAAGCGTCAAACTGGCAACCAACATTTGAAGCGGGCAACGAAGCAACGGAGGAAAAAAAAACGTCAAACTGGCAACCGAATGTTGGAGCTGGCAAAAGCTGCGGCACTCACATCTCATTAATTTGTGATTGATACGCTCTGCCACCCCCTCCAGCAGACCCTCTTGTCAGACAGTCTGTCTCTCTGTCTGTCTGTCAGTCAGTCAGTCCGTCCGTCCGTCCGTCCGTCTGTGTGTTTGTGCGTAAAGCGTCACAAATGAAATTGAAGTGTGTTTGTGATCCCATTACAAATAAGCGAGTACTGCGAATTCGGTGGGGTTGGCTTCCGTCCTTCGTATATTCGCATTTGATGGATTTGCGCGCGTTGTGACACAAGTCACTAAAATATCTTATTACACACACACACACACACACGCACACGCACACACTCACATGGGTGCTTGGCAGCCATTTTAAAATTTGTGGCGCACACACGCATAGGCTGCATAAACAAACAGGACATGGACACAACACTCAACATCGGCTCGGCATTTGTCTTCCATTTATTTTTAAACTTCGATTTTTGCTCAACGCAAATTTTCGGATGTTTTTTTTTTTTTTTTTTTTTTGCAAATTGACACCCTCACAGCGAGTCATACGCGAAGCTTGTTAGTGGGTTCTGGCTCTTGTTGTTGTTGCTGCTGCTGCTGCTGTTGGTTCTATCTGGCTGTCAAGCTGCGGCTGGGTCGGCAGCAGCTTCATCAATGTTGCTCGCACGCCGGAAGCGTGAAAATCTACAGCGTTCAGCGCAAAAGGGAAAAGTTCACAAATGGAAAATTACGGGTGCACACGTGCAGCACACATATACACACTCGTACACCACCCACCCCGTTGGCAACAACCTCTGCCACTCTCTGTTCGTTCGTTTGTCATTTCAGGTTGTTTTATTCAATTTCGAGGCAAGCGAAATTCGCAAAAAAATAAGAAAAAAAACTCTTTGAAAATACAACGCGGAAAATGTCATGTGATATGTCACACATGTAGCCGTAGCTGCCACGCCCCTCGGCACCCCCGTCACGGCTTGCCTTATCGACTGCCATATTAATGTACTGGAAATTTGCCATTTTCCTTTGCAAAGGAAGCGCTTTTCATTTAGCTCCCGCCGCTCTTTAATCTTATTTACAATAAAGAGCATTGCCAAATAAAGGCCATTAGGCATAAATATCACTGCAAATATACGCACGCATATATACACGTATCTCAATACCTTGTACAGATATATGTATATATATATATATATATATATATATATATATATATATATATATATATATATATATATATATATATATATATATATATATATATATATATATGAATGTATTTGATATATTTGCAACCATAAGCCATTCAGGGCCAGCGATGCGTGTCGCTTGATTCTAATCAGAGCATTGCCGAAAGTCAACCAGGCAGCAAAAGGCGAAGAGAAACTGTGAAACTGTCCTCTAATAGAAACTCCTTTATACTCGCCCAGTGCAGCCTGTCTTTCATTTTCTTTTCGGGCAGTGTCCTGCTCAACTGAAAGAAAGGTCAGTTCGGGCTCAGTTGCTTGCCTTTGTGTTGACTGTCAATTGGACAGCTTTTAGCCTGCCTTTTGGTCTTTTTCCAGCTTTTCCTCCTTTTGAATTAGCACAGAAATGACTTTTCTTCTGGCCAAACAAAAGAGTTGAGCAAGGATGGGAGATTGATCCAGCAAAGGCAATGATTGCAGCATGTGCAGATTGTATCTGAATGGCGTATTGGCAACGCCGATGTGGGAAGCTCTTGAGTGACCCAACTCGAACTTGTTGACTTTGGTTTCAATTGGTAACTGGATTGTTTGTTAATTGAATAAGAGCTCAGCCAAGTCGATTCTATTTATCGAAAGACCAAAATAATAAAAATACAAGAGTATCGTACAAATGAAATAATTCAAATATTTATTAATATGAATTCGTCAAAATAATATGATATAGATATAGACATAGAGTGATTGGTACATAAAAGACAATACAAATATAAAAGACGATACAAAAATAAATATACATTGCCTTTATTTTGACAGTTTGCGTGACATCTCCACAAGAGCTGCCATCAGGCACGTCTCACTCTCTTGATCGTCATCGCAAACAGGGGAAAAATACTTTCAATGCCGTATTAAATCATCACGCTTTAAAGTTCTTAACTTAGACAATCGATACATAAAATACTAAGCTCAACGATACATTGATAATTACTCACAATGGACTGAAGCACTAACCATACAGTCAGTGTTGCCAAATTGGCTATTTTCCAGTCAGATTTAACGGTTTGAAAACCAAGAATGCGGGAAGTTTTGAGATTTGGCGGATAGCTGGAATTAAAGCTATTTTTAATTCTTTAATAAAATTGTTATGAGAACCGAAAATAAAATTCATTTCATTAGTGATTTCAGTGTGATTTGGAAAATTGTGAACAAAATCCGTTAAATCATATAAGCTTCCCTTCCGTTCTTTTCAAATTTTAGTCTAGCTATTTTTGTTTTTTCATAAATAGAACATTCGTTCTACTTGTCCTATCTATTTGTTGTATGATTACTGACTCAATATAACAATCGATATGAACATAATTTAAGTACTTTACAATTTATGTATGTGACCTGATCTGGCCTTTGGGTATAAATACTGAATAAAAAAAAAAAAAAACGATTGGAGTAGTATTTATTTATTATTATTATTAATTTGTTGTGTTTGTTAAATCATTTTTTTTTTAGTTTAAGTTTATTTGAATTAGTTTGTCGTTGATTTAATAATATTTCTGTGAACCATGCAAATTTGAAGCGTATTTTTGTGATCAAAATTAGTTCAAAAAAATATATCTGATATTTTGGAAAATATCAACCATTTCATAGCCATGTATTTATATTATAGTTAATGTAATTATTATTATTATTATTTCTTTTATTTCTTAAATTAACTTTAACCAAAAATGTATTTGTTATATATATTTTTTAATATTTGAAGCAGTTTGTCGTCGTCTTAATACGATTTCTGATATCCATGCAAGTCTGAACCGTTTTTGTGTGATCAAAATTAGTTCAAAACACAACTATATCTGATATTCTGGAAAATATTAACTATTTCAAAGTTTATTTATATTATATATTTATTTTCTATATATTTTTTTTATTTGTTAAATTAACTTTACCCTCAAATTTATTTAATTCTTTTTTTGTATATTTATTTGAATCAGTTTGTCGTCGTCGTCTTAAAAAGATTTCTGATATCCATGCAAATCTCAAGCGTTTTTTGTGATTATAATATAAATCTGATATTCTGGAAAATATCAACCATTCGCATGTTATTTATTTACTAGTTTGCTGCTTAAAAGGGTTAGGGATACGATAATGTACGCAGCAATAGCTTCACAGGCTTCGCATATGCCCAGATCCAGTCGAATCAACTCTGTTGAGCTCTGTGCTCCATTTCAATTTCCGGTAGAGTCTGCCATTGCTCACATCCGCGAACTCAGCTGAGCAGAGTGACAGCTCCCACGCGCTTGGGCCATTAATTTATTTCGCCATTTTAATTTCGCTTTCGCTTTCATGTTTCGGTCGCAAGGCCAAATGCAGCCACAGTTGGACAGGAGTTGGGTGTGCGGGCGCCGGAGCCCCAGCGAAAAAGATGGAAAAATTGTTGCATTAAAACGGGAGTGCAACAGCCGGCAGCGGCAACGTCATTGCTGCTGCTGTGCGAAAATGAGCCAAGTTCGTAGTTAGTCAGGGAGCATCGGTCGACGTCGACATCGACTTTGCCACGTTGCCGTTGCCGTTGCTGTTGCCGGCAGCGTTGCAGCTGTTGCTGTTGCTGCTGAGCTCCGCTTGTTTCATTTCATTTATTTCAGGCTGCTGGCCCCCACCCGCCCCCGTCGCTTGGCTTATAATTTCGTTCAGCCATTAAAAATTTACTTACAACCCACTCGCTGCTCTTGCCATGGCCTGTGGGCCGCTCCGCAGTCGTCGGGTTGCCTCGCTCTCGTCCTGCGTTCCGTTCGTTAGTTTGTTTTGGCGCAAGCCACAAGAGAGCGCCAGTGCCGGCGACGCCGTCGCCAAATGAATGGGAATGAATGAAACGAAAATGAATAAATGATAATGAGAGCATTCGCAGCTGATGAGCCGGCCGTGGGAGCTTCGCTGGCGTCGTTGGCGTCGCTGCCGCCGAGCCCTGTGAGGGCGGCTGGTGCTGTTGTTGTTGCCACTAACTTCTGGATGCTGCTCCTGCTGCTGCTTCGCTCATTTTCATTTTCGCTGATGAGATAATGGTTGTGTCTCTGTGTTTTTACTTTGCCTCTGCGCCGTCTGCTGCGACGCAGCCTCCGCTTCTGCTGCTGATGATGATAATGAAGTTGTTGCTCTGGCTGTGGCTGTGGCTGTTGCCTGCGCTAACGAGTGAATTATTTTAAATGTGGGTTTCAAGGTCAAGGTGATGCCGGCGCTTCCGCTTGGAAGTTATTGTTTTGCATTCCTCTTTTCGCTTCGCATTCATTAAGCGCAGCGTCGCCGGAGCCGTCATTATCGTCTAACGCTTTGCTGATTATTCGCCCGGCACAGGACAATGAGCAAAGGTGAATAACCCCCGCAGCCGCCAACGAAGCTCTGCAACTGGTGGTTGCCTCGTTATATGTGTCAGATATTTCAACTAATTGGTTTTAGATCTGGGCCGACGGGATGGGTGTGGCAAGAGCACTGCACGCCTTGCGAGCAGCCATCCACAACTTTGCGAAATTTATAAAATATTACATCCAACTCTGTGAGCAGCAACATGACTGAACGAGCGACTGCCAGTCGGTCTGTCAGTTGGCTGGTGGCAGAGTCGAACGACAATGACGCACATCAAAATATGCAAATTGGAATTTCAAAAATACAGCAATATTGTTGAAGCAGTGGGCGACCCACTCCAGGCCCCGTATTGTTCAGTTCGCCCCACTCCGCTCGCCTGCCTCTGTCTCTGCTCGGATACACATACACACATATAGTTAACCCGATTTTGGGCGCATGCAAATTTCTCGTACAGCCCCTGCGGCTGCCAGCAGTACTGCTGCTGCTGCTGCTGTCGCTGTCGCTGCCGCAGTTGACGCCATGCCAGAGGCAGCGACAACAGCAGCAGCAGACCGCGCCACCATTATTCGGCTTTACCGCTGCACACTGCTTCGCCGGCTCTGCGACTGCCAGGGGAAACAGGGCGGCGGCAACAGGAATACGACAGCAGCGTCCAGTGCGCAGGCGTCCTGCCCGCTGCCGCTATGCTCTCTCCATCTCTGTCACTTGCAGAGGCCAGCAACTGCTCGTTCACTCGCACTGCTCTGCCAAAGCGAGTGTGAGAACAGCTTCAACCACCACTAGAAACAGCAGCAGCAGCAGCAGGCAGCAGCAGGGGAAGCAGCAGTAGCGTCGTTCCATTTCGTTTCGTGTCGCATAATTGCTGTGCGGAACGTTTTGGCAATCGAGACATGAAATTAACACTACGCCCCGTACACGCAACCGAAGCGACGCGTCGCTCAGCATGTAATGAATGAAAATGAAAATGAGAAACAAAGACTACCGAAAATTACCCAAAAATGAAGTTTTTCGGCAGCCGCTGCAGCAGCGCGGGGACAGCAGCGGCAGCGGCATCGACAGCGACAGCGACAGAGATTTCACCATTGTCAGTGCGAAAAAAAAGAAATTGAGTGACGTAACGTGGCGTCGGCGTCGCTGTCAGCAATTAAGCAACAGTTAAATTAAACGGGTTTCTAGTTCAAGGACACGCACCAACAACAGCAACAACAACAACAATAGCGACGTGCCGGCGCAGCAGCTGCCCCGGCGAATTGGGATGGTCCTCTTACGGCTGCTGTGGAATGAGTCAATAGCTTTGTTGTTGTTGCTTTTTAATTGTGAAGCTCAGCTGATGGAGATAGCATGAGAGATAGAGCATGAGAGGAAGTATGAGAGAGTGATGGTACCAATGGAAATATACCAAGTTAGGTAAAATCAAGAGTAAATATGATATGATTGGAATTTTTCGTATTCAATTAGTCCATTATCCTATACTAATAATAAAATAATAATAATATTGATCACATTACTAACAATGTTAATTATATATTTAATTTGATGTCGCATTAAATTGGTTAGAGAGAAAAATGTATCTGTTATACGCTAAGTTTTTGATTTTTATGTTCTATTTATAGCTTATAAAAAATGAATCGAATTAAGTAAAAATTATTATTTAAAACTTGTTATAAATTATATTATATTAAATATTATATATTATTAAATATATTAATTATTGCATGTGATTTGATATATAACATTTACTATGTTAACTATTATATATTGCTTAATTTATATTAATTATAATAATTATTTTACATTATTTAATTTATAATATTAAATTTAGAATATTATAAAACGAGTATAGAATAACATATATATTTTATATTCTCATGAATATTTTATATTCGATATAGAAATAAATGAATTAATTATTTATTTCTAAATAAATAAAATATCAAATTTATTATTTATTTAATTTCGCAGCTCTAACAACTGGGCCCTCGCAATTAGTCGTGTCCAGCTTCTCCCATCTCTAAGCTCTCTCTCTCCTGATTGCGAGCCGGCAACACGTGCTTTGGCGCTCATTTTCATTTGCGCGCTTTTCATTTTCATTCATTCAGCAGCTCCCACGCGCCCGTTCCATTCCGCACCCCACGACTGCCGTTCACTAATGACGACAGCATAGCAGCGGGCACGGCAACAGCAACAGCTGATGACGTCGACGTTTGCTCATTTTCTTTTAATTTTCGCTCAACTTCAGTTACGCGCTTTCTTTATTTTTATCGCCAGTTTCGCAGCGCGAGGCGACCAGCTGTTCATTAACATCTGCAAATGAGGCGCCGAAAAAGGGTTCGACGACGCTCCAAAGTAGGCAACGGAAAATGGCAGTGGCAATGGCTATGGTAATTGCTCGCAGCTTCGTCTGATTTTGGGCAGTTTTCCCAGCGAGCCAAGCTGCCTTAATTGAGCGCACGTGAAATATCGATTGTTGCCGAAAACAACTGTAGCTCCTGGTGTTGCCTACGCAGCAGCAGCGAGGACATCCAAAGGACAACGGCATGCAAATCGCAACATAAAAAATATATGTACAAATGGGCTGGGTACAAGCGAGCATATATATATATATATATATATATATATATCTATATGTATATATATATATATATACATTTTTATGAGATAAAATAGAAAATTTTGTTATCAGGCAGCAACGGCGAAAGGATATAAAGCAGCGCGCAGACACACACAAACGCACATGTGCAGGCTCTTCTAGTCATGTGGGTGTAGGTGTGCGTGTGCGGCACTTGAAATGGCAATGGCAGCTACCCTCAGCTCGCTTGAAATCTTCTTTTACCGCACTACAACTGTCTTCTACTCCAGCGGCAGGCAGAGCCCGCTCTCAGTTGGCGTTGCCACTGCCAACGGAAAATGTCTTCGGGTTGAGTGCTTTTCCGGAGAAAATGTAATTTTCTCATGGCAGTCATCCTCGTTGCTCGTTGTTCGTTGTCGTTGTTGTCCTCGTCGAACGTCGCACGATTGAAGTGTCGGTCGGTCGGTTGGTTGGTTGGCTGCTTGGTACCTAGGCGAAAAGGAAACTTAGAGGATGCTCCTTGCTCCTTTGCTCCTTGCGCTTCGCCTCGACAGTTTCCTGTTGCCCTTTTTCACCAGCGCCTTGCAAATTGCTCACGCTTGTCTTCTGCATGTGTGTGTGAGTGTGTGTGTGTATATATGTATTCGTATGTACATACCTATCAGTGTGTGTGTGTGTGTGAATGCGTGTGTGTGGCATTGTCGTGGCTGGTGCTGTCTTTGTCATTATCCTTTTGGGGGTATTGCGACGTGTCAAAGCAACAACGCCACGCTTGGCTGTCTCTTGCCTGATGCTGGCTCAGTGTGCAGTAGCATCCATCAATTTGATGGATAAATATATGCAAATTGTGTATTAGCTGTCCTTGTTGTTGTTATCCTTTAGCAAACAGACGCACACTCTGACACACACACAGCCACACACACAGCCACACACACAGCCACATTCACATCCACATCAATAGTTGCCAATGCTGGCATTTTGACGCTGCTGTAGCAGAGCACTTTTTGGGCCTGTGAATCTAGCGTCGTACTGAGCCGCATTCGATAAATCTTGTTAACAGCCAGTCAAAACGCAATACATAAACAATTGTAGCAAGTGTAAAGCGTACGCTAAACACTGGCGAAAGTTTTGAGTTGCTCAGCAGTTTCTTACCCCTGTTCAGAAAAGCCCAAACATCGCTAATTGAATTACCCAAAATATGAGTTCACACGCCTCGAGGTAAAAGTAGATTTTTTGTCTTTTCCATTTCCACATGTGTAAGCTGAGTTGTAGGGCAGCCCTTATGCAAATTCCTTGACACTTGGGGTTGCAATCCTTTTCAGCAGAAAAGAAATAAAGAAAAATGATTTATATGCTGCGCAAAAGAAATGACTCTGCGCAGGACCGGAGCAAGGATCGACGCACAACAAAAAAAAAAAAAAAAAAACGATCAAATGTCGCTGCTGTTATTGTCATTGTTGCCTCATTTGCATTTGCATTTGAATGCCACTGGTGGCCGCGTTGCACGAAGAAGGAAAGGTTAGAGGACGCGTCACACTGTGAAAATTAATATTTTGGCTCGTTTTGGTTTTTTGCCATTTCTGATTGTGCGCAAAATTTATGCAAATTTTTCACCATACGACAGACAAAAGAAGTTGTAACAGTTTTTCCTTTGTGAGGTGTGAAAGGGTTTCCTTTTGTTTAATTAGTGCACAAAGGTGAAAGGGATGATGCGTGATGTGTGAAAAATATGTCAAGTCTCAGCAGCTGTATGAATCTGATCTGAGTCCATATGGAGGAGCAGATAAAGTTTAATAATAAATTTAGATACTTTTATTTGTATTATTATTGAATTTATTTAATTTAATTAATTATTATTTTATTGTAATTGTGGATACTATACAATTGTACATAATTATAAGCTGTAGGTAAGCACTGAGATAAAAAGACTAGTCAACTAGTTAATCTAGTCTGTGACTTAAACTCCTTTTCTTATACTAGGGTGTATGTGATTTATATACCTAATAAAGAAAATTTTTAAGAAAAAATATATAAATTTGTTTTATTTGTATACATATATTTTCTATTTATTTATTTTTTTTAATATTATATATAATGTACAAATTTTTTTTTAGCAAACAATCACTCAACTCGCTTCAGCTGCATACTAGCGCCATCTATTGTGCAACCTGGGAAGCGCGATGGCCAGACCGAACAAACAAGCAGTGCAAGGATGCTGCAGATGGCAAGCAGTTCGTTTCAGCAACGATAACATCAAGAGCAAAAATAACCTGAAATGAAATTGGCTTATTGATAAATTGTTTTAAATTGTTTGCTGCGGCAAGGCAAACCTGAAAATATGCGGGCAATAAATAACGTTAAAATTTATACATGAATATGTAAAGGTTGATAATGCAGAAATTAATTTGAATATTTCGCAACAAGATGCCAGAGTGAAATTGTGAACATTGTAAAAATTGTTTTGCAGACTGAAAATATTAAAAAGCAATTAATAAACCGACCAAATGACTATTCGTAATTATGGGGCTTGGAGATGGCCAGCGCGCTCCATGAATTATGTTGTAAATGCCACGCATACTAACAGTGCGGCCGGTCTGGGCTGGTTAAGGCCGAGTCCAGCCGTGGTAATTGCAATGCTTAATGAAAATGCAGCAGGTTGATGAAGTTGCACAGTTGCAGAGCTGCTCTGCTGCAGCTGCTACTGCATTTGTGCATTAATTTCAAAACAAACGCTAGCCATGGCGGGGCAGAGGGAGACGGGGTCAGTGGAACGGGTCCGGATGACCGACTTCGATTTGATGATTGCTCGTTAATTTGCGTTAACGATCGGGACTGAACATTCCAAGGCAGAGGCACCGAAATTAAAAGAAAACAAACAAGAAATGGTTAAGCCGCTAAGCAAGAAAGCTCGCAGGATCGGTGTTCGATCGATCAGTTTTTGGTCAGCAAATTATCTCCTCTTTTCAAGGCAGTTTTGGGGTGCAAACAAGAGCACACGGGGATAATCGCCAGTGTAAACATGCAGCACTTTGCGTGCCGATGCCACAAGACATGAAACCCTTCAATCAGCCAGCCGAGGATGCAGAAGGAGGAGCGGGCAGCAGCTTGCCAACCGGCTGGTCGGCTGGTCGGCTGGTCGGCTGGTCGGCTGGCCGGCGTTAGGATTCGCACCGTTAACCAAACAAATCGACTTTAGCAGAGACGAGTGCACTGCGGACGAAATTCATAAAATGCTGTTGAAGGCATTCTTCAGCTCTCCTTACATACATTCGCTTCAAATTAAATATAATTATATTTGAGTTCCGTCCAAAATGCAGCACATCCATCATCGTAACCTCTGGGTGCCAGGCACATCATTTCCGACTGAAAGCAGAGTGAACTGGAGGGATACCTGGACCCAGACCCAGTTTTTGGTAATGAGAGTGGCGTAAGCGAAGCTCGATGCGCCCGCTCTCCTTTGGCCTGGCACTTGATTAGCTCACCTGAAGGGTAAAAGGTGCAAAACTGGTTTTAAATGAGAATTAAGTCTCACGTTTGCACAGATTTTCCCACAAGTTAAGAGTTTATCAGAGTACAAAAATTTACTGTGGCTCAAGTTCTATATAGAAACGGAAACTGAATCAGGGAGAATGGATGGATGCTAAATACATCTAATAGAACTATTCGCTATATATACATATATGGTAATCGTGTGCTCTGTGCACTGGAAATAGAGTTGACTGACAACCGGGAGGAGCAGCTGAGCTACCCCCTATGTATAACACTCATTAATATGTTTATTTATATGTTTATTACCCTGCTGTTGCTTGGATAGCTTAGCGAGGTATATCATGTCAAAAACAAATTACAACAAGCGCCAAAAAATTAACATGAAAAGCGCATAATTCAATTTTGCCATATACTTAATGGGCCAGACATTGGTGTTGTGCATTCTAATTACAATGCTTGGGTTCCTTGCACGCGAGCCCCAAAGACCGAAGACGGAACCCCAGACTGGGGCCGAGACCAAGCCAGATGCCGTTTCTGGACGAGCTTCATTGGCTGCCCGAGTCGTTATGTCTTCATAAAGATGACAATCAGGCTAAAAGCTGCAGTCCCGCTGCATGTAAACTGGGCCAAAAAAAAACCTGGCCATTTACTACTAATAATAATAGCCCACCGCATGTGCGAGTGTGTGTGTGTGTGTGTGTGTGTGAGTGGGTAAGTGTGTGTGTAGCACTTACACATTTCATAATTCATGTTATTATAATTATTTTTAAACATATTGCGCAGTGGTCGACACTTTGCATGATTTTCTGCTCGAATGCTTGATTAAGTCTGATGGCTAGGATTGTCGAGAGGGACGAAGGGGGAACTGCAGCCGGAGCTTCATTTCAATGACACTCAGCACTGGAGAGTGTACGTTGCACAGCGCTGGGCAAACGATCTGTTAATAAACACCTTCCTACCTACCTCACTGACTGTGCCTCGCAGCCTCCCTGTCTGTCGCTCCTGCTCCCCCTCTGTCTGTCCCCCTAGCAGAGTCTGTCTGTAGCTGCCGCTGCAGCTACCCCAACTGCCCACATACTTCACATGTGTATGCATTATTTTAATGACAGAGCCGCGCATGCTGCTTGTGACGCACGCCTCAGATATTAAGTACGACAACGAGGATAGCAGCGACAACGACGTCGCCCAGCTCCAACAACAAGAGCTGAATGCGCGAAGGACAACGAGATGAGGCACTTCTGAGAACAGGAACATCGTCGCTGGGCACTTGTGTTAATTGCAAGGCGACATTCACCGCCAAGTGGGGCGGGCTGTGTAACGGCAACAGCAACCAGCTAGTAACCGGCAACCGGCAACTGGCAACTGGCAACTGGCAACCTGCAACCTGGGAATGGCAACTGCAAATTGTAAATTGCGCTTACACAACTCGCCACTTGCAACCTGTGTCACTGATCGAAAGTTGGCTGCCCGGCCCAGTTGCACACGCATTCGAATTTCGAGCTTATTATGGGTCGGTTGCCAGTTCGTTGATGATGGATCGATACGTATGTTATATGCGTTGGCTGTCGTATGGGCTTCAGCATGCGAGAGCCATGCAAATTACAATGCCAACGCTGAGCCCCGTTGCAGTTGTTTATTTTGCATTAATGAGTTTGTAGTTGAGTGTAATAACAGCCTGCAGTCCAGTGCAGTCGTTGTCCTACATATGCGCGTAAGCAGAGCGCAAAGCGAGCCGGAGGCGCACAGTTTCCACAGTTTGAAAGGCATTGGCCCAGCTGCCGCTCGACGCCAGGCGGCGCTGCTGTGCCCAGATTGCGTATGGGATATTGATTTAGGGGTTGCTTTCAGTTGATTGGAAGATCAATACTTATTGGAATTGAGCCGAACTGCCTGAGTCGAAAAACGACGAATGGTAAGGGAGCTAGGATTCAAGATGAAAGAGATCAAGCCAAATAGTGGCCTACAACTGACATACATACAATCTTGCGTATATTTAATTTATAAAATTTATAGTTTATTATTTCTTTGTTGGCTCTTTGAACCAAACCCAAGTAAGTGCCTATAGCTATATGTGGATGCATGCTCATCTCTTTCTTCCTTCCTTCATATAATAACTCCAGTCAAACACAGGCAAAAGCAAACAAACAAACTAAAAAGTGTCTCAAGTCGCTTTAAAGGGACTACCCCTGTGCCCTGCACCCTGCACCCTGCGCCCCTTGCTTGAGCCGTGCGCTCTGTGACCTCGGGCACAAAGGCTAGACAACCCTTTCTTTGCACAGTGCCCGTATCGAGACCATGGCAATCAGTTCTCTCACTTTTTTTCTTCGCTTGAGTTTTTTTTAGCATTTTCTGTCAAATCGTCATGATTTAATGAAAAAATCAAGGGAAAAAAACTTATTTGCATACGGATATAATTTAGCATTAAACGAGCCAGAGGCAAACCTAAAAAAAAAAAAGATTTTAAAGCGAGATTTCCTTTTTTTTTATTATCAAGTATTGTCTATGTGTGCGTGTGTGTATGATTTTGTGATAGGAAATGGCTCGACGATATCTGTTTGTTTGAGATTAATATGCCGTGCATCTGTCGGCTTGTGTCTGCTTTGTCCGTATTCGGGGGATTGTCCTATAGTTCGGTCTGTCAGCTCGTTTTCAGTTTTTGTTTTGAATGATGGTATAAAATTAGCTTGGATACGATTTCACTTTTATAATCAGCGGGGATTTTTTGTTTTTTTTTTAAGTATTTGTCTTGGCAAACGTATAAAATTTCATTGAGTAAAATGCTATGAAAGCGATAGTAAAATGGTGAGAATTGCTGATAAATATATATTTGATTGAGCAAGGATATACATTCCGATATATATTGTGTTTAATGATTATTTAATACATATGTATTTTCGAAAATGTATTTCATTTATTAATTATTAAAATAATATATATTATTTATTATTAAAATAATATAAATAAAAAATAATGGCTAAATAATCACAATTTCTTTTACCGTTTTTTTTATTTGCCCTTTAAATTATGCTTAAATAAATAGCTTTAATTATAAAATAAAACACAATTTTATTACTTGATCAAATAATAATTGCCTCCTTCATGATTTTCTTTGACAACCTTTTTTAGACGCTTTCGAAGAAAGCTGCCGTATTATATATATTCCAAATTTCAGTAATGCCCATGCTTAAGTGCTTAGCAACAAACAAATCAGTCTTATTCGTTATCAATAGCAAACGATTTGAGTCTTTATCTTGAAGCGTAGTAGACGCCCCCATGCATATCATTATGGAAAATTCCACTTGGCAACCCGACGCAACTTAAGTTCCAACTGAAATATTTATTATAACTTAAATTACCTTCTAATTACAGCTAACGCCTCCGAATTACCATTTCTACCTGTCGAAACTCAAGGCAAACCCCAACACCCCCGCTGCGCCGCTGCTCGCGGAAAAACAACATGCAACGCGGCATTTACATAAGAAATTAGCTTGTAAAATTAATCCGCAATAAGCTCGCCTCGAACAGCAGCCGAGCAGCCAAAATTACCGTATTAAAAAGCAATTAGCATTTAAATATCGGGCCAGAGACCGAAGACAAAGGACGTCGGAAGAAAGAGAGAGAGACAGAGAGGGGGGGGGGGAGAGAGAGGGGGGAGGCACCGCGAAGCGAGCCTGAATAAAGCTGCCGCATATGGGCGGCATTAAGTGGAGCTTTCTGAAGTGAAGCTGAAGTGAAGGAGAGCTGCGTTCGGTTTGCCGTCAAAAGTTGCTTGGAAATTAAATTTCCGTTTGGTTGCCAAGGCGTCGAAGACGGCATTAAAATTAAATTTGCGCTGGGCGCGCAAAATCAAATATGGCTAAATCAGCAATGTTGGCGATAAACAAACGCGTTCGGAAGCCATTAAAAATTATCATTTGCGCATATTGATTAGGACCGAAGAGGCGATGGCCGAGGGCGGGTGGGTGATTCGGTCGACAGGTTGGTGGTGGCAGCAGCTACAACGGTAAACATCAGCAGGCCTCAGCACCGAGCTGTGTCATGTGCCCCTGAGACGCGCACGAGGCGCATTAGATTAGGCCGGCGTCTGCTGGGTGGCTGATGCTTGTTATAGAAAACAAATATCGATTCCATCCCTTAAGTTTACACCCACAGCTATAACGTTACCCTCAATGGCCACCAAACAAAGGAAATGAAAAAAAGAACGCTGCAAAAAATACAGAAAACCAAAAAAAAACTCACCACCCACAGCCAGGCTGCCTGGCAGGCTTTCAAGCTAACAGGCATGGTTCGAGCACGGGCACGGCCACGGGCAAGGGACCACCCCTGACAATGCCAGACGTTCGCGAAGGCGCCGGGGATTCTGACTTCGACTGCAAGTCGGACTGGGAACCCGCTAGTGAGAACTGCGAACTGCGAACTGCGAGCTGCCAACTGTGTTGTGGGACTTGGCTGCCTCTTCAGCGCCTGCTCAGCCGAGCAGCGAGCAACCATTAAAATTTCGAAAATCCATCATTGGAAAAATGGTTGAAAAAAATGTGCGCACAACTTCCGTGGCCATGTTTTTTTTTTCTTGATTTTTTTGGTTATTTTTGGCAAGTCTCAGTATTGAGGTATGAGGGTAGTTGATTGTGGGGCTGTTCGGGACTTTTTGCATACATTTCTATAACATTTTTCAATATTCATAAATTGTGTTGCATCAACGCGGCAAGCAAGTGGGCAACTGATTTGATTTTCTAATTTGCCGCAGACCAAAAAACCGAAAACGAATTTGAATCCGAGTTTCAGCCTTTGGCTGTGTCTGTATCTGTGTCTGTCTCTGCGTCTCTGCCTGTGTCTATGGCTATGGCTATGGCTATATGAATGTCTGCCTAGGCAGCCATGTAAACACAAATCCAATCAAATAAACGAAATTAAGTGCACGTTGATTGGAGGCAAATCTGTTTTCAGCCTGAATGATGACAATCAGCTGGAAGACCAAGCATTGCGACTACGAGTCAAATCGAATCAGCATCAGACAGCACTGCCGCACAGCGCGCCGTGGGTGCACTTAGCTAAAAAAAATTGATTTCTGCAAACTTGGCACAAAAATTCCGAATTATTTTTATTTAAATTTTCAAACAGCCACAAAATATGCCACACACAAATTTGCATTAGGCACCTGTAATTTCTGCAGGACTGTAGGCAGTGGCAACCGCAATGGCAATTTCCAGGCCACGAGCCGCGCTTATCCTCTGCCCCAAGATTATGGAGCTGCTGCCCAGGCAACGCCACGAAAATTTTGATTGTTATTTGTGCAGACAGTAAAAGCCAAAGCGGTTGGCCCTCTCAGGAGCCGCCACCCAGTTGCCGTGGCTGTGGCAGTGGCAGTGGCAGCGGCAGTGGGAGCGGCTTTTATTATAATGCGCACCCATAACTTGCGAGAAGGTAGCCGCCAAGGCCTACACAGGCCTTCAGGCGAGGGGAGAGGCAAGTGAAAGCGAAAAATTGAAATGTGAAATATTTTTAAAAACCAATTTCGTTTAGCCGCCGCCCCTATCTGGCATATCTGCTGGCAGGGGCAAAGAGGAACGAGAATGGCATAAAGGAAATTGTTTTGTTCTGAATTCGTAAGAATTTCGAATTTCATTGAAGCTGTGTAGCAACAAAGAAAGGAGACAAATTCGAAATAAATATTATTGCAATAATGTTTTGCCAAATAATCAAGGATTTCAGACTTGGATAAGTCAAAATTAGTATAGTAATTTCTATCAATAAATGCTGCATTATTCTAAATATATACGAAATATACATTATAAATAACTTGTACGATGTCGAATTATGTATGGAAGGCATATTTACTTAAAGAGCAGCGAAGCTTTAATAGTTCATATTGCTTGGAAGAGAGAAATGGAATTTATTACTACATGAACATTAGTTCAAGGCCAACTATGAATCTATATATGAAAGGATAAATTTTAAATATTTTTTTATAATTTTTGTATCTCATTATTTAATTATTATTTAATTATTTACGAATTTGCGTTGGCTGAAATAAATGAAATATTAATGTGTATATAATTACATTTACAATTATTATTCACTAGAAGTTCACTATAATTGTAAGTTAATATAATAGAATTCAAGATTAAAGTAAACGAAGGATTGGATAATCAACCTCATTAACCAATCGCCGAACGCAAGTCAGAAGAGGAAAAATCGCATGTTAAAAATAATAAAACTGAGACTCTTAAAATATAACACATACTATACTTGTTAATTTGTCGCATGCCACTTCCAGTTATATTTATATTTATTATTAATAATAATATTAAAATTAATTATATCACAAATGTTCAATCATCGGGCTGTGATGCTAATCTGGAATCAATATAATAAATAAATAAGAATAAATCTTAGACTTTAAATAATAAATGCACAATGCCTTTCTCTGTCAAAGGAAATAAGTCCTTTCATCACCTCGCTGATTAATTAAATTTAACGCAAACAAGACGTAAGCCGGCTTTGAGTGCTGTCATAAGCACTTCATAATTAGCACACCCAAAAATTTAAATTTGGCACACTTTATGGCACGGCTTACCCTCGATGGGCGATAACAAAAGAAAGCGGCTTGTGGTGAAAGTGAAATTGCGAAAATAGGCGCAAAAAGGCAACACACAACAAGGGGAATTAGCAAACATGACAATGTAAATGACACAAAAGACAAACACGCATAGAGCACACATTTAGAAAGTTTGCGAGGGGATGGCGACCCTCGGCAGTGGGATTTGATTTTGTGACTTAATTGCTTTGACATTTGACGCAGTCAATTTGCAAAACTGCAAGAGATCGATAAACGATTGGCAAACAGCAATGCACAAGGGTTGAGAGCCTGGCGCGAGGGTTAGAATCTATCAATGGGTATTAGAGCTCAGCATTTGGCAAATTGACGGGGCGTTTTGGGTATTGCAAATATCTTTGATGAGTTGTTGGCGAAACCTGTTGAGCTCTATTAGCTATCAGCTAATAGATTAGATATGGGCAGACTGTTTGTCTATCATATGAGGCAGCTGCGCACGTAGATCGACCCTGGCAATTAGCATCCTGGGAGTTTCTCACGCGTCTTTGGCCTCACTTGCATAATGCATGAGGCCTGCTGCTCCTGGAGGCAGCCACTCTCAGAAAACGTGCCCTGACTTCAGTCTCATTGACGCCTTGGCCTTTGTCTGTGGCTGCTGCAGCCTGCGTGACAGGAAGCAAATGTCCTGTTGTGTCACTCATATGCAAATTGGCAGCCTGACTGGCAAGCTGGCAGGCTGGCAGGCTGGCAGGATAACAGGATAACGTTCTGGTTTTTATATTTTTGTAGCGTCACATCGTCTGCTCCTTGCTATTAATTAGAATAATAATTAATAAAGCAACTTCTCAAGAAGGCTGCACGTGCAGCGGAGCAAGGAAATAAAGAATCTTCAACCCTTCGGCTGCAGCATAAATTAGCTGCCTCATTGACAGCAGAGCCCGAGGCTAGGCAGATGCTGAGGCTGACGCAGACGCTGACGCTGACGCTGAGACTGGTGCAAGTTACCTGTCGAAAGGCAAACCAATTAAATTACAACAAACAGCAAATGATGCGTACTTAAACACGTCGACGTGACGTGAAAACGAAAACCAAATGAGAGTGAGAGCCAATTCCCAGTCTGATGTAACTAAATATGATTTTACTCTGCTCGCTGGGTTCGACAGGCTTTTTAGGGTTAATCGAAAACTCAATTTAAATTTGCATATGATTTCTATTTAATTTACGAAAAAAAATTATACCCAAATTAAGGGGAGGTTACTTGCTTCTGGAAAATCGAACTCTTTTTTTATTCTCACATTTTTTTTTTTGGCTGGACAGCTGTCGAATGACTGGCAGAGTTTAGCGGCATTTTTGTAGCTGTTTCTTTGACGTTGTTTTTACAGAGTTTCAACAATATTTTCAATGTGCACACACTTCCTGCATAGACAAAAACTACGACAGCAACAGCAAATAGCAAAAGGACCGCATCCTGATCCGCATCCGCATCCAGACCGCATCCTGTTCAGCTGCTGCCTCATCGGTTGCTGCGTATGCAAATTTTGGTCTGAAACATTTTCTTTTTTTTTCTAGAAACCTTTTTACGTTGATTTTTTATTTTCATTCATTTTTTTGGGACTCGTTTTCCTGCCGCATGAAGAGAGTGAAGCATTTTGTTGCTTCGACAATATGTAACTGACACTTGAAGGGGTGTTCAAGCAACATTTGATGCTGTTGTGATAACCGAACTCAACAAAAAAAAAAAAAGTAAAATAAAAAAAATAAAACAAAAACAACGAAGCCATCAACTACCGTCGACAGGCGGCAATCTCTAATGTACAATTTCCATTAGCAGCATTAGCAGTTGGCATTGGCGCAGCGCAAACAGTAGCCCTTAAAAGTTGTCGCATGTTTGATGATTTACGGAAATTTAAGCCTGATTTATGATGTTAAGAATATTGCGACTGGCCACAAAAACAAGTTGGCTTCTCCCAAACGTCATCCAGTACATTAAAACTGGACACAGTCTTAAGCGAAAAGTAAGGATAAAATAGCATAAGAATAAGAAGAAGAAAGCCATCAGCCACAGGATGTGTTTGAGCCAAATTGATATGGACCATTAGGGTGGCTGAAATTCTTATTTTTTTCATACTTCAGCTAATGCCAGATACAAAAGCGGGGCTCCGTGGATATTTCTTGAGTTTTTCTGAATTGAGAGAAATTGTGGGGCCGCACTGAATTTTAAATATGAGACAATAAATCAGCTACCTTGTTGCCCACGTTCAGGCACGTGTCGATATTTCGCTTCTCGAAAACGTTTATATTTAGTATTGTATTATATTATTAAAATACGTTATTTTTTAATAGCTGAATGAAGTCTAGATTTTTCAATATTATAATAATATAATATTATCGATCAGCGATTACAAATCGAAGCTTTTCAAGTCGTTTTTTGCACACCTCGGCTCAAAATATAATATATCGCGCCGAATGCCCTATCCATAAGTGAAATTCTCAACTTTAATGGACAGAGCGAACAAATATGGCGTCGTTTGAGATACTTTGGGTCCGTCTTATCCCGGGGCAATGATGAATAACGGTGCTTAGGCGCCGGACATTTGATTAATGATGCGTTTAGCGCCCCAGCTCGGTCCAACTTGTGCGCGCGCACAATTTTCTACGCCATTTTTTTTTTTAAGAGGATGAAATTTCAAATAAAAACGCACCGCACACTATTTCTCACAATTTTGTGTAGATTTTTTATGCCTGGGCATAACTTTATTTTATTAGCACTACGTGGCAATCTGCTGGATTTTGGTGGCATTAAAAGACAATTTTTACAACTTACCAGAGATGGTTTTTCTTTTGCTTGCTCACTGTATACCCTGCAGCCATAAAGTGGATAAAAGGGTATTCTGAAGACTAACAAGGGTCATTTAATATGTTTAGTAAAAATAAAAATGATTTCATTTATTTTCAAATAAGTTCAAAGACTCAAATTGTAAGCAATCAAAATATAGATCTAAATAATATATTCTGTATATCATGAAGTGTTTTTAATTTATCCTTTGGGAATTATATTCAAAAAATTTATATAATGAAAAAATAAATCGTGAATAAAGATTATATAATACCAGTCGCAATCATATATAAGAATTCTCCACCGTATTTTCTATTCGAGCATTTACACACTTTAATATATTTTTTTGGCGCACTCCGTAGCAGACGTCAGTCATTTTTTTTGTGGCCAATAAAGTTTCAGAGCGATGTTTATTAAATTCTTGCGGGCAAGTTCATTAGACAAAAAGCTAAAATTAATCAGCTGAGCAGCTCGCCCCCTCAAACATTGTGAAGGTTGTGCTGTGTCGACATCAGGATGACCACCTCTGAGACATGCATGGCCAGCTGTAGCTTAAATTGCATTGCAACATATTATATTTATAGGCAAAAGAAATGGACTGCTCCTAGAGAATATACCAGGTAAATTAGAGGTGTAAAGATATTTATATTTACCCTTGCCCAAGAATCGATTTGCACATTATTTATACGCCGATGGTTGCTTAAGAATAATACTTCTCTTTAAATGATATTTGAAGTCGTATGCCATATTCCAACTAATAAGTACAAAGTTGTATTCTTATGGACTAAAATTTTAATCATAAATTCTAAAAAATCATAAATTTTGAAGAATTCATTTTCAGCAAACAAAATATATGGATTTGTGCAGAAAAGAATTATAAGATGATAATTAAGATAAATATGAAATAAATACTAAAAGGGGAAAATCTAGAAAAAAGCTGAAGGCAAAATATAGTTGCAGGCAAATATCTGTTAACAATGTGTTTGAAGTACGAATGTAGCCGGAATATAGTGTTTATTTAATTTAGTTTTTTAATTATGCTATAAGTAATTATTAAACGAGTGAAATTAAGATGCGTAAGTAATAAGCTAATATTTTATTCATCAGCAATTTTTAATAAACTAAGTGTTTTTCTGTTGATATAAGCATTTCTATTAAAAATGCTATTTATGTTAGAGCGTATTATATAGTTTGAAAAATATCAAAGACCAAATCAACATATTAAGCTCAGCTGGCCGACGCATATAGCATTGATATCCCTTATTTATTTCTCGAAGTCCAAGTAGGTAATCATCATCATGCTGAAGCTGTATATGGCCTTGGTTAATTGCAGACCAGTTGCCATTGACAGTGGGAGCATATCCGCTGCAGTGAGCGACCGTTCCTTTTGGGACTTGGCCAGCATGAGAATTACGAGCTTCTGCTCCTTCGGCGGCATCTCATACCACAAGCAATTCGAGTAGATTTCATTTGTAAATTGTTCGTTCTGTGAATAAATGCATCATAGCTAAGAAAAGTAATTAATCAATGCGCTTACAGTACTTTCCACAATGGTGCCCAGACCGCAGAAGGTGTAGAGTACGATGAAGGAATAGATCAAGTAGACTGGAGCCGTGGGCCATACTTTCATGAAAATGCAGGAGATTGTGCACAGAATGCCGACGCAGGCAGTCATAAGCTGCACGAACATAACGACCGTGAATATTTTCTTGGTGCCGCGCAGTATTCTACAAGAAGAGAAAATGTGGAGACGGCTCTTCGGGGCTTCCCTGTGCGATACTCACGTTGCATATTTCTGGTGCCAGGCCAGCAGATCCCAGAGCATGGCCTGCATCTCCTTATACTTATTTGGCTGCACGACCAACTCGTTGAACTCGTGGAACTTCGCATTGAATATGTCCTTCAGCAGCGGAACATTGACAATAAAGAGGAACAGATACATGTCGCCGCCAAAATTACCAAATGCCCCCAAGATAAGGAACGTGCAGTGCAGAACGAACAGAATCAGATAGCCACTGTCTGTGTTCTGATCGACGCCTGGTATTAGGAAGTGCAAGACCATGGCTCTCTTGCTGTAGATGATAAACTCGAACAGGGGAAAGCAAATCATTATGATGACCAAGGACGTATAGACCCAGACGAAGGCCAGCATTAGATACCAAAAGTTATTAATTCGCTGGTGCAGATATTTTGTATATTCGCCGTTTCGTCCCTCGTACTCCCTGTACATGGACTCATAGGTGCCCTGTATTTTTCGCATTACCGACGCATTGCCCACACAGCACAGGAACTTTGTCAATCCCTGAGCAGCCGAACCAGCCATGGCGAGTGCCTGCAAGATGATCGTCCAGTCCTTCAACAACACGCCCACATACATTGTGTACCCGGTGAACACAAAAAAGGAGAATATCGCGGCGAGTATGAGATAGGTTAATGTCCACATACGATAGTTGGGATCGGACACATCAGTGCCACACACTGCAACGCAGAAGCGAATCAGCTTGATAACGGTAGCCAACCGAGACACGGCCGTCTTTGCCATTGAAGATGAGATTGAGAGTTGACAAGAAATAAAAGAAGCCTCTCCGCTGACTGAACAGCAATGGACTAAGCATATTAGTTATATTGCCGCAAGAGCCAGCCGCAACTGTCAAAATATTGACGACTTAATGGGGCAATTGTAAACTATGTAATGGCTCACTTAGCGTGGCCCTAATTGTTTTAGCCTTCGCTGCTTGAAATATCTTTAAGTGCGAAGGAACCACACTAACTGCTCCGCTTCCCATGACCATAATATGATTTATACCATTTAATGTGGGGCGTCTCCGCGGCCACCCGCTTTATGCATGAGCACATTCAACACCCCAACCAAAAGCTGCACGCAATTGATTTAATATACAATTTTTTAATAAAATCTGTTGTCGAAAAAAAAGAAATGTAAACGAAGAGAAAACGAGAAGTGAAGAAACAAGAAACAGAAATGAATTTCGTATTTTCTCTGCAAAAGGCCGACGAATGAATACCGTATAAAAGTATATATGTGAAGATAATATGAATATTTATTTATTGAAATTTAAATTTTAATTTTAAAATAATAAATAATGAATAATAATAAGATAATAAATAAATATTTATAAATTAAAATATTGATATGAATTAAAAATATAATTTTCATTAATATATTTTGAGACTCTAACTAGTAAACTAACTAAAGACAATAACATCTGCCACGATCCGCTGAGATGTATATCTGCTTATCAACTGGGTCCAAGTTTTTAAAGCAAAGCACAAGACCTCAATGCAAATCCTGTTTTCAAATCTCGCTTTACTTCATTTTATTTTTTTTTTTTTGCCCAAACCGGAAGTGCAAAAGAAAATGTAAAGCGCCTAAGCTTGGGCCCAACAACTAATAAAGGCTATCAACAACAGCTCAAACAGCAAACAACAACAACAACAAAGCCCTAACGACGTGCAATGGACAATGGAAAACTGGCGCAAAACAAACAGTGGATGGAGAATGGGGGCAACGAGGAAGCAGCACGCGTTGCTGCCAGCGGAGTCGAACATTTTTCTTCATACGCACTCAAGTGTATATTTTCTCATTTTCTTGCATTTAACTTAAAATTTGCTTTGAAGTTTTGACATTTCATAAAGCAGATTTCGTTTCCCACCCAATGTAGATTTTTATTTATACACAAGCAAAAAAATGCTGTTTTTTTTTTATTTTTTTTATCGAAAATCCAAGCAAACAAAAGTAAAAGCGGCGTCGACTGAAATTTCAGTTTCAATCACCCCTGAGGAAGGTGTGGCCTCAGCCAAACGAAGGAAAAAACGACCCTCACAAGCCGAGGCCTCTGCTTGCTGCCAGTCCACATATATCTACCCTGGCCTGCTCAGCCTAGCCTGCTCAGCCCTGCCCTGCCCTGTCCTGTTCTACCCTGCTCGGCGCTGTGCTCACATGAGCAAGGCGCACGGCGATGCGGCGTATACTTAATATGGAAGACGATGACGAGGTTGGCTTAAAGTAGCCAAGACGACGCTCAAGAAGCTGACGCAGCAGTTCGGCGTAGGTCTTTGAGGCAGCATTAGCTGCCTCACAAAATTACTGGCTCGTTAGTTGCCAGGTAGCAGAGACGCCGCAACGCAGTCGGCAGCGCAGCGACAGAGACAACGACAGCGACTTCCTGTCCCACACGCGAGCAGTAGCTCGCTGAGCGTTTGTTTCTTGCTCGCTTGCACACACACGCCAGCCCTCACGGTGGTTGAGCGGTAGGGGTGGTCTGAGCCTGCAGGGTACGTTCACTTCCAGTCACACAATTCCAGTGGAAAGTGCGTGAGCAACTGCCGCTGGCCGACAGGCGGCGCCACCGTCTATGTGAGCTCTGCTACTAATTGCCAGCTCCTTTAGCCGCTTGTTTTGGCTTGTTTATCTCTAATTATATTTTAATTTGCACAATTCTTCTGTTACTTATTTTTGCTGTTTTTTTTTATTGCTACCCCAAAGTGTTTGCTTTTCACGCGCAAGCATCCCGGCGTACATTTTAATTGCAATTATGGAAGGCCGACGCTTGGCCGATTCTCAAGGTTTGTCCTTGCCACAAGGCGTTCTCCTTGTCACGTAGCAGCATCAATGGGCCACTAATTATACCGGCAGGACTTGGCCGCCTGGCCGCCTGGGCGCCTGTCTGCTGGCCGCCACGACAGCAAATTTATGCCGAATCTTTCAGTTGTTTGGGGGTAATTACTTTATAGACTCAAGGAAATTGAGCGAGTGCACAAATTCGGAATTTTAAGCAGTGGCACAGGAGACAATTGGCACAGTGGGCTGGCACACCTTAAAGTCGGAAGTTTTTTCGTGGATAACTCGTTTGTTGGCGCTCAACCTCAAGCAACCTGCCCCCAGCAACGGCTTAGAAAATGCCGCCGAAATTTCGCACCCGAAATCAGACCGACGAATACTTTCAAAGATGTATTTTAGTGAAGCTAGTCACGTACGGGGCAGCTCATTTCCTGTCCACGGGTCACAAAGGTGTCAAACGGATGTAGGGACGTGCCGCGTATGCACAATGTCTCCAGCCGGAGCTTGTGGGTCCTGGCCGGTAATCAACGGAACCAGGGAACCCCACCGCCCAGCCGACTCAGACTTCGGCAAGCTTTAAACGTTTTCTAATTGTTAAACTGCCGCTGGCCGACTTCCTTGTACACAGAACGAAGTACCGCACAATTAAACAGCGCCAGAAAAACCGCCGAAAGACAAGAAAGTAAGAAAAGAAAGAGAAGGGAAACCCCAAGCAATGCCGAAGGAGCGCTGCAGGCGGGCGCGCGCTATGTTAATTAATTTGCCAGGACATCCGTGACGAGCGAGTAGGTGGGGCAGGACTCTGCGTGTTTATTTTATGCCGTCGCGCTTAAGTGGTAAGCCCCATTAACAACTGCCTGTCGTTTGCCAGCGAAATAATGGCGTTAGATCATCGTCGCCCTGGCCTGGACACTGTCAAAGGACGAGCGCTCGGCACTGCGCGTCATTTGAGCGCTGAAAGCTTTCAGCGTAAATTGTTGGAAATTAAGAAATGTTTCTCCATACTCACACACAGCTGCACACCCACCCAACTAACCAACTACCCAACTGCGGTTCAAGCGACAGCGCCGCTCCCCCTGGTTCTGGTTCCATCTTCGTCATATTTCATGGCTTTTCCGGGCTCTGTTCTGTTGTTTTATGAGCGCCATTTGGACTTGTTCTTCGTGTCGCAGTCGTTGTTGGCGTTGTTGTTGTTGCTGAGTAGTTGCCATTGTTAATGTCCTGGCAACCACAAATGGCGACCAATCTGCGCCCCACCACCAACACGACGGACGGACAACGACCTGTCTTTGGTTTGTCTTTTGCGGTTTCCTTGTGGATGTTTTTCTTTAATTTGGTCCCTGGCAAGTGGCTTGCTTCTGGGCGCGCTTACAATAATTAGATGTAACGGATATTGTAATTGGTGTTAAATTGCGTCAGAGGCCGTGTTAATGCTCGCATTTTACAGAGCGGCGGCGGCGTTGTTACGACATTTCCCGTAAAGCCATTTTTTCATTTTGTATTACAATTTACTTAGCTTAACACAATGCGAATCAGTTTTGCAGATCATTGTAGAACTTCACGTAATGAGTTGTAGAAACAAACTGAGAGAATACAGCCTGAATGAACTCGTCTCGATGAGTGGCAATCCTACCTGACTGCCGAAAATGTCTCCGCAAGGAAAGTTCTCAGCTCTCAAGACTTCAATCTCAGGCTTCTCATACCCGGCAATTAGCATGACAATGTCTGGGATAAGATCAGGATGCGATGCAAACTGTTCGAAGGGGTTAAGATGAAGCGTAAACAAGTTCTGATGGCCACACAAAGGAGGCTTGAGACTTATGACAGGATACGATTGAGTTTGAATTTGAATACGAAAACTCAACGGATGTACAAAAGCGCAACGCGTGTGAAGCGATTAAGTACTACGAATTCTTAAATTCAATTTTCAGAATCTCAACCATCCTTCTCGGTGTCCCCAAGGAACAGTCCTGCCAGGCAGGCCGCATACTTATGCGCATAAATCACACGGCAACATTTGCATAAGTTGGCAGTGCAAAACGAAATCGACGCCAACAAATTTTCACAGGCTGCATGGCTGCCCTTTCAGTTTCAGAAACTGAAACTGGCTTCTAACTCTCTAATCAAATTAGCAACAGTTAACCGGAAGTGTAGGGAATCGGCCAACATATTCACCTTTGTGTCCGCTTGTGCAGCTCATTGTTTGCTGTGTTTGTTTTGGGCTGCAATTTTTATTGTTGTGCGGTGCAGTTTTATTTTGATTTGATTGTTCGCACATCAGCGGGAAGCCCTGAAAGACCCACCCAAAATCGAGTTTGCATGCTAAATTTTGCATTCGAATTTGCATTTGAATGTGGCTCGCGTGCGCCGTGCAGCGTGCAGTGTGCAGCGTGCGGGGCATGAATCATTTATCTTGGTTGCCGTTGATGATGATTCAAGTATCGATTTGCATTGATTTGCATTTCAATTGCACTTTTTCGACACTTTACAATGGATTATTTTGCAGTTGCATAAACTCGCTCCCATCCAAACAGATGCGAATCGTTGTGATGTGATTTATTTATGGGCTGCATTGCATTTCAAGTGATTTGCTCGCGATTTTGTTGCTGTTGCTGCGAATAATGTGGCTATATTTCTAATTGTCTGTGTCTAATGATAGCCCTTGAGTTTTGACATTTGTATATACGTATATAGGGTATTCTCTGAGTTCATTATGTATTTTAATGCAGCTGTCCAACTGACGAGGTCCAGTGGCCGTTCGACTCTACAAGTAGCTACACATGTTATCCACTTGCGGTCACATTCCAATAATTTTATATATTCGTCATTATTATTTCCTTAAGACTTGTATAATGTGGGGATTCGATTATATTTAATAATAAATAAATAAATAAATATTTTTGAAAAATTTTAATGCACGAAAGATATAGCGAGAAATGCCAACAGCAAATAACGAGTTCAAGTTGCCAAACACATTAAAATCCACTATTGCCTAGCGCTGTTTATTTATTACATAGAGGACTAATTTGCTTATGCGATAGTCTCTATCATTAGTAACTGTTTACTCTTAATATATTTTTTTTATTGGAAAATGGATAAAATAAATGGGGAATGTGAATTCTGATAATATAAATAAAATTCCAAAACGGCGCACAGCTTTATTATATTTATAAATTTTTTATTGTTGTTTTTTTTTTTTATATGCCTTTCCTTATTTATTTAGTTCCAAGTATACAATACAACTTTATATGACGATTTAGAAAAATATTTTTTGTAATCAGCTGTCACTTTTCTTGCCTGCCATATTCTGACTTCAATTGCCCATTCAACTAAGCAGTCAATTACCCATGGAAACAACTACCTATCTGAAATAGTTAGAGGTGTTCCGACTGTGAGTTAACAATTAGTGTGGAAATTCAAACAGTGACTTTCAAAGTTGTGACATTTACAGTTATTTTAAAAGTCGATAACTTACCAAAGGAACCCAGCCAGTGCAGTCACTAGTTGTCGGCTTTCACATGTGATAGAATCGACATTTGCCAGCTTCGAATTTTTCATTCTTGCCGAATTTGTGGCTAGTGTGGTGCTCTTTTGAGAATAATTTTTCTGAATTTTTTTGTAAAAAAAATTGTGATTGCAAATTGTCTGTAAAGCAATTTAATAATGGACGATTTAAGCGGTAAAAAACGGCCACCGATTGAAGATGAAAATCCGTGTGGCAAACGGCAAAAGTCATGGATAAATCCAATTAATAATGAGACAAATCAGAGCTCGGTAAGTGCAGTATAGTGAGTAAGGAAAGCAACCAAAATAATCCCTGAGAACAGTTAATAATATGCAAGAGCTCGATGCATGTATATTAATAGACTCTTTTTTTCAGTTGCCGTCGGCCATTAACAAGCCGAATACTGCAACGATATCCCAAACCACTGACTTTAATGAAAATGCGTCAGTGTCTTTGTGTGGACCGGATTTGCTTGGACAATTTGTAGCCGACACAACATCATCTGATTTAAATGGAATGCAGGCAATTGGCATGCAATACCAACATGGAGATGTTGCTGTAAATGCGTTGCCAACCGCACAAGGTGTCGGAGGGCATTTTCATTCTGAACAAAATGATATGACTCAGCCTGTGGGCGATCTGACTGCTAACCCCATCTTTGATAACATTGATTTTTTCTCTGACAACTTGGTAATGCCAAATCTAGGTGATGAATATCAGGATTTACAAAATAATCCTGATGATTCATTGCTTAGTTTTGAAGACATGTTTTTATCAAAGGAGAAGGAATTCTTCCGTGATGAGATTAATCAAAATGTTACAGAACAAGCTAATCTGCAGACAGCAGTCAGAGAACCTTCGCCAAAGAGCACTGATAAAGAAACTATAAACACAATCAATCAAGGTAGTCACGGTTTTTCTGATCTGGACATTTCTTCTGACTCGGAAAAGTCGGTAGAAGTGGAACCGAAAGAGAAATCCAATGACGAGTCACCATCATCAGGTTCATTTGATAGCTCCGATGACAATTCGGACACGGACGAAATGCGCGACAACTCATCTGTAAGTTCCGGCAAAAGTGCTAAAATTGTCAATATGGTAGATTTGCATGCGGACCTCGTGGAGATGGAGGCCGACAGAAACACAACAGGTAAGGATTAAATACTAAATTAATCTGTTTTCATTGCTATTTGAGATTGAGAACATGATAATAAATGTTAATAAGCCAACTCGTTTCCAGTACCTGCCTCAGCAACAACAAAATCATCAAAGATTCCGGCTCTATTAACAGATTACATCAAGCATCGTTTATTGAGTCAAACAGCTGCTGCCCGAAACATCGGCTTTGATAACAAAAGGTGCAGCATGCATGATAATAATATTATATATATACACTATTCAACTTGCATTTTTCTTCTATATTTCTAACACATTTTAGTCAAGTCCTCAAGCAATTGGTTCCCCAGGAGCCCCTATCTTTTATCGCAAAGGCAATGCAAGCAGCCAATCCTATTGCTCAAAAATTAAAGTCGAAAGAAGTGCCAGCTGACGTGGAGACAGCCCCCATGCTAGCACCAAGGCCTAATCCTTTTCTAACAAGTCAGCCAACTGAGATCAAAGGTGCGCGCACGTTAGGCTTCGAAGCTAACATCTCTAAGCCTTTGACATCAAAAGAGTCTCAGAAGATGGCCTCTTTGGAAAAAAAACGTGAATTCGAACGTACTATGATAACGTACTTAACGAAAATGTCGCGTGAGAACGCTGAGAAAAATAAGAACAGCAATATTAGTGCCGCCAAGGCTGTTCCATCACCGCGTTCTGCCAAAGAGTCGGACAGCGATGAATCAGTTAGGCGCCGAAAAACCTTGAAAACTGATTTATGCAACGGTAAAGACTTTTACGAAGATGAAAGCACGGCTGAAGACGGTAAGGTGAGTTCTGCCAATGAAGAGAGTGTTAACTCGGATGTTCCTTATGCAAGCGTGTTGAATGACTACGAACAACTCTTCCATGAGATGCGCAAGACTATCGAACGCGTTCCCAACCGCTTCAAGTATGACTTATACGTTCTTCTGTATCCAACTCTGGCGGTAGTCTACCTCCGAATGATTGCCAGCAGCAAGTATCGGAAGGGCAAGGCGTTCGTGGAGAACTCTCTGCGGTATATTGATCATTCGTACATGGCGCGTATAGATAAGCTTATGGTACTCCAAACTCCGGGAGATTTGCCGAGCAAGGCCAGAAAGTTGATCTTTGATGATAACGAGCAGGTTCCCGTCTGCATGCTCGAAGAGACATATTACATATTACTGCTCTGCATGGAGAGCTGGAGCCGTTCCGTACAGATAACGTTCATTAGACACTTCGATCTATTTCCAATTGACAACGATGCGGGGCCTCGTCAGCTGCAGCGCATTGGCTCAACTGCTTTGGATAAAATATATTGGGCGACTGCCGATACACTCAAAGAGAATAAGGAAAGTAGTCCGCGACCTATGCGGCGCCGGCGTTTCAAGAAGGACAAACATTCTCCCACTAGAAACGTCCATTTGCCAACAGGCAATCGCCTCTATACGCCTACTCCGAAGCGTTGGGATCTGGAGCGACAGAAGGACGACGAGGAGCGTCGCGTGCCGCTTAGCCGCGACAGCCTGCCATCGGTCTATCTTTATACGGCTCTTGAGACCTCAGAGACCTTAATATGCGCATCCTTCTCCAACAAAACAACAATGATATGCGTGGGCACTACCGCTGCCGCCATTCACGTTTTTTCGCTGACATCTTCAAAGTTGGTGCAGCTCAAATCGGCAAAGAGCCTGAAGAGGCTGGACACCGGCATGTCCGGCATAGATGAAAGCATGTTAGACGCGACCAAACGAAAAATGAGGCGCACACTCTATGGCCACCAAGGACCCGTCTATGGATGCACTTTTGCTCCGCATGATCGTTTTTTGCTCAGCTGTTCACAGGACCGAACTGTTCGGTGTTGGTGCCTGCTATCCTGGAGCTGTGTTGTCATCTACCCTGGACACTGTGGAGCCATCTACAGCGTTGTATATGCTCCAATGGGCTATTACTTTGCCACCTCCTCGGATGATCGCACAGCGCGCATCTGGTCACAGGACAGCAAGAAGTCCATATGCATACTGGTTGGCCATTTAGCCGAGGTTATCTGCTGTCAATTCCACCCAAACCGGCATTACCTGGCAACTGGCTCAGCCGACTGCACAATACGCATGTGGGACGTTGTCAAAGCTGTTCAAGTGCGCGTGTTCAGCGCCCACAGAAATTCCATCAATGCTCTCGCCTACTCCATGTGCGGACGGTATTTGGTCTCCGGATCTGATGATAATTATGTGCTTGTTTGGGACACTGAAAAAGAGGAACTGATTCGCAGCCTGTCTCATCACACTGGGTCCATTAACTGCATTGAGTTTGCGCTGGATAACAAAATGTTTATAGTAGGCGGTAATGACTGTCAGATGAGCATGTGGGACTTTGAACGATTGGTGCAGGAATACGATCCTGAGAAAGGGAAACAGATAAACAACACGGACACAGAATCGAAACCATCCTCGCTAAGCAGTAAGGATTTTCTGATCCAGTCATATAGCAGCAGAGATACCCCATTCTATAAACTACGCATTACACGAAGAAACCTCCTGATAGGATTCTGTGTCAGGCCAGGAAGAAAGGATAAAGAAAACGAATCAAAACTAACAGCCAATAGGCATGCTAACTACACAGAGTGGCTAGAGTTTTTGGATATTCTGAAGCTAAAGGCGTGTTTTCAACAGCCCAACTATGTGGTATCAAATAGTTTGGAAACTATGAGTGACGATAGCTCGATGGAAGACGCGGATGATGATTCCTCAGCTGATGAAGCTGATGTCAATACGGAAAAAATTACTGAACAATTTTTGAAGTTCTCAGACGATGAGGAAGACACAGAACTATTTAGGCCCCCCGACGATGAAGATAGTGCAGATGATGAAGAGTCAGAAACAAAAACTGATGCCGAAGATGATTCGTCTGAGAATGACTCTGAAAACTCAAATATTGATGACGTGAATGGAAATAGTTCTGAAGCTGAAGGGAACGATGAAGCAGGTTCAAGGGCGGATCCCGTTGATGAAACTACTATTGATAAAGAAGGAGAAATATCAAATGCTGTTAGGGAAACTGAGAATGTTGTTCAGACAGAACCAGAGTCATCGCATAATTCAGTTGGCAGTTCCGAAGCTGATTGTAAGACAACTGATCATAGGTTAGAGATGTCAACAGTTCAGGAAGGGAACGGAAATACGATGACTCAAGATCAAGAATCTTGTGCATCAGGTAATGTAAAAACAAATGGTTCTAATCATAATTATGAAGATTCAAATGATATAGAAGAAAATAATAAAATGACTGAGAATAACATGGAATATTCAGAGGAAGAAAGTTCAGAGTCTGATGGAGAAGAGTATGATGTAGTGAATGGTGATGAGCCCAGCATTAATGCGCATACTGGCTGTTACGAAGGGGAAGAAGCAAAGAAGGAAGGAGAGCTTGAAAAAGTAGAAACAAAAGAAAGAGAAGCAGAAGAATCAAAAGAAGAAGTGGGATATGGGGCAGAAGAAGTAGAGGAATGTGAAGATAGAGAAGGATATGAAGAAGGATATGAAGAAGGATATGAAGAAGGATATGAAGAAGATGGAGAAGAAGGTGGTGAAGAAGCTGGTGAAGAAGCTGGAGAAGAAGATGAAGAAGAAGATGGAGAAGAAGATGGGGAAGAAGATGGAGAAGAAGAAGAAGAAGATGATGGAGAAGAAGAAGAAGATGATGGAGAAGAAGAAGAAGAAGAAGAAGAAGAGGATGATGGAGAAGATGATGGAGAAGATGATGGAATAGATGATGGAGAAGATGATGGAAAAGATGATGGAAAAGATGATGGAAAAGATGATGGAAAAGATGATGGAAAAGATGATGGAGAAGATTATAGACAACAATATAGAGCAGATGGAACAGGTAGAACAGATGATAGAAAAGATTATGGAGAAGATTATGGACAAGATTATGGAGAAGATTATGGAGAAGATTATAGAGAAGAATATAAAGCCGATGCAAAAGATGATGGTGAAGAAGGAAAAAAGGCAGAAAAAGCTAAAGAAGCTTTTAAAGCAGAGCAATACTACAAACCACAAAGTGATGATGAAATCAATGATGAGATAGCAGAAATTGACGAAACTGAATATAATAAAACTAATAATTCAGAACGAACTTTCGACAGTGAAGAAAGAAATGGCTCTGATGTAGAAATTAACTATGAGGGATATCAAGATTACCCAGAGCCAATATCCCCTGTATTATATGAACGCTACGATGAAGAGCGGGAGTTTGGAAATCAGATGATGCAGGATGGATATGGGATGAATAATCAAATGAGAAATGAATATTATCAATGTCATGGCAATTTCTATGGGCGAGAAAATGAGACAACCTATTCGTATGTCGGATCTAATGGAGGAAATCAGTTGCTTAATAATAAAGAAAAGACTACCAATGCTGAATACTATGGGACAGACGAAACCCAACAGTATGAAAATCAACCATTATCTGAAGTATCGGTTGATCATCAGAAGGAGCAAGAAAAAGAATGTGAGTTCGCTGATCGATCTGCGAATCCGTTAGTTCATGATCAAGTAGAAAGAGGAGCAAGTATGCCCGATTGTGAATATGTCAGAGGTGTTGATTCTAAGAGACCAATCCAAGAGCATAATGAACAACCCTACGAATCTACGGGTACAGCACCATTAAGAAAGAAAAAAAAGAGAAGTTAAGTAAACAAATTGTAAATCATATATCGGACGAACAGTCTAAACATTCATCGGACCAAGAAAATTAAATGTGAAGCTGAAATAATGACTGGGAAAAATCCTGTTGTAGAGGAATCTAAATCCGAGAAGGATATAACGAGGGATGGTGCTCAAGATTAACTTTAAGCAATACAAAATTAAACTTAAAATCTATAGCAAAAACATAGAGCTCACATTGTAAACCCTATTTTAAACTGTTCTCAGATTTTTTAGTAAAGAAACCAAGCCAAAAAATAATAAATATATAAATAATTCCTACGTTCAGGACGTCGCTCGACGACTACCCCCCAAGGAGTAGAAACAGTAACAATTTGACAGTTACAAAAACTGGCCAGGCCAGGCCAGGCCACGTGCGCCGCCCACCATCTGCCCAGCCACAAAAGGCGTGCAAAATTTATAGACGCACGCATTAAAAGCCGCCAGGCACGCTCGACTAACTGCGTCGCACTCACCCACATTTGCGTCCTTGTTCAGTTGCGCAACGCCCACAACTTGCTGCTGGATAGTGTCCTGTTTGTAGGTAACCTCCTTCCCTACCTCTGCCACACTCAACTCGACAGACCAACGGGACAATATATTTACGCAACTTCTTATGCTTTTGTGGTGGTTGGCCTTGTTGTTATTACGTTTGCTGGCTCCAAAATAAAATAAAAAAAAAGCGAAACGAAACGAGAATCGAGAAAAAAAATATGAAAAAATAAAGGAACTCAAGTACTATCCTTGTTGTCCTGGCTGCTGTTGTCATTGTTCTTGTTGTTGGCGTTGTTATTGCAGGCAGCATCTTGTGCCTCGTTTGTAGCCGTTATCTTTTGGTCCCGCTGAGCTGCCCGCGCGAAATGAAATTGTTTACTCCACTGTCATGTGCACGTGAGACGTGGACAGCGCCGTGTCCTGGCTGCTGCTTACGGCACACTTGGTCTGCCGCTATCAAAAAACGAGAAATCTCTTCTCTTTTTCTTTTCCAAAAAAATGAAAGAAAATTCAACGTAATAATTCTTTTCCGCTCGGATAAGGTGCGATTGGAGTGGGTGTGGTGCGATGGAGGGTTGGAGCAGTTGCCTGGGCTTTTGCTCCGTAATTGTGCGCAATTTTTGTTACATTTGTGCTGCCCATTGCCCATGCCGGCAGTTGAAACATCTTCCGTCCAGAATCTGTCTTTAGTTCAGCTTTGGCTGTTTCTATTTCGCGATTTCCCCTCTTCGCTCTATGCTTTTTGCACGCATCTCTTCCTATAGTTCCAGGAATGTAGTCAATTGGCATGCCTATATGGTTCTCCATTTTTGTCTACGGACACATGTGTGGTGCGCCCTCCACCCACATGAACCGAGTCTTATCCTCGGCCATTATTCAAGGGGCTTATTAAAGGACAGCGCGTGAAACGGTCGCACCAAGGCAAACAAAACCAGTAGCACAGTCCATTTAACTGATTTCAGGGAAAATAAAAACAGAGCATAAAATAAATATTTGCAGTGACAATAATGTACTGTCGCGGGGGCGTGAGTTTCGCTGATGATGAGCAAACAACCTAAAGCGCGAGCATTTTAAATTTTTACAGCCTGTACTTGCGCTCCTGTGGTGCTCCGCCTGTCAGTAGTGGCAGTTAGCCGAAGTTAGGGCGGAGACCTCAGCTTAGCCCTTGCCCAGCTTACGGAGGCACTGGCTAGCGCATTTAGCCTGCAACGCGCCCCTCGATCCTTGCAACCGTATAACTAAAACCGCATATTAGCAGGCCATAAATACGGGATGTGTTTTTCGACTCGGTACTTAAATATGATAAATGCGCATATTGTATTACATTTGGATTTAGGGCAGCGCCAAAGACAATAAATTAGCCGGGACACACACCGATAATTGCACACATGCTATGCCTGCACGTAGCCAGCGCAAATGCCCCCCAAAAAACAAAGAAAATTGACAAACTGCTCTCAGTGCACCGAACCTTGAATACTCTCTTACATATTTATTTCATAAGTGTATATCAGAGTCTGTTAGGGACTTAAGAGAAATAAATATAGGAAAAAAAATCATTCAAAAAATCTTTATTAAAAGTCACAAAATTTAATCAACTTCAAAGATTTGATTTTCAGTGAAGAGTTGCATGACGGTTTGTCGCTTCTGCAAGCCCTTGGCGTCAGTGTATAAAACGCAACCCGTAATTATGTATGGAAGTGGCCAACATGCAATCCCCCCAGTTAGTGAACCAGCTGACCAGTTGGCTGCCCAGCTTGGTGTCGTCAATGCAACGTTTGCCAAATTTACACAAATTCCAATTGCCGGGCGGCTGCCAACTACCGGAGTTGAGTTGAGCCGAGTTGAGTTGGGGTCTGGTCGGCAGCATAGCTGCTTTATGAAGATTGGCCCGAAACGTGTTTTCGACCGGCCGCAACTTCTTCCTCATCTTGGCCCGGGTCGATTATTATGGGCAGCGGTGCGCTGCAATTATGTCGTCCAATTAATATTAACACAGCGGGCGGTGCCTGACGAAGGTGTGGGGATCGGGAGGAGGCCTGGCATTTTATGCATAAGCTATTTATGAAATTTATTGTCTCTGATGGCATTCACTGAACAACGGCAGTTGGTTAACTGCGACCGGCACTGGCACTGGGAGTGGGACTGAGACTGGGACTTGCACTGGGTCTGGGACCACCCGTTGGTCGTTTGTAGCTTGAAGTTTGCATTCAGCGATCGCTGAACTTATGCAAAATCGTTTGATCGGTTTTGCGATTAGGCGAAAAATGCTAAACAGATGTCGGGTTCGTACACGTCAGGCATCAATCAAGCTGTCAATATGGCAATATATGGCCCGAGCAAGGTGTCCGCATAATTGCAGTGCCCAAAGTTTAAATTTATTATAATTTCCACACTTCGAACGCGAGTCGAACTTGAAAGTCGAAAACTATTCAGTATGCTGAACATTTTGGCCATGTAACTCAGTGTCATTATGTTGATAGACGTTGCACAAGAGGCAGCTGCCGCTGCGACGTGACGTGCCGTAGGCTGAGCGGCAGAACTTGGCGCAGGACGCTCGTCCTGGCATGCGAGTACTGCGCGCCCTTTAATTAACAATTAAGTTGCAGTTTTATGACTAGGACAAACTCGTCCTTTAATCCTGGTGCGACTGTGAATCGAAATTGTTAATGGATCCTTCTAGTCGCCTGCTTATTAAATTACGCATTCAGCTCGTTTCTCACACGTGTATAAATATGCAAAGGGCTGGCGCAAAATCTTCCACTGTGACTAGAGGGAGCAGGTGCATCTGCAGATCGGAGCCTCTGATATGGGAGCCAGCTTATCTAGGGCTCTTGTGGCTTGTGGCTTTTGGCCATTGCCATTTATCGCATAAGCTGGCTGTAATTGAATTTGCGCCGAATAAGGATCAGGTCCACAGTCGGCTTTCCATTATTTTGCATGTCGCATTTTATTTTATTAACATGTTAAGGGCCACGTTGTAATTTAGTTTCGAGCCTGTTCGGAAAAGTACACAGTAGAGCTTGAGGGCTGGCAACGCGATGCGACGCGCTGATGGATTACAAGCAAATTGGTCGCAACTCCGCCATAAATTTTGATGCAATTTTAATGAAATTAATGACCTGACACACTCGCAAACAATGCGAAGGCTAAACAGCCCGAACCAGTTTGCGATTATGGGGCGATATCCACAACAAACGCGATGAAAGCACATAGCTTTTTGTGCAGATCATAAACGTAAGTGCAGGGCGATGAAAGTTTGTCGAGACTCGGCTCGCCTCTTAGGGGCGACAGACCCCTAAATTATATGGCTTTCATTTTGCAAAACCTCCTCAATATAAGCATGTACTGCAGAAACATCTCAAACTAATCATTACTCCAGATCGCTCAGTGTCTTTGTCTTTGTATAAATGCATATTTATATATAAAATATGTATATAAATACATATATAAATATACATTTATCTATCAAATATATATATAATTAAATATATATTTATATATATAAATAAATATATATTTATCTATAAAATAAATTTATATTTATCTATAAAATAAATTTATATTTATTTTTAAATATATATAAATAAATATACATTCATCTATAAAATAAATATATATATATATATAAACATATATTTATCTTTAAAAAATATATAATTAAATGTATATTTATAAATAAATATATATATATACATAAATAAATATATATTCTCAAAATACATATATAAATAAATGTATATTTATATATGAAATATATAAGTAAATATATATTTATCTGTAAGATATATATTCATAACTGAGTCAGTGAATGTGAATGGACAAGCTGTGCTCTAAGCATGGAACGGTATGATAATTAGGCTTTGGTATACAATTTGAAAATGCATTTTACATTAACTTAATTATTTTCCATCAAAAAACATGCCAGCAGCGACATGAGAATGCGAATGCGAATGCAATTGGCTGGCTTTAAGTGTAGTGTAGATTGTTTATGGCCTTGCCACACGCACCACTTCGCTGCCCTATGCGACTCTTGGCTGGGCTATTCTACACCTTCCACGCGTTTACTGATAGTTAACGTTGATAACTGGCGATGGAGTCGGAGCTTGTGTCTAGTGGCTCAGTGGACTGGGTGGCGTGGACAGTGCCACAACAAAGTTGCATTCATGCGAGTTCTGGTTCCATGGAAAGCTCTACTGGGGTAGGGCCTAATTGCGGGACGGGCTTTATCGCTGGCAAATCGGCCATCAAATTGCGGAGCAGCGCGTGCATAGATAAGGCCGACATAAATTCGCCAAGATATACGAGCCTCAATCATGAACGGCAGCGACAAGCGCAAATCCCGCAGCAATTAGCACATTATATTCCCCGATGCATTGAGTGAGTGTGTTTGACATTCGCTCAGAACTCAACATGTGGTGAATAGAGCAGTGTCCTCTCACCTGTCTCAGTCTCTGCTGTGCAAGAACAAAATCGATACGCATGCGATGCGGCTGCTGAGACTGAGCCGAGCAAGGCCCAGCTACGGCCTCTGATAGCATGACGACGTGGCAGGGCGCACAGGAAGCGAGAGCTGGAGCTGAGCGTGGGGCAAGCGAGAGGCAACGCACCATGCGCTCGGCATTATAATGCCAGACGCGACACAGACCGACCCACACACACACACATATATATATATATATATATATATATATATATATATATATATATATATATATATATATCGTGTGTGTGTGTATGTAGGTACAGTCATATAGACAGGCGCAACTGCTAAAACGAACTGCTGACTGGCAACGTTAAAACCGGTAAATCTTCATAGAGTTTGCTGCGTACGTTGCTCCGCGCTGCTGCAATACCCTCACTTGGTCCATCAGCCTCTATCCTTACTGATTAGTTATGTTTCGCTTAGCGAAATTCATATTAACTTGAGATGCAGCAATTGTATCATAATTATTATTAATGGCATTATCTAATGTTATTATCTAAAATTTTAAATTATTTATTTTTTATATATTATTTATATTATTTTTGCTCTATCATCCTTATTTCGGACTAGGATACCAAAGTGGCATCTTTTTATATATATGCCTAGCCATAATCATAGTCAACTCAATGAAGAGTGTTTAAAATTAGTTTTGACTTGTTTTACTTGACTCGCACTGCAGACAACGAAGCTGCCGTTGACGATGAGGGTTTATTTCATGCTTACTTTGGCTTTCTTGCTTGGCAGTGCCGTAAGCAGCCCCTCAGTGCCGAGCGCAGTAGATCTGCCACCACTTAAGCACCCCACCCAACCACCCGAACACCACTTGCTTCTCTCTCCGGCCCAGGCCAGCTACTTTTCCATATTCTTTTCAATTTGAGCGGCGGCGCTGGCGCTGGCGCTGGCTTGTTTGGGTTGGCTGCCTGGCTCGGCTGAGGCATTTTCTTTTGCGAAACTTTTGCAATTTTCTATTAAAGCAATACACAAGCACACATGTATGGCTGGTGTCGGTGGTGATGGTGGTGGTGGTGGTGGCGCCCTATGTATGTTTGCTTGTGTTGGTAGTTCATATAAAATGGAAAATTTTCTTTATGTGTTGGCGCATGGCTTTTGTTAGTTCTTCGCTTAGCTCGTGTGTTGGCCAAGCGAAATGCCTGCCTTTGCCCTGGCCCTGGCCCTTGGCTAATTTCACAGTTATTCAGCAAATGTATTTACAAGCAGCGCCGCCATGTTTGTTTGCACATGACCTCAAAACTTTATACGCATTTTGCCAAATTGCGTACGGCTTCTTTCCCAGCTAGAGACAGTAGCAGCGCTCCACCAAACCACCGCACCACCATACCGCCATACCGTTAACCAACTTTCTGTCATTGACTTACGCCACTGAAGCGTTGAATAGTAGTTCTCGACGTTTTGTGTGGCTTTTGCTTTTAGGCAAATTTGAGGCGACCACTGAAACACAGCTTAAAACCTTAAAGCAACTCCAGCGAGCCAGTGGCCTGTCTCTAATCAGGAAAACTCATTCATGCCTCAATGATGAAATGTGTTAACACTTGAGCGCCGCACGCAGCGGCCAATGAGAATCGCATTGAAAGGGCCTGTCCAGCAGTCGACTAGTATTAGGGCAACAACTTCAAAGGATATGCCGGAATACTCTACTCTGATTCGCGGGGGATTGGCCGTTTCTAAACTTAAATTGAAATATTTCTGAAAATGTTTTTCAGCTGTGAAATTTGCCTTGAAAATGGCAAATGGAAGGTGACGAGCTTCATTTGGTTGGCCTTTTCACGCTCACCTGTGCCCAATAACATTGAACCGGTTGCGTGTGTAAAAAGCGCCATCAGCATTTGGGCCAAGAGCCAGCCAGCGATATGGTCAGTGCCTGCAGTGGTCGGTGCTGGGTTCTCGGCGCTTGGTCCTTGGTCCTATCTGCGGCAGGCGTCTAATGTGCTCGTGTCGCAGGCAAAAGCGTTCAAAGCCATTTTCTATTTTTATGTGCGCACAAACTGTAAAAAAAATGTGAGTAGACGTTATAAAAAAAGGCAGTTTCGCAACGGTGGCCATAACAACATGGCCAGAGCCAACCCAACGGCCAAGTTAACTGCATTTTAACGCGCATTTCAATTTGGAACGGATATAATTTATAGACGACTGACTGGCGCTCGCTTATGTGTCCACGTCCACGTCCACGTCCACGTCCGCGTCCACGTCCGTGTTGTTGGCTACCAAATTGAACCGTGCGCTTGACTGCCTGCCCCCGCCCAACCAGCTTGCACCCACCCAGCACAGCTCAACACCCACGAAGTCAAGGCAGTATCTGCATGCCATATTTATCTAGATTTTGTTTTCCCAGCTGCGACGTGGCCCGTTAATGTGCAAAATTTAATAATAAAGTATTACGACTCGGCGGCGGTTAAAGAGTTTAATGTTGTTTAACTTGTTGTTGGCCCTGTCTCCGTCCTAGTCGGCTGCCACTGCTACTGCTGAGGCGGCAAATGCAATTTCATGTAATTTGCTGTTGCAGCAGAGGACGCTAGCAGTCCGCCCGCCTTAAAGTATGCTTCAAACTATTTGCTCGTCAAATTTGGTCTATGACTGCAAGTGACTGCCCAGCCCGGCCTGGCATTTGTGCATCGTCTCGCTGTTGTCGTTCTCTGCTGATGCTGAACTTATTTTTTCTGTTCCTTGGCTGTCCCTTTTCAGCGTTTTTCCACTTTTCCAAATGTCTGCGTGTTTAAATTGAACAATAACCCTAAGTTGTTGTCGTCGAAATAATATTTTCTGTGCGCTCCAATGCTGATTTCTCATACAAATAAATGTGCGTCGCCTGCCTCCTCCTCACGGGCGCAGCGCATTGCTAGCTGCCACGAAGTCCTCTCTGCTACTTGCTCCACGACAACAGCGAAAATCGCAAAGCAATCAAATAAAATTTGAATAAAAGATTTTTGTCTGTCGCTGATTTGCGAAAAGTACAGCAACAATGAAAGCGAAAGATTGAAAATGGGAAATGATGGGCGGCAGGTCGGGGTTGCTTTGGGGCTACACACACACACACACACACTTATAGCCAGGTAAATGTAAGTACAGTAATCTCGCAATGAACGGAACTGCAACTGATGCGTGCTGCATAGAGAAGACATCGTGTGTAGCAGTCCTCTCCTGAGCCTATGAGAGCTCGGCGCGTTAGTGAATCTCATCTTTAAATGCTTTAATTTTTAGTCAACATTAATGAGCTTCTGTCACAACATGCGCAAGCCTGACCCTGAACATAAATTTATTGTGACTTTGGCCTTGACCGAATTGCTTTGAAATGCAAATTAGTTCAGCTCGCCAGCGAGCCAAGTGAAAAAATAAAAAAAAAAAAGTAAAAACAAAAACTCATTACAAAGTGCTGCCCGATGCCCAGCGCTGCGACACTCCACGCAGCCTTATTTAATTTCATACAAAATTACACAGCAGCAGCAGCTGGAGGTAACCCACATTGGTGACGTCACCGAAGGGCAGAGGAAACGCGGCAGCAGCTTAAACCTAATTAGCCAACCTCTGCGTCGTGTCGTTAGCCTCCTTCATTTTCACTGTCACGGGCGGCGACCCAAAGAGTCGCTGGTTCCGCCCCGCGGATGACCCCGGCTATGAGTGGGGCGCATTAAATTACCAAAACGTCTAGGGCGCGCTGAAGACAGGGCGGAAAGAAGGAAATTATTAGCGCGCCAAAAAGGAAAGTTGCGCGACTTTTTAGCCAGGCAACGAAAAGTGCGTGGCTAGGTGGAAGGCACAGGCTGGCGGGAGGGGAGGGTGACGCTGCTTTGGTAAAATGGCAGTCTGACCTTATTGCGAAAGTGTTGACCGCATAACGTGCCGAAGGCGTGGCACCATTTGGGTCAAAGCCGCCTGCAGATGACGCCCCAAATGTAATTAACACTGGCATGCGCCGTGCCTCGCCCTCTCTCTGTCTCTCTCTCTCTCTCTCTCTCTCATCTGTGCGCTCTCTCCCACTCACCTCAGTGGCACTCACTCTCGCTCTCCCAGTCACGCTCGCTCTCTGTCTCTCTTACCGGCAGACAGCGCAATTGGCTGTCACTTGTAACAGGCGCCCAGCAACAAATGCCAAGCGCCAAGCGTTAATTAATTTTTGGCGTCATCCGCCAGTTCTTTCCCTTCACATTTGCGTTTCTCCTCGCCATTGAGCTGGGCGTTAATAATTGTGGTTTCGGCTGCTGCGCGTGGCTCAAACTTTATGTAGCTAACATTGCGCTTGTGTGTGTGTGTGTGTGTGTGTGTGTGTGTGTATATGTGTGAGTGTGCGTGTGTTTGGAGGAGTTGTAAGTGTGAATTGGATTTCGGTCTGGAGCCAAAAAAGCACTGGGCGAGCAGCAAACAGCGAATGACATTTTGCGAGTATAAGTGTAAATGGAATAAAGGCAACAGGCGGAGAGAGGGAGAGGGAGGGAGAGAAAAAGAGAGAGAGAGAGAGAGAGAGAGCGGCAGGTTGCATTGAAAATTGTGTGAGTGAGACATAGCTGGTAGTAAGAGAAAGCAGAGAAATTCACAGAGCAAGAGAGGAAGCATGGAACTGGCAGCACGTAGAAGTTGACAGCCTCGGAAATGCCTATGATTATGGTCGAGTACCTTGTGTCATTAACAGCTGCTTAAACTAATTAAGGCCCGTTTTAAGATGTGTTTAATTAACAAGTTTGTCACATTAATTAATTATCTGATATCAAATTAGTTTAACTATATATAGAGAAATACCATATAAAATGTTTTTGTGTTCTGTCTGGAATATCATATAATATAAAAATACGAATTAAATTATTATATATTATATATTATAATTTATATATTATATATTATATATTATATTTATATATTATATATTATGTGTTATATATTATATATTATATATTATATATTATATATTATATATTATATATTATATATTATATATTATATATTATATATTATATATTATATATTATATATTATATATTATATATTATATATTATATATATTACAACACCTATATTAAATGTACAGAATTTAGTTTCGAATTTTATAATATATATTTTCACATGTGAATTAAACTATTCAATGCAAACATAATTGCCATAATATGTATATCAAGTTTCAGTGGCAAAGGCATGCAACATTCAGCTATACAATTAGCAACCCTCACAGTTGGACAAAAAAACAACTGTCAAACTGACAAACAGACAATGCAAATTATCGCTTATGCCATTGATTATTGTCAATTGCCAATCAATTTTGACTGCAAGTCGATGGCTGGGCGGGGCAGGGCAGGAGGGCTGCAAAAATATCAATTGCCAATACCAAAATGCCACAGCGTCACGTCAACTTGCGCTGTGGTAAGAGACAGAGAGAAGAGAATATCCCACCTTTTGTTGTTGCTGCTGTTGGTAGGCGCACAAAAGGCAGTCGATAAAACAAACAGAGCTGCCAGGTTGCCAGCTTGCGAGGCTGCCAGGCCCTGCTTGTGTGTAGTTTGTCCCGCACTTGACTTTCGAGCCGAACAATGGACGTGGACGAAGGATACAAAGCACGATACATGCCATGAACTGTTGCAATTGTTGCAATTAAGCGCAGCAGATTTTGCATCGACTTCGAATCGGGTAACGTGACCCCTATTGAGCCTCTATCGATATTTATATCCTGTTGTATCCTGCCCTGCTGTATCCCAGTAGTCCTGTCACCCCATTCCCATTCCCATCCCGTATGCTGCGTGCATTTGCATAATTTGCATATAATTCTCTGTCAAACAGTTACGAGATACAAAACAACACCGAATTATAAAAAACCGCCGCTCATGTTTTTCTATAACTCTATGCAAATTCGGTTGGCGTGTGAAAGTTCCATGCACTGCTGAGCCGTGTGGCAGCTGCTGCCACCAGAAACCAGCCGAATAAAAAAAGTTGGAATATCAACCTCAGCTCCTTGATCGCCTGCACTCTATAAATATTCAAATCTTGCATTGACAGCTCTGCCAAAGTTTCGCTCGAACTTTTAGTCCAGCTTTGGTCAAACATTGAAATATTCCGCATTTAGAGTCGACTCGCTCCAGGCTTATGCCTGCACCAAGGCGCGACCAAAGTTTGCGCGTGGCATTTGGTTACGCTGATTTGCAGCCGTTCTATCAAATCTCAGGTGTTGCGGCAACTGCAAGTTTGACGAAACTTTTTGTCACCAAATGAACTGCGTTACACATCATAGCAGCGGCAGAAGAGGATGCTGAAGCTTTGATTGCTGGCCAACAGTTCTAACTGTGTGGATGATGTGTGAAGTAAACCAGTATTAATTGTACTGACTCTGCTCTTGTAAAATCCAATAATAACAATAATAATAAATTATTACAGTTTCTTTTTTTGAGCAAACATATTATTGCTACAATTAATCTCTTAGTTCTTTACAACTCTGCCCCAAACGAACTTTTCTTCCAGTAAATATCCGCTAGGATTTTTCTGTTAGCTTGGAAGTTAAATCTGCAATCAGCAAATGTGTTCTTTATATGCATCATTTCCATATATTGTTATTCATGTTGTATTAAAATTTCGTATTGCCTGAGGAGATAATTATAGGTAAGACAAAAAACCAAATTGACAACTTATATTTAAATTTCAATTTCAATACTCAACAGCATATTTCGACCGATTTTTATTGTGATTTTCAAGTCCTTACTATTTATCTCTCTTTAGATATTTTTAACTTATTTTGTTCCATCCGCATTACAGGTTATTGTTAACCTCAAAAGGTAGTTCTAATCTGCATTCAGTCTATTTTAATGAAAACTCTACTAATAATGTTATCTGGATTATGGAACACATACATATATACATATTGTCAGTCATATATATTTATATGATTAACTAAAATGTATTCAGCTTTAATTTAATGAATAAGTTATTAGGCTAACTTATGAGTTAACATAATATAAATTAGCTCATGGCTCGGTCCATGTATTCTAATCCGTCCCACAAAAGTTTAATTCATAAGATATAACAAATTACGAAAAAAAGAAACAACTAAGAAATGCAAATGTCGAAAGCTCATCGACTGGGCCAATTAACACGCCATAAAGTGCACGAAACGAGCAGCGAGCAACTGCCAACTGCCAACTGGAAACGGGCAACGGGCAACGGGCAACGGCAACTGGCAAACAGTAGCGCCTCGCAATTAGGCAGCTTAATTAAGTCTCGGACATAAACAGTGCCTTAAAACGGAGTGCGCATAATGAGAGAATTTGCATAATAAAAAGCAAATTAAAAGTGTTTAACTAGCTCTTAAAGGTGCAGCCAAGCGACCAGCCAAAAACGAGCAGTGGTGCGAACTGAATTAGCCATCTTGCGAGTCGCTGTAGCTGGAGTCGCTATTGTGGCTGAATTGCAGGCATGCTAAGTTCAATTTATATGCAGCCATTGGGTAAGCATTCCAGCCCAACAGCTCTTCCCACCAACCAGCCCAGGGTCCAGTTTTGGTGCCATAAATTTGAGCAGTCGGCCGTGTCAGCCAGCAAATGGCGAACTAACCCACACCGCAGCCACAAACTTAATTTCGTATTTGTTGCCAAAACAAAGGCATGCCGGAATAAAAAAAAATTAAACCAAACGAGTAGGGACCTCTATTCGGGCATGCTCGACTTCGAGATACCCGAAACTAACTTGTAGCTATGCTTTCAGCATACACACACCAAAATACCATGTATTGAACTTTGATGTATATTGAATTCACGTGTCTGGTAAAAATGCCGCCACTTGGCACTAGTTGTCACTTGCTTCTCTTCTTAAAAAAAACTGAAGAGTTTACGGACGAAAATGTGGTCAAATTAATTCGCATATTCCATTGAATATGTGGCCAATGCAAACTCGTTTGCATTATATATATACATAAATAAGAGAATACAATAAAATATAAAGTATATATATATATATATATATATATATATATATATATATATATATATATATATATATATATATATATATAACTGTTGTAATTAAAAATGCTTTCGTGACACAAACTATACCATTTACGAAACTTTTTCCTGTTTTTTTTTTTTTAAATAATAAAAAGTAATATCCATCATATATTTTTTAACATTAATTGTAAACTTTTTTCTACATAAAACTAAAAAAAAATTCGGATCGCCCGAGCAGGGACTTGAACCCTGGACCCTTGGATTAAAAGTCCAATGCTCTACCGACTGAGCTACCCGGGCACATGAGATTGTTTTGCCAAGATCCAATGCTAAATGTTTACTCCTTCAAATGTTTTCAGAAATATTAAAAAAATGTATTTACATTTATGTTAATAAATAAATTTAAATTATTAAAGTGAAGCAAATGAATAATAATATATAATAATAATAATTTTATTTTTCAATTGCATATGTATGTTAAATATGTATGTTGTACATATGTTATATGTTATACAAATACGTTTGTTTTTCATAATCTAAATGTAATTTTATACATTAGTCATACATAAATAATATTTGAGTCAATAAATGTTGGTTTCTGTAGGAGTTGTTGGCGCGTGTGAAAATAGATAAGTCTTGTTTCTTCTGAGTTTCATTCTGTATCGAATATGGAAAGAATAAAAATAAATAAAATGGATTAGTATAAATAATATTTAATATTCAAATTATATATATATATATATATATATATATATATATATATATATATATATATATATATATATATATATATATATATATAAATTAATTAAATATAATGTTTATATATTGTTTTTATAAATATAAAATTAATTATTTTAATATTTTTTTATATATATCATATTTTATTCATTTATTGTATTATTATTATTATTTTAATTCATAATATTATTTTTATAAATTATTGAAATAGTTTGCTTATATTGTATTTCAATAATTTATTTTATATTTATTTAAATAAATTTCATTTATATTTATATTTATATTTCATTAATTAATTAATTTATTTTTTATACAATTATAAATTAATGAATTAAGTATAAAGTATATAAAACTTTTTTATACAAATATAAGCAATTTAAAGAATTGTAATGTAAAATAAACCAAACTTGTTTATATATGAATCCAAATGATTAAATATCTTCAAAGCGACGAGAAATATAATTACATATCAAAAGCTAAAAAACACTAGATTACGTTTGGAATAGACGGATCTAGGTACAAATTGTAAAGTCTCTAGACTGACAGACAAACGAACTCGACTCCCTCAACTCAGCACTCGATAAAGAATATATGCTCCGTCTGCCGTTCTTCTGTTTGTTACATTCAGCTGCTTATAGTCAATATACCCCGAATGCCAGTTTCCATTGGGCTGGGAGTACAAAATGGGCTGTGGCATACGATCCTACATACGAGTGTATCCCTTTGCAAAGACATGTATATCTGAGCTACTGCCTGCAGTTGGCAGCGTGGCAGAGTGCCTCGGTTTTTGGGCCAGCCCATTGGACATTTCGGCAGACATTTGTCTGCCGCAGACATCGGGGCGTGCATTTTGTTTTCATTTGCCAAAAATACTAAAAAACGAGGCGAGTTCTGTTACGTTCTGGTTGCAAGTTTATTAGGGCGTATGATTAATTGCTGCTCGCAGGCGCCGGTGCCAGGCCACATTTGAAGACCCGAACAGCATGACAAGGCCTGAAAACCGACTTATTGCTAATAAAAAGTTAACGCAAATTATTACAGTTTATGCTGCAAACGATGGCCCAAGCGATTACCGAGGACAGGCCGAGAGCTCTGGCTCGGCTCTAATTAAAATTGATGTGAGAAGGTTTATAATGTTAACATGGTGAGCCAGAGTACTTGAAGGAAGAGGGCAGCCACATAGTAAATGTAACAGGATTAATCTTCAGTATTTATATTTATTATTTGCCTCGAATCGTAGAAGCTTTTCCTAAATAAATATTTTCTGAAAAGCCTCGCAGCATTTTTCGTTGAAGTTGCAAAATCTTGAAGCGAATTCCTTCATCTGCCGCGTTTGGCTATAATTAGAAGCGGCTTTATTACTCTTTGAGGCAAACTACTTCAGTTAAGCCATCAAAATTCCCATTGGCGTTCCCAGTGACGCTCGTCTGCAATGCGCTTACTAATTTTTGCAATTGTATCTCTGGCTTTGAATGCAATATCCATGAAATCCATCCATCCACATCTATCGGTCTCCAGCTACTTGTAACTGTATCTGTGCATTGTATGCTGCCACATTGACGCTGGAGAGTATTTCAATCAAAACCGCACTAATGAAGCCCATTGAAAATGCAATGCTTAAGCAGCAGCTTCCGATTGACGGCGCCCGTCGCCCCACCGTTCTCTCATTAAGCCATCGAGCCACCGCCAAGCCGCCAAGCCACCAAGCCACCAAGCCACCAAGCCACCGTGCCACCGAGCCATCGTAACCACATTTCAAAGCGCAGAGCTCCAATTCCCCAGGCGCTTGCAGTTTTCCGCTCGGCGTCAATTTTAATGGGCGCGCTATATTAATGACATTTTCATTTCCATTGCATTGGCGATGGCAAAGGAAAAAAAAGATATAAGTATCTTTATCTTGTTTATGACTGTATCTTGTCAGCATAATTATGAGCTATGCCACCGAGCAGAGTTGCAGCCAGAACAGCTCACTCCCCCACCCCCCACCTAGAGACAGCTAGCTGTCTCCTTCTCTCTGGCTGTTTGGTCTCTTCCTTCTTCGGTTTTTTTTCGCAAGTGCAGTTGATTTCTGGTATTGGTTTTGCTTTGCTTCTTTTCATATGCATGAAAATTCGGGTAGACATGGCACTCTGTGGGCGTGGCAAGCAGGTGAGAGCTGCAACCGACTCGTATTCTGTTGTTGTTCTCATTGCTCTTGTTACTGTTGTTGTTGTAGTTGTTGTTGTTGTTGCTGTTGTTGTTGTTGCATGCTTCAACGCATTTCCACTTGCCATGCAAGAGGTAGCACCACACCAAGCCCAACCACACTAAAGCAACCAACCAACCAGCCAACGAACCAACCACTGGCAAAATAGACTTCTTGCTGTAGGTTGTTGATGTTGATGTTGATGTTGATGTTGATGCCAGGTACCTTCAAGTATTATTATTTTTCCACATTTCTTTATTTCCATGTTGCCATAATTGCGTCGTCGTCGGCGTCGTCGTCGTCGTCGTCGTCATCGTTGTAGTCGGCTGCAATTCTTTCATCCAAGTGCGCCTCATCACCGCTTCAGAATGTTGCCCATCCCTTTCGCATACCTCCACTGTGCTACGAGCTGCCTGTCCCTTGCGCTACCCCTCAGTCCATTCGCTCAGTCAGGCCCGCGGTAATTAAAGCGAACTGCGAAATTTTGTATTTTTTTCGGAGCTTTTCAGCGCTGTAATTAAAAATTTGAAAAGTTTTTTTCTCTTATTTTTAGCAGTTTTTTCTGCTGTTGCTGAACAAATGCTGAGCGCTGTGTGGGAAAACCGCGTCAAAAGCAACTGAAATGCATTGGACAGGCCCCGCCTCGCCCTGTGCTCCCAACAGGGAGGTCTTGACTTGAAAGGGCCACGCTTTCTTTGATACCCTTTGAAAAGGGTATTTGTTAAATGGGTATCAAATCAGCGAATTCTTGCAGTCCACTCTCATCAGGAGCCCTCCCGCAATTGGCATCGGCTAGTGGGTTGGTGGCCAAGTACACAAAGCTTTCGACAGCCTGTAGGGTATTTAAGCTTCGGCATTCGGAAACCAACATTTGATTCCTGTTTTCATTTTTGTGTTTTGTACGTTTTGTGTTTGGCATTGATATAGGAAAAGCTGCGCGGACTGTTGTCATTTTTTGAGTGCTGGCATGAGGCAACCGCAACTCTGAGCCATCTGGAGTTAAAGGCTTAAAGATTGACGTCGTAAAAACCGAAGTTAGTATGTAAAAATTTAGTAGTTGAAGTCCCTAGCTTGTGTAGTTTTATAGCCTTGTTTTTAAGGTCTGGTGAGAATGTATGTAGCTGGCAGAAGAAGGTGTGGGAATCCCCACAATCAGGAACAACAGTTGAATCGACTTAGAGATATATGTCTCAGCTCGTTGATCTCGACATTTAATATATAACAGCTAAGGATTCGAAACTTGCTTGCGTTTGAGGAACCAACAAATAATTTAAAATCTAGGTTCGCATAGGTTCTGCCAACAATGTGTTCATACATCAGGCGCACAGGCGGACAGGCGGACAGGCGGATAGACGGACAGGGGAAGGGACGGACAGAGAGACCTTAAGACCAATTAAGGTTGCTTATATTTTATGCGCGACGCTTTTATATTTTATATATCTTATTTATATTTTATGCCAAGCCTCCATCTGCCTGAATTCTTATTTGGAATATGTTCTTATTTTGGAATATGTTCAGCAAAAGCTGCAACATTAGTGAGCTTTCTCTTATAGGCATAGAACAGTAAAGCATAGAAGCAGAATATTTTTGTTGTATTCACAAATAATAATTGTAATAATAATGTATGTGCGTAAGCTGCAGAGCTGTTCCGCACGAGCACCTGCTTCAAACGATAGCGAAGAACCTACTTGCACTGCCTGATCGATCGACGAGGCGCTGCGCCGTGAGAGCAGTGCATGCAACAGCGAAGAGACGAGTTGCCGATATCTCTTACCATTATAAGGCGAGTTCTATTCTATTCTATAATATTCGATTCTATTAAAACTAAGCATTGCTGCCCCTATTCGCCGCTATTCCCATGTTAGCTCAAGCCGCAAGCTAATGTCGAGACAATAGTTGATACCGAAGCTCAGTTGATAGAAGACGAAAACTTTATAGTTCTTCAATCGGTTTATTAGCAAAAATGTGAATTGGAAAAAATAAAAATATTAAATATAACCCTAAATAATTTATTGAATACTGCACTACGATTCATTGCACTAGTTCCACTCTATCACCATTGATGCCGTTGATTGCTTGGCGGCATTTTGCAGCTATGGTTTAATCAAAGATTGATTTATTATCCAGAGACTTGAGTGCTGCGGGCTGGTTGTGAAGACTCCCGCACCGCAACTCCAATTTGGTGGACAGCTGGAAAAAACTGTCAACTAGCCAAAAACAAAAAGTAGGCAAAGGAATCAAAGGCGAAAACTCCACAAATTAAATTGGGCGAGAGACAAGAGGCGGCCAGTGCAATTTAGTGAATTTACTCGAAGCTGCCAGCTAATCAAATTGCCTTATAACCAGATCTCAGCCAGCAGCGATCGCCGGCCAATTCCCGCGCGGACAATTGCGACGGTGCTGGTGGTGCTGGTGGTGCAGCCACACAGACAGAGCCGAGAGTAAATAATTTCGTCTTGCCATAAAATTGGGCGCGGGCGGAGGGAGAAGAGGCTGGCAGCATCTGTCAATTGCCGGGAGATTGATGCCCCTGGATAATAGCGACACGAACAAACTGCAGAGTCAACAGAGTCAGCGTGGAGGCACCGTCGGTGGTCGCCTGTCTTGGGACAAACTGAATGACAACTCTTTAGCCGCTGGCCGTTGACTGTTGAATGCTGAATGTTGGGTGCTGGCTGCTGGTTGTTGGCTGCTGGCTGTTGGCTGCTGGCTGTTGGTAACGGGATTTTAAAGCAAGTTATTTGCCCAAAAATGGTTTCGACAGGCGGCGAAGTGTCGCAGCCGAAGACAAGTGACAACGGCGCATGCGTGACTTGCGAATGGACCAACGCCGATGGCCAATTGCCAATTGCCAATTGCCAATTGGCAATTGGAAGACACTCATTGTTGGATCGGCTGTGGCAGCGTCTCTGGCTGATATGGATATATGGTAAACGCAGCGACTGACTGACACTTTGTCAGCATACGCAGCTTCGACAAATTTGCCTTGTTGCCCAACAGCGACAGCAGCTGCTGCCGCTGTGAGATCTGTGGCAAGCAGAAGCAGCGGCAGAAGAAGAAGAAGAAGAAGAAGAAGAAGGGGCTTTTGAGCTTAAGCCGGCAGCTGCATGCCTAGACATGGCTGTAGATGCATAGGCCTAGACAAAGGCTGCATTGTTTGTGGCGGCCAGGCAGGCAGGCAGGCAGGCAGGCAGGCAGGATGCAATAAAACGCAGTCACAGGTGCATCAAATGTTGGCTCAACGTCGCAGTCAACATGTTGCCAAGTCATTAACTTGAGCCTGTTTAGGCTTTTGTTACATGTTTGTGATTACGGCTGCTGCCGTTGCCACTGCTGCACTTGAGCGGGGCTGTAACAAAAGGCGGCCAGGACATGGACATGTTATATGGACATGCACTGTTGTTGCTGTTGTTGTTGTTGTTGTTGTTGTTGTTGTTGTTGTTGTTGTTGTTGTTGTTGTTGTTGGCTGTTCTGCTGGTTAATTGCAGTAGCAAAACTTAAGGGGCAGCTGCAATGGCAATGGCGCTGGCGATGGTGTTGCCAGCGCCTTGAGCGTTTAGGCCATTTGAAAATTGCAGCCCTACAGCTGGCCAAGGGCGCCGAGGGGGATGTGACTCACAGCAGTTGCACTGCACAGCAACCACTTTGGCCAACAACAACAATTGCTGCTCCTCCTCCTGCTGCCATTGAGTGTGCGTGTGCGTGTGTTTGTGTGTGTGTGTGTGTGCGTTTGTCTTGCTCATGTGCGAATTTTTATTGCCAAGCAAAACAACCCCCAAGTGGCGCACACATGCCAATTGTGCAAGTGTGTGTGTGAGTGTGTGTTTGGCAATGTCAACTGGGGCGGCTCACAAGCTGCTAAGTGCACTTGCCCATCATTTCTTTGCATTTCGTTTGGCATTCAACTCCGTGTGTGTGTGTGGTGTGAGGGGTTGGGGGTTGGTTGCATCTAGCTCGCACCCTCACATGTTTCTGCTTTATTTATTTTCCTTTTTCTACGGGTTTTTTCAGCAACTGCCATGAATACATAATGCATTTGAGGTGCTTCTTCCGCTACTCCCATGCAGGGACAAAGGCGAGCGGCTAATTCAAATGATGGCACCGTGTCCCAGACCCCGGACCCGAGACACTCCGACCGAGCCGACAGATAACTTTCTATGACATTCTCCAAATGTTGCAGAAGGCTGCCAGCTGCCCTGGCCGAGCATCTTTGTTCGCCTTCCGTTGCCGTTGCCGTTGCCGTTGCCGTTGCCACTGCCAGTCGGCCGGAAAGTAATTAAAATCTGCGCTTAAGTGCAGGTCCTTTAAAACAATGGCAGCTCCGAGGCAACAAAAGTGTTGAAAACCCTACTGAAATATGCAAAATGAAATATTTAATAGGCCTCGGTAACAAGCGCCTTGAAAGCAAATTGAAGCGCAGCGCACAGTGGCGCCATCTGTCGCAGCTTATGTGCACAAATCTCTGCGTCCTTTTCGACAAATCATAAAAGTCCTGTTTGCCAGGTAAAGCATTCAGCGCCATCTGGCGTGCAGCGCTAAGACTGTTCCCAAACACATCGCAGGCGCAGAACATCGCAGTGGGAACAGTTGCGCCTTCCACTGCAGGGGAAAGGAAAGTAAACCGCCGAAGCGATGTTTACATCGCACAATTGAGTTGCACTCGAACAGGAGGCACTTGTACTCAATTACCCCTGCACGAATTCCACTCCACTCACAGCCACAGCTCGCAGGAGCAATGCTGAGTGAAAGAGAAGTGGAATTGAGCCAACTCCGATTGGCGTTGAGTGCGAATAAAGTTGAACTGAGCGTTGCGCCTGCTGTGCTAATTAGCGAAAGCTGCATTCAGCTATCAACATTGCGCTCTCCTACTTTAATAATTAGTTCGCATTGATGTTTTTGCTGAACGAATGCTGTTGTTGTTGGCATTGAGGCTCGGCCGCCTCTGCTGCCTTTAATAATGCTAAGGGAAAAAGTTTATTTGCCCCAAACCCAAGAAATAATTGTAGCCAAAGAATGCGAGCCATTTTCAATATGTTTCAAGCATTTCGACAACGCAATCGAAAAACTTTTTTCCTTGCCACACGCAGCTGCAGGCAAAAGTTTGCCAAAACAGAAAAGACAAAAAAACCAAAAACAAAAACCAAAAAAAAATAAAAAATAAAGAAGAAACGAATATCTCTTCAAATGCTGCAAATGAGCAAAAAATGTAAAAAGTGGACTCTGCTGGAGCAGTGGGCGGGGCAGTGGCGTGCCCACTAAACTGCGAAAATTGAAATGAAAATTACCCATTGTGGAAGTATTTGAGCATTTCAATTCCAACTCCCATCTTGCACGTGCCTTGCGCCTCTGCTGCTCTGCTCGGCTAATGGTCCGTTGCAGTCCATGCCAATCCATGGCCTCTCCTTCATATTCTTCTTCTGAAGGCGACTTAGCATTTTATTCATGTCGTGCGACGTCAACGTTCGACTTTATTAGTTATTTTCTGCTCAATTTGTGCTCGACAGAGGCAGGATAACAAGAAAAATTATTTTCATTTCATTCGACATTTACCATAATGGAAAACGCAAAAAAAAAAAAAAAAATGAAAATGAAAATAAAGGAAAATCAGTTAGTTTGCGCCAGGAAAATGCATTCATTGCCACTCGAGCGAGCCAACTTCCAATTGGGTACTAAAGCTGGCAATTCGCAATTGAGATTTGGCCTTGCAGTCTGGGCACGTACTAGACCTGGTTATCGAGCACAGGCACAGGCCAAGATATTTTACTTTTGTTATGTAATTCACGTACGGCCAAACAATATTTATATATACATAGGTATGATTCATACTGTTAAGTGAGCATTTATTACGTTCGAGATAGAAAATGGATTCATTTGCTAATGGAGGGTAAAATGTATATAATGAAATATTACTGCTGCATTATCCCTAGATACTAAAGTTGCTAAAGATCTGACCAGCTCGCATGAGTATAAATTGCCAGTTCAGATTTGAGATTGATATTAGAATTTATGGAACAAATTTCGAAATTATATTTATTTTATATCAAATAAATATAAGAATAATATAATATAGTAATCGTGTGGTTAAAGCTGAATAGCTGTAATATTATATTATGTATAGGAATTATATTATATTATAATAATATTAAGAATCAATTTTAAAGTTTTCTGATTTATTTTTAGCTAAGCTGTAATGGGTTTGCCATAAGGCTATAAAACTGAAGTGAAATTTGCTTATATGAATATGTGTTTAAAATTTCCCATTCTTTTGTTTTGTGATTTCGCATTGCTTTTATATTAATGTTAATTTTTAAATTATTTTATTGTGCTATTTTTTTTTTTTTTTTAAATCACATTTAATTTTTTTTTTAGTTTTTCTTTGTTACGATTGATTCTACAATTTAATTGTATCATGATTCAATAATGCTGCCCACTATATTTGTTTGTGAATTGGGGCATAGCTGACCAGTCGGCAAATAAAATAATACAATCTTGTTAATTAATAAATAAATTCCAACTCACTCGTATCAATAGACAGAAATATATATATATATATGTATATATATATATATATATATATATATATATATATATATATATATATATATATATATATATATATATATATATATATATATATAATATATATATAATGCTCACTTTGCGATTTGTCAGGCTTTTAGCGAACATTAAAAACAAAAAAAATAAGAGCCCAATATAAAGAGATTAAACACGACTGTGTAATTTGGGTCTTTATGAGGTGAATGTGACTGATGATGGCATTGCTAACTCAATATACTCATTTCTCATCGAGATCCAGTATAATCTGAACATAGAATCAATTTTTCGGAACTTTAACAAAGTCAATATAATATCTAATTTCCAGTTTTTATACATATACGCTTTTCTTTTACATACTTTATACTTTTCTTAGAATAAAATTTTTTTGTAGTATAAAAATATATTTTGCAACTTTAATAATTTTTATGAATTTGGTTTCTTATGCCTTAAAGTTTTTTTCCTTAAAGAAACTCTATAACTGAACCAAAATAAGTTAATAAAAATGCTGAGTATATATATATATATATATATATATATATATATATATATATATATATATATATATATTATATAACTATATATCTATATACAATTGTTACAATCAATAAACAGAAATTATTAAGAAATAAATTTAGATTTGTTTTTAGTTTTATATAAAAATTAAAGTGCATTGAAGTTTCGTTGTTGAGAAAAGAGTTTTTTTTTTTTCATTAAATTTCTTTCCGTTTGGTGCGTTGCAAAATCGTTTATATATTTGATAAATGGGCAGCGAAGGCCGCTGTAACTTGGCCCAACTAGTCAGCTTTCAATTTATGAGAGCTTCACAGCTGTGAAGCTTCACAGTTCCAACGCCTAATTACATTGAAAGGCTGTCGCTTAGTAAGTTAAAAAGTTTACGCACAATTATTAACACTTGGCCCAGGCGACGTGATGGGGCACAAAAGTTGACGGACACGCCCACTTTGCTGCAGTACATTAGACAATATAAATGCTGGTGCTTCAATCTCATTTTGTACAGTTGGGAAAACTTGGACTAGAAGCAAACGTAACCATGAGCAGCTCTGTGGTAGAGAGTCCTCGCACCTTCGGGGACATGATGCGAATGCCTGTGCGCTTCTACAAGACCATTGGGGAGGATATCTATGCGCATCGGTCGACGAATCAGCTGAATTCGTTGCTGCTCAAGATCTACCTGTACGCAGGCTTCATCAACTTCAATTTGCTAGTCTGCGGCGAGCTGGTCTTCTTCTACAATTCGATTCAGGACTTCGAGACAGTTCGTCTGGCGATTGCGGTGGCTCCCTGCATTGGCTTCTCCCTGGTCGCAGACTGCAAGCAGCTGACCATGGCGATGTATAAGAACACACTGATACGGCTACTCGACGAGCTGGAGGAGATGCATCCGAAGACCCTGCTGGCACAGAAGGCCTACAAGATGGCGGACTTTGAGCGGACCATGAAGCGCGTCATCAGCATCTTCACTTTTCTCTGCCTGGCCTACACGACCACGTTTTCGTTGTATCCGGCTATAAAGGCAGCGGTCAAGTACAATTTCCTCGGCTACGAGACTTTCGATCGCAACTTTGGCTTCCTCATTTGGTTTCCCTACGATGCGACCTCCAGGAACTGGGTTTACTGGATCACCTACTGGGACATTGCGCATGGCGCCTACTTGGCCGGCATCGCATTCCTCTGCGCGGATCTGCTGCTGGTCGTAGTCATCACACAGCTGTGCATGCACTTCAGCTACATAGCCTCGCGCCTAGAAGCCCATCCTTGCGACTTGGATCAGGACGAGGAAAACCTACGCTTCTTGAGCAGCATGATCAAGTATCATGATAAGTGCTTGACGTGAGTGAACCGTTGTAGAAAGAGAAGCAGTAAAGCAGTGAGGCATTCATTTCCGGTCTTCCCCAGGTTGTGTGAGCTTGTGAACAGCATGTACAGCTTCTCGCTGCTGCTGAACTTTCTGATGGCCTCCATGCAGATCTGCTTCATAGCTTTCCAAGTGACCGAGTCCACGATTGAGGTCATTCTGATATATTGCATATTCCTTATGACCTCCATGGTGCAGGTGTTCCTAGTGTGCTATTACGGAGACGCCTTAATAGCAGCAGTACGTGCCAAATCGAGCCATCAATGCCTTGCACAGCTAATGCGAATATCTTTTGCAGAGTGTGCGTGTGGGTGATGCGGCCTACAACCAGAACTGGTTTCAGTGCAGCAAAAGGTATTGCGTCATGCTCAAGCTGATGATACTGCGCAGCCAGAAGCCCGCGATGATAAGGCCGCCCACATTCCCGCCCATTTCGCTGGTCACATACATGAAGGTGAGTGCCACCGCCACAGCTTCAAATATTAAAGCTGCTGCTGTGCTTTCAGGTGATCAGCATGTCGTACCAATTCTTCGCCCTACTCAAAACGACCTATTACAGAAATTAAGCTGTTTAAAGTAGGCTGGGAGGGTCCTTCCACTCTCCCAGTTCTGCCAGCTCTACGTCACTAATTATGTCCGCGACACACTTTGATAATATTTAATTAAAAATCGCATTTAAAATTAATAAGCTTAAATTGAAACCAATAGCGCCTGAACGAGCACAAACGAAAAATGCGAAAATGTGAAAATGCAAAAGGAAATGAATGAAAACACATAGAGGAGCACACGGACAAAAACAATATTTCAAAAGGAATATTACAGCTCCAATAACAAAAAAAATAAAAATAAAAAAATAAATAAAAGAGCCCACACACAGAACACAAAATCTGTAATGGCCCCAGCAGAGGCGGCCACTGCAGAGAGATGGCAGGAGGCAACGCCATCCGCACTCCCCAGTCTCCTGCTGGTAATAAAAGGAACAACATAAAACGCAATCACAATCATCGACAATAATCCGGCAGCGGCAAAAAATGCTTATTATAAAATTTCACAGTTTTTCAATGAGCGGCAAAAAGCAAAGCAAGTAAAAGGAAAATGAAAAAAATAATAAAAAATGCAATGGCTTTTCAAAATCATAATGGCAGCTAGTAACAAGAGTTTTGTGTACAAATAAGTGGAAAAAAATTGCCAGGCAGTGGCATAACGATCGGCTTCCACTGCCACTACCGCTACCACTACCACTACCACGACCACTACCACTACCACTACCACGACCACGTCCAGGTTCAGGTCCGCGTCGACGATGTCTATGTCGGCGTCAATGAGAGCGAGCAAATACCACGTCAGCAGCTCCAATGGCATCTGCACCATTCACCCACCGCGCTGTTCGTCAGCTCGTCGTGCACGTCACGCGCAACCACTTAAAAAACCTTGGGCCACCCACCCAAACCTATTACCACTCTCCAATTTCTATGCCCCAGCCTCCAGCACTCTTCCACCCTCCCATTCTCCCGCTCTCCCACTTTTCTCGTTGCATTTTCCCTTAACAGGCCGTTAGTCGTTATTATTTTGGTCCATTGACGCTGCGGGCCATGGCAGCACAGCTCTATGTACACTGATATATATATTTGTATATATAAATATATATATGTATATATATATATGTATATATATATATGTATATGTCCCGGCCAGGTCACCTCTCTGCTCTGCTATGCTGTGCTTAATGCGCCGTTCAGGCCAACGGCAGGGCCCCGGCCACATTATGTACCACCACCCCGAGTCCGACTAGCTTGACTAGCCCGCCCCGGAGAGTCCATCAACATCAGCCAGCATCCCCCAGCCTCGGCTTGAGCTGTTTGCCACCCTCGTTGACGTTGATGTCCCGTATTGGAATCGCGTTCGTCTCGCCTTGTTCATCCTCGTTTGCCTCCGTGTCCGCGTCCGCGTCCGCGTCCGCGTTCACGTTCAAGTCCACGTCCATCGTCCTGGACGCGCACTCTCGGCAACAGCACCACCAGGAGGGCAATTTTTATAATTTTAGTCTCGTTTGCTTTGAATTTATTTTTATTTTTCTTTTTTGCTGCTCTCTGTTTTCTTTTTCTTGTACTTTTCATTTTATTTTTCCCTCTCTCTTGCCCGCTCGACTGACGCTTGACTCCTCCCTGCCGGCATGGCAAAGCGGCTTCCCCGTTGCGGGCGTTGTTGGTTTTATGTTATATGCCTGCTGCTGCTGCTTCTTGTTCAAATTCCTTGTTGTGTACACACACACACACATCTATACAGATTTAGTTATGGTTTTGTATTGGTTTCATTTGACGCTTTTTTACGTACTCATCCAGCGCTACAAAATGGCGTTGGCCGTATTGATTTTTGATTTGTCGCTGATTTTATTTTCATGAGGTCTCTGCCCAGTGTAGGCCAACTATTGCCTAATCAGAATTTATGCAAATTGCCACAACTGTACTTCTTGCTGGGTTTTGAGATGTCGTTAGCATAGCATAGAAAAGGAGCAAACATACAAATAAAAAATCTGATAAAAACATAAATATATATTTATGGAATTATTTATAAAAATCGATTTCAATTTAAAAATATATATAAATTAAAACAAAAAAAAATTAAATAATTATATATAAATATATATATGTATATATATATGTATATATATATATATATATATATATATATATATATATATATATATATATATATATATATATATATATATATATATATATATATATATATATAAATTTATAAATATTCTGCAAATAAATATCTATAGCTGCTCAGCTTCAAGCTCTATTTATATAGTATAAATTGTATAATAATTATACTTAAAACATAATCAATTATCATATACGTATATTCTGCGTAGCCTCCACAGTCATTATCGTGCATCCCATGACCCTGGCGTTAATTTCATATTAAAGTTTCAATTTGGTTCAACAAAAAACTGATTAAGGAATAAGGTAATTCTATTCACTTTCTAGTTAGCTTTTATAGGTTTGGTGCAAATCAGACATCAGCTTGGCTAATTGCTTCATGATTTTCTTCAGCTTTCATTAGCTGAGCGCAAAAACCTTTGAAGCCTGGCGCCTGCCTGGTCAGTGGTGCAAGCAAACATTTTGTATTGAATCTGCATCAGGATGCTGGAAACGGCTACAAAGTGTGCGCGAATAGGCAAAATCATTTTACTTCGCTTGTCAGCTTTTAATTTTGTGCTCTTCCTGACGGAGCAAGATGAAGCAAGCACCACGAACTCGGGGCCTGGTGTAAGGCAATACTTTTCTTGCTGATGCCTTTTGTGCGCTCGTAATGGAGCTGGGACTGGGACGGTAGTTAGACCTGGACAGGACTGACTGCTACTTATGCGGCAACGAGCAGTCCGGGTCCGACTCAAAAGACATACCCGTCGGCCCCCTGGCGGCCCACCTTCCCCTAGCAACGCTAATGAGATCCAAACGTCGAGTGCGGAGGCAACTTTCCATTCCGTAAAATTCTTTGCTTGTTTTTTTTTTTCGCTCCTTTCTCTCTCTCTCTCCCGTTGTCACTGATGTTGTTTCAGTTCTGCCCATTCTTACCGCCGCGTGCCCGCCCGTGATCTGGCATGTGTCCTTTTGGCTTGTTAAGAAAATGTCGCTCTCTAATGCTTGGCAATGTCAGGGACAGGACTAAGACAGCGCTGCCGCTGCTGCTGCTGCTGCCGCTGCCGCTGCCGTCGCGCTCTTAAATTAGAAAAATGTAAATTTATTTTAATTAAGATAAATAAGTAACAAAATGTTTTATGGAAATTACGTTAACAACGTGGGGACAAGCGACTGTAATGGGAGCGCGACTGCGCTGGTTGTAGATTTCTTTCGTTTTGGCTATTACTTTCAAGAGGCGACACACTCCAGAGCGGCGCATCGACCGCATGACAGCACAGGACAACGCAGGACACGGCCATGCTCCAACATGCAAATACACATTAACAGCGAGCTAGCACCAGCAGGCGCTGAAGTGGGGCGCCCACCCACTACCCACGACCCACGACCACTGCCCGTCCTCTAAGAACGAATAAAATTATATTTTCCCCTTGTATCCACCCAGCTTTTCAGGCATTGTGCAAAAGTTAGCCATTGAATCAGATCGATGAATGATTTTTTATAATATTTTTTCATGTTTCGCATTTTATTTATGTTATTTATTATGTGCACATACTTTCCGAGCGACTGTTATCGACACTCATTGAAGCGGTTTGATGGATGTTGTTGAAACTTTTAATTGAAGCCAAGCTGCTGAACCTTTCGCAATTAATATATATTTGCACTTGCATTTACCACACAATATTTCCAGCAACAGCAAAAACAAAACAAAAAAAAAAAAAAAAACAGAAACAGAAATAAATGCAAATAAAAGCCAGCGGGCTTATTCCCACTCCATGCTTCTGTTGTTTATTTTTTGTGTTTTGTTTTTCATGTAGAAGTTTTATTTATTTTAATTAAGTTGCTTAATATGCGTTTTTTTATTGCCTGCTCGGGCATTGCATTAAATGTTCTGGCTGAAATTTATGGTCATCAGTGTTCTCTTTTTCCATGAACACCACAATTATAAAATATACAACATGTTTTAATATTTAAGCCTCGACAATAACAAGGTCATTAAATACAACAAATATATGATTTTAATTAAACAAAATGCAATCAGTTTATAGTGCCCGGCGAGCATTGAGCCGTTATGCGCCATTTCACTTATGGCAACGAGTCTAATGCATCATCATGCAATTCAATTCAATTCAAATTGATATAATATGTGTCTTTTCAGGAGAGTTACTTAAGCGGACGCGTCTTTCAGGGCCATTTGGCAGAGGTTTAATTATTTACTCGTAATTAAAAGTCAGATTTATGCACGTCACATCAAGTGCATAATCACAGCGTCGCAGCACTGGCCGGGCTGACAGCAGCCTGACAGGGCCATTGAGACGATCTCCGAGTCAGAGGGAGGCGCCGAGTGCGGCCAGCGCCAGACGGCAGGAGCGAGGACTTTCCTACATTAGCCGGCGGGCTGGGTAAGTAAGCAGCTGAAGATTATGTCGCCCCCAAAGTAAATAAAACTTATGCACAAATTACACAAGTCAGTTGACTGGCTGCCTCGCTCCACATGCTGCCCTGTCGCGAGCTGCTCTGGCCATAATTAAAACTGGCGCTGAATAAAATCGCATAAAATAAATTAAACATTTTAGGGCAATTTAGAGCGAGACTTGCTGGCTCTGTAGGTGTAGCTGTAGCTGTAGGTGTGGGTGTGGGTGTGGGTGTGGGTGAAGGTGCGTTCTCTGCATGCTCCCAGGACAATTGCAGCTCTAAGTGAAATATTAATGGTGTGGATATTCCAGTCATGAAGCAGATTCTTTAATAATGTAATCCCGAGGCAGCCATGGGTGGGCGCTCGAGCAGGGACTGCTTTTAATGATTTTTTACTTGTCCTATTGTTGTTGTTGTTGTTGTTATGCACACACACACACACACACACACACACACTCCAAAACATTTTCAAGTGCATCATTATTTGTTGCGAAATGTGCGGAGGTCCAGGCCTGGGGGCGTGGCCAAGGTGGCAGCCTCGTGCAAATTCAATGCGCTGCATTTTTAATCCTGATGTCAGATGTTTTTTGCTCTGGCCATGTGTGTGCGTTTTTTCAATGCCGCAACTGAAGTGCATGCCACGCCCACTGCACTTCGTAAGCAAACATTTATGATGACGACGGCAACGGCGGCGACTGCCTTTCGCTATGCCCTCAAAGGTGGTATGCCTGCCTTTGTTTCGCTGCCCATGCCCCTGCCCCTGCCCCTGCCCCTGCCAATGCCCTGGCATGTGTGGGCCGTTGCTTGTCGAGTGCAGTCCTGGCTGCATAATGGGATGTCTGATGAAGCTCTTAGTCGGCATAATTATTATTATTATTACTTCTTTATTTTTCGAGAAGCAGCCGATATGCGTTGGGCTCGCCTCTCGCCGTTGATTTAACTCGTGAAATGAATTTATTAATTATACGACTATAGACTTCGGCATGAACTAATCAGCGCACAGTAGCAATGCAGTGAGAGCAGTGGAGCGGGAGCAGCAGGAGGTAGCTGCCTTTGATCGCAACCACTTGAATGCCAATTAAAAGCGTGTAAATAATTTTGAACAATTGCCAAACGTACAAAGGCCATGCATAAATTATGTTCAGTTACATCAGGCAGGAGAACCTGTGCCAGGATGAGCGTGAGTTATGGCAACTGCATTAGCATAAGGATTTCGAGTGCGGCATAGTTTGACACGGGTTAAGAAAGGAACCGACCGAGGAGCCTCGACAGCCCAAGAAAGCGACAATCATAAGCATAAATCGTGGGAATGCAGAGAGCAACAACGAATATTCAAATTAGACGTATGTCACTTCACAGGGCAAAGGACACAGGGCAAACAGTAGGATAATACGGCGTTTAAAGCTGGCGCTAGAGTTTTGTCAACGTACACAGAATAGATGAATAACTGAATAGCAGAATAGCTGAATGAATGGCTGATTGAACGACTGAAAGGGTGATTGTTCTAGTTCTCACAGTGTGCGATCCCAAAGTGGCGATCGTTTTGTTTTTCTATGAGGGGTCGTCGATCGCCAGCATCACAGCGGATGATGAGGCTGTGCGTCTTTTCAAGCTGTCCCGTAACCCTATTTTGCTTTTTATTTTTTTCCTTTTTGCATACATTTCAACCAATTTTTAATTGAGATTTTTACCTGAAAGATGTGAGCGTCGTCAGCGATTGGGTGCGCCGCATGCAGCTGCGACCCGCTCTGGCCCTTATCTGAGCTCTGGATTAATGTACAATTGTGTATTTATTGAAATGCGCCAAATATTTTCATAAAAAATACCACAATATTCCAAATGGGAACCGGTTAAACCGGTCCGCATATTACACTTTACCCCTCCAGCAGCGCATCTATCAGCTTGATCAGCCCAATGCAGAGCGCAAGCTGCGCAAAGACCTTGAGAAACTCGGAACGACGCCTTGTAACACCAAAGGAAGCTGTTCCTAGGCCCACTTTACAATCAGCTGAAAAGACAAATTCTAGAGTAATATTTATCCAATAAAATTGTGGCATAACCCATGTAGAAATTATATATTATATATTATAATTTATAATATAAATTGTATACTATATATTCTCATTTATAATTTAATTTATATATTATATAATATAATATGAATAATTATATTACTGTAAAATTCAGTGACTTTTAAATCATGTTATGTATTTGTATATATATTTGACTTTGTTTTAGCCAAGTCTGAAAAGAAATGTTTCGTTTAAATTGCTTGCTATATTTCATAAAAAAAAAATATTTAAAAAATATATTAATAAATCAATTATTTAATTTGATAAATTTAAATATTCATAACTCTAATATTTGAGCTGAAATAGCTCCAAATATTTGTTTGCGGCTGCAGTTTTTGTTTCTATTTAAAAGTTTTTAATCTTTACAATCTATCAGAAAACTTGGACAGCGACAGCTGCGGGTAGATGAAAATTAAATTTTTGCCGCCCCATGTTCGGCAAACGGCAACTTAATTTACGCTGAAATCCATTTGACTTTATCTGACATTCCAATCAAGCCGTCTAAAAATTTGTAACAACATAAAAAAAATCATAATAAAAAGCCAAAAAAAAGATCCCAAAAACAAAAAAAAAAGTTGCTCACAGTCACGTCGTACAACTTTTGATACAAATTTTTTTCCAAAGCATTTTTTTCCAATGCATTTTTTTTCACTTTTGCTTGCCTGTAGCATGGCGATGATGATGATGGGAAAGGATGATGATGATGATAGTGGGGTGGCGCTGCGCTAATGGGCAGCCCACCCCTCGCTGATTTTACGTACAAAAATAATTCAATTGTTCGTGCGTTCGCTCGCTGACTGAGAGGACTCGGAAAATTAAAATAGTGTGGCAAAATAATAAAAAAAAAATAACAAAAAACGCAGAAAAAAATACAAAAAAAAACGTGAGCCGACATGGCAACAATATGTGCTGCGTACTTGCGACGCGGCCAGTCGGCCTGGTCGGTAAATGCTTGGGTAACTCGGTTTCCTTTTAGCTGTTGCCATCAGATGCTCTGCTTCTGCTGCTGCCGCTGCCGCTGCCATAGCTGCTGTTGCTTCGTTTACTGTGCGCACATAATTTCCGGCTCGTTTTTATTTCATTCTTTTTTTCACTGGAAATCACATGCTGACATATTCTTCCTTACAACAAAAAAAAACCTTTTTTTATTAAAAAAAATAAATAAAAAAAATTTAATTTTATAACATTGTAAATTGTAACAGTTTTCTCAATGCCCTAACAGAAAGTACTTGAATTTTGATACCCAGGTTTGGGAGACTTTTAGAGTGTCATTTGTTAAAAGTTCGAATTTTATTTATGCTATTATCTAGAATAAATTCATCGTTCAGATTTTAACTAAGATGTACAATTAAGTACGTATGTACGTATATATTGTTTATATACATATATATTTCATAAACATTTTCCATTTAGTTTTTATTTTATTTTTTTCTTTGCACCAGTATTATTTTTAAAAAACTAGTGTATACATATATTTTTTCTTTATTTATTATTCATTTTTTATATAGATTTATTTTAGTTATTTAATTTATCAACTGAATATTTTGCATTGACTCTTCATTTATTCAAATATAATATAATATATATAATAATATATATAATAATATTATTATATATTGTTTTCACCAGTCCTGATCAATCATTGGAAATATGATTTTCATTATTTCGGCATTTTTTACTCTTCATTCTTCTTAAAACTTATATCTCTGTTAATCTATTAAGGTTTTTTTAATGTCTATAAAAATACATCTCTGCAAGGGTATCCAATGTTCGTTACTTTTTGCAATCTTCTCAAGTTTCGGGGTGTACTTCGAAAAAAACTAAAAAAAAAAAAATATATATATATATATATATATATATATATATATATAATACATACATATATATAAATGAAATTAAAAAGTGCACAGTTTACGCTCTATAAATTTTAATGTAAATGGATTTAGGTCTCTTGTTGTTGCTGTTGCTGTGGCCATTGCGTTTCGTTTCGCACACGCTTGTTAGCTTTAAAGCGCATTGTTACTGACAAGCTGTCGGATGCGTTTTATGTTATAAATTTTGACTTGTTTTTGTGAAGAGCAGCAATAAAAGAGAGAAAAAAAACGAAACAAAAAAAAACTAAAAAAAAAAAATAGAGACAAAAAGTGCTGAAAAAACGGCGCAGAATATGCAAATGCGTGAGTAGTTTGTTGTCTGTTTGGGAACTTGGTTTTATGTGTGCATAAGTGCACTCAACTCAGCGCTCTATGACGGAAGGTAATGACAGCCATAGCGCTGCCTAATGATATATAGCCAATGATGCATATGTATGTGTGTATATGCCCAATGATTTATAGTTGCATGGTTAAGCGTTCAGTGAAAGGTTAATTTACCAAAGTTTAAGTCGAAACTGGACGAGCATTAATATGAAAAATCACTCAGATGGACTTGCACCTGGGCTTCGAGGTATTGTAAACTAGTGCAGCTGTCTAGACTCCCTTCTTCTGCTAAAGCAATCGTACAACGCAGGGTCTCATCCATAATAATTCTATACAATTTATTCAATATTTGATGTGCTACTAAGTTCATCATCTCTCGGAAACGTAGGCTCTCAGCTCTCGACTTAATACTTATTTAAGCATAACCTTATCCCCAGTATCAAATCTAACTCGCATCAAGTTTAAATCAAATCCTGGAACTCCTTTGAATCGGTACTACTAGCCGCAATTCACACCTTCCTTTACTATAATTTATTCATCAGGCTGTTGATTGTCTCATCAGGTTCCCATTGCACAACCTTGGTAATTAATGGAAATGCATTTTTCCAAACCAACGGATTTGATTTTCAACAACTTAATGGGATAGCCACCAAGTTCATCAACAGCAGCATGCATATCTGACAAACTTTTCCACTAACTTAAAACCACATTAATCTCGGCCACTCATCGTCGTTACGTTACGTTACGTGAGTAACATCAATCAACAGTCAATTTGCTCACCCCGAACCCGAGTAACAGGCAACCCACAACATGGCGGACGCCTCTCTGTCAGTCTCCGTGCCTCGCGCCCTCTGCACAGATTTTGTCTATTTCAATTTTTTTTTTTTTTTTTTTGCAAATTTATTGACATACAAATGGGATTTTGACGGCGCTAACAAGTCAATAAAGCAAAGTCATAGACCTCAAGCGACGACACAAGCTGACAGCTAAAATTGTCAGTTTCAAGTGCTTGGGCAAATTTTACAATAAATAAAAGTCGAAAGAGTGCGCTACCAACAACAGCAACAGCAACAGCAACGGCAGCAACAATACGAATTAAGCCTATTAACATTTTTTCTGCTAACAATATGAATACTACAAAAAAAAAAATGAAGTAAAAAACCTCTGACGGGTCGTTTCATTAGGGGTTGTGCCTGGCTTACCCCAGCGGACGCACCCCACACGCACAATTTCACACCAAGCGATCAATGCTCATTTCGCCGATTGTCGATGATTTTGTTGCTGTTGTTGTTTGCGTTGAGTTTGTGTGTGTGTATATATACAATATAAGTGCCGATTTGCGATCGATTATGCGGTCTGCATTGATCCCATTATTGATTATTGGCTGCGAACTGAGCCCCTCATTAGGACTGGGTATGACAAGCCCCTCGGCAACCCTCGACTCGTTCTCGCACTAATTTGCTATTTGTAATTGCATTGTCTGAGCCCAGTCTCACTCGCACTGCATTTTATTGTCGTAATACCTTAATTTGCCACCTGAGTTCATTGGCGACCTTTCTGTTTTTCTTTTTCTCTTCTGCGTTTCTTTTTTTGCGGTTGGCTCTCGTCAGACACTTTCCCAATTGGAATTGCTAAATACGAATGCGGCAGACGCGAAATGAACTCAAAGAATTTTGCTAGAATCAGCATAATTATGCAAAGCAAGTGGAAATTTGCCAGCAAGGAGTGTGACAATGCCAGTTGCTCTGTCCTCCTCTGTAAAATGCATATTTATATTTAAATATATTAAAAATATTAATAAATATACTTCTTCAATCATTTCTTATTCATCGACATCATTGTTAAGGCTACTTATATTGAAATAAAAAAATAATAAATAATAAGTTAAAAATAAAATTTTTTAAATCAAATTTTGAAAATTTTAACATCTAAAAATGCAAATGCAAAAACTCATTATTAATTTAATTTAATTTAATTTATAAATAAATAATATAAAATTAATAAATATTATAAAAAATAAATATTATATTATATTAATTGAAAAACAGCTAATCTTGATAATAAATTCAAGTGATTAGAAATAGGTGTTGGTAGTCAACGAAAGTCAAGCAATGCTGAAATATAATCATTAATAATGTAACATTTAACAAGCTAGACGTTTAACATTTTCAGCTAGCAGAGTCCTTCAATAGTCAAGCTAAAAGCATTAATGAGCTTTCCTCCCACACAGCCATTTCAATAATAATACTAAGATCGCACTAATGTATTCTCTATAAAACTTCATGGTATCCAATTTATAAATTTGGGCTTATGAGTTTCAGAGATTTTTGAGTTGAACAGCTTTAATGAGCTTTCCACACACCGAATCATTTTAATATTTCGAGCTTTTTCATCTAAGACAACACGAAATTTATTCTCTATAAAACTCCAGTGTATAAAATTTATCAACTTGGGCAAAAGAGATGTTACAGTTAATGTTACTGCGACTATTCTGGGTATCACTGAGCAAACAGCTTCAATAGCTTTAATGAGCTTTCCGACCACAGAGCCTTTTATTAATATTATTTTAAGCAATGACCCTATATGTAAAATGTTTATCCACCTTTTTCTCTGCGGCCTGCTGGGTGCGCATTCTGCAAGTTTTGCAATTAGCTGCTGCTGGTCAGTTATGAGAGGCGTCTCTCGTTCGCATTCATTTCATTTGAGAATGAAACAGCTTTTTCATTCACCATTGTATGCCGGACGGCCAGCAGACGCCCAGCTGGGGCCTGAGGCGGGGAAATGCCTTTTAACGTGGAATGCCCTCCGCTCACTAATATCTCTTAATTACGCGCATATTTCGCTGGTTTAGCGTTAGCCACAAAAATATTTTGCAGTTCATAAAATTTGCCCGGTCGTGCGCAACCCCAAAACCCGAAAGCCCCCTGGCAATGTCAGTGCATTTAAAAAACTATTATTTTTCACACAAAGTACAATATAAGCTCGCCGAGGCTTCCTTATTAAATTTCCAGCGCAGACACGAAGGACGAAGGCGCGTGGGATTTCTTCAAGGAAATCTTTTCAATTACCATTCGTGCAGATGGTTGCGTTTCCTTCGCGACACGCCCCTCCCATGCTCCCCTAGCTGAGCTTTGCCCCTTTTGGCTGGTTACTTTGTGAGCCCGGCAGACAGTGGCAATTTCTTTTCATTTTCTGGCGCGTCTTCCCGTGGTCCTGAATGTCGTCCTCCAAGCGCCCGTTGACAAACTGCGGGCCATTTCTCCGCAGAGTCTCACGGCTCGCTCCCTTTGGGCTCCCTCGAGTGGCGCTGCGCCATCACAAGTGTCTACTCGAGACCCGACTCAAAAGGTAAGGCATCTCCTGGCCTGGAACTTGCAGTTAATTAGTGTATGTAGTCCACAGAGCCGATTGCAAGCGACAGCTGCCACAAAGCTGCCAGGAGCTGCACAGCAATCTGGTTTCTTGCACAGTGCGATTAGGGTCCACTGCTACCGGAGGTATTCGCGACTTCATAAGGAACGGAAAAGTCTTGCATAAATGTAGCCCAATGACGTCATCAATTGTAGCGCCTTGCCTGGTGGTCTGGTCTGGCCATAAATTGCAGCCGACGACTACAAATTGGAAAACCATTTAGGCCCTAATGAAGATCCGCCCATGGCTTGTAGCGCCGGCTCATGTAAAATATGATTATGACTGTTCAAAGCAGAAAAGTACTCACTCACACTCACTATCCCAACTGTATGCTACTCTGTTCAGCATGCGCGAATACCTAAGCAATTCATGTCTCACATGCTGTGAATCTTGAGGTTTATATGAGCTGTATGTACTGATGATGTATACTGATGTATAATATAATGTTCTATATATATATAGCCACAGCATATTTTTCGTCCACAGCTATTCATACTCTATTGCCTTGTATATATATATACTCTTTATATTTAGTAATAGAGTATGAATAGCTGAGGACGAAAAATATTCTGTGGCTGCTAATATTAGATTCTTCATCTTCTTTCGATGTCGTTGGCCAGCGGGTTGTTTTGATCCCCTACAGTAATAATATTAAAAGTCAGAGCTCTAACAAGTAAAAGTGGTCTTGCTGGGAGTGCTCAATTAGGAGATACCCTGCAATCCAAATAGAACTCTTATCCCAGAACTATTTATCCCAGATTATGAAATACTGTGTACAGTATATATATTTTTCAAAGCTATGGTAATTGATATTGTTTTGTGGGCAAAGGGAGGAGGTATCCAAAATTAGAATTATGCCAAAAATGTAAATTCATTAAATCTTTTGTGTTATTCAAGATTTTTATTATATAATTTAATTTTATGTGCGTAAGATGTAAGATGTAAATCCACTGCTATTAATTGAGCAGACAATTATATGATGGATAAATCCTCTTGAGTGTCTTCTTCTGTGGGGATTGCTTATTTATTACCGTATTGCCGTATTACCGTATCGACGGAAGTTTGTCTGTGTACACGAAACTTATTGAGAGGATATTTGGACTTGTATTCCATCTCCATTGTTAGTATATAGCGTATATAACCAGCATACTCTTCTATAGAAGAATCGTGTTTGTAGATGAAAGTTTGTTGTAGTGATTGAGTAAGAAAATCGCTTAAACAAAGTCGATTTTTATCAATATATACATATAATGAAATATTCTGTACTCATTTCTGTATATATTAAAATTTAATAAAAATTGCTTAAAAGTCTTAAGCCACTTCGTCTACGTTGTAGGGCATCATCAACTAACGTAAAAGACAAGCCAAACTACAGAGTGCAGCGTGCTATGGCTTCGCAGCAATAAAAATTTGTTTATGAACGACAATGATTGAGCGGATTGTGGAATGGAACTCTGTTATCGGGAGATTGGCGATCAATAAGAAGGCTTCTATGCACAGTGGAGCGTTTGTCATGCAGGTGGAACGCCCACATTGATGAGGTTCAATGGAGACGCCTTCTCGATGGCCCGAGGCTCGCGTGTTTCATATGATTTGTGCACTAATTACGTTTAATGTTCTAGGCAGAGATATGCCAATGTGGTGTGGAGGCTTTTGCGACAGAGCTGACAAATTTTCGCGATTTTTATTTATAACTGAAATCGTAATATTCTGACATAATCCGCTTAAATGTATGCAGCTCTTGCCATAAATTCCAGTGCATTGTTCCATGTCACTAAATCATATCAACAGCGACAATTTATGCAAGCCCACAACACAGATACCGAATAACCAGAGCCCACAGACCGTCGACTCAGACTCAGACTCAGACTCCGAGTCAGAGGCAGAGGCAGAGGTGGACTCAGACGCAGGTCCAGCTGAGTTCTAGTCTCAGATTCAGTTTCTGCTCGCCCAATTAAAATGCAAGAATTGTTAATGCGCGACATTAAAATTCATTATTATTACATACGTTTATTACTCTTACAGGTATTTGGCATGCCGATTGCTCTTATTGTTGTTGCTGTGGCTGATCTCGCTGTTGTTCCATGCAAATGGCCCAGTGAAACGCCTCTAAGCGCTTCAGGCGCAGGCCAAAGGCGCCTGCTATGTGATGCAAAAAGGGGCTTCCAGGCGAGCTGTTGAAGCCATCGATAGATTCATGGATTTTGGTTTGCCACATGACTAAATGAGTAAAATGCTGAAGAATCTTTTATAAGTGAACTGATCCGGTAGAGTGCTAAAAGATAACTGAAAGATATAGATAAATGGTGTCTCCCATCTAGTTTAAATCTCTTACAGATTAATAATAATTAATTAATAATAAAGAATTGAGCTGTCTATTCGATTGGGCAAACAAATACTTTTGCATACCAGTCTGCACTGTTAACTCCTCAAATTCAGTTTTTAAAATTTTATTTAAATTGTAATATATTTGATATGATAAAATCAATTTGGTCAATATCAAATATGATAATATTAACTGTGATAATATCGACTGAAAAAAATTATTTTCGATAAGCATTAGAGTGGTTAACCATTGACGAGGGAATGCGAGGAGTAGAGCCACCACCGATGGATATACAGCTGCAGTTTATATCAGAGTTTTATGGCTAAGAAAAAAGCAAAAAATGGGCTTAGAAGAAATAAGACTTTGCATAACCTGAAGCCTGTTGGAGTCCAGAAATCAACTAGCGTTAAATCATAATAATAATAATAATAATAATAATAATAAAAATAATAATAATAAAAAAAAGTAAATAACAAAAAATAATAATAAACAAATAATAATAATAATAATAAAAAAATAATAATAATAATAATAAAGTAAATAAAAAATAATAATAATAAACAAATAATAATAATAAAAAATAATAATAAAAATAAAAATAATATAAAATAAATAAATAAATTATATACCTTTATATAATTACTCGCCAGATCCTCAGATCTGCGAAACAGCAAGGACTCTTTGATCCTTGTAATCACTGTGTCCATCTATAGCTGATATTCCCAGATATATAGATATGGTAAGGTGAGCCTGTGCTGTTACCTTTTGCAACCCCTTTTCGTAGTCATCAGAGCTGAGCCTCTGTGCTCTTTGGCACCTGAGGCCAAACAACTCACACGCTTTTTAACTCCTACCGTCTGTCAAACGCGTCAAAGACCAGCTCAGGCCGCATTGTAATTATTGACAATAATTTCTGTGATTTCTTGTTGCGGGCAAGCGCGAGTTCTCCAGCAGTACTGGCTGCCGCTGCTGCCTTCATTTGGTGTCATTAAAATTGAAAAATGTTTCAACATATTTCGCTCGTGTGTGTTTTGTTCAAGCCCACCAAACGGCAAAGGCAAAGGCAAAGGCAATGGCAACGGCAACGGCAACGGCAACGGCAACGGCAAACCCGTTATAATTTATGGCCACGGCTCAGGCAGCAACTTTTTCTGCAATTGTTATTATTATTGAGTTGTTAACAGACGTTGCATGATTTATTTTTTACCTCTGCCAGATTGTCTATCGACAGGCGATAAGCGAACGCGCCAGGCTGTAAAAACCCCAAAAGCACTCGCCGGCCGCAGCGCGATCCACCCCGTGGCTGACCCTTGGCCTAAGCCCAATCAGTGCCGGCCCAGCGAGATAGCCCAGACTAGATAACGGCAGCTGCAAGCCCGTTTGCACACGCACACACCAGCACACATGGGCGTGTGTGTGTGTAGCATGCAGGATCACAGGACCTCAGCTCACAGTTGGATGCACAACAAAAGCCCTAACCCTTTGCGCGCAAAACAGAAAAAAAGTCGCCGCTGCCGAAATTTCATTTTAAAACATTTTTAATATGCACGCATGCGGTTCGCGTTGAGTTCTTGTTTGATTTGCAGTTCATTTCGGGCTGGTCGAGGTCCTGGTTCAGAGGCTGGTCAGAGGCTGGCTAGACAGCTGCCCGCTGCTGACTGCCTGCCCCTCGACCCTGCTGCTCGCCCTCCTCCCGCTGCCCTCGTCCAATAATTACACGCGGCATTTGCTTTGTTTTGTGTGAGTTTTTTGTGCACCGCTCTGCCAGCGGATGCTGCCAGCATCCCGTAAAAGGACGAACGCGCGCGCTTAAATAAGCAATTACCGTGTGGCAGCATCCTGCCAAAGTTCTGCCCAAAGTCCACACGGAGCGAAAGGGTTAAGGCACAAGCAGCACGTCCTTCGTCCTGCGCTTTGTGCTGCTGTCAGTTTTGATTTAAATCTCTGGGCCACGACATGTGTTCCCAACCCTCCCTCCCTCCCTCTCTCTCTCTCTCTCCTTGGAATTCTCTATGGTAAAATCAATAAGCGTCAAGGCGCTCTTTAAAGCCCACTCTGCGCCTTCGGCTGCCAAGTTCAAGTTCAACACTCGATAATTAATTGCGCGCCAGCCCGAAAGCCACAGCCCCAACCCTAGCGCCAACCCCAAACCTCGGCACAAATGCGTGCCGACAAAAAGGGTCGTTGGGTCGGGTCATTGTGCTTTTAATTACAAAAAGGACCAAAGGACGCACCGAACGGGTTGCAAATGAAAATAAAGTAAAATAAAATGAAAACTCATTAAGATTTTCGCTGCGCACAAGCCCTTTTCAGCTGTGTGCCGCTGCTGACCCAGTTTCGACCAGCCAGCTCTGACCCTTAGCGAGCACACCCCCAGCCCAAGTGCTAATTAAGTAATTAAGCTAAAAACACTTTCATCCTTTCGCACCAAAGCGAAACGAACCCTGACCCGGGTCAACCGAATGCCCCCAATAGCCAGAGCCATAATCACAGGTGTCGTTGACTGTTCTCTCTCTCCCTCTCTCTCTCTCTCTCTGTCTGTGTGTGGGTGCGTGTGCATTTCCTGTCATTCTTTTACGTGATTGCATTGGCATTGGGGCCAATATGTGCAGATGACCTCGTGTATCTCTTTTTGGACATCAACAGCTGCGCTCGACTCGCCCGCCAGTTGGTTGGCCAACAGCATCTGCATTTGCAGTTTTTGTTGTTGTTGTTGTTGTTGTTGTTGTTGGCATTGTCCTTCGCATTGACACATTTAGGCTGGTGTTTTTGTTGTTTCTTTTATTTTTATTATTATTTTTTATTTTTTTTTGCTGTCTGCAACATTTCCCACACATGCAGCCATCCCTGACCCAACGCAATGTGCATTTTATTTGGCTGCGACTCTTCTGAGTTCCACTTGAAGCAATTTCATTTCAGTTGCGTTAAGCAGCAACTGCCTCGATAAGGATAATTTGCAGATGAGTGAAATAAATATATATATATTAATCAATTTGAATATTAATATAATATAATAATATAGCAATGGGAATATAGGAAATGTAATAAATATTTATGATTTCCATTGTCTACTCATTTATCGCTCCTTCAGTGTTGCCTGCTCTTGAGGGCCTCAACACGCCAGATCAATATATGAAAAAGACCAGAAATAGCTCCAGAAAAACAGTTTTTCATGTCTCCATGCGAAAATCAAACCGGAATCAGTAATGAATCCAACTTAATACTGTCGACCTTTCTTTTCATATATATATATATATATATATATATATATATATATATATATATATATATATATATGTATATATATATATATATATATATATATATATATATATATATATATATATATATATATATATGTATATATATATTTTTTTTTTTTTGGTTTGTCATAAAAATTTATTTCAGCCTATGAATTCGGCATGTAAATCATGCCAATTTGAAAATTTAGCTATATTAGCTATAGATAGTCAAATTGGGAAAACTATTGATTAGCTCTTATAAAGTACAATTTCTTTAGATAACATTTCTTTAGATATATATATATATATAATATTTTTAAGTGGAGTATGCATATCTGTCGCCAGAGCTGAACTGTGCTAACATCAGAGTTAAGATCTCTTGAGAGCTGATGAAGAAATCTTTCTAAATTGCATAAAAATAAAAATAAATTGCAAACAAAAATATTATTTTTCTTATTAAAAAAAAAAAAACAAATAATAAATAAATAAAAATTCTTTTAAAAAAAATAATAATAATAAAAATAAAAATGCTTTTTTTTAATTCATGTTGCATCCATCATCATGGACTTCGAAATTTTAATATTTGTCTTGATTTTTCGTTTCACTGCTTTAAAACACTCGTAGATAGAGCAGGGAAACTATCGATAGTGGCCCCAATCAATATTTTCAATGTTTTGAGAACAAAAATTCGATATTATCTATACAATTATTTTTCACTGAAGCATTTTACTTCATTGGTATAAATTTGAGATAAATTTTTTTTTACAAATAATTTGTATTTTTTCCAAATAAATTTTATAAATGAAAATTATATATAAATTAAAATTAAATATGATATTGCTTGAACTTATTGTTGATTTCATTTTGCTTAACATATGCTTAGAGCCATTCACTCTACGCCCATCCAGTTAATCCAGAATGCATTTCATTATGTCATCATATTTAATTAAATTTGATATTTATTATTAAAATAATATATTAAATCTTATAGCCTAAATTGCTCAGAGCTATCGATAGGCACAAACCAACTATCGATGGTGGGCTACAGGGTAAAAGTTCGATACCTCGATAGTGCCTTCGATAGTTTGCCAGGTCCACTCGTAGGTCCGCAGTCAGAGAGATATATTCGAGTATTCCACAGCAGCTTCAAGTTGCATTCTGCTTAATTTAAATTAAATTTAATTTATTTGAGGCTGTCTCGGGCCGCCTTCAGCGCTTGAGGGCCTTGCGCGAATTCCTTAGAACACGCGCCAAAATATCTTTGCACCCGAAACTTATCTGACCTGAAGCATCGCTGCATGAGCAGATGTTTCTGCTGTCCGAGTCCGAGTCCCAGTCCGAGTCCCTCGCAATAAAAATGCAAAAAGCCAACTCGAAAGCCATCGATCAATTGGGAACGCGGACATTAGAAGCTTCTGGCGGGTCAGCGCGAACAGCGCGGCCAGAGCGGATCCTCGAGACTTGATTTATGGATGTTCTCCTCCAGTTGGCAGCTAGTAGCCAGCATTTGATCGACCCGGCAATAAATAACAAAATAATACAAAAAGCTGCCTCAGCTCAATTTGTAGTTTTCGATGTTTGAAGGCGAAAACCAGCGGCTAATGAGCATCTCCCAGAGATGAGGCTCATCCGAGTTGCCTCAGGCTGCCTGGCTGCCTGGCTGCCTGGCTGACTGGCTGGCTGGCTGGCTGGCTGGACACCTGCGCCCACCCTTGGCTGCTTCTGTTTCTACTCATGTCTGCAGTTGGTTACACAATAGCCCGTTGGCGGAACGAGGAGTGGGCAGAGGAGGCTGGGGAGGAGTAGCGGGGCGTAGGGCGATGCCCGCATTGAGCGTGCCTCTGGAGCTGCAACACGTTTGCCGCCTGCCTGATTTTTCAAGATTTTTAAGCACTGCAGCTGCAGCGGGCGCCATAGGCAGGCGCAGCGAATGCCAAAGAGTTGAGGTCGAGGTCATGTGTGGGTGGAGCTGGCATGGCTGCTGCCTGCTGGCTGCTGCCTGGTGGCTGGTGGCTGGTGGCAGGAGCCGCTTCAGTTGGAGCTTTTGTGTCGGTTGCCAACCGCAGAAATTCTCTGCGACTCGTTTTAGTTTTTTGTTTTTTTTTTTTTTTTGTTGCTGTTGCCAGGCGAAAAGCAATGCCAACTAATTGAATGTGCAAAACTCTCTCCCACACACACACACACACACACACACGCACACACACACAGATGCAACAGCATTAATATCCCGTTATATGGCGCATTAAGGCGCTCATTTCAGCATGTTTTCTGCTGCTTTGGCTTTGGCTTTGGCTTTCGGTTGGCGCTCGCCTCCAGAGTCGCAAATCTAAAGCAAAGACCACGAGTGGGCGGCGTGTGGGTGTGGCACTGCTCATGATGATTTCTACGTTGCGCCTTGCACTTGTATTGGTAATTACGATGTCCCAGCGCGCGTGTGTGTGTGTGTGTGTGTGCGAGTGTGCGAGTGTGAGTGACGTCTGTTTGCTGTCCCTTTGCCATGGGGTGGATTTTGCTCGCATTTTTTTCCATCATTTTTTTTTAGAATTTTTTTCTGTTTGGCTGTTGCTCTCCCGCTCGCACTTACGCAGGTACAACGTGGGCAGCGGCAGCAGCAGGGCGACTCCTCCTCCTCCTCCTCCTCCTCAACCATTCCACGGTTTTTGCTCTGTTTGCCTGCTTCGGAAACCGCCATTTTTTATGGCAGCCCTCTTACATCGCTGCACGCCACTCTCTGTCGCTCTCTCTCTCACCCTCCGTCTCACTCACACCTTCGCTTCGGGCAGCCCGCACCCTGACGCACTCGCACCCTCGCACCCTCGCACAGAATTTGCGCATTAGAAAAAAATGTGGGCTGTGTTTTGCGTCTGTAGAAAAAAAAAGGAAAAAGGAAAAAGGAAAAAGCAAAAAGGAAAAAAACGAGAGCAGCAGATAAATAAAAAATGGCGGTTTCTGTTGATACAAAAGTAGATAACAGTATTTTGTACATTTATTTGGCTGCCAACAGTAAAGTACGCAGAAAAAAAAACAAAAACAGTAAATAATAAATTTATTAGCTCAACATCAGATTGACTCGGGTCAAAGTTCACATCGATGTGTACTCAGCTGATGTAGAATTTTTAATTAATGATCCATTAAGCATATGTCCATCATGCCGACATAAAATGCATATAATAATGAATTAACAATTGATAAAATATTTTATTTACTTAACTTAGGCATGCCTAAAGCCCCATCTATTGTGCAACTGTTGAACAAGCTATTTAAAGTGCCATCTACTGTTCAAGTCTCGGCGCTTTAGTTGCTGCTTAAGCGCCACCTATGAGCCATTAGGGTTAGGCTCGCAAGCAGTAGACTTCGCCCTAAACACATATCGATACATGTATCGATTGTGACTTCAATTATTTTGGTATTCTAACCACAGCTGGTCACACTGATTCAACTCTCTTCACTGCTCTGGCAACAAAATAACAAGCAACTGCTGAGTTTAACTTAAAGTCGAAGTCGAGAGGCAAACTGTAAGTGTGTAAGCAACTTGTGATAAAACTTGTACAATAAATTCAAACATCCACACAGATCTGAGGCGTGCTTCCAGCAAACACAGCTTGCAACCACCTGCAACAACAACGCACAACAAAATGAATTCAAACGTCAATAAAGGTGGATACGTGCCACCAGGCTATTATCCACCAAATGCACCGCCCGCCGAGGGTGCTCCGTACGCACAGCCTGCTGCAAGTGCTCCCTATGCACCACCGAATGCTCCCTATCCATCTGGCGTACCGAACGGCGGCCATCCACATCCACAACCTCAACCACAGCCACAGCCACAACCACAACCACAACCTATCAACTATGTGAGTTTTGGGGGCGTTGCCAACTTTGGTATACATAATTCCAACATACTATATATATCGTCGTCTATGACGTCACTTCGCTCTGTGCGACTTTTATTTGCGTATTCGACTCACAGCCGACCAGGCATACGACTCGCATTGCACGACTTGGCTGCGCGCGACATGCCTCGAGTGCATTGCAGGCGAGTCTCACTGTGTAAATAATCAGATATCGACTTTGCAGTGGAATGCGATAGTTTTCGTTATGCTGCGCTGTCCACTGCGCGCTGCGCACTGCTCATAGTCTCTCATGGCTCCAATTTCCCATTAATCGAATTAATGTCGGATTGCACGGCTTTACGAATCTAGTAAATGTGGTTATATTGTGGGAACAATGGTTCCTGCTTAGTAATGCTATCCTAAATTAAATCTTATGAGTAAATTTATATTTATTTACTTATAAATTAACCTTTATATATAATGTATATATGTCTATATGTATATAAATTTATAAAATTAAAAAAAAAAAAAAATATATATATATATATATATTATATATTTTTTTTTAAATTTATATATATATATACACACATAAATTAATTATTAATTAAATATATATCTATATATTTGCATATATTTCTATAAAATCGTATAATTCTATATAATAATGTTCCAATCGACACTTAAGCAAGTTCTCTGTTAAGCTATTTTAAGAACTTTCCGGTTCTATGGTTAGCGGCATTCGGTGTCGAGAACTGGTCCGTCTTGCTAATCTGGCTAAGCTGCAATCGTTTGGGATATTCCCTCGACACAACTATGCCAATTGATACCGTGTATCGCCTATGTAGCCAGTTGATTATTTAATCCCTTTCAACTGTTTCCTTAGTTCGACCGCTTAAAATATATCGTAGAGCTAAAAGTTATTCTTGTATAATATGCGCAAGTTATATATATATCATGCAGGATATATTGAGATACAGGAACCCATAAATTATATATAAATTCTTTATGACATTGATATTATCAGGCGGCTGCAGGGAGCTCTACGACAAGAATTGATTGTGATTCGATTACTCCAGTTATAGCTCCTGGTATTTGGTCATATATAACCAATAAACCAGTATGTAGATAACTCCACATCTAAACCTATTTATTTGTACGAAGATTCCATCCGTGGCATGTCAAAGATAGCTTTCTTTTGTTCCACTATCACACATAATGAATTATAAACGTAAATGTCCTTACAGGGATTCACTCCGGGTCAACCGCAAGGCGGATATGTTCCAGTTCCTCAAATGCCTGGTGGAGAACCGCACTATGGGGGTCCAGCACCTTTTGTGGCTGGGGGTGGAGCCCAACCTTATGGATACCCACCAGGCCCGGCTGGCCCACCGCAACCATTTGGATACCCACCAGGGCCAGCAGGTCCTCAGCAGCCAATTGTAAGCCAGCCAGGCATGCCGCCAGCTCATCCCCACCCAGGCATGCCCCAAGGAGGACCAGCTGGTAAGCTCCACCCCTCACTTTATACACCCAACAACTATATACACACTTTGATCCACAACACGCATGCGCATGTGGTCTATTTGTAGGCTTGGGGCACAGCCCAAACGAACGCAGTAGCTCAATAGGAATGGACTGAATGCAACTAAGACCAAAGAACGCATTCAGACATAGCCCAGTTTCCATATTCACAATTAGGGTCACTGCACTGTGGATGTGATAATCGCAAGTCCACATCTTCGCGCCGTCGTAATGCAGCACAGCACTGTCTCAAGGTGGTTAAAGGGAGCGTAGCGGTAGACTACAAAGTTGATTTCATTAGCACCCGAAATAGAGCAGTAAACATTCACGCTCACAGTGTGATCGGTTTTTTGAACTGTCCCAGATGAGCTCTTGCCCAGATAAGCAAAGATAACACAAAGACGTTTCTGTCAACCGAACGATCTGGTTGTTGACAGACCAAACGCGCTTACTCTCCGCCCTGATAAAGAGCCCGGTGCTTCCTCATAGCTGTGTGCAGCCCAAAGCCAACCCGCTGGCTCTTATCACGAAGCGCCGTTTGCTTTAATTGAACCAATAAAATAATACAATGCGCTATTTAAAACACGTTCGGCTATGTTGACTACGATGATTTTTGAAAGCCGACGTGCTGTCAACTGTCAACTGGCAACTGTCAACTTGTGGGCCTCTCTCAGGCAGGCGCTTCAGTTGAGCTCGGTGCAGCATCGCGAGCAGTCGCAGCAACCTGAAAAATCGATTACTGAGTGCGATGCCAGCTTTAAACGCCGTAGCAACTGCTGCCGTTCCAGCATCCAGTTCCAGCTGCGTGTCCACTTTGGATCTGACTAAAAACGAGCCTGGCGATCAAAAGGACGCCACGTCTGGCGGTGCCAGCAGCGGCTCAAAAGTGCTACGCTTCATTTGGCATTCACTGTACAACCAGTATAACTTTTTCTGCACAAGCTCCAAGACGCTTAAGCAGCTGGTCTGCCGAGAGGCTAACAAGCCCTTGCCCAAAAAGTTTCGGCACACAATGCGGCTGAACAAGTCCGCAAAGCGAAAGGGCTACGAGTTCTATATTAGCGATGAGGACAGAAGGTGAGGCAAATCAATGCGCTCTGCAGTTTCACTTGGTGATTGGCTTACCAAGGTTAAATCGGTGCACCGCGATATATCTTATCGTGCGGCTTACAAATCTGCCCTGATGGATGTGCCAAAGAAAACAACCATATTATAATAGAACCATCGTGATGAGATATCATCTGTCGTAAATATTAGCTCTAACGCCACAATGAGATTAGATACAAAAAGCTATTCTAACTGGCGTAAAAGGCACAATAAACCGCCCAGGGTCGTGGTCTTTCCATTGTAATGCCTTCAATTAGGTTTGTTCTTGATGACGTTGGGCAATTGAAACGATGACTGCGACATTGACCAATTGACACGCTTTTGTGGGCGGCCGGGGCATGCATCCCACACATGTTGATGTGATTTCGAAAGAGCGCTCAACTGAAGAGCAGCCGTATTGATGGTGTGTGTGTTTAACTTTTCATTTGACATTTTTGTTCTCTTTGCAACAGGCGACTGGATGAGTATACCCTCCGGCATTCCGAACTGTCCGCGCGGATTGGAGTACCTTACGAGTATAGACCAGCTTTTAGTTAAACAGAAAGTGGAGCTGCTTGAGGCTTTCATGGGCTTCGAAACCAATAACAAATTCTCAATCAAAAACGCACTCGGCCAGAAGGTCTATTACGCGGTGGAGGACAATGATTGCTGCACTCGCAACATGTGTGGTCCTGCACGGCCCTTCGATATGAAAATTCTCGACAATTACCAGCAAGAGGTCATTCACTTGAATCGTCCGTTGGCCTGCTCAGCTTGCTGCTTCCCCTGTTGCCTACAGACAATGGAGGTATCCGCACCGCCTGGCAATGTTATTGGATGTATACAACAGGAGTGGTCCATTTGCTCTCCGTCGTTCCGCATTTTAAATCACCTTGGCGATACGGTGCTTCGCATTGAGGGTCCCTTCTGCACGTTCTCGCTCTGCGGCGACGTCGAGTTCAATGTATGAAATTTAAACTTGATAGTTAACGGACTTGTTAATAATTATATTCGCAATACAGATCGTCTCCTTAACTGGAGCCAAGGTGGGAAAAATATCCAAGCAGTGGTCAGGTCTGACACGCGAAATCTTTACGGACGCTGACTTCTTTGGCATCACTTTCCCACTGGATTTGGATGTACGCATGAAAGCCGTGCTGCTGGGCGCCACGTTCCTCATTGTAAGCAGCCGCTTTTGTTATTTAATCGCACAATTAAATATTGACTCACAAATTGATTTCTGTCCGCCTTAAGCTTATTTTCCTTTGACTTCACTTATTTACTCACTGAATTTAATTTCTTTTAGGATGCCATGTTCTTTGAGAAGTCCGGCAACCGTGAGGGGGATACGCCTGGGATGTTCTAGCTGTTTGTGAATTTTTGTACGATCGATGTGACCCCAATGTAGTATGAAATGGATTAATGAGACCCTGTCAACGTCGCATACTAGTCCGCAATGGCCAAAGCAATCGCAATCGGAATCGCAATCGCAATCGCAATCTTCAACTACCAAAATCATATTTAATTGATTTCAACAAACTTCGCTAAAGCAATTCAGACCAGTTTAAACTTTTTCGTTCAACTCAGGAGACATTTTAAATGCAATTATTTCTCTTAAAATTTATGTTATTTTTTTGTATTAGATCACACTGTTATTGGGTTGTGTATTTATATAATTAATTTGTATATTTATATATATCAGATTACACAAAAAAAATTAAAGAGAAAGAAACAGAAATACAGAGAAGATATACATATATATATATATATATATATATATATATATATATATATATATATATATATATATATATATATATATATATATATATATATATATATATATATATATCAAGACGAATCACCGTCTTAATCTCAAAATACTAAATAAAATACAAAATGAAAATTATATATACATAGATATATAAATATATATATATATATCGAAAAGTGTTATAAATATTTATCGAAAAGATAAAATTACCAAAAAAATATAAAAGAAAAGGAAAAAGAAAAAGAACAGAGAAAAAATATATTTATTCAACGACGATTTGCTGTCTTAATGTAATAATAATAATTATGAATACACATATATCAATATATATGTTTGTTCTACGACGGACCGCTGTCTAACTATAATAATAATTAATAAAAAAAATGAATAATCTATTTACACACTCGAATGAAATATCGCGAAAACAAAACACAATTCTAGACAGGGTGAAAAACGTACTTTAACTATTTATGTGTCTTCATATATTGAATATAAATACGGATTATATATGTGTGTATATATGTATATGTAGTGAAAACAAAAATATATATTTATGTCTACATTGCAGAATATTTTAAGTAAAATGTCAAATGTATTTTCTGCTCTGAACAAGTACCTATCTTTGATTGTTAAATGAATTTAGCGAGAATATATATGTATATATATATAAATATATATATGTATTTACGTGCACATCGATGTCGATCCCTGTACTGTTTATATTTTGTTAAACGAATTTAAAATCAGCTTAATAAAATAACCAAGTAGAAGGATTTACTTAAACAGAAACACTTAAATATATTTTATTAACTAGAAATATGGATTGATTTATATGTGGTTTGTTGAATAATTTACGACAAGTTGAAGCTTGCTCTTAACGTGGCTAACGAAATGTCGCTACAGAAAAAAAAGGGAAAATGTTTACCGTTGACAAAGAATTTTTTTTAAAATTTATCAAAACGATTTCAAAAAGTTTTCATTTGAACACTCTTGGGGTCAATAGATGTGGGTGGTACTACTACACGGTTTATAGGGGCAAAAACACTCTCTAAGATAATTTGATTGATAATTGTGTTGAAACTTTAGATTAAGTGTGATTAAAATTGATATTTGTAGGTTTTTGAATATTTTGCGTGGCTAGATTAATATATATTGTTAGTGTTGTAAATCGTTTTGATTTGATTTTTAAAACTGTTTGTCAACGTTTTGGTGTCCATTCCCCTACTCCTCGATAGTATAAAGGAAATAGTAGTTTTCATTATCGTTGACAGCTGCTGGTGGTGCCTTCGGTGATTTACGCGACATCGGTTCGAAGCCCATGAACAGGAATGCTTCGATTAGACGAGCGCATTCCGGTTGATCCTTGCGCATGACCATTACAATGCCGTCGACCTCCAACTTGTCCTCTGCGAACTCAAGCAGCGATGTGAACGTCTGCTTGGAGCCAGATGGCGGCAAGTCAGTGGGAAAGGCGACATATAAGATGTTGTTGGTCGGGTTCAAGATCGACATCCAGTTGGTTGATAGATCTTCGGTAACGTGCAATTTGATGGAGATTTGCACGGGTTGATCATGCTGCAAGATCTGACGCAACACCTCCTGGCAGTCATCCTCTGAGCATAACGAATGTATGTCATGCGACTCGGCGTCGGAGCAAACCGACGACGAAGACGAAGAGAATGACGATGCCCGGGAGCTGGCGTCAAACAAGCTGCCGCCAGCCGAGTCGACCGAAGATTTACGGCTGTAGCCCGTTAAGAGCGATGCCCTATCGTGATCTGTTCTGTGGTGGACAGGGACATCAGGACCACCACAGAGGCCCTACGCCGAGAGAGATGCGGTAGGATTCAGTCGACATGTTCGTGGCGCAAGACGCAACTCCAGCAACTCCGCTATCATTAAAGTCTCTTCTAACAAAGGTACTACTAAACATTGGGTCGAGTTTATTATTCATGTTTGATGGCATTTTTAAACTTAATGGTTGCAACTTAACGCACAAAGAAACAAAAATTTGTGATTTATTAGACAAATCTGCTCTGACTTAGAGAGAACGGTTTGGGAAATCTGCACTTCCGATCTTATTAGTTCGACTGCTGAATTGTATGATTTGAATTGATTGATTTGTGGCTTACTTAATTTTAATTTTGTTAAAGTTAACTGATTTAAGGCAGGTTCATTCAGCATGTATCAGAAAAATAATGACAGAAGCCGTGGAATGGAATTCACAATAATGACAGAAGCCGTGGAATGGAATTCACAATTTTTTAACTTGATAAATTAATTAATTTCTTTTCCCAAACGGTCAACAGAGGCATACAAATATTAATTCTTAAGCCTGGTCTACAGAAAGAATAATCATATTAATTCTTAAAGCTCGCCAACAATTGATATATGAAAATCGAATGACTTGAGAGTGGGATTCCTCTCAGCTGCTTTCTTCCGTAAGCTGGCAAGCCGGCTTCCCAGCTAGCTGTGCACCAGGCTCGGAGTGCGCCTAAAAATAAACAAAGCTATTCGATATTGGTTCCGCTTTTAGCCCTACTCGTGTTCTGTGGGGTGCCAGCAAAAGAGCTACAGGAATGCGAACATACTGAATATAAGAACTATGTTTGCCGTGAGATCGAAAGCTTCGAGCAGCTGAGTCAATATGTTGAATGGGATTGGCAAGGCGTGAATATTGTTAACGAGCAGAAGAGCATTGAAAGCGACAATGGCCCGCTGCCCAGGCTATCGAGGCTACGTGAATTGGATCTGTCACAGTCTGGGGGCTTGACGCTGGGCAGGAATGGCTTCAAGAATTTTGCCTCGCTGCAGCGACTTAGCTTATCCCACTGCCAGCTCGAGAAGCTGCCGGGAAAGCACTTTCTGAACAACGCGACCTTGGTCAACTTGGACGTCAGCCACAACGACTTGCTGCGCATCGACCGCTCCCTAAAGAGACAGATGCCAAATCTGGCCTATGCCAACTTCTCAAGCAATTCCATAGCCCACGTGGAGTGTGACGCCTTCAAGAGCCTTCAACGAACAGGAGAACATCACAATAGGCTCGAACGCCAACCTGCGGTACCTATCCATCAGCAACAACAATGTTAGAGGTGTAAGCCAACAAGTTTTTTAATTTTACTTGTGGGACGCTTTCGAGAGCTTCTTTTCCTTGCAGTTTCAGTGGTGTAGGCTGCGCGGGCTCCCGCAGCTGCACTTGCACAGCAACTGGCTCGAGCTGCTAGACATGGGCATTTTCTATGCGTTGCCACAGCTGCGAGTGCTCAACGTCGCCAATAATAATATGTACGAAATTCAGCGTGGACTGATCGTTGGTCCTGGGCCTGACGCAGACCCTTTGCTGCGACTGCTCGACTAAAGTTCAAACAACGTAAAGGCTCTGGAGGATTACGTGTTCAATAGGCTGCACCACCTGGAAATACTCAACCTGTGGCTGAATCAGATCAGCACTATATCCCCCACAGCCTTTCGCGGGCTGGTCAATTTACAATCTCTGCAGCTGCAGGGCAACAAGATAAGCCAGTTGCCGGATGAGGTTTTCGCTATTTTGACCGCCTATCGGATTCTCGAGTTGAGCAAAAATAAAATAAGGCAGCTGGGCATCAATGTCTTCGGCAGTTGGGTGCTGAGAAATCTCAGCTCTCTCTATCTGAGCAACAATAATATTGAGCAACTGCATCCGCTTGCGTTCAGCTCCATGCCTTTTCTCCAGGAGCTGCGGCTGAGCCGCAACAAGTTAACAGCGCTGGATATTCGCATGTTTGCGCCACTGCGTTGGCTGCGGCTGCTGGCTGTGGGTGAGAATCGGCTAACGGAAGTCGAGGATGATTTGCTGAGCACCTTTGACAAGCTAACCGACCTGGAAGTTAACAACAATCGCCTGACCTTTCTACCCGCACTGAAGGCGCAGCTGCTGCCCCTGTTGCGCCACATCAGAATCGAGGGTAATCCCTGGCAGTGCTTGTGCCTGAACAAGCTGACAGGCTGGCTGCACGGGCGCCTTGTCAGCTATGCGACGACTACCAGCGCCTATTACAGCGGCCGGAAGACGCTCTGCATAGTCACGCCCGTGGAGCAGTGCGTGCGGGACGTGCAGGCGGAGCGCGAGCACGGAATCATCGAGAGCTACGAGCACCTCTGAGGCGGCAAAGGAGCAATAAATCAATAACACTAAATGCTAGAGGAGTTGCTTAATGGGTGGTCCAGATGAGCAGAGCTGCGCGGCTAGTGGGTGGCTGCCTTTCGTAAATCACGGACAAATGAATGACCATCAGGCGCAAAAGTTTCGCAAGCCAAAGTATTTGGCCAACTGTCGTAAAACAATAAAACAAAAAGCGGCCGCAGAGCAAAGCGCAAATATAGAACAACAGAGGAGCATGCCATGCCAGGGCGGGGGACAGAGAGGAGCACAGATTTTCAAATACTTAACACCACTTAAGCGAGCAGTTGGACAATGACAGCGACAAGCGGCTTGCGGGTGGCTCGGCATGGCCCGGGCATGGGCGGGGCACGCATTGATTGTTGAGCGTAATTAAACGTAAGAATTTTTATTAAAATTTTCCGTTTGTGTATAAAGTTTGCCGCTTCCAATGAGCAGCTGCCTGTCCGTGACTTAATGAATAAATGATTGATAACGAATACATGTGCATGGGTGTGCCAGTGTGTGTGTCGGAAAGGAAGAACGCTTCCGGCGTGAAAATTGAGCTGTGGGAATTTTTAGTGTATTTTGAAGATTGCATAATTGAACGCACGAGTTGAACAGCCATCCACGTGAATAATGAATAAATAAGTCAGGTAAGTTGCGCACAAATGTTGCATATTAAATCTGAAGTCTGCTGAGCGTTGAGTCTCGACTGTCGACTGTCGAGCGCTGAGTGCTGCTGAGTAAACATATATATTTGTCTTAGGGCCTTGTCAATGCAGACGAGTCACTTGAAGCAAGTTTTTCTATTTCCTCAGCTCAGTTTTCAGAAGGCAAATTATTCTGAATGTTGTCCCAAGCTGATGTTTGCCTCTGTGTAAATAAATAAGTGCACAGGTCACACGCACACATTGACAGCTTCAAGCGATGCGTCGGCAAATAAATAGTTCAAGTTTTGCGTATTCACGCAAATGCATTGAAGTCGCGCACAAGTATTCGAGGCATTCACACACACAGGTGACAAAAGCCAGCAGCACAGAGAGAGAGAGAGAGAGAAAGATGTCAGCGCGGTTAGTGCCAGAATGGGGATTCAGATACGAGCACAATTATAGGAGAGACGAGCACAAAAGGATATGCAGCCTAGGAGCATCGCTGGCTGCGTTGCCCAACAGCGACAATAAATGTTTTGCTTGGCTTTCGCACAATGCGAAGCGAGAAGGAAATTACTTGGGCTGGCCGTGAAGGTCTCGCCGTGTAAACTAATTAAATTACTTTTATTTTGCAGGTTAACATTTTCAAATGCATGTCGATGCTCGGTCGGCCAAGCCATTTCCGGTTAAACCTAAAACTTTGCAAAGGTTCGGTCAATTTTCTTATGAATCTTGGGCCGACAGCGAAGTGACGACGCAGTCCTTTCAATTAATTTGCGAGCCAGCCTAGAGTTTAGACTCTTGTTTGAACAACTCGATAGCGAAGGCAGCAGGCGGGTTGAGTGCCGGCGTGGGCGTGCAACAAGTGTGCTATCAACGGCGTGGCAAACATTGAACCCTCATCAAAACAATTTGACGTTCAGTGCTGTCAGAGACAACGCAGCCATCAGCTGGCGGTCTAAAGCTCTGTCATTGCCCGAACGTTGAGACTTCCAATTTAATATTCGGCTCACCTGGCGTATGCGTGATATTACGAATTTTCACTTTTTGGCCATCTGCATTTGAAGTGCTCGTTGTTGGGAGTGCGGCAATTGGTGCCGCGTTGACTTCAAGAGGATCCGTGTGCATGTTTGCCGTACTCATATTTCACTTAATTTCGTTCACGGCTAATTGCATTTTTGTGGCCTAAATAGCCGCACATAATTAGCAAACAAAATATTTGTAAAACATTTTATCATTTTTACACAATTAGAACGGCAATTGTACATATTTTAATGCAACGCATTCTCCATAAAACACCAGCAAAAAATCAAAAATTAGCGCAAACTGTGCTATGGGAACGGCGGCAGCGGCGGCCGGATGTGGCACGAACTGCACTTCGAATTACAAAATTTTGCGGCTCTGTGGTTCGCTGAATTTATAATTATCCACAGTTGCAGTTTTCTGTGTGTTGCGTAATTCGATTTACACGCAAACTTTTCGGCTTAATTTCACGCCCAGTTAAGAGTTGTGCCTGACTGCAAATTCGCAGCCAACTTTGCTGGGAGTTCCATTAGTCATTTCATTGTGTTGTTGCAGCTGCTGCATAGAACTTTTCTTAACATCAAATATGCATGCATATTCGACTCATAGTCGCTCACCATCTTCATGTGCTTAAGACATCAGACATTGCAATTATGCCTTATTATAGCCGGAAGCCATTGAAAATAATACTTCAGGAAATTGGGGCACAGGCCATTTTCGTTTTTAATCGATAACAAAAAATGATAGTTATCGAATTTTTAAATCAAATTCGATCTGCGCGTAATATAATATATAAACTCGCAAAATTTTAAGTCTCTAGTTATTATATGTTCACGGACGGACAGACAGGCGGACAGGGCAAAATCAACTCTCACCCTCATCAAGAACATACATACAGTTTGACACGAAAGTGTTTTCACATGGGGAAAAAATATATATGTTCTTTAACATAAAAAAAATTACTAAGTGTGAGACTTCAATATTTTTTTTAAAGCATATTAGGTTTTTTAAATTGTTGTCTTACAAAAATAATAAATAAGAATTAGAATAGACATAAAAAAAACAATAACAACTAAAAACATATTGAAATTCAAGTGAAACGAAAGTGTTTGCACAGTAATGAAGTTTCATAAGTAACTATTTATTAACATAATTAGTATTTTGTATGACCCCTGTTGGCGTCAATGACCGCTTTCAACCGCCTATTCATGGAATATATTAGTTTTTGGACATATTTATTTATACTTTATGGGATCTGCAACACTTTCTTCTGCCTGTTTCATACACTTCTACAAATATATTACATCCTGATTTCCCATTTTCAATGGGTTCAGAGAGAGATAGAGAGAGTTAAGTATGGGGCATGGGTTAGAGGTTTGCCCTATACAGAACTCAGATTTGATTGGTTTAATTATTAAAGATTTCTTGTCAATAATAGACCTAAGAGTGTTGCTGGAAAATGTTTGCTTTAAATTTTTGATGCTTGACCTCATTCTGCAGCGCTTCGATATCAGTGTCCTTCTGCTTGCCTTATTTCTAAGAGTTCGTTGAAGTCATCGATCACAGACAGAGCAATCTTCGATTGTTTCTTCTCATTCAAAATGGGACCCGACGGACGATCTGTCGACCTGCGCTGAGGTAGATGGGCCTTGTCTTTGTCATACAATGCTGAGCTTCGACAAAAGCAATGCCTGCTGCCTGGAAAAAATGATTGGCTGGCGCCATAAGGTTGCAGCATGCAGCTGTGGCAACGTTGCCTGCCAAAAATGTTACTTCATTGGCATCGTGCTAGGCAGCTCTAGCCAGGCGGACACAAAATACCTCTGATAATGATTTTTAATGGCTAAATTGCATGGCAAGCCTTGAGTTTGAGTAGAGGACTCTTGAGGCTAGCTGAGAGCCTGGCAGGCTAGCAGGCTGCATGTATAGTGGCCATCATTAGATGCCAGGACCTCGTCGCTCGCCCCAGTAGTTCGCATGCTTATTAAAAGGGTATTTGTTGCTGGTCCTCTATTAAGCTGGGCCACTATTGAGTGCGGGTGTAGGCTGCCAGCTTCATATACGTGCAAACAGAATTCGATGCAAATTTTAGGTCAATAAATTATGCATGCCACCGACGCAGCACCGCCAGCCTCGACAAAGGCAAAGAAGGCGTAATGTGAGAGGGCGGGCAGCCTTCCATAAGAAAAAAAAAAAAAAAAGAAAAAAGAAAAACAAATTAGTGGCGCTTACTCAACAAGATTGAGTCTGTTTGTGGCTGTGTCATCGTGATGCTCCTGCCTGTGCCATATTGAGGCCGTTCACTCAGCCCCTTCGCACTCGCCGCCACTGGGCGCTGCGTGCAGCATGCGAGTCAACGTCAACGTCAACGTCGACGCAGCATGCAAAAAAGAGGAATTCGAACTTAATTAATGAAAGAGCTTCCGGCTGTCATCCCGGGCACATCGCTCACCTCTCTATATCTCTCTCCTTCTCCTTCTCTTTCTCTATCGATCTCGCTCGCCCTTTGCAGAGCTCCGCTATTTATTTACCCATAGATATTAACTGATGAATATTTATGCGAATATGTGCGGGATGAGTGCGACGCTGACATGCCAAATCAACAGTTAAATATAATTTTGTTTATAAAAACGTGCAATGCTCTTCATTTGCAGACGCCCTGGCATTGTGTGTGAGCCGTGCGGGAGTAGGATGTTAATGGAAATGGAAACGTGTGGACTGCTGGCGATTGGCCTCCGCATCTGTTGCAAATGAAATTATGTAAATGTGACAGCAGCAGCTGCCGCGGTTCCCGCTCGTGCGCCAGTGCCTGTGCTGTGCCTGTGCTGTGCCTGTGTCTGTCGTGGGCTGACCCACAAATACAATGGCATGTGGTTTCGGTGGCTGTCGCTTGCCTAAACATGGCTTACTGCTGATTACTTGCATTAAACATGCGAAAAACGCACCGACTATAAGGGCGCGTCTCTGTGAAGCGAATTGGCGCTACAATTAAACATTCGCGCGGCAATTGAATAAATTTAATTGCAAATAGAGCTTATTACGACTGGCAGGCCAATGAAAATGCAAATTGCTGCGGTCGCCCATAAACTCGGCGAAGCCAATCGATGCTGCAACCTCCGACTGCAGCATGCAAATTGCAAGAAAAGTCCCATTCGAGTGCCCGCAAGCTGTTTACGATACCAGCAGCGGCACGGCGCGGCACAGCACGGCTAACTTTAATCGTAAATAACAACAATAACAAGCGCCGCAGGAGCCGCAGGAGCCGCCGAGCCGCCGAGCCGCAGCTGCGTCACGTTCAAAACTTACTGCGAAAAAGTTGGAAAACAACATTTTCCTTTGACGGCCGCCACATGGCCAACTCCTTGACGGTTCTTACTGTCCAAGACAGCTCCAAGCAAGCGCCTCACAGGACCAAGCCTGAGTTCCCCACGCGCCTGTTCTAATAGATTAACTAGCCGAGGTAAACATTTGATGGCTAAATCAATTTCGATAGAGTATTTGCCCGCTGCATTGAGTGCTTGCCGTCTCCGTTCTCTGTTTAAAGTCAATGGCACTGGCGACCAAATTAATATTGATTTTGCCATTGGCCTGCTCCGGCTGCTGCTGCTTGGGCTGTTGCCTTATCAGCAAGGGTTGCGCCTCAAGTGACAAAAAGTTTCCCGTATTATTTATGCGCCTTACAAGGCCCAAGGCAGTGGACTCTTGATACATTGTTTATACAAGCGACGCTGGAGCATTTCGTTTTAAACTTGGGCAACAGCTGTGTTGTCCCAATAAAATACCATATACCGAAATGTCAAATGCATTCGGCTAAAGAGCCCAAATTCTCATAATGTGTTAAGTTTCGGCATTTCGAATGCTGGCATTTCTGAGTGCTGTTGCTGCTGCTGTTGCTGCCACTCGAGCTGTTGGCAAACAGTCTGGTGAGCAACTTCGCCACTTGAAATGCCGAAAAGTTTACCCAAAAGAGGCCAGCAAACTAATTATTTAGTTTCATTTCGAGCAATGGCAAACGGCAAGCGGCAAACGGCAAACGGCAAACGTCAGCGTAAGCAAAATATCAATAAAAACTCCAATCGAGATCTATTTCAATTAAGTTGTATGAAAACTTTTTAATTAACGGCACTGCAGCGCCAGAGAAACACAAGCCGGTCTTTATTTCCGGCTTGCCTCAAATTGCTGGGCAATTTATTGCTGCGTCTAATTGGGCAACGTGCAACAACCAAGAGCTTAGACAATGCAAAAAGAGGAAAAAATTCTGGTTATGTAAATGTTTATAAATCAAGCGGCGACTGCTGTACGTGACAAGCGGACAACTGTTGGACAGTCGAAATAAATAAGTGAAAACGTATTAAGCACAGGACCTCAACATGTTCGTGCTGACCCCATTGTGGGGCTGCTCTAGTGGGAACTACTTGTGCTGTTGCATACTTTGTTCAGACCCTCATCACAAATGGAATCGGAGTTGGAGTTGGAGTCGGAGTCGGAGTCGGAGTCGGTGTCGGAGTCGGAGTCGGGCTTAGCCATGACACCTGGTGATTTAAAGGGCAGGTGGAAACTAAAGCTTTGCCATTCGACTTGCTGATTTATTACAGTTAACCTGAGTCAGTGCTAAAAAAGCTATTAGCTGTTGCTGCTGCTGCCGCTGCCAAAGCAGGCCGCACACACGATATGTTGGTCACAATTATACCGTCTAGACTATGAGCGAACTCTAGCAACTGTCAAACTGTTGCCTACTTTTTATTGTTCATCCTTCATCGGCAGACTTATAGTCGATGGCCCGAAGTTTATTATAGAAATGACAAACGCAGCGACATCTCGAATTGAACTGGCGACGAGCAGCTTTTTTCTATCCAGCTGCTTGATAAATTGTGCGCTGCCCACACTCCTCGGGCTATTAATAAGATAAACGAGCGACAATAAGTTCTGGGGCACGCTTCCGCTGCACAATAAGGCGTACGCGTAATTACCATTTCATATGCATTAAGCTTCAATCACACGCCGCAGAGAGTCGAGCGTTTAAGCAAATATTTGTTGTATTTGGCCTGGCTAAGAGGCTTCCCAGGCTGACTGGCTGGCTGACAGTCTGGTCTGGTCTGGCCTGGTATGTCGGCTGTTGACTGGTGGCTGGGCGGACTGCCAAATGGCAACGCAATGTCATTAAGCGCATTTGTAAAATCATCAACAATCGCTGATGTCGTCGCCGGCGCTGCCGGGTTGCCAAATGGATTTTATTGTAAGTGAGGCATAAAAAATGCACAACAAATTGAAGTGCGATCAATAATAATTATTGCTGGGGCGCACAGTCAGTACACAGAATAATTGCGTTTCCATGCAATTGCTCAATTCTCAATTCCACAAGGAGCCGCCTATCGCACAATGCCGGGATTATCGAAAGAAATTGATGGTCCTCAAACAGTATCGAGCGACAGCTTGAACAGAAATTGTAATGTATATACAAAAATTGTTTAGTGACGTTTATAAATCGAGTGAATTGTCAGGAGATCAATCAGTTTGCAAGCACAACAACTGAAAAACAGGAAAAGTTTTCAAATTTAAGCTCCATTTGCGAAACTACTCGGTTTGGCTCCTTTGACAGCGAAAGCCTGTAAATTCTCACCGCAAACTTTCAATTACCATCCCATTGTGCGGCAGCTGCCGGCGGCGGCATCGTTTAAAAAAACATTAGTCCGCGTGACAGTTGGGAGCGGGCAGCAGAATTACGGCTTCAGCTTCAGCTTCAGCTTCAGCTACAGCTTAAAGCCGTAAAGTAGTAAAAGTTTACGGCTATTGAGGCAGCAGCATCCCGACTATTTCGGATGACCGCAAGGCCAACAGTGCTGCTGCTAAACGGCCTTGTCTAGTTCGTCACAATGAAAATCCAATTTAATTTTACTGACTCTGCACTTTGGCCAAATCGAAGCGGGCTCACCGAGTCGCCAGGCCACAAACTAACCAATGTGTGGGGTATGTGGGTAGCTGCACCTCGAGGATGTGCGGCATATTGTAAGTGTACGCGGAGATCAGTGGACGGCGCATCTAATTATTGTTTACCGCTCCTAAACGCAAGCAAAATTGAATTGAAACCAAAATAAAATTCGACGAAAATTGAATTTGTGTCCGGAAGTTGAGTTGGCGGCCGAGGCAAGCAGCCGTAGCCGGTGTCAGTTCGGTCAGCTCTGTCTGGCGCCCACATTGAAACCCAGCGCCGACAAGTCCTTAAAGATTTCAGCTTAGCCCGCAGCCCGGGGCAATAAGAAGCAAAAGAAGCGTAACATCAGTAAAGGTAAATCCAGCTGGTAAAATAAAACGAACAGTGCAAGGGCAGCTTTAGCATTAGAGGTCTGCCAAGGTTAGGCTGCGTCTTGCCCTTGCCTGGTTCGCCTACATCCAACAATGTATGCTTGACATTTGATTTCACGGAAAAATAAGAGTCGTCCGCGCTGCTCCTCGCCACTTGTAATCTTCCTACGTACTGCATGACTTTCGACTCGAAACCCGATGCGGTAGGCGAAGTGCATCAGACCAGAGCAAACGCTATCCAATTATAGGAAAACAAGAAACGAACAGGCCCAACAGCTGTCAGATACTCAATTCGTTTGACCTCGACGGACTTAAGCTTCATTTGCATTTGCGAATGCAAATTAGATTCACAATCCCAATGCGTGTGAATGGCCAGAAGTTCGTAAAAAGTCGAGACTGTTTACAAATTTAACCTACCGAAGTACGAAATATCGTCTAATCAGGTTCAGCTACTTACAGTGGGCGAAAGTTTAATTGAATACATAAAATACGAAATGAATAAGGATTATTCATTTCTGTATAGAAAACTGCTGAGCAACTGTTTACCCTGAGTGCTTTGTATGTAAATGCCCAGCCCTAAGTACTGGCCCCTCATAGGCCACAGCTATCGGCCTGGACCGGGTGCTTCCGGTTTGTGTATCTACTCAGATTTAATGCAAATGCTAGCCTTCTTAGCAAGACCAACAACTCAAGATGCTGGCGCTATTTTCGAGAGCCTCCCGAAAGTATGCTACAAAATACAGAACCACAGGTTATGCTAATGCCATGGCCGGCCGCTGCGGCCGGTGGAGGGGGGTTGAGCCCGTTGACTTTTTGGTGTTAATTCAAATGACATTATTTAATGCATAGTACACGACACACAGTGCTAAGTGCTTATGTGTGCGTGTGCGTGAAAAGAAAGTGTTTTTTAATGAATGTGTTAGTCGCTTGCATAATTCCGAAATGTCACGAAAAGTGAATTTATTCATGCTGGAAACTTTTTATTACACAATCGATGTATGTCCGTCCGCTAACAATTGCTCGAGTGCCAAAAACCAACAATCACTAATGGCAACTCAATGACAAAGCGGCAATTACAGCCAGTCAATTGTATCGCAGGAGAGTTGAAAACACGCATACGACACGTATTCGTGGGTCTGACATGCTTGACAAACACTGCCACTATCTAATAACAATAGCAACACCTTCAATGAAAATCAATAACTTTCAGATAAGCTCGAGCATTGCCAATTTGCATATTTATTAAATTTTGTGATTGAATGAGATAAGCCGGAATGTGTGCAGCTTCCGGTGAGCAGAAAAACGTATCGGGTAATCAGAGGACACGCCTAAGTTAAATGAAGATAATTGAAAAGCTTCTGTGATTTGATGGCACAACACGAATTAGGGAAATTTACATAAATAAACAAACTAAGACAATAAATTGGGCAGTCTCTCCCCGTGTTATCTGCTGAATATTAGTGACAAAATAACCAACAGATGAATCATGCTTAATGGAAAGCTAACAATGCGACGCAAACAAAGTGAATCATAGTTAAAAAGAAAAAAACCTGCGAGCTATGAAATTCCGCTTAAATTGCCAAATTATGAAAGTCAAGGCTGCTAAAAGTCTGCGCAAATTCAATTAATGCTTGGCTGCTAGAGAGCTGACTTCCACGCCAAATTGCTCACATTGTTTGGAGCAGACAGATTAAAGGGAATTTCGGAGAATTAATTCTAATTATTCCGTCTGGATTGGCAGCCTCTTCCCAGCCCAGACTAGTCTTATTTTGCTTAATTTGTATGCACAAGTAACAATTCCGCTCTATGCATATGCCGGAAAGGTGTTCAGTGCCACCCACAACTGAAACGGAGCCAAACATATCGCTGTTTGCATTGTCAAAGCTGATTTTGATCTGACATTGAGATGGCTATTCAATGCGCTCTGCGCATCTCTTTTGCTGCTGCTGTCATATTTTTGTGGGGCTGGCGACACTTCAGCTTGACAGTTTTATGAGCGTAAATGGCATTTTGTTAATGCTGCAGTCACGCCCACTCGCCCTCTGGAGCCCATTTCATTGCCTTGCGAGTGTCAATTACCAAAAAGACTTGAAGTGAATTTCTGCTCAGAATCTAATAAATGTACGTTCGACTGGCTATATATATATATATATGTGTGTGTGTGTGTGCTTGCTTAAATTATAAATTGCCTGAAGGCAGCAACAACAACAACGATTGTAATAAGAGCAATTGGTCTATTTATTTTTTATTTGTTGTGGATGCCAGTCGTTGATTTGCTGCTTCCCTTTTGGTTGTTGTTACCTGTTGTCGCCGCAGTTGTTGTTGTTGTTATAGTTGTTGCTGCTGCCGTTATCGGCAGTGAAAGAAAGAGAAAGTGCCTGTAGCCAGTTTTTGGTATTTAAGTTGTTGTGTTTGTTGTATTTACTTATTCGAATTGCCTGCACTGTGCTAGTGTGAGCGAGGAGGCAAAGAATGTCAATTTCTTGCCGTAATGCTCATGTAGAGGCCACATCAGACTTTTGCTTTTTTTGAAGCTGCGAAGCAAGCTCCACATAAACTCAGTTATAAATACACACATACACACCCGTACACACGTACACACGCACACATACAGCTGCTTACAAAGTAACACGTTCGTCTACAGCTTTCCCTTCCTGTTCGAGAGTGGCTCGTGATGCGTCCACTTCCACCTGGCGGGCGTCTCTTTGTTTATTTTTTCGGCTGTTTTTTTTTTTTCTTTCGATAGGCTTTGTTCGGTGTTTCTTGGTTGATTATGTATTTTTTTTCTTATATCTTTCTTATTGGTTATTGGACCTGCCATAAGATGCTACGAAATTCAAAATGGGCATCAATTAAATGACGTCGTTGACAACTTTTTCTTTTTGTAGAACGATTAATATGCATATCAATGGAAGGCTTCTTGCGGCAGACTTTCGCTAATTGAAAGACGAAAGACAAGTTTTCGACTCGGGGCTTAAGTTCTCTCTGCATATTCATTGCAATGCGACACAATTAAATCAGCCAGATATAGATATAGAGATGGGCATGGTCAAGTAGCCGTTGCCCAACCCAAAAGACTTCGGCCCGAGCGCACAAATTTAGAAAACATTTTGAGGGCACTTTCATTTACCATTTTTTTTTATTTTTTTTATATATTATTTTTCGCCGGTGCGTATTGAAATTGCTTGGCTCGGCTCGGCTTTCGTTCGATGGATGCGCCGCTCATTGAATGCGAAATGAGCAGCACAAAAGTACAGGAAGGTACTTGGAACTTGGAGCTTGAAACTTGAAGCTTGGCACTTGGGGCTGGCTTAACGGTCAACAGAATTGGCGTCCGATGTCGTAGCTGTTGCTGTAGCTGTCGCTGTTACCGCTGCCATCGCCGTGCTCGTGGTCGTTATCGTTGGGGATTGTACGTGAATGAATTCATCAAAAAACAGCAACAACCGCCTCTTCAGCTAAGCCAATGGCAATGCACAGCATGAAAAATTGAATATAATGTGCAAATGAAATTCAACACCAACAACAAGTTCAAACTCAAACTCAAACTCGAACTCAAACCCAATTCCGAATCCCAATACAAATCCGCGTCGACAGTTTCTGCGGCCTGGCTTGCCACCGCATATTTGAATTTTCAACAAATGAAATTGTTAGCACGCATTTCGCATATAATCAGGCACCAACAGATAGTCGCTATCTAAAAACCACTTTGAAAATCGATTAGTTGGCAGCCGCACGCACTGGATGGCTGCCAGGTAGCCTCTTACTCTTTTACTGACAATTGTAATGACCTCCCCCCGCACACGCCCTGCTAATTATTCGGGGCACAAAGCGACGCTTTCATGCATAATCTCACCTAAACCTACAACCACAACACCACCACCAACACCACCAACAACAACAACAACGACAACAGTAGCACACGTGCAGAGAGATAAAACTTACTGAAGTATTTTTATTTCACTTTTTGTTGGCTGAGCAGCCCCGAAAGAAAAGCGAAACTTTTTCGAGACGTTGAGCTCGGTTAGAAAAACGGATGGTAATCAAATAATTTCTAGCATTTAATTGTCAACGTCAATATTGTGTGACTGCTCACTAACGAAGGCGGAAAAGAGAGTCAGCAAATTGGATTGCCTAAGCGAAACAGACACGAATATCGCAAGCGCTAAACGCCTTTTCACAACAACTGCCAATTAAGTTTGCAATGGCCTGGCACTCAAATTAATATTGGCCAGCCTTATGAGAACGAAGTGTCAGGTGGATATAAATAATTCGAGCTGGCCAAAACTATTATCGATATTTTATATGACATTTCTAATTGACGACAAGACTGTTGACCTTTGTTTAATAGACGTGTAGATAAAATAGTTAATATATTACTGATAAATGAAAAATTGCATTAGTTCTCCTCAGTATGAACAACTAAAGCTATTTAGAGTAATCCATTTAAAACCGACCGAAGAGAAGGCACCTTGACCAGCGTTTAACTGATATGACTTGATATATAAATACTACTAAACTAAATACTACTACTACCTACTAAATCTAAATATTTAAAATTAATTTTATTGAATAAAAATAATATATTGGCTTATTTTTATTTAAAAAAAAATTGTTTACATTAATATAATTATTATTATAATATTTTCATTTTTATTTTTAATAAAATATACAATTATTTGTAATATATATAAATAATAAATTAGTTGATTTTTATCAAATAAAAAAATTATATATATTATTTTTTCAATATAAATATTTCAAAAGTTTTATTTTTTATTAATTATTAAATTACTTTTTAATATAAAATTTAGAAAAGAACAGAAGAGACCTTGACAAGCCTATATCTTATATGACTATATATATATAAATATTTTTGTCATACTAATACTAAATATATAAAATTAATTTTATTAAATAAAAGCAATTGGCAATATTGGCTTATTTTTATTTAATAAAAATAGTTTTATATAATTTATTTTTACATTAATGTAAATATTATTATAATATTTTTTTATTTTTAATAAAATATACAATTATTTGTAATAATAAATTGGTTGATTTTTTTAAATAAAAAAAGAAATACTATATATTATAAATATAATTTTTCCACTATATATATTTCAATAGTTTTATTTTTCATAATATAGAAAAATTCATTTTATTAAATGAAAATAAATTTATGGTTGATTATATAATTTATTATTTATTTATACAATATTATAAATATTTTTATAGTTTTATTTTTATAAAATATAAAATAAATTTAATTAAATAAAAATATGTTTTTATTTTATATATGATATTAAAATATGAAATAAAAATTAATTTTATGTAGTTTTCTTTTAAATAAAATAAAATAAAATAAATAAAAATATTAAATAATATTAATTTAAAGTAGACTTCATTTTAATTGCCTACTTCAATATGACTTAAAACCAATATGAACAGCTAAAGGGTATATACGTACATATGTATATATCATGATAATTATCATACTCACTATTGCATTTTTAATGTAGATCTATAATACTTGGCTTAGATCTTCAATTATTGTATTGTCTACCATTTTTTTGATCATTAAGTTTAATATATTGTAGTTGATAACCTCTAAAAGATAATGCTTGCTCGCTGCTCTGTGGAACATACATTATAATTACACAGGAACTTGTTTTCTTCAAAAAGTTTTTTTTTTCTAAAAAGTTTTTTTTCTAAATTATGGCAACCCTCAATTTTTGATTACTCAGACCTAAACTTAAGTGGATTTCCCATTGGCTCTTCACAAATGAGAAATGAGCAAATCCACAAGCAAACTCGAAAATTAACATGTAAGCCAAAAAAGTTTTTTGCCAGCTGCGAAAACTAATCAGCCGCAGATACCCGCATTTTCATCATTTTCTGTCTGCAAGAAAGTTGGGAAAATTAATTAGTCAAATGGAGCAACGACGTCTCTGAGTTGGAGCCGAGAGCCGCGAGCTTTCCTGGCACGCCGCGTTGATTTGTTTATGAAAATGTTTACAAAGCCACCAAATAGCAAATTACATTTTGATTAGGTGCAACTAAGTTTGATCTTGGCTGCTCTCTTGGCGGCCACAGCAGTTGGCCAACAGTTTCGCCCCCTTTCACAAAGCAGTCGGTTGTTACGTTTAATTGTTTTTTGCTTTTCGTTTTGCGTTTCCTCGGCTTTGCCACCTGACTGGTGTTGCCAACGAAAATGTCAAAGTATATTAAGCCACAAAAAGGGTAAATTATACGGGGTTTGCTCCAGCCGCTTTAAGTATTTCAGAATAGTCAAAAATTAGCCAACCGAAAATGTTTAGCCTTGAATAAAAGTTTGTTTTGTCTTTTTTGGCAGTTGTTGACGTTGGCCGAAGCTCTTCTCTATGTATATTTCTTTGTTGCTATTTCTGATGTTGTTTTTCGGCACATTACATAAAATTTCGTAACATTCTGCGGCAAAAGACTGAAAACGTCTGCAAGTCAAGTTAAGTTTTAAGTTGAGAAAACTCCACTGACCTGTTAACTGAAATGCTTCGCAAAGGCTTACATACTTGGCCTGCTGTCTCAATAACAGCAGCAACAAAACAACGACAACAAGTTGCGAAGAAAGTTATAGACAGCCCAAGCTCTCGTCTACAGTAAAACAACTTTTGCCCAACTAGAAAAACTACAACTACAACAACTACTCCAGCAATAGACCGCTATAAACGAGTAGAACACGTTTTACTGTTGTACGCGTCGACTGCGCGGCCAGCGACGCTTTTGTCGCATATTAGTGAGAGCGTCCATGTGTATGTGTATGTGTGCGTACGGGAAAGCTTTGCTTTTAACCCCTTTCCAGCCCCACCCCGCCCATTCGCCCGTCCATTTTCCACTCCGTCCCGGACATTGAAAATGAAATGCAACTTAAATTAATTACATTACAAACTGTCAGAGTTATGAGTAACACTTTTCTTAATGTAATTTATTTTTAATTTTTTTTTATTTTTTTTGTTTGGCTAATATCAGAGTCAACTGCTCAATGGCTGGCGATTTCACTTTAATGTGCTTGCGCTCGCCACTTGAGCTCAGAAATTAGCACTTCTTATTGACCGAGTGCGAAAGAAGCTCATCAATAAAAGTCGCACATAGCCGAATACTATAAGCAAGCATTCTTCATTCTTCAGCAAGTACTGGCTAAGAGAGGCATGCCAGAAGTAGGCCAAGGGAGTGTCAGCAAGAATTCAGGTAGAAATCAAGTCAGATAACCAAGTATCTAAAATCGCCAACAAACAACATTTAAATATTATGTCATCTATTATAGTGCAAACTGAAAATCTCTAAGATCAGTCCTGAAATAATTGCCCCGAGCTCTTATCTGACGCTACTTTGAGCTAAGTGCGCCGTCGGCCTCTTTGGTTGCTAACTGTAATAACGAGTTGTTTACTGTGCCAAATACTTTCCCATAGGAACGCCGGCGAGCGCATGTCCAAAATTGATTGAAAATCAAGTTGGCCAGTAAAAGACAAGCTGAAGGAGTGGACTAGAGGGTGGGAGCGGGAGAGACTGGGAGTGGGAGTGGGAGAGAGCGAGAGAGGCATGCCGTCAGAAGAGAGCGCAAAGAAAGCACTGCAAACATTTTGTTGGGGAACTGTTCACGGTCTTCGCAGTGTCGTCTACAACTATGCTGGTAACTGAAGATTCCAGCCTCGATCAGTTGCAGACGGTCAGTCGTGCGAGACAGTTGTGTGCGCGGCGGTGTGAAAATTGCCAACATCGAAGCTCGACAACAACACTAAATAAGCAACAACAATCACAATCAGAAACCAAAAACTCCCCCAGCGAGAAACAGGTAAAAGCAAACGTTGAAAAAAGAAAGTCAGTCCAGAATCGGATGAGGCTAAAAACCATACGAAAGAAGCTCAAGCAGCGACAGTCTTTGACGGGTACTCGAGGAGTGAGCAACGGTTGCTTGCACTCAAACACAAATCGGTTTTCGTAACACGAACTACAAAACTAAACAAACATTTCGAGAGTTTACTGTGGTGTGACGAAACTAAAGCTGAACTGAAGCTGAACATCATCCAAATCGATCAACATTATCAAAACCAAGGGCAGCTCGAGGTTAGCATTGGATTAACAGTGTTTAAGCCTGAGGACTATCGTTACGTCGTATCGTGTGTGTGTTATTCTTGAATGATAAGGCCAAGCAATTGGCATGCAAAGCGATTACCCTAGCCAAGCGTATAGCTGCTGACCCATAAAACAGTTCGCAAACGAGAAATAGAAAGAGAGCTCCGGCAACGTCTTGGCCAAGAACTTTTAATTGATTTTCGAGAGCTTACGAAAACCAAAACCGACTCAAACTCGGACCCAGGCTCTTAACTGGCTGGGGCCATAAATTGTATCAGCGCAGCAATTTAGAGCCATTCCCCGCTTTTTTTATGTGCTCTGGTCCACATACCAGCCATGCAGCCCAGCTCTGCTCCACTTCATGTGTGCTCTGTGGTCAGCAGCAGCTGTAGGAGCAGCCGCCTTGTTGAGTAATCTCTCATGCCTTCTCTCAGGTTTCTTCTTACAAACTGACCCACATTCCAGGCAGTGGCTAATTTAAGTGTTTCCTGGCATCGCAGTTATAGTTTACGTTAGTTTACACAGCTCCTGCACTTTGCTGCCAAAACAAAACATTCTCAAGTGTTGTTCTAGAGAGTCGCATCAGTAGCAGCAGCAGCAGCAGCAGCAGCAGCAGCAGCAGCAGCAGCAGCAGCAGCAGCAGCAACAGCAGCAACAGCAACAACAATGCCAGCAGAAGCAGCAGAAGACAAGCAGCAGCTATTAAGAGAGAAATATTCGACACGGACATTGTGGTATTCCAAAGAAATTTGAGTGTACAATCCGCACGCTCAAAAATTTGTCAACTTTTTTTTTTTTTTTTTTCATTTATGAAAAAAAAAAATGTAAAAAGTTTACGCTGCATCAAAGTTGTCTATTAAGGGGTAAAGTCTTGTGAATTATAAGTGAATTGAGTCGAATTCTGTTTTAAATAATATTTTCTTATTGTTTGGCTAAAGCATTTGCAGTTACTGCATTTAAAGAACTAGACTTATATAAAAAAATTATAGTTAAAAAAAAAGTCCAATATTATTAAAGATGAGATAGAAAATTATTTGCATCGATAGAAAAAATTTAACAATTCGCAGAATACCCTGAATGTGATGCATCAACCGTTCTGCTTTAAATACATGTCAGTTGAAAAACTCTGGGCAGACCGCGTCCATTACTTGGTTAAGAAGTCTTGGCTGCCGTGCAGCATGTGCGTTGTTGTTCCGCCAGGTGGCGCTGATGCGACTGTAACAGCTCCTAATTCATGCGATGTGCATGCACAAAGTGAGCGGGATGGATGTAAGAGATTGCAAGGCTAGTGTGTGTGGGCGAGAGAGAGAGAGAGAGAGGGAGAATCTTGTCTAAATGCTGCTGCACCTGCAGGTGCTGCATCATGGGGCGAGGCAGTTCAAGCGGCACGTGTAAAGATTATTTTTCTACTTTGCTTCTTCAGGCATTGTCTTGGAAAATTAACCGCACCAGCGGCAGCCGGCAAGACAAGTTCGCCCAGCCCCACATATGGGGCAAGTTTAAACAAAGACTCGACAGCGCCTGAACAGCGCTGGCAACAGCCTGATATGCAGATCCTGTGGCTCTCTTCCAGGCGTCGCCACGCTGCCTTTTGTGCGACCAACATATTTATTGATATGACGCTGATATGACAATGCATACGTGGAAGCCTCAGCAAGTGGCTTCGGGAGGGGCACTCAATAATCCCCATTGTGCGCGAGTGTGTGTGGGGCTTAAGTAATTTTGCTGGCTGTCATGCAAGTGCAGAGCAAACACTCTCGCTGTGCTTGCCCCACAGCATGCATGCCTTCAACCTCTCCCGCCTCTCCCGCCTCTCCCACTCGCATGAATATTAATGTAAAATGCACACACGGTTAGCTTCATTTTTCTATGGAACATTAAAAAATAGAGGGAGCAGCGTTCCATATGAGTTAGTGCCTACAATAGGGAGCAACAGCACCAACCGGTTGTCATTCCCATTGGCTGGGGAGGGGGCGGCGCTGAAGCTGCCACGCACTCTTGTGCTTGTCAAAAGTTTTCCCATTGCAATGCTGCCGTTGTTGTTGCTCTTCTGGCATGATGCGTAAAATGTTTGGAGTTAGGTGAGAAAATGGAGGAACATTGAGCTGCTCACGAGGCATGGGAGCATGAGACAAGGCAAAGTAAATGCTATTTCGTAGACTTCAATAACCAGAGTTTATAAGTACCCAGGCGAAGATGCCGTAGCTGGCACTAGCGACAACGTCAACAAGTACAATGGGAAGATAATGATGAAATTCCTCAGCATTCCCGGCTCGGAAAATAATTATAGTGCACGCTATGCAGGGACATTTTATTAAATTGGAGTGGAAATAGCTCAAGTCCAGTTTTATTTCTATTCTCTGTAGTTTAAAGACTGCTCAAGCTCAGCTCTCTCTCTCTCTCTCTCTCTCTCTCTCTCTCTCTCTGGCACTTTTTGCTGCTGAAATTTATTTGTGTGCCACATTCCGTTGATTGGTTGTCGTTGCCTAGAGATAGAGATGCGAGGCGTGGGCCAGGGGAAGGTGATATGTCATCTCCGCTCGAGTGCCACGCCCAAAATGTTGCTTCCTTTCCGCTGCTATTGCATTGCCTGGGGCTTCAGATTTTAATAAACGCGGCGCCGTAAAAGTTTTAATTAAGCGATGCGTCTTCAGCCTGAGTCGGATGGCAAGCGACTTGGACGCCATGAAACTGCGCACTGAGCTTATCATCTGGGCTATCTTTATCTCTGGCCTGGCTTGGCGAAGCCCTTAAAGAAAAGCCACAGCCAGAGCCACAGCCAGTTGGCCAACTAGCGACTTGACTTGGCAGTAGGTCACTGGGTTTTCACTTTGCTTTATGGCCAGCGACGTTTGCTTATCAGCGCTAAGCTGAACTCGATTTTGAAAACGTTTTACTCATTTTTCAATAAGTGGCCGAACAGGCAGCCAGGCAGTCAGGCAGCCAGCCAGCCAGCAACAACAATAAAAACCCCAGCGACTACACGACAACAAATCGCTGCGGCAAAACTTGTTCGTGGCGTGGCAGCGACGCCGACGTTGCTTTCACTTGGGGCAGTCGCACTTGACAGTGCGACAATAACAACAGCAACAAGAGCAGCGGCAATTGTTGCGGTTGTTTGCCATAGCCATTGGCTGTTGGCCATGCTGATTGTCATGGCTAAAGAGCCAACAGCAACAGCAACAGCAAAGCAACAGCAACAAAGCAATGCCAATGCGAATGGAAAGTTGAGGATGGGCACGTAAGCAGCGCGAATACCCTGCCAACAGCTTTAGAGCTTTGCTTACAGAGAGCAGATAAGAGAAACCCTATCATGTTCTCTTCTGTTCTCAGTGTTCTGCATCGTCTTAGCTCGGAAATGATTTCGGTTTCTTCGAATTTGATTTGCAGTTGAGACAGCAGCGTGGAAACGTGAGCGGCAACTCAGTGTTGCACATTACATTTGACTCTGCACGTTTGCAACATTGGCAGCAGAGTCGCTGTACCACTGCAATACACTCACTGTTGTCTGTCTATACCTGCCACTGCGGTGGCTGCGGCGGCGGCAGCGGCGTCAAACGGCGCCTGCAGCTGTCCAAAAAGCATTGTTGCTGCTGCCGCTGCTGCTGCTGCTGCTGCAGCTGCTGCTGCTGTTGTTGTGTGTCAAGTGCCAACAAAGTGGACATGTGGACACAGCCCAGCGGCAACTTTGAGGCACGGTTCAAAAACATGTTTACACACACTCACACACACACACACACACACACATTGTGTCTGCAATTATTTGGCTGCTTTCTTTGATGATGGCTTATTGACCAGGCGAGTTGGCAGTGGCTCGGCCAGTGGCCAGCCAGTTGGCTTTGCTCGATAAATATGTAATTTACAAGTCATGGAAAAGAAAGTGTTGTACTTGGCCAGCAAATTGGGTTAACCGCAAAAGTAAAAGTTCTGTGGCCACCGAATTGAAGTCTTCTCTTTATGCATTTCATGTGTTGCAGAGACGAACCAATAATGAAATTCGTGATTTTGCTGTGCGTACTGAGTGCGCTGCTGCTGCAGATTGAGGCGTCGCCGGTGCAGCTGCATGCGAGGAGCGAGCGGGCCGTGTCCCGCCAGCAGGCGGTCAACAACGAGGTGGCACCGGCTGCTTCGCCAGCCAGCGACGACGACGACGACGACGATGAGGACGACGATGATGATGAGCCGGATCTGGGAGACTTAGTGGATGATGATGATGGTAGGTACCCCAAACGATTGTACACCCACACACACACCCACCCACACACCCACACATACACACACACACACAAACAGACACACACTGATCTATAAGCAAGCACCCGAGCACCCGAGCACCTGAGCACCATGCACCACCAGCAGCACCACTGAGCCCAGAAACTGCGTACGCAGCGGCAACGGCAACCACAAAGAGGCACTCAACGAGCAACCACCACTCGCCACTCGCAACTTGCAACTCGCAACCACGATCTTTGCATATTTGTGTGATGTTATTAACGAATATCTTGTGCTCTCCTCTCCTTGGGTAACACAGTTATTTTGCTTTCGGGGTTTACAGATGATGACGACGAGGAGGACGACGACGACGAGGAGGAAGATGACACGCCCCAGGGCCAGGCAGCGCCAGCAGCCACCGCCGGCGACGACGACGACGAAGAGGATGACGACGATGATGACTACCTGGATAGGCTCTTCGATGACATTCTGGGCGGTAAGGCGGAAGAGGTGCAGTTGCGACGGGCCAGAATACTTATTTATTCTTTTGCAGATGATGACGACGAGGACGATGATGACGACGTGGTGCCCGCTGCCAGTGCGCAGCAGAGCCCTGTTGCCGCTACGCCCGCCCAGCCCCTCGAAGAAGTGGCGCCCGCCGCCTCCGCCGGCTCGCTGAGCTCGGGCATTGCCGATGGCGCCGACCTGCCCGTGGAGAGTGGCAATGCTGCCGAGCCTATTGCATCTGGCAACGCTGTCGAGGACGTGGCTGCCGCTGTGGCGCCCGCCCAGACATCGAGCAACAGCAACAACGAAGGTGAACTAAATGTTTTTTACGATGAAGATGCACTTGTAGACGGTAGTAGTGGTAGCACAACTAGTTTAAGTAGCACAAATGCAATTGACCAACAAAAACAAAACATAATACAAATACAACAACAACAACAACAACAACAACAAATACAACAACAAATACAACAACTGCCACAACAGCAACATGCGACACATCAAACAGTAACAGCAAATCAAGCATCATCACAACAGCATATTACAACAACAATCACAACAACATCAACAAAGAACACTCTTAAGAATAACAATAACAATAATCTAGTTGTCAGCACCGCTCCGGCGCAGTCGGCGGTGGGCGCTGTGGGCGTGGCGGCGGGGCCGATAGCAGCGCCCGCTGCTGCTAATAACGGCGCCGGTGCAGCGTCTGATGACGAAGACGACGACGACGACGAGGACGATGAATATGATGGTGGTGATGATGATGATGATGATATTGATGATGGAGTCGATGAAATTACAGGTGCGCTGACAGGTGACGACGAGGAGGCTGATGACGACGACGACGACGACGACGATGATGATATTATTGGCGACGACGTCATCGAGGCCAGACGCGAAGCACGTGAGTCCAAGTCAACAGCAGCAACAAAAACAGCCAAAGCCAAAAAGTCAACCAGTGTTGCCAAGAAGTCCAAAAAAGAGCTGAAGCATTAAGAACAACCGAAAACAATCAACAACAACAACAACAACAACAACAACTGCCACAACGACTCAAACAACGACAGCCCAAACAGGAACTGCCAATGACAGGGACCACATTGAAATGACTTACTACGTTGCAGGGCATTTGGGTAGGACACACTCAAGTCTCCTGGACATTGCATACCTCTTTGCCTGCACTGACTATCCCCCATACCCAATGCCCAAACAAAAAAAAAAAAGCAAACAGCAAATCAACCAACCACTGAGATGCAACAACCTATTTCTAATTTATTTATTTATTTATTTTTGAGTCTTAGTTCAAATGCAAAGAAATCTCTAGTTTACACAAAGCAAAACAAAACTAAACTAAACAAAAATTGCATATTAAAGTAATCGAATGTCTATACAATATACTCGACACGAGTTGATTGAGAGTTTGGTGCTAGTCAAACTATCTGCAAAATGACAACGAAGAGCACAACAACAGCAACAGCAATAGCAACAGCAACAACCACAAAAAAGAAGCAAACTTTTAAGCTGCACGCACTTGCAACACCCCAGACCTCACATTCACTGTTCCACACACTTGTTTCGTTTATATTCCAAGTTATTTACGCACGGACTGTTTCACATGACCACCAAGATCACAACAGCAACAACAGCAACAACAACAACAGCAACAGCAACAAACCGCACAGCAACAAAATGTTTAATGCCGAAGCACAAATTGTTGAAATTATGTTCTGAGCAATGAAAAAAACAAAAAATGCAAAAGCAAAAAGTTAAAAGTTAAAAGTGAAAAGTGAAAAGCGCGCGCGATGGTATGCAACAAATATGGCTGAGCTGAATGGCGAGCCGCCATTTTGGCAGGCATGTTTGCCGGCATTCGCGTCGCACGCACTCACTCACGCTCACACCCACACCCACACACACACACACACTCTCTCTCCCTCACACACACACACACACACACAAATAGCTAAATTGATGTATGTAAAGCAACAGCAGAAGGAGAACAACAGCAACAACAACTGTTCACATAGTGTAATTTATTGATAATAATTTTAATTTTTTTTCTCGCTTCACGTTTACTTTGTTATTAATTTTACTGTTCATCACGAATTATTGGAGGCATTATCAATGCATCTTCATAATGCACATGTATCGAGAGTCCTTTATATATACTTTACTATCTACTTTATGTGTACTGCTCTATCCCTGTCTCTGTCTCTGTCTCTGTCGCTCACTTTCCCTTTCACTCACGCTTTCACACATTTGGCTTACAATTGACATCAAAGATTAATCGCTGACTATTTTCGTTTTTGGCTTTTTTCTGGCTCGCATAACTTTCCGTAAACGTAAATAACGCAAATTGTAAAAATCAAAATAGTAAAAGCAAACGACAAAAACCAAAACCAAAACTGAAACAAAAACAAAAACAAAAACAAAAACAAAATTAAAATTAAACCAACTGTAAATTGTAGCTGAAAGTTGAACGCTTGAAAGGCAGCGCACGATTTGCCAGATTTTTCCCATAAATGAAAAGTCATAAATGACGTCATTTCCATCTACATTTTCATTGCACAAACTGTTAAGCTTTGCGTTTTAGGTTCATTAATTTTGTAATTTATTATTTATTTATTTATTTATTTATTTATTATATATTGTAAAAAACACAAACAAGACAAGACAAAACAAAACAAAACAAAACAAAACAAGTAAAGCTGCACACGCATATAAACACAAGAGATTTGCTTAAATAAATTTTTAATTAAATTTGTGTACAACTTTCTGACAAATCAATTGAAAAAACTAAAAAAAAATCTGAATTTGTGTTTTATTTATAAAGTGTCCGTCCAACACTTTCAAGCGTCACGATTTGCATACTGGTCAAGGTATTTGTAACACTTTGTCTACACTCTCTCTCCCTCTCTCTCTCTCTCTCTCTTTCTCTTTCTCTCCCTTTCACTCTCATTATTAGCAGCATTAGCTATGACTCCCAGTTATCCATTTAATTAAGTATCGCACACATGACACATGTACATAATTTTTATCCTCTTTGTGGCTGGGCAGAAGTCTCTCATAATATTATAATTTCGCACCACACGCACACACACACAACTGCACTCATACTTAAATATAGGTACTTGCGGCACTGGGTGTTCTATAAAAACGACTATTACATCTATTTTAAATATGTCAAACGTATACTGGGCGCAATGAACTTAAGCAGAGCTTTGCCTTAATTGACTACAGCTAAAGGACAAAGTTGATGCTAAGCGATTCAGCTGAACAGGGACTCGCCCGACAGCATGTCTGATACGCGCACCTTTTTGCATTACAGCACATAATGATGGGGGATAAAAAAAAAGAGAAAGAGAAGGAGAGACAGACAGAAAGAGAACCAGAAGCAACTCACCCACAATCACTTGTAAAATATTTTCAAAATATGTAACGATACGTAGCGATTGTATTTGCCAGGGGCATGATAGGAAAAACCCACTGAAAAGCCATTCAATGGATATTAATTAGGGGATTACATTGAAAATATTAAATACATTTCATTTCTATAGGTATGTGGCACTCATTGTGGTAAAATTTCATAAATTTCTATTGTTTGGGAGACTCGTGTATTCGAATTCGAATTAAATACATTTTGTATATTTGGAAGACTCACTCAGCAATTAATAAGCGGATTTACATAAGGCTTATTTTATTTTGATTGATAAAAAAAGCAAGTGTGAAATGTTTAGCTTACTGGGCAGATTTGAGTATCGAAATTTAGTTAACACAGCACTAACAATTGCCTGTTGCCTGTTCTGTAAATAATTAGAGACAAAGCTTATTTAATAATTTAGGGCTTTGGTGTTTAGGTCCCATAAATGTTCTTTATATAAGCTTTTGGGTGCGCTGCTTTAATGCTTTTCTTTGGTCATTGCTTACTAATCTGAGCCTGTTTCCCTGTTCCACACACCCGCTCAGACACGCACTGTGTGTGGCTGGCAATTTCTGAGCGAGCCTGCACCAGTTGACACATCTGCAATTGGAAGCACACTCCAAACTCCTCACTCCCCTAGCGCACTGCAGAGCAAACCACACAGGGCCAAATAGCCTCAAATTTTGCCTCATACACAAACGAACACACAAAACCACAAATGAACCTTTAAGCGAGTGAGAGCTTATTAACGTGACGTCTTCTATGGTGCGGGGCAGGTGATCTGAAAAACAACGTGATCGACATGTCGACGGATGCATTCCAAGCGCGCCATAATCATTTCATTGACGCCATATTCTCTCGCATCAACCGCATTGTCGCTGACAATTATGATCCGTTTGTTGTGCGATTGGCTGGGCGCTCGGCCACGCCAGCTTATGGAAGTGCCGCTGTGAAGACCACAACGAAAAGCAAAGGAAGCGCCAACCATAAGGCAACAACCCACAAGAAACTGTAAGTGGCAAAGGGCAGCACCTGAATAAGTATCAGTAAATATGGCTTAGAGTCAAAGTAGAAGTAGCCTAGTTGACGTGACCATGTTGAAAGCTTATATCTTAAAAGTAATCAACTAGTTTGTCTGATATCGAAAGATATCTGCAGCTGACACTTGACTGCAGCTCGCGTACTTTGTGAGGCTATGAAGCTGCCAGCAAATGGAGCTGACAGCTCATTCAGAGTCAGAGTCCGAGGCAGAGTCAAAGTCAAATTATGCAAATTTGTCAATCTATCCGACTTGCAGCAAGCACACCAGATCGGAGCCGCGCATGGCCAGCAGCACGGAGTCTGTCAAATTGCAGCAGCAATTGACGCAATTACAGACAGAGCTGGGCCTCAAAGCCGCCGAGCAGCGAGCGGCGGAGGACCAGAGGCAACAGGCCGTGGCATCCGGCTCTGGCAAAGCGGAAACTCGCACAGTGTTCAATGGGGAGCAGGCGGTGAGCAAAGCCAGCCCAAAGAAATCCTCAGCTGGACAGCAGCAGACGACGCATAAACACAGCACGAAGAAGACGTCGGCTGCGGCGGCACAGAAGGCGGGCAGCGGCAGCTACAATCAGCCAGCGGGTGTGGGCGCCACTAAGGCCGGCGCGGAAGTGGAGAAGTTGCAAAAAGCAGAGGGCAGTCTGTCCGGTCTGGCGTCGCTGAAACGTGTGGGCAATGTGAAGGTGATCAGCGATGCGGAAGGACGCAATTCGACCATTAAGGCCAGATTTACGCTGGGCCCATTGACTCTGCGCGTCGAGAAGTCCTTCAAGCGGGGCAGCGTGCGCAACGTGAAAAGCGCAACGGCCAGGACAAACGAGATGATCGGCCGCATCAAGTTCAGTGTGCTGGATGATCGGGCCACCCTGATGTCAATCAAGGTGCAGCAGCCCAAACAGGTAAGCCAGTCATCGCCAACACCCTCTGCGCCTCGGCTCGGTGCTTTGAGCAATTAGCTTTAATTCTTTGTTGCTCCCCATTTCCCTTTATGTGCAGGTGGAGGTGGAGAGCAAGGACAATCACGACAGAACCCGCGAATTTGTCTGGCGTCGCACACCCAAAATTGCCAAATTGGTCAACGAGAAGCTTAAATTGGCAGCCGAGTCCCTCTTCACGCCGCAGGGCGTTGAGGTTGTCCGACTCTAAAGCCGTCAGGGCGTCACCTACTTTCGCACAGCCAGATTAATATAGTCTAATCTAACCTAAGTGTAATGCGTAATTTATTTATTTAATTTATTTGCTTTCACTACATCATAATTTATTTATTTATTTCAATTTACTATGGATTTTATTTCAAATAAATTCGAAAGAAATTTTTCTTAAAAGAAGAATTATTTTTTAAATTTTTAAACAACAATAAAAACAAGATTGTCGAGACGCTCTACTAGGATATACCCTGAACCCTCCGTAGATCCGCTATTCCATAATACGTTTTCTTTAAAATAAATTCGGAAAAAAATGTTGTTAAAAGAAAAACAATTTTTTAAATTTTGAAAGAAAACCAAGTAAGAGTGCTCCAGTTGAGACTGCTCGAGCCCTTCGTTCTTGTCTTACATTTATTTAAATTTATTTAAAATAAATTCGGAGGAAAGTTTTCAGATAGATAAAACAATTTTTCTAAATTTATCGGTAATAAGGAAATATACATTTATCGATAATAAACAAACAAATTAGTACTGCGTGTGGTATACACGAGTATCCATGTCAAATTTGACATCTCTAGCCAGAGGTAGTACATATGGATTTTATTTAAAATAAATTCGGAGGAAAGTTTTCAGATAGATAAAACAATTTTTCTAAATTTATCGGTAATAAGGAAATATACATTTATCGATAATAAACAAACAAATTAGTACTGCGTGTGGTATACACGAGTATCCATGTCAAATTTGACATCTCTAGCCAGAGGTAGCTCATCATAAATTTATATGCTCTGCCTGTGATATGCATTCCAACAAAAACATTATATGCTGATTTCCCATTTTCAATGGGTTCAGGGTATAAAAAGAGCAAGTAACATAATATTTTAGTTACACATCTCGTAATATGTCCATCATAATAAGGAAATAAGTATTTTTAAAAATTTCAATCTTTATTTTTCATCGTTATCTGAAACAAAATTTGTTCAAGTCGTAGAAATCGATGGTTCTCTCTCTCTCTCACTCTCCCTCTTCCCTTTCTCTTAATATCTATATAACTCTATCTCTATCTCTATCTCTATCTCTATCTCTATCTCTATCTCTATCTCTATCTCTATCTCTATCTCTATCTCTATCTCTATCTCTATCTCTATCTCTATCTCTATCTCTATCTTTATCTCTATCTCTTTCTCGATCTATCCCTCTTTATTTATTTTTCTTCGATCCATATGCTGCTGCCTATTGAGAAAATGTTAATATTGCTAATGGATACAAGACATTTACAAGACTTCGATTGCAATTTGTGCCCCCTTGACTTAGTTTAACCGAAAATATATGATTACAGCTTTTGTGAATGTTGGGAATTTCCACAAGGGGTGTGTCAATTGGTCGCTCCAGGTGCATTTCAGTTGGGTGCAAACATCCAATATAGCTAAGAGTGTCCGTATCGGGTCACTTAAGGTTTTCATTAATGCTGCAGGTGGGTCAGAAATGTGTTGCAGCTACCCTGCGCGTCTGAAAGCCTGATAGAGTAAATATGAGTGCGTATTTTGTGTGTTGCATCTAAGGCGGAAGGACATGCAATTTGTTGTTGTTTGCCTTTGTTGGTGTGCGTCCCACGTCGCATGCAGTCCTTATTGCTGGCTGTCGCCCCGTTTGCCCCCTGTCAGAGCCCCACAGCAAACTGCTGCACTCTTTGTCGCCATCGTACATGCTGTTTGTTTTGTCCTGTCTGACGGTCGTTGTTGTTCTTTGTTGCACCTAAATTGACAACAATATCGTTTCATTTGCTCAGTGAAGTGAACTCATCAGTGCCGAGATCCACCCCACAGCTATGCCCCGTCAGCCCTTTTATCATCTCCACTCGCATATAGGACACGCATTGGCACTTCATTTTTTGCCATCTGCTGCTGCTGTTGGCAGTGAGCTCCCATTTGGCAGCTTGATTATGTTGACTGGTATTAGCTGGCAGGAAGTGAGGACAATCTGTGGATGTGCTTGAATTTAATCTTAACTTTAGATACTTTTACATTGTATTGCGTAATGCAATTGTTGCTCAGCTATGCCACACGCACATCTCAGCAACAAATTAAACCAATTCAATTGGTCAGCGGAGCAGAAAAGAGGAAAGGGTCTCTGCCTCTGCCAAAACTCATTTGCACAGTTGCCTGTCAGAGCGAAAAATACGTAAATTTGTAGTAACTAAATTTCTTCAGAATTCATTTGCATTTTGGAATTACTTCGTCGGTTTTCCAGTTGCAGTTCCTGGCCCTGCAACAGTAACAATAGAGACAAAGCAACTCACTGCCCTAAAACTCTGTTAGAAAATTAAATTCCTTGCTCAAACTGATTGCATTACTCGGAGGGGGAGGTTCCAATGTCCAATTTATTTGAGGAGACTAAAAGTGAATTCATAAATCATAATATGGCAATGCCAAATGCTCTTTGGAGAGTCTTGTCATACGTTCAATATGCCAAGAAATCAGCTTCAATATATAAACATTTTTTTCTCACTTGTGCATGGGTATTAGATTACATAATATTGTAAATGAAATTGCAAGCGAAAAGTTTCTATTTATTCTCGTGAAAGTCTGAACATAAAGATCAACTGCAGTTCGGCTTGCCATGCGTCTTGCCACAACTTCCTGCAAAAGATATTCAAAATGTCGAAACTAAAATCCAAACTATTTAGTTGGTGGTGCTTTGAAAAGTTGAATACCTTTAAGACGTGCCACATGCTGTTCATTATATTGAGATGCCACACGATAATACATGGCTGAAAGTTAGGGCGAGCATTATTATATTGTAGTTAAAGTTAGCAAGAAAGTCAAATATTCGGCTTGCCAGAGGCAACTTGGCAGCTTGACAGCTAGCTGGTCAAGGTCAAGGAGCATTGAAATTAATCAACTTGTTTTATTAGCTGCCTAAGCTGAGAATGAGCTTCACCTGCTGTCAGGACAAAGCACTCTGATCGGGTGCGTCCTCGTGACTTGCCACAAATGCGACGTCTAATTGCCATATTATCAACACTAGCGACAGCAACAACAAAGGCACAGTGACAACCGCAACAAGCAATGACTATTGTGGGCAACAGTAAGTTGGTAAGTTGGGTGTCAGGCGGCTGTAAATCGGGTCGGAATTTAAGCACTTGCGCTTTTTACCAACTTAATTTACGCTAATTACTGATTTTCGCCACAGCCATAGCGCTGCCGCTGTATTTGCCCAGCTCGCAGCCATCCCAAGAGATAAAGCTGAAGGCAAGTGTATATATACCCAAATATATGCATGCAGATGCCCAGATATGGCTAGGAGCATCGTCAGCCTCCGTGCTTATTGCCCATCTGCAGCAGGTTTCCGAATGCCATGTGAATTTATATTGTCATTAGCTCTTTCCATGCAAAGTCGCAACGTAAATTTCATTAAAATTCTTTGAATTCGCCGCTAAAGAGAAACGCACTGAGAGCACGCTACACTCATGCGCTCTCCATTCCACGTTCTCTTTATGTTTTCTTAGCACTGACCTGAAGTTTTCTTAGTGCCGATGCTGTTGTCTGAGTCCGCCAGTTGCCACTTAATGTCCATGAGATTGCTGATGCGGCTGCCAAATGGAGAACAACTAAGGCATAAATTCTTTTGAAGATAATAAATTATAAGATAAAAATTATTAATATTTTTTATAAATTGCTATTAGTATTTTGATTTTACGAAAAATAACTTTCAATTTAATTATTTTAAAATTATATCGGACATTTTATTGGGTTAAGTTTAGATATTATACAGTAGTAATTTCCTTTGAATAGTATATATAGTAATAATCTTTTCTTCTTAGACAAATAGAATGCATAAAAGGAAAATTTATTTTCAACAACAATAAAATGAACATCAGATGGAATTGAAATATAATTATTAATATTATGGTTTGTATTAAATTGTATTAAAGATTCAGGTCATGATAAAGGGTAAAATCTCTGTATCCATTTATAATTGAATTTAGATGCAATGCTTCAAGACTGCATAACGCAGAGCCAGATCGGTGAACATATGTCGCTCATTTGGCGCTAAGAGATATGGTGTTTTGTTAATCAGCCATCGCATTTGTTGCGAGTTACGGTTTCTTACAATATAGTTGCGACTACCAATCAGTGAATGATTGAGTGTTTCGGAGGCCAAGGGGAGATTAATATAAAGTGTGTAATTTACAGATATTTTACATTCTTTAATTTAAAACAAATATATTAGTTTATAGTTATTATACATTTTTATGTTAAATTTGTATTTAATTTAAATTAAATTAAATATTTTGCAGCTATTTTACATTTTTATTTAATGTGATAAATATATGAAATTATTGTTGCAAGCAAAACCTCACGTCTTTAAATAAAAACTTTTGTATTTTCATTCCAATTTATTTTTCGTCTTCTATTAGGTTTTCAATTAATATACATATTATAATTATATATACTTAGACATAGTAAAATATGCACTAAAGTAATTAAAAAAATTAATTTAATTGAACATAAATAAATTTGTATAATCTGCATTATACTACAAATTGAATATGCATAAAACCACAATTGTGAACAATCTTTAGATTTCCATTTAAAACGATTTCAAACAATTTAACGGCCTCTCGCATAAAGAGCTCGAATTCGTAGAGGCGAAGAGCAATTGGTCGTGTTGAAGAGAAACAGACTGCGGCGAATTGACAGCACTGGTTGGCGTTCGGGTTGGTCCCACATCGTCGGCGACAAAGACAGAACTGCCGATGCCAACGAGACACGAAGACGAAGCAACAACAACCGACAACAACACGAGGCTTCATCCTGATAATGGAGGAGGCTAAGACCCGTCCGGTGCTGGCTGGCAAGTGCAAGGCCCAAAATAAGTTTCTGTTTCAGTTTGTGTGCGACTGCGACAGTGAACACATGCGATATAGGCGCAGCGGGTTACGCTCGCGAATCAGAGTCCCAAGTCGGATCCAAGTTCAGTTTCGATAACAAAAACAAGTTGATATAAATCGAGTTTTGGAAAACGTGAGACGCGCAAGTATCTGCACCGACGCCAGTGTGTGAAATTGTGTGTGCCTGTGTGAGTGTGAACGTGTCTGGATAAGAAAAGCTGAGGCCAACATCTTAAGAACGACTCAAAAAAAGCCAAAGTCGTAAATTTTGAACGTGTGAAAACGCAGGAAAAGCCTCATTGGCTCATTGCCGGCTTGGCAGGAGAAGAAATTGAAAGCCCCATTGTTGTTGCCATTGTTGTTGGCCATGTTGCTGGAATTGTTGTTACTGCCGTTAGCTTATGTCTTTTAGGGCAGTTTACTAAAGCGCGCGACGCACGCGAATATTTTATGATATCGTTTCGAATTATATGCGATTTTTTTTTCGGTGCCCGCCTCGTGTTCGCAACTTGTTAGCAGTGGCAGGCGACAAAAGACGAAACTAATAAAATAAAAGCACCAAAACGCACACACAACAAATAAAAATGTGTTTACGCCTACACAACGAGTCGGTGCCCTATGCGCTGCCGGCGCACTCGCGCCCCTCCGCAGCAGTCGGTCTCATTAGCAGTCAGCAAATTAAGTTGTTTTATATTTAGCTCAACATTTCCACAACGCCAAATAAATTAACAAACTAAAAACAGAACTCAATACCAGCAGCTCGCAGTGTACTAAATCGTCTTTGATCTTCAGCACACTCGATAAATGCAAAGCGCGTCAAAACAAATTGTGTACACAAATTTCCCCAGCGGCAATATTTTGTAATTCAATATTTCTCTAGCCTTCGGGCGGCGGGCGAGTGACAAAAATTAATAGAAAACACATAAAAAATTAACTTAAAAATGCCCCAAACAATGTCTCTTAGTGGCGTAGATGTCAGCTAGCAGATCGCCAGCGAGCGCACAGTGCGTATGCGCATTGCGTAAACGAATTTGTTACACATACGTCATGTTGTCCCATAGACAGCAGCCAACGGACAACAACTGTAGCTGCTTTTGTTCGCCAAAAAAGTTTACTCTTGATTGCTGCACTAAGTAGTTGAAGACAGGCGAGAAAAGTTTTGCGGAGTTCTTAAAAATACGAGGACACATCAGCAAAAGTGGCGACAAAGAAACAAAAACCCAAGTGCCAAGTTCCATTTTGTTGTTTTATCGGGACTCAAGCAGTCGCGAACACAGAAGTCAGAAACAGCAAAAAATTGGGACAATCCTTTCAATGGAAAACACTTAAGACTTTTCAAGGCTCCACATAAAGCTGAAAGTGAAGACGAAAAGAAAATTTTGCAATTCAATCAGTAAATATACATAAATCGAAATGCTTAATACTCGCATAAATATTTTATTTCTATTCAAATGTCACTCGAAACGGAGCTCGTTTTATTTCCAGAAATGAAATTTCCAAAGGCTTGAATAAATAATGCTTGACTATTGCTGATCTTTTGCATCATTTCTCCTTGGCTTACAGCTTATTTTTTTCTATCTCTCGGCTGACCCATAACCATTAGGCTGAATACAAGGAAAATCTGGGCAAATTGTTTTCAATTTAGCTAAACAGGCAGACAAACTGGAAACTAACCAAAACGCAGCAGACGTAGCTGTTGTATCAATAAAATATTCATGAACAATGAGCAGCAGTGTCGCACGGGGAATCACTGTATAGTGGCAATGCGGAAATGGCCAAACGCATGGGGGAGCCCAATGAAGGGCGAATCATCTAATCACGGATACTAAGCATAATGGTAGCCGTCGCCAAAGGGCTTGGGAAGACGTTCGAGAGCTGAACAACAAACTGCAGACGTTTACAATTATACAAACAGACACAATTTGCGGGGGCAGCAGCAGAGAGAGAGAGAGAGAGAGAGAGTGGAGAGCGATGGAAAGTACGACAAGTGGACTTCACTTGAGCTTTCCCAGCCTTAGGCAACAATTACCAAGCCACATGCGCTCACACACACTAGACACATGTATATATATCTGTACATATATATATATATATATATATATACATATATATGTATATATATATATATATATAAATACATACATATATAAAACAACAACACAAAGAAGTTGAGTGCGTTAACACTTTTGAGTGGCAGAGGAGCGACGGCGTTGTCCTGTGCCTTTCAGCCAGCCTGCTGCCTGGTCCCGTCTCTAATTCCATTACGGAAGCAACAGTGACAAGTGGCCCCCACAGGGCACGGGGCTGGCTAAGCTGGCTAAGAGGCTTCTGCTGCTGATTGAAGTCTAGCATAGGACAGCATCAGCTGCTGTCAGTCATTGTACCTTCGAGTTGGCCCCCAGTCCACCTGGTCCCATCCCACCTGTAGTTTGTAATTAGTTGAAGGTACTGTTGAAAATTTGCAACTAATTAGCTTTTAATTAATTTTGCACTTCACCCTTCAGTCGCTAAGTGCCGTGCGAAGAACTGAATGCCAACAATGGGATCAACAAATTACAAGTGAATCTCGAGCAGAGCTCAGGCAGAAGCCTCAGGGGCGAAAAGGTCAACTTGCCGCAGGTCAAATTGATTGATATCCAGACGACAGCATATGAATAAATTCGAAAATATGAGGATTGCGTATGGGGCCAAGGGTAGCCAAAGGTTGCCCACAGGGCGAGTCGACAGTTGTTGGGCTTCCATTTCGATTTCGAGACGTGACGAGCCCCCAGGTCAATCCAAATCCCCTTTTCGACCCAGACGCCCACGTGCAATAAAATATATACAAATATGTTTGTAAATATCTGTATACCTATCTTATAGGTTTTCATTTGATTCCTTTATTAGCGATCAGATTTATTTTCGGCTTTCCTCAGCAGACATGTGTGTCAGTCTCATTCATGAAATATGCACCACTACTAAAAGTTTTGATAATTATAGAGCTTCGAAGTGGATGCGTGCAGCGGGTCAATTGATTTTTATTTTAAAAGAGAGGTGTAAGACGACTCTGGATGAAGTTAGGCTGCGACAGCTCCAAGCTGGTTATGTTTATAAAATAGATTTGATACAAATTTAACCTGTTTACATACGAATAATAAGTGCTTTCTATTCTAGTTCAATGTGAAAACTATACAGCAACGCCTTTCTATTTTTAGAAGTTTAACAATAACAATAAAATATATATGAATGATTCATGCAGACAATCAATATAGACAAAGTCACAGATGCCAAGCCACAGCTTTTGTTGCATTTCTCTATTTTTAAGTTTTCAATCAGTAGATTTTATTGGGTGGAAATGCGTAAATGCGCCCAGACTAACAGCATTATAAAAACAATGATAAATTTAATCAATTTAAGTTCAGAGAGCTGACAAAATCAATTTACTTTGGCAAGGACGACAAAAAATGGCAAAAAGCAACAACAAAATGGCATAAATAAAAGACTAAAAAGGAAATGGAAAAACAAATAATGATATTTGGCCTAGGCAGCAACACACAGCAGCAACGACAACAACAACGACCAAGAACGAACGGGAAAAGGTTGAAACAAACAAACGTTAAAAGATTAAATTGTCTGCCGTTGGAATTAAGTGTTTTAAATGTCATTGCGAGTGTTTAATTCATGAGAGGTGACAGCGGCACCAGCAGAGCTGTAATTGTTGCTGTTGTCGCTGATGTTGGTGCTGTTGCTGCTGTTGTATGTGTGTATGGGTGTCTGCATCCGAATAATAGTATCATTTACAGTGAGAATGAAAAAAAGCGTAATGCAACTATAATATATATATAATAGTGCTGATATAAAAACTCTTGCAGCTAGCAAATTGTGAGTCGATAGCGGAAATTGAGGAAAAACTTGTGAAGAAGGCGAAAGTATCGGTGCAAGTGATACCAGCACTAAGCTGCGAAATAGTGAAAGGCAGAGAGAGAGAGAGAGAGACAGAGGAACAGAGAGACAGTTACAAACAGCGTGAAGCACACGGCACTGGACAAACCTACCAGTCAAAATGTTGACCCTTTCGACGCTGCTCTGCTGTATGATGGGTAAGTCATAAGTCCTGCCACACTTGAACACTTGAACCATAGCCATAGCCCCAGTTGCACACACAAACACACAAACACACACACGCACACTTACATATCGAATCCTGTTTAAGCATGCATAAGATTATCGGCGATTGCCGACTACAACGAACCCCACCAAGTTATTATTGTGGTTGCGGCCGCAATGGCAGCACCCACGGCGAATCCTTTAAAAAACATTTGTGGCCCAGGCTGCGAAAATCCTGATTTATGTCTGCCCGCTGCGCTGCACTGCGCTCTGCTGCGCTCCCATTCTCGCTGTCGTTGTCGTTGTCGTTGTCGTTGTCTTTGTTTTTGTTGTTGTCCTTGCCAACGACATGGCCAATGCCAACCGCAGCAGGGGCAGCGGAAGGCAAACAAAAAATGCGGTCGCTTCGCCTTAGTCCGCCCCGAGGATATCACATAACGGGAATGGAGAACGGGCGAGTCCTGCGCAGGGCTGGGGCTATCGCCGTTGCACTTTAAACTTTCAACTTTAAGCGACAAAACACAAATTGCTCTCTGCACATAATTATGCATAATTGAAAAGTATAATTATGTGCTCGACTCGGGCGCAGATTTTATGAGGCGCAGCTTCAAGCTCAATCAAGCATGCCGACAGAATAAACAACGGGCAACAATATCCGCAGGAGAGCCAACAAAAGGCGGCTAAGGCACAATATTTATGACCCTCTGCTCCTCTTAATTGCCATCAAATACAGCCCAGCAGCTCCAAGATGCTAAAACCAGGCCAACCCCAGCTATCCTGCACAAGCTTGCAAAACATTTTAAAGGTTGGCGCCTCCTTCATACAGCTTGCGTTATCTATATAAGCTGCTGGCGCAAAGCACGATTTGTGCTGTCAACAGAACACTGAACGAACGCTTATATAATCACTAAAATATTATTATCTAACACGTATTATCCCAACTCAAATTTATTTGTGAAATTTCATTTTTAATTTTTTAATGGCCCCTGGTGGTGTTTTTTTCTTATTTTCCTTTTCATATTTGTAGTGTGCAATTTTAGTAATTAATGTTTATTAATTACTAAAATAAAAGGGCCTCAAAGATATTTGATGGCCCTTTTATAAATATCTGACTGAAGTGTTTTTTTTTTTCTTTTTCATTGAATGTTGTCATATTTTTAGCCTATAAGGGAAGCTTATGAATAGATGTGAGTTTCACATTCAATTAGTAAAAATAAAATATGAAATATTGTGTGGTAAACAATATAATATTACAATAGAAAAACAAAGAAATTTACTAAGTAAAAAAAAAATACTAAATAAATATTGTAGAGGGTATTAAATAAAATGGAAATAATAAAAAATAAACATTAGTAATTATATCTCAACATTAGTAATTATTGTTTTATTTTTATTTCTTTTATATAACTCTACTCCAACAAGAACAAAAAATCGATTTTCAATAGTTCTTTTTATTCTAAAATAATACAAACGGTTTGTCATACTGTTAAGGCAAGCAGACCTTCAGGCTGCAGCCAAACATAACGGCCATTAAGACTACTCATCTATAGAATAGAACTTAATATATCAACATCAAACTGAACATATAAATAAACGAGTATCTGATATCAATTTGTATTTGATCGCTCATTAGGGATTACAGCCATGGCTCGCAGTCAAGCAGGTATTTTTGGGAGTTATATTCGAATACACACGGAGCTGCTATACATAGTTACAGTTGGTACACTTATACCGAGCAAATGCCGCCCAATGCTGCCCAATACTAGGAGTATAATTATGAGCAGACTGCGAAAGCAGCGATTAGTGGACTTGGGTTGAATTGGGTTTAAGGCAGCCGGAAACCGTCGTCTCCTCTGACAAGCACTGACACATTATGAAGGTTAGAAACACATTTTATACATAATGGGAAGCCCACGTGCGTCTATTAGATAATACAAACTGCTGGCACACAGAGACCAATAGTAGAGTGTTACTAAATCAACTCGGCTGATTAAAAATTGAATATATGATATTATATGACTGGAATATATGGCAATATTGGACTGTAATACATAGCAGAATGTGTGTGGAATATATGGCAATATATGACTGGAATATATGACAATATATGACTGGCATATATGGCAATAAATGACTGGAATATATGGCAATATATGACTGAAATATATGACTGGAATATATACGGAAAGATATAATAATATATGACTGGAATATGTGGCAATATATGATTGAAATATATGGCAATATATGACTGAAATATATGACTGGAATATATACCGAAAGATATAACAATATATGACTGAAATATATGGCAATATATGATTGAATATATGGCAATATATGACTGAAATATATGTCTGGAATATATATACAACGAAAGATATAACAATATATGACTGGAATATGTGGCAATATATGACTGAAATATACGGCAATATATGACTGAAAGATATGACATCGCAGTCTATTTCCATGGCTATGTTTTTACAGCTCGCAGAAAAGGTAGATTTATCGTGTCTTGCTTAGCTCTTAGTTATTCAGAAGTTAGCTTTGGCTTGCTTAGTATTTCCCTGCCTTAAACTTCGCTCATTTTGACGCCAGTTTTTGTTGAGTGGAGTCTTTTCTCTGTTGTCGCTCGCCATGTGTTTTTATTGCATTAATTTTTATGGTCGTTGGGTCGCGCTGCTGTTGCTGTGGCTGTTCTTCATGTTGCCGCTATGATTGTTGTTTCTGTTGCTGTTGCTGCTTTTGTTTTACTTTGCGTATGCCCCAAAGTAATAAAGTGAATTGGTTTTCTCAAATAATTTCCATTTTAAATCCAGTCAGCAAATCCGCACAAGCCAAGCCTCTGCCTCTGCCTCTGCCTCTGCCTGCTGCCTCTGCCGATCAGTCGCGCTGTGCAGCCATTCCCCTCGCAACGCTTCTTATAGATTGTTGTTGTTGTTGTTGTTGCTGTGCTGCCAAAAGTGGCTTCATTTTCTCGCATAAAATTGTTTCGTAAAGTTTGTTGAGATTTGTTTGGCGACAGCATTTGCAATTGTTTTTGTTTCCGGAGTTCTTTTAGTTTTTGTTGTTATTGTCGCTGTCGCGTTTTGGTTTTTTGGCGTTGAATACTATTTGCATTTGTGCCCAATGCGGCCGCTGCCGTCAATGTGAACAAGGACTCAAAATTTAATTGAAATTTAGTGTAAACAAAATGACAGCCTGTCGATTATCCTGCGCCGAATTCCAATCCGAACACCTACCGACGCGTCGCCCCAGTATGTCTAAGTCGATATTTCCGCGAAAGCCTTTCTCGCGCAAATCCTGTCAACTTGGCTTGGCTGTCAATTTGCCAAGCGCCTTTTGTATGTCAAAACTTGATACGAAACACGGCAAACATTTCACACATGTCACTGAGCCAGTGGAGTTGTTGCCGTGCGCCCTGTCAAGGATGTGCCCAGCCACGCCTACTACACCAGCCTGGCTGTCAAAAAAGCACCAACAACACTGAGCCCCTACACACACACACACACACACACACACACACACACACACACACACACCGCACACAACTTACTCCCCAAGTTGAAAAGTAAACTTCAATTGTTTACTTATTTGCCCTGCGCATATGGAAATGAAATGGCAAATAAGCGAATGAAAAGGAATGAAAAAATTACGTTGACTTTTCCAAATGTACATAAAGGACGTATAAACACATATATAAACAAGACTCCACACATAAGCATACAGGGTCGAAAGGCAACCGCTGCCGGCAATAGCGGTAAAAAAGAAATAAAATAACAACAAACTGATTTCGTATGACCCCTTCGCTGGCAATCCGTCTCTGTCACAAGGCAATCCTAATGCCAAGCAACAGCTGCTTGTGCGGCAGCGATTTGCTCTTCCTTCTCCACCAACCCAAGTCAAAGTATCCAATCGTTCAAATTCACAATGATCAGAATGGTTATATATTATATATTATACTTAAAAATCGGCAAAATACTGCCTAAAGTTGCTGAAGCCTGAATCCCCCTGCTCCTGCCTTACTTCATTTTAATTGCGGAGCATATTTAAATCTTAAAAGCCAATTGTCGCTGTGCACAGCCCATTTAACCAATGAATCGCTTTTGTTGCATTAGCGTTTGGGCTTCGTTTGTTCTATTTTCTATTTGTTTTCCTCCCTGTTTCATTTTGTTGGCAACAATTTTTTATGTCTGCGGGTGGCAGCTTTTTCAATTTCTCTGTGTATTTCTTTATTTTGCTTATCAAAAAGCATCGCATTGAAATAAACACAAAGAAGATATAAGCAGAGTAGCTAGAAAAAGGCAAAATAAAAGGGCATGAACAAATTGTTTACGGATGTGTTTGCGTCCTTCGTCTAATCTTTGTTGCTGCCTTCGCCACTGTTGCCATTGCAGAAAGGAAGTAAATGGAGGCAAAGACGCAACCCAAAAACGAAAAACCAAAAACGAAAAAGGATGTAACAAAAATTCATAACAAAGTACATTTCATGGCAGTGCGAGCAACTCGTTCATCCTGTTCGGTTTCGTTCGGCTGCCCGCTCTGTCTATCTGTGAATGTGTTTGTGGTTGTGTCCGCGCGTGTGTGTGTTTGTGTGTGTGCGTCGCTTTTTTATTGTGTGTTTGGCCAGAGAAGGAAATTCACTTGACTTTTTGGCTACAATAGTTTCAATTTTTTGCAGCTTCTGCTGTTTGTTGTTGCCATTATTTTTTGTGCTGCTGCCGAGGTTGGCTAAAGGCATAAATAAGCCAGGAGTCGGCTGCAGTTGTCGCTGCTTGGCAGCTTGAGTGCGTTTTGGCCATGGCCAGTAAACTAAGACGTGGCCAGTAGGCAGCCCACACACACACACACAAACACATACTCGCACACTCAGCCAAGACCTACACATGTACTTATTTATGGCAATTTGTCGTAAGTGCTCGGCCATCCATATTTATTAGAAATAAGAGCTTTTACTAAAATATAATATTTTCAAGCAATTCGCAGAAAGAGTGTTTCAGACAGGAGCGTCAGAATAACAGCTATAAGCTGACAGCTCAATCCAAAATATTCGACTCACTCGCAGACATAAATATGGAGAATATATATATTTATAGGCCAAATACCTAAGTACTTATTATCTATTATATTTATATATATATATATTATTTATTTAATATTGCACTACACTTATTTATATCACACTTGAAGCACTCGCTTCGGATCTAGACGTATTCAGTGACACGTTCGATACCAAATCAACTGGATGCCACAGAGCCAATTGTTGACATAATTGCAGCATAACAGGAGCATGTTGGGGCTCATGAGAGAACCACAACAACAGCAACGACAACAACATCAGGGCCAGGCCAAAACATAACGACCCTGGCTAGCTTTTATTATTCCGCTAAATTGATTTTGAATTTAGTTCAATGTTTATGGTCAAATGGTTGCGTTTTTGTGTCACCAGCCTTGGTGTGTGGTGTGGAAATAGCAGCAGAGTCTGATATGTGGATTTAAGCAGTACCAATGGCTGGGCAGAGCCATAGGCACTGCCCCTCCACCTTCACCTTGCGCTATCTATTTTGGGAACAGCTAGTGAGCTAGGTGCGGCTACATTTCTTGCTTTGTGTACCTTATAAATCATTTTTGCTTCAATGCCCAAGCGGGAGCTGGGCCGGAGTATGCCCTGGTAACTCCGAGGAGCGATAAGTCTCGGGGGCCGAAAATAAATACACTCACCTATGCCTATGTCTAAAGAATGCCCGGAACGAGGTAGAAATGAAAAGCGTTCGAGAGTAATCCCCAATCGATTTTCAGGCATATTCAATAATGGTTCGGCGGCCATTTTGTGATTTAAAGGCGTTTTTTGTGGTAACCTTTTTTTCCTCTTTGTTACACACTTTTTTTTATATTTTTATTTATTTTTTTGCATATTACTCATGCATATGCTTAGAATGCGGGCATGGGCCCAACGTAAGTGAGTTTATACATTTTTTATTTATTTCATATCCATTAAGTTCAAAGCGGAATGTGTCAGAGCAAGCGTCTAATGTATTGGCTGCTGCAGGGCGTTCGGGGAGGGAGTTTAGTGGAGCGTAGGGATGCGTTCCGACGTTCCGGCTTCCCAGCATGCCAGCTTGGCTTCTTTGGGCCTGGTCGGGCTGGGTGTGCGGTGAGGTCTTGTTTGGTCGGATGGTTCCAGCGTTGAAATTTCAATTACTCAAGCATATGATAAATGAACTTGTAGCCGCAAATTTGCTCGTCTTTTTTTCTGGCAGGCCAGGGAATCCATTATGAAGACACGCCGCAAACCGCCCACTAAGTATGTGGGCGTGTCACTCACATGTTCATATGCGCAAAGTGCAGCATGTAAAATGATTGCGAAAAACTTGCGCAACTTTGGCCCAGGCCAACAGTTTGCTCTGACCAAATATGCAAAGCCTCTTCCGGGCTAACATTGCAGGAGCCCAGCAGGAGCCGTGCAGGAGCTGTCGGGCCAGAGGTTCCTGTTAAATGCCATTTGCCAGCTGAAAAGTTGTCGTGACTTGACAGCTTTTGTTAGCCCCAGCTGCCTGGCAATTCCCTGCCAAGTCACTTTGGCACTCGCTTAATTAACAGCTGAAATAAAGGTGAGCTCTACTTGTGCATGCTTTAAATTAAGTTAATTAAGTTACGTATCTGCATGTCAACTGCGTATTATACTTACTCGCATAAGCCCCACTGTGCCACATATGCCATACACTCAGCCATAACTCAACGAGCTCAATGGTGTTCGTCATTAGTGCTGGAAATTCATTTGCACTTTGCCAATTCATAGGTGCTCTGGCTGGCGTTGTTGTAGCTCTGTGGCTTTGTCAGTCAGCCATGCATTCAACCATCCAGCCAGCCACTATAAACATGTATCGACATCAACTTAATTGCATTTCATTCATTGCTAAGCAGCTGCTGCTGCTTCGACAGCTAGCATCGGAGTGGGCCGGAGACAGGTGTTGGGATCTCGGGCAAATGGTGCGAAGTTTTATTTCACTTCAGTTCCATTCGCCGATGCGGGTGTTGAAAAAGGCAAAAAAGAAGAAAAAAAGAGAAAAGAACATACAAAAGGAAAGGCAATGCTGGAGCAACAGCCCAGCGCAATTGCTGGTGCGCCCGATGGAGGCTGCCACTCAGATGCTCCACAACAGTTGGCAAACAATGGGCGCAATGACTGAGTAAAGGGTTAAACACAAACACAACTTTCCACAAAGTTATTTTTCGTTTTTAATTTCGCAAGGTCAAAGTGTGCAAAAGTTCTCCTCAAATAATTTGAAAATTATATTTATCGGAAAACTTGAAATTTCAAATTTATTTGCGACAGCAACTTGAATAAATTTCTGTATAGAGACTTAAGTTTGGAATACATTTTCTAATCAATTTTAGATTGTTTGATGTTGGGAAAGTTATTGTACTTTACATATACAGTTTATTTTATTTATTTTAAAATTTATTACAATCCTGAGTAAAACCTATGCTAACAAGGATCTGGAATATATCCTGTAGCGTTATTGTATGCTTTATATCAGAGCTCTCAAATAACAATTGAGTGGTTTTTCTTTACGCTCAACGTCCGAAGATAAGCGAAAAAACTCAACAAATTTGCTCTCACTCTGAGCAAGAGACTGTATTATGTTTTGCTTCGATTTTCGCTTGATCGTTGTTGTTGAGATCTTCGTGTTGAGCTCTTTGAACGATTGTCTTTTCGGGAGTAATAAAATATTCGCTCGCGAGTTGACACTCAGTAAGTGAGTGAATCACTGAAAAAGTTAATTCAAAAGTCTTGCAAATACTCTTTAAGGAATTTCTTTGATGGACAATATTTACTTTTTTTTTGCGTTTTTTTTTATTAATTTTTCTTAATGTAAGTAATAAGTACAAAAATATTTGATTACTTTCTGATTATTATTTTTTATAATATAATTATATCCTCTCTAAGAGAAAGTTAAATTATATTTAACAATTTAACTTTAAAATTATCTAAGCATTTTATAAAATAAAATACGCCGCGCGCGAGTATTTTTTTCATATACTCAGTAATGAGACTTATTTGAAGACGTCGCAAAACACTCAACTGTTATTTGCGAGGTATGCTTTATATATATTATAAATAATTATATAATATTATATGAATAATAATTATAAATAGTTATATAATATTATATGTATAATAATAATAGTATACATATAATGTGTTTACAATAATATTTGTATATTTTGTATATATATTATATATACATACATATACTTTACATTATATGAATATATAATATTATTTCTCTAGTAATGTTATAAAATTAGGATTATTTCATAATTGTATGATTTAGATATAAATTATGTTATAAATTATACTAAGTATATTCTATATATATAATTACATTACACATCATAAAATTATGATTATTTCAATGCCAATCTGTCCCACTGTAGCGCTCACTTACCACAAGCCACTTATGTACCCACTCTTTAGATTTCTCTTCTGCTTTCCCATTCGTTGAGCGTTGCTCATTGCTTTCAGCTTTTGCCGCGTGGCGCTGCTGAAATAGCTAAAATTGAGACGTCACCGTCATTTTAGTGCACCGAAAGGAAATACTAGAGAGCAAGAGAACGAGAGCAAATCGAGAAGGATAGGGAAAAAAAAACAAACTTTTTAATTGAATTGTATGCAGCACAGCTTCAATTGCAAGTACGTTTCGGGTAGGGTTAGATATGGGATCGGTCTGGGGCTTACCTGGATGGATTTGGGAAGGGGCTGGTGGGGGTTCGACATTGTTCACATTTTAGCTGTCACGTGGGAGTGGGAGCTGCAGTTAAAGATCCGGCGTCTGTTTAGCGTTTTGGCACGTTTTACTGATTTCGTGGCCCATTCCCGCGCGGCAGCTGCTCCTCAAATTTAGTTGCCACATCCGCTCGAGTAAGCGCGCGTGCTTGGATCCAAGCAAGTAATGCAAACACTTACGACCGCACAGCTGCTGCCGGAACCAAATGGTCGGACTGTGATCTGCGTGGTGGTGCTGTTGCTTCAGATTGTGGTTATATTTTTTGTTATTCAGCTGCCTTCCCTCGCCTCGCTTTTATTAACACAAATATTAATTTTTGCGGCGCTGCATGTGGCATGTGGCAGTCTTGTTTACACTGACGCCATCGGCAGCCGGCTTAGCCCTCGCTCCTCCCTACGCTTCCGGCCAGCTCGTTTCTGCTTTTGTTGTTGCGTGTATCTCATTAAAGTCAAAGCGCCCAGCACGCACTTCAATTTGCATGAACAAAGCTTTGAGATGTCCCTTTTCGGCCGAAGCGGACCTTGTGCCTGGCCAATGGCTTCATTTGGACATTCTATGTATAACTTAACAGTGTGGAGCAGCAAGGAAATCTCATCATAAAACTGACGGTGTACGTCAAATGCATTTGGGGCCCTGTTGCTTATCGCCCGAGCGATGGCAATGAACGTAACGATGTCCATCAGCAGAGGGAAAAGAAAACTTTACAGTAACGACAAATTGCTGGGCTAGGGGAGGGGGTGTGGGTGTGGGTGTGGCTCTGGCTCTGGCTCTGGCTGAGGATATGTGTGCAGACTGCCAATCGCACCTGACCCAATTCAACGTTGATTTCGTCGATACAGCAGGATGAATAAGCAAACTGATGTGAAATCAGACAAGGTTACATGTCAATACACTTTATCAGCATGCAATTATCAGAGCTTTGTCAAGTTGCCGTGCCAAAGGAGATTTTCTTTCAACACACGGCTTTTAACTTATTTTAATTAGGTTCACTTTGTGCTGAAAACTTCTTTGGCTTTATCGAAGTTTTTATACGTTTAAATTAGTTTAATTAATCTAAGCCTGGCGATATCCACAATAAGACAAAAGGATGGTAATAAAGCAAAAAGAGTAAGAAGAGTATAATATAAAATTATAAAATAAATAATTAAATGAAAAATAATTAATTAAACGAATAATTGAATAAATAGTTAAATAAAAAATAATTCGATTATTTTATTTATTGTTTAATATTTAATTACTTATATATTTATTTTTATATGTATATATATATGTATAATATGTATATATATATATATATATATATATATATATATATATATATATATATATATATATATTATACATATATTATACATATATACACATATATATATATACATATAAAAATAAATATATAAATAATTAAATATTATACAATAAATAAAATAATCGAAGTTAATGTCTAACATACCTTTAGGCTGCAATAAATATTTGCATTGTATTGCATTTCATCATTCCACTCATCCCTTATTTATGTCCCTTATCATGTTCCAGTTATTTCCCAGTCATTTTTATGCGAGCGTTTGCTTAGCTGTTGTCGAGTAATTTGCGAACAAAACAGATGGTTCAACATTCTCACTTTCTAAAGTAAATCCTTGAAGAGTGTATAAGAATGGTGTGATATATCAAACGTATACGAACAGAGACCTGTATTCATTTCTCCTACTAGTTTTCCACTCTTGCTTATACAGTTTCCTTTTGGAGCAAGGCCGCAGCTGCAGCCATCTTGGACTTGCTCTTGGCACACGATTGCCGAGAAATGTTTTGTGCTACTTCTGGGTGCAGCAGCTCGTTCCGAGACGCAATCTCTGCAGGCGGCATTGCCATACATTCATGCGGCCGTTGCACGCTTGGCTGCCGCTTTGGTGGAATCCTTTTTGCCACAACTCTGCTTGGCATTTCCTGCAGCAATCGCAACGCATTTTAGCCTTCCTCTCCACTGCCAGGCTGATGCCTGTGTTGGCTGGCCGTGCGATTGCTTGGCAAATATTTTCTTAATTAGTTGGCAGTGTGCTGCCTGAAGAACTTGGCAATTTCACTTTTCGCTCGTCTACACATCTTTCCACTTTCTGCCTCGCCCGGCTGACCAACTGTCAAGTGTGAAAAATTGCAACTCAAATTGCTGTACAAAATGGCTTTAAGAGCTCGTTAAAAGTCACGCAGCGTATTGTTTAATTTATGCGTACGAAAACAGAAATTATATTAATTACGACTGCAGTGTAGGGGCATGGGTGGAGGAGGGGGCGTCCATAGTGCAGCAAACAACACGAACAACAGCAGCAAACAAGTCCGAGCAAGCTCTTAAATGTAGCCCCCAGTATTTCGAGTAAAATTTCCCCCGAGCTCAGCATAAAAAATGCATAAAATTTGCATGTCAAAAGTGCGTCGACGACGTTGGACTCTATTCGTCCTGGCACTGCTCCAGCCACCAACCCCAGCCCCAACCCCAACCCCACTCTCCCACTGTTGACTCGTCAACAGTGTTGTTTGGCAAACGGTCGGGGCTTTGGCTTAACCACAAGCGGTAAAAATTTTGCAATCAACATAACAATTATGTGGCGTTGGGGCACCAGTGGTGCCGGTGCGGTTCGGCGAGGGGCACCATGGAACAGATTACCGAATGTCTGAAAGGAAACATCACGGCACACAGATTCATCTTGTTTGCATATTCATAATTCCGCTGTGCCATCTGCTTTAATAGTGCGTTTAAATTTTTACAGTCCACGCGGCTAATTACGTGTGGGCTGTTTATACGATTCGTTTTGCCAGGGGGTGTTTAATGCCGTCGCATAAATGTCGAAATGCTGCGGCTGTCGCGCCACATGTTTGATTTGATGTAGACGTCGCGTTGATAGGGGCCATAGTTGGGCCTTGGCCACAGAGGGGGCCGAGGGCGAGGGTCTGGCTCATTGTCTCGTCTGTGCGTCTGGCTGCCTTCCGTCTAAGCAAGATAAACGAAATGTGAGCAGCGCGCACAGCAAATGTCAAAGCGTATTTAATGAGCCCACGTACCCCATGTCCCGACTCGCATGCCACCCGCCTGCGCACCCTTGAACGTTGCCGCGATTTTCTGCGAAAATCACAAAATCAGTTGGCAAGAAATCAGATTGGGAGTTGCGGCAGCTGCGGCTAGGCAACAAGGCAACAAGGCAACATCGACAATGCTGTGGCGAAAAACTGTTGGGGGCCTGAGAGTGGGGCGACTGTCGGCATGACGACACCAACGAGCTGTAGATAAAGCTAAAGCATATGCCGCGATGCGTGTCAGAGACTGTCGGCCGTGCACCGTCTGTATTCCTAGGTGCCGTGTATCAAGCGGGGCTAACAAAGAACGAGACGCCACCACTGAAGACGCTGATGAAGTCTATGCCAAGTTGACAGCAACAAGGTGGTGCAGACAATGTGCCTGGTCACATGCCACAAACGACAACAAATTGCTCAAGCAGCGCCCCATAAAAGCCAGTGCGTGCGCGTATTGTCTCAGGTAGATAATGTCATTTACATTGCGAAAAGTCGGTCGCAATGTGACCTAACATCTTATCAGACTTCGACTTGATTTGCGAGCCAAATATTTGGACTTATAAATAATATGTGTATTAAACTTATATGTATTTAATGAAGCTGCCATACCACTCCATGTTGATCACGTTATCCATGAGAAAACATTGAGCTCGCAGCCAATTAAATAAAAGTCAAAGAAGATTTTGCACTGAGAATGCAATAATATCACGTGTGGCGGCCATAGTAGGAAATGCACTTACTCGAGTTTCGCTCAGTCGGTCGGTCGGTCAGTGGGCATATATATATATATATATATATATATATATATATATATATATATATATATATATATATATACACATATATAGATGAGCTAGAGATTTCAATGCATTTGATTCAAACAATTTCTCTTCTATTTGGTCTTGGTCTTGGCTTTAGCTGTGCCCCTGGCTACTGCTTCTGCATGCCTTTGAGCTGTTAAATGCCATTTTCAGCATTCACGTTACCACAGCCACAAGACTTTTCATTAGTGCAAGTGCTGCATAGCTCACACACACGCACACACACACACACGCGAGCATTCACCGCGCGCTTCAAGCATTGCTGAACGTGCCAAAAAGCATTGCATAAGCGCAGGCGGACGACAATGCAAAATAAATAAGGCAAAAAGGAACGGCGAGTACAATATTTTGTTACCAGCTCCTCAGCGTCGCACAACGGCAAACAAATCTCAGCCTTGGCAGAGTTAAAAATGAAAATAAAAACACAAGAATGCAGGATTACCTGCAGCATGCCGAATACTTAATACTCTTGATAAGGCAGTATATCATTTTAACAAAAGTTAAAATAGATTAATATTTTATATTATATTTAATATAAATTAAAAACTGCGCGTACGATAGGCAAAGACTCTTAGGAGGATAATTAGTAACGATAGCTAGTACGTGAGGACAAGGAATATGCAAGGAAAGAATAAGATTTTAGTCAAATAGCCAGGCGACTAGCTACTGCAGCTGAAAGTTCTTCTAGCCCTCGCAACGGTACTAGAAGAAAACTTAGACTTAGAATGATACTAGTGATAATAATAATAATTATAATGATAATACTAATGTAAATAGTTAGGTATATTAATTAAGACAGTGAGTTCTCTATAATATATCAACTATACATAATTGTGTTTTAATAAATTTATATTTAAATTAATATATAATAAAATAATTTAATTCATAAAAAAAGTCATGTCATTTATTTATTTTTTTTATGAATGAAATTATTTTTATTTTATTATATATATATATATATATATATATATGTAGCTGCCTTGGTAAACAATTTAATATAGCCGTTGGCAGTGTGTAAGGAGTCCCTAATACTAGGGACCAACTAACTGGCGCCACGCTCTGGCCATAAATGTGGGCAGTCCACAACCAGTACAAATGGATGATATTGGAATTGCAATACGATTTGCAATCAGCTCACGACCCCGCAGTTGAAGCCACACTCGTACTCGTACTGGCACTGGCTGTGGCACTGTCTGTGGCCCTGTCTGTGGCACTGTCTGTAGCACTGGCACTGGCAGTAGCAGTCAAAGTCTTGGCAGCCACTGACTGCTAGTCAAAAGCACTGCCGAGCTGCTGCGATGGCTTTGGCTGCCATTCGGCATTGCGCATACGGCATACGGCGTACGGCGCGTTGCACACGTCTCTCCTCTTGCGGTTGGCTGTTGCTGCATTGTCAACTGGGCTACGAGGCGTGTGTTAATAATGCGTGGCATAAACTGAAGCTCAGGCAGCTTCCCAGCTGCTTGACTGTTCGATGCGATGTGGACGTGGACGTGACAAAACGAATTGAGTTGAGCATTTTAAGTGACAGGAGCGAAGCGTATGGCGCGTGAAGCTGAAGAAATGGCATTCACGATTGCGACATTGTCATTGTTTTATTGACATCCCAATGTGATTCGCCCATACTCACTTGGCACTCCCGTACACAATATTTACGCCCGGCTGCCTCTTACATGCATAACATTTAAATTTTTGCCCTTAAATATGCAAATAAATGCTGCATATGGCCATGGAAGCAAGCCAAGCGTCTACAAACGGGCAGGAGGCAAGGAGTCAACAAATTCAAAACTCTCTTGCACTGCATAACATATATACATAATGTGTGTGTGTGGCTGAATGTGTGAGAATTTCAATTTCCGCTTTGGTACACAGACACACACAAACGCACAAGCAAACATATGTATATATATATATATATATATATATATATATATATATATATATATATAAATGGAATGATATGGAGAAGTGTGCGTATACTAAGCATGGTGCCAATTGCCGCCAATCAAAAGAAAACCAAAGTCGAAGGACGTTGCTGGCAACGCGTTTCTGATTTTTGAGGAAATTAAATGAAATTGATTTTAACCCCAAGTGTGAAAGTTCACCAGCGTGTGTACATGTATGCATATGAGCTGGGGGAGCGGCAGTGCGAAAACATTTTTGGTCCTGGGGGCACAGAAAATAAATTTCTGTTTACTTCACGATTTAAATAGGCGAACAAGATTTTAAATAAGAATCGAGTATCGGCATTCGTAGCTCTCGTCCCTCCCTCTTTAATAGTTACATAGTGTCAGCCAAAGGAGTAGACAGAGAACAAGCCTTAGTGCAGCGGATACATTTAAGCTGCTGTCTTTTGCAGCGCTTAATCCCTGTAAAAATAATTACAAACTGCAATTATTAGCCAGGAATGGGAGCCAAAGTAAATCCAATTAAGCGAAAAGCGAGTGTAGGGCGAAGCTTTTCTTGTCTCCGTTTCGCTTTGCTTTAACCGTTCCGTTAACGTGCGCTAAATGGCAGAAACTTTCCTACAAAAATTGCAGTAGCTGCGACCTTGTAAGGAGTTTTCCACAATTCGGATTCTATTTCTATCTAATAATCATCATGATCATTATCGTCAACATGAAATACCAGAAAGACCTCTTCGCCTGCTTCTATATCAGGTATTGTGAGACCTTTACATCTAGTGTCCCTATTTGAATGAATGAATGAACCGCGAACAGTGCATGGGGCAGTCGGTTACAGCCAGCCGCACGGTGTTTACTTCCTTTTACCTTTCTTTTTATTTTATTTTATTTGCTACGCGACCATAAAGCTTGAAATTTAATTGGCGTCAGCAAAAGTAATAATAATAGTTTCCTTTATTAGACTTGGGAAACTGCGGATCCTTTTTATTTTTTTGTAAGCTTCACGTTTTATTGCTGTCATAAAGAAATAATCTGCAAAAATTGTTCATTGTTGTGACTTAGTTTCCTCTGCTGCTCCACCGCTGCTGTTGCTCTTGTGCTGATTTGCCTCGTCTCCTTGGAAACAAATTAAATGGGTAACTCGACATCTCGTTTACAGTTATAAAATAATTCGTTCACTATATAGCTTGATCTTTTATTTGATATTAACAGTTACAGAATTGGAATTTAAAACATAGCTGTATGATTTTATTAGATTTATGTTGATATATTTTTTTAATTTTAATAATAATATAATATAATTCTATTATATCTATCACTAAATTGTCTTCTCTGTATATGGTCTTGAGAGACGATTAACTTATTTTGAAAATTGTATCCAAATATGTCTATCAATATAGATACTATGCATTTATTATATATATAAATATGAAGTGCTTATTAGGGAATAAATAAACAAATATTTGAAGTAGTTATTTCTGTGAATAAGTCATTCAAGTAGATTTGCACACATTATGAATAAAATGACTCATTTATAGATGCTCGAGCATTGAACTCAATTTTCGATTTCAATTGACAGTAGCAAGACGTTTTTTATTGACAAAATAATAAAAGTGTGAATCTTGCAATCAGGCTCTACCGACTGTAAAACACTCATAATAATTGAGTCTCTTTGGTAAAAGGAATCTGGAAGAAATCTGTTCTAATTTAACAATCTCTTTTGGAATCCCCAGCTCCAAAACATTGTAAGAAACACAATTGATATATATATAGATGGAAATCATTTTTGGAAATCAATAGAATAATTAACTTATTCTTTAATAGTCTATAAAAATTATTTTTGGTTCATCAATCGAGGAGGTCAATGGTAATTCAATTCTATAATGTTTAGTTTAGAGCTCTGAGTTTAGAAAATTTAAGTTTTAATGATTCATTATCACGATCACCATAGATGTATGTATATATATATCCACCATATATTAATGATAATGGGTTCTCCATCCAATATAAAGTACTAATTTAAAGTTTATTGCTACAAAGTGCTTTGCGTTTAGAAGGACACGAAGAAGGACACGACACCAAAACACTTATTCCACTCAGTTATGGAGAATAAAAATGGCATATTCTTAATTGGTGTAAAACACGAGAATTCAATTGAAAAACATTTAATATAAATAAATATTTTATGGCTAGAATTGAGAAATATATTGTATTTAGATGCATACACTTATTCACTGTTTTCTTTTTAAAAAATAAATTTTTCATTTGTTTTATATTATTTTATTATTTGTATATTGTTAGACAATTTGCTTATTGTTATAAAAACAAATTGCAAATAAAAATAAATAAAGTACAAAGAAAATAAAAATCTATTGTATCCATTGGAAACGGAAATTGTTTGTAATCAATACTCTACGGTTTGGTTTGAGCACAAAAAGTGTTAAAGTAAACTGATATTTACTTTATAAAAAAATAAATATAACAAACAGAATATAAATAATAACAAAAAGCTATTGAATGTGCTATTTTTTGCGTTTGCAGTTGGCTGGCTGGATAAGTTGATGTAGTTTTTACTTTTTGTAAAAAACATGAAAAAATTCGGTGCCATTTAATGAAAGTGAAAAGTGCAGTAGAAGAATGTCCATTCGGTGCTTGGCGTCAGGAAAAACTATTTCAATTGAGGTAGAAAATGAAAGGCAAGGGCATGGCATGGCGGCGTTTTCATTTCTCTTTCGACCATAGCGTTTTGCTGTCTTTTTTGCTTCGTTTTGCTTTTTGTCTTTTCATGAATTGCAGCAGAGATTCACAGAACATTCTGTGTTGTGTTTATGGCTTAAATTGCAGCATGAAAAGAATTTCTGTGTTGACATTTCAACACTCATCTATCTTTACCCATTCTACTCTACGTTTATTCTGCAGTTTTTTTCTCTTTTCTTTTGTAAGTGTCAAGTGTTGCAAGTCGAGGCGGCAAGCCCTTCACAGAAGCAGTTGGGATGCCTCTGGCATTGATAGCCCCTGAACAGAAGTTAGATTTATTTGCATGGCATTTGAATCAATGAAGGTGTGTGTGTGTCTGCTGAGTGTCTTGTGCTGAATAATTAGCTGAGCCGCATAGGCATGAATAAGCCGTAGTAAACTGATTAGCAACAGTTGTTCTGTCCGAAAACAGTTGTTTGAGAACCCAGGCTTAAGCTGGCTAAGTGGCTAGAATCAACTATAAAAGCCCCAGTCTTTTACTCAGTACTCAACACAAACTGAGAAACATGCCACATTACCACAAGCATCTGTTGGCCGTAGTTGCACTGGTGATTCTGCAGCAAGGACACTGCCAGGACACCACTAACAATTTCTGTCAACCAGGACTGTGCTCCAATCTCAGAAGGCATATTGGCTGCAAGAACAACGGCGTAAGTATAGCATCTGTGGCTCTGCCCCACCGCTGATCACTTGTCCATTCCATCAGGAGCTGAGCAAAACCTGTCCCATAACAGCTGAGTTTGTGAATCTTACCGCGCACCAGGGCATCATTCTTAACCAGCACAATCAGCCGCGTAATTTGCTTGCCTCCGGCAAGCTCGAGGGCTTGAGGGCGCCTGAGAAAATGGCCACGATGCAGTGGCATGAGGAACTGGAGCTGCTGGCGTCGATGAACGTTAAGCAGTGTGCGCTGCGCTATGATCCGTGCCACAACACTTTTGAGTTCCGCAATTCCGGTCAAAACTTGGCTCTCATAAACATTACCAAAAGTAATGTCTCCAATGAGGAGCTGATCAACTCGACCATTGACCGCTGGTGGGATCAATACAAGAACATAACTCAGCAGCGGGTGGACTACTTTCCCAAGGAAACCAAAATTACCGAGTGCGTAAATGCAATTCCATGGAAATTTCTTACTCTATCCGCCCCCTCTCTTAACAGCTTAGTGCGTAACTTTGCGGTGATGGCACGCGATAACAACACCCACGTGGGTTGCGCGGCCATGCGATTCGCCAAGGGACCAGTGGACAACTTCCTAATGGCCTGTAACTACGCCAGCAATTTTATGCCCGAGCATTCCATCTACAGAGTGAAGAGCATCAACTGCCAAGGCGGCTATGACAGAGTCTATCCGGCTTTGTGCAAGACGGGCGAGCTCTACAGAGATGTCGAGCCACTGGAGCCCAACATGTGGGGAAACTAAAACTAATATTCATATCAACCATTTATGCTATACATCGTTTAGCCAGCTATAGAATGCCGGCACAATAAAGTCGAGTAAAACGTTTGAGGTCAACTGCCAATTATATTCACTCCTGAGCACGCCTGTGCTGTGGCTAAGAGGTGGCCGAATGCTTATTCAATAAATTTCCCAACGGGAGAAAACTAATAAATAACGAAAGCTGAAAATCAACTTATAGCTTATGATTATAGTATATGACTATACTATTTGATCGTAGTATATGATTTTAAAGAATTTGATCAGTATTGCTCTCGAAGCTATTTGAAATCAGTTATCACCCATTATTGACCTACAGAACCAAAGAGAATTACTATCACAATGAGCTATAAGTTTAGTATATGATTATGTTATATGATCATGGTATATGATTTTAAAGAACAGATCAGTATTGCTCTCGACGCCATTTGTCGCTTATTTCGCATTAGCGTGAATAACTCATAAGAATTGTCATGATAATATCACAATGAACAAAATATGAGATACATTTGCTGGCATCGATTCAAATTGGAAGTCAGACTGAAAATATGACAAAGCCATGTCCACTCGGCAATTGAATTCGAACATTTTGCCCTTCATCCGTTACATATTTTGCGTGATTTTTATACTCACTGTTGCTTGCTTAAAAATACCATTCGACACTAGCCTGGTCTTTTTAACACGTTCACTTGTGTGTGAGAGCGTGAGGCAGCCATATATCATCGCCTTTATGACAGCCGCCTTCACTTGCGGCAGCGGGGGCAGGCCGGCCGAGCTCATCACCATTCACATGCTGCAACTAACATACAGGCAAAGGCATCATCCCATCATTCCATTATCATCATCATTTCGAGCATCAGCTAAAATATGATACGCGTTGTTTCTGAGGCTGCGACTCTGCCAACGACGCGTCGTCGACAAGTTGGCATCTAATTTTAACGTCAATATACGCAATGTAAAAACGTGTCTTCATCAACGCTCCACGACTCGTAATCTGCTGCGTCCGTCCTTTCGTGCGCCCCCGCCCCGCACGCCCATCACTTGCAGCGCTATGCCCTAGCCTGCCCCCACACAGTTTTAAGTGCCTATTAATAATGTTGGCCTGGCCTGGCTGGGGCAATTTTTTCGTTCGTCTTTTGCTTTGCTTTGCTTTATTTTTAGTGTACATCGTTAGCAAGCATTCTCCTGCGTTCTTCTGCGTTTAATATGCCGTTATGTCGTCAAATCTTGGGATCATTAAAAACAAAAACAACAAACCAGCTCATAGGAGACATAAGAACGTTAGCCAAGCGAAGAGCTCTCAAAAAGTAATTCCATTCTGCCATTGTCACATTTACAGATAATTAATAGACGCCCAAATGACGGCTACATAAAATATGCCCCAATTAAACACAATCCCGGACTTGGGCAGGTGACTAAAGTCCGTGCAGCACAATGCGCACTGTACGCTGGGCGCAGCTCGCCCGATACATGCATAATTTAGTTGTTAGTGCATTTCATAAAATTATGCACACTTCTTGTTAATTATGTTGTTAAATTTGTGTTGTTCATTTGGCAAATATAATTTACGTTGTTGGTGCTCATTAAATTCGTGTAAAAGCGCAGTCAACATATTTTGTTTGCGAATTATGTCGTAAAAGCAAGTGGAGAGCTGAACCTGCCTGCCACCGACTGACAAATACTCTGCCAAATGAGGAGCACCAAATTAAGATGCTCATGGTTGACGCAGATATGCAGATATAAATCCTCCTTGGCGAGTCTTACTCTTGCAAAGAAAATAGTTGAATATGCGTATACCCTAAACCATAGCTCGCAAATAACAATTGAGAGTTTTTTTTCCTTTACTCTCAATGTCCGAAGATAAGCGACAAAACTCATAAAATTTGTTCTCACCTGAGCAAGAGACTGTTTCCTATTTTGCTTCGACTTTCGCTTGAGCGTTGTTGTTGAGTACGTGTTGAACTCTTTTAACAATTGACTTTTCGGGAGTAATAAAATATTCGCTCGCGAGTTGACACTCAGTAAGTGAGTGAATGACTGAGTAAAAGTCTTGCAAACACTCTTTAAGGAATTTCTTTGATAAATAATATTTACTTCATTTATATTTTACGTTATTTTTTATTATTTATTTATTTAATTGTTTTAGAGAATTAATTCTAAATAACAATTTATTTAAAGCCAGAGCGGCAAAGGCCTTCAGCCAGAATATATGTATTTACATAACGTACAGTTTATATCTCTATGTGTAGTTTATTAATAATTCGTATAAAATGTTCTACATATTCTATATATATATATATATATATATATATATATATATATATATATATATATATATATATATATATATATATATATATTTTTATATATTCTATATATTGGTACATTGGTTTTTTTTTAATTAATCATCCATCACTTCTTATGCGAGCGCAGTTCAATGTGGCAATTTAATAAGCATCGCACTCTTAAGGACGTTTTGTTTCATTTTACTCAAGCAAATACTCTCGGTCTAAGTGAGACGAAAAAGAAGCGAAAAAACTGTCGTTGTCCGAGTGCGAGTGAGCGGGTGAGCTAAGCTAAAATCTGATCAAAACGCCGCTCGCGATTATTTTTTTCATATACTCAGTAAAGAGACTTATTTAACTGTTATTTGCGAGCTATGCCCTAAACCCATTGAAAATGGAATAGCTCGACTAGCTGAATCGATATAGTCAGCCGTCTATCGATCTCAAAATATATACATAGGAGCTAAATACTTGAAATTGAAGGGGGTTTCTGTATAGCAGATTGAGTTTCTTAAATATCAACAACTATTCCCGCTTTATGTTATTAATTTTCTTATTTATTTATTTCTGGTTTTTATTTTTTTTCAAAGAAGAACTAAAACATCAAATTTTAACTTTAATATCATATTAATTAAAACTAAACTCAAACATGAATTATGAGTATATTAATGTTTCTCTTACTGGCTACCTAATATTTTGGCAAGACGAAGCCGTGTCAGTTGCTTTACAGGTCGGGCAGAGAGCAGTCCTCATGCAAGCAATGTTATCGATTAAAAACAAACATTCAAATTAAGTTCTTAGATTTTATCTCGTATATCGTATTGGTGCTATAATCTCAAAGTATTTTATTTAGTTATAGTAAAATTTTAATATTTTTAAATTTTAGCTATTAGGCAAACATTACAAACTTAATTAGGTGCAGTTTAAAATTTTGGCAATATGTGAATGAGCTTAGCATTTTAAAAATAATAAATATTCAATAGAATAAGAAAATTTGATTAAACCGAAATTAGGCAGTAGTTCTCGACGAGCTAGGTATGCCAGGAACAGTCGACATGGGCTTATTATTTTATTTTTATTTTTTCGTATTTTTCATTTATTTTATTATCATATTTATGTCTATAATTTTTTATTTATCATTAGCAATTCTTATCTTAGTAATTATCTACATATTATTCTACAAGCATAAATTTTGAAGTAATAACAAACCTCTTAAAACCAAACACCATATAAAAGCACAATAGAGAATTCGTTATTTATTTCTAACTTAAAAATAAATAAAAAAAGTATTTTAATTGCCACATATATACACATTTCTTACAAATATTTCACAGTCGTCATTAGGCAAATGGCGTGCATATTCAGCTAATACGAAAGTAAAACTAAATTTATACATTTTAAATTGGGGTCCCTCGACGCCTCTCACTTTTTATCGTTGACATTTTGAACATTTTGTTGGGGGCCTTTGGTTCGCCTAGTCGTAAAATAGAAATTAATGCGCGAATTATAGCCAACAAAATATGGCATTGGTTTTATTTTGGCTTTCTGCTGCGAGAAATGTGGTCGAGTTTAAACAAGTTAGTCTGATATAATATTAGATCGAAACGAGCATAAATTACAGAAGCGTGCATGGAGCTGAGAACAAAGCGCTTATGATTTAGTATGCCCAAAATCAACGCCATTTAAATGTTTAATGAGCAGTCAAATGTGTCAACAGGCTAAATGAAAATTTATTTAATTAGAAGTCGGACAGCCCGACACACAAAATACACGCAACGCTATGAAAAGTGAGGTCTCATAACTTGTAAGCTAGCGACGAATATATTTGAAACTGTTTGGTCAGCTATGCGAAATGTGGAGAGCGTTTGGCACAAAAGGAACATGTCGACAAATGTCTAAAAAGGCAATCAAAAGTTGCCCAAGAATTTGGGCAGACAACAAAAGTTTTGATTTATGAAATATGCGCTAAAAATACAAATACCATTTGATGACATTTGCTCTTACAGCCATATCGTAAACAAATTCCCAAACAAGTCCAATAAAGGCCGTAAGGGGCTTTGATTTATCATTCGGTTGGTCTATGCTGAATGCTGCGACATTAAAGTAGCCGCAAACGTTTTTGGCCGCCCCTGCAAATGTCATAGAGGGCATAATAAATAAGCCAAATAAAACTTTCAGCAAAAAGGATTGGCAAGCCTATAACTTTTTGGCAATGCAAATTACCAAGAAATTTTCGCCTAAGTCCAGGACATAAGGATACCTATCTGCTCTACACATGTTCCACAGCATGTGTTGTCCGCAAACATCCCATTTGAGCCACAAAACTTCCCATTGCTGCCTCATTTATTTTATGGCTGCGTCGCTTTAAGTTATTTTTCTTCATTATATTTTATATGCAGCTGGATCATAGTCCAACAACAGCCGACGGCATTTGGCAATCAACGCAAATGTTACGTTTATTTGCCCAAACAATTTTCTCTCTTTATGCCTGTATGTGTATATCATGGATCTGTATGCGTGTGGAAAATGTCAAATGGTCGCCTAAGCTGGCCATCACACATACGACCCGTTGTACGTCCAGTCGTTCGTCGCTCGACGTCCGTCGTTCGCTCATTTGCAGTTCGTCAGTTCATTTCTGGGGTCTTAGCGCACAGTTCATTAGCGCCGCCCCAAAGTTGGCTTATTAATCCTTAAATCCTCAGCGGAGCAGGCGCCAAGACGCACCCCCACCTTTGACCGCCAGTCGCCATTTGGTTGTCGACAGTTGTCATTAGGCTCTGGCATAAACAGCAAATTAAGTTTTACTGCTTCATATATATTTGCCACTCCAGCTGACTCTTAGTTTTTGCTGTGGGTTATCCACTTTGGGGCTCCACACACTGAGGCGCCCTGTGCATTTGTTCCGTTGTGCCATAGGCCGTGTAATTTCAGCCGCTCCCATTGATATTTGATTGTTTGTAATGAGCTTTGTACCCAGCCCACTGCTGGGCAACTGAAAATGAATAAAACATTGATGTGCGGGCCAGTCGAATCTTGATTCGGGCTGGCTTGAATAGGAAAATCATCATGACGTCGGCATACCGAAACACACCACAATATACCAACTGTATTAAAAAAATAATAATCAAAAATTCAAGGAAAATGTATTGAGAACACTTAGATGTCAACTCTAATTATGACTATTAATAGTCCAGTTAGTAGGTGCGCACACATGGGAAAATACGTACGTCATTAATATACAATTGCCTGAATAAAATAAGGCCGGAATAATATATAATTGTTTTTTTTTTTTTAAATGTCATTCGTTATTCAAGCTAAGCCAAAAAGCTAGGTCGAGCGTATGAAATTTACGGAAGATAAAGCTGAATTATAAATGCAGCTTAAAGAAATAATTGATTAGTTTAGTAATTGGATTCAGGTAAAAAGCTTTTATTTTGAATTGCCTAATTAATATTGATTCATATAGATACTTTCAATTAATTGATACGAATTTATCAATGCACTCTTTGAACAATTTCATTTTCTAGAGTCTTTTGGCTTGCGGCTGAATAATAATTTATTGCTCTCAGTCCGGGTTTCAACACTTTTAAATTGGACTCACATCGATTTCACATGCCAAAGGCCACTTTCATGTTTGATTCGCTTTCTCTGATTCATTTCATCTGTTTTTGTTTTACGAGCGCTTGCAGCGCCAATTGTGCGGCAAACATAATTCAATTAACGCCTGGTCAGTGGATGCACACACTCACACACACTCAGGCGCAGGCACAGGCACACTCACACAAATCACACTTGAAACTGTATACACTCGTACACACATGAACAGGCGCGAACCACTGGTCGGGCTGATTGACTACCAATCTGTGGGCCTGCACAACGCCAAATGGCCGGAAAGTGGCGCTTTACAATTTTGCAATTTCCGCCGCCGCACAACATCAAACAGAAAATACTCTCAACGCTCTCAACTTTTGGACTAATTTCCACTTTGACTAAGTCTATCTCGCTCTCTCTCTTTGAACCAGTTACAAAATAGTGAAAAGCTTGTGTACAAATGTAGAAGAAAGTGCACTAACAATATTTGTATATCATTATCACAGTGACTGGCATTAGGGCAAATAAGGTTTTTTGATTACGGATGATAAAAACCGAATAAAAATCCAATTTTGTTAGGCAAATATCAATAAAGCGAGACTCAAATTAGAATCGTTGTCTGACATTGAAGTCAGGCAGTTATTGTATTGGACATAGATCAGGCAGCTAAAAATGTAATTAGGTCCGCTGTTTTAAGTTCATACTTCACTGCGTTCGTTCTATTTCTGTGCATATTTATGTATACAAAGACAATCAACAAATTTTCCATGGGACAGCATCCAATTCAAATTTCTAGAATATTTGCACAAGCTGAAATAATTTTTTGTATGTATAGTAAAGAGTATATTGGGCAGCGTTAGTCTGTCCGAGTGTCTGCCACAGGAGCTATACACTTGAAATTATCGTGGTAGGACTTGTTGGGCTTGAGAACGTAGCCACTTGAAAATTTTATATAACTGGCAAAATACAAATGTCATGAAAATATTCACTCAGAAATTCTGCAATTAAAAAATTATTTGATAAAATGTGAAAACATTAAGTGTTTGTTTCTTTTCCAATATCAGAACAGAAGCGAAAAAGCTCAAAGCACCCGCTCTCAATCTGAGCAAGCGATTATTGTTCTACTTTGCTTCGGTTTTCGCTTGCGCATTGTTGTTGAGATTTTTTGTGATCTCTATTAACGATTCACTTTTCGTGAGTGAATGACTGAATAAGTTACTGCAAAAAGTCTTTAATATACTCTTTACATTAATTTGCCATGTTGACTGAAAAGAGTAATTTTTATAATGCATATTTATTTAATTAATTAATAATTATTATTTTTATTCATTTTACTTATTATTAATTAACATGCATGTAAACCAAATATACATTTTATGGACACACGTTTTACTTAGGACTGAAACCAAATGAGTTATCTTCGAGCTCCTTCAGGAGGAGGTATATATATATATATATATATATATATATATATATATATATATATATATATATATATATATATATATATATGTATATGTATATATATATATATAAATTATATGGTGCCTCTAATAGAATATGGCGAATCCGATGGCTATTGCGTTTTTCAAATGAATAAATATGTTCATGACCCTGAACGAGTGTTACTTAGTCGGTCCCACCCGCCAGCTTCTACTTGCTGTTGTATACAAATTGTTAGTTCGGCGTCGATATTTTAAATGTTTTCAGGGATTTTCTTTTTGTGTCGAATTTAATGTGCGCATTCAGCACGACGACAGGCGCTCTAATCAAACTTCAATATTTATTTGTGATATAATTTTTGTACTGGCATTAAATGTGAAATAATTATTTGCATTTCGTAATTATTATTGTATTAGCATTTTATTTAGTTGGAAAATGAAATATAATCGATTGTGATTGTTGTTGCCACGCGCACTGTGACGTGTGAAGCAAATATTGAATTTTAATTAGTATCAATTTTAAAGTTGTTGCTGGAATCCGCTTGTGCCTTTTGGTATTGTGGTGTTGCGCTGATGTTGCAGTCGCTGCAACGCCCACAGATGCCATGACTGACATAATAATTGCTTAAAATAATAACGCGACAACAAAAGTACATTAATAAACATCACCGACAAAAGGAGGACAACAAAATTAGGGAAATTTTCGCTTTAAGGCTCGACATGCGATGAAGCGCACTCGCCGCGACAGCGCTGCGGCGCCGCAGCGCAGCAAACTCAACGTGGGGGGCGGAACGCTGCTTGACTGCCCTCAACATTCACTTCCGTTTCCGTTCGTTGCCACTGCACATTATTCACATGTTGTCGTGCTGTTGTGACCAGCTCCATTGCATGCACTTAACAATCAGCGAGCTCTGGCCATCGACATCCCCAACGACTCACAGACAATGCGTGAGGTCCTTGTATTGGTAATTATGCATATTTTATTAGGCTTCAAGTTCCTGGAAATGCTTTGCGTATTGATTTTTAGCCTACTTGACATATATATCTTGACGAATTAAATAGTTTTAAGCTATTCCAGGAATATTTCATAACTTCAATTCCACCTATTAATTATTCGCTTCGGCTGCAAAAGCTCGCACAAATTTAAATTGAAATTGAATTGAGAATTAAAGTCTGCTCAGATTCGAGAGTTTTATAGCATCATTATCATATAGCATCAGCTTTATTCATTTTTAATTATTAATTATTTATTAATGATAATTATTTCAATTTTATATACTTAACTAGTCAGTTAAGGATCTAAGGACTTCACGTTGCACTCAACTTGATTGCAAAAGTGGCTTTAAGAGCTTTGGCTTCCTCACTCTGCTCTCTATCTATATAGATTATTCTCACTCATTTTCATTGGGGCGATAGAAGGTATATAAGGACTGCTTCAGTTTTTCAAGTCCTTAAATTTGGGACCTTAACGAGTTGATATGTCAGTTGGCAATAAAAAATGCAACATTAAATGGGCGTTTCACATAAATAAAGCTGTTGGAATTGGGTTAAAAATTAACTTCGCCAAATTTAAATCAACTGCGTGGAGAGCCCCAGTAGCTGGCATCGTAGTTGCTGCTTGTCAGCGAGTTCTGCTTCTGCCTTCGGGACCGGTGGTAAAAAATCGACTCGATGCCGATGCCGATGCCTGGCTGCCTGCCTGCCAGCAAGCCGTAAATAAAGACCAGCAAACATTAATAACTCCCATTGGGTGTGTTAACAGGCAATGACCAAAAGAGGGCAGGCCTGGCATGGATTTGGACTACGCTTTTGTTGCTATTACCGCCCCTCTGAAGCTTGGCTCCTGGCCTGGATTTCTCTCTGCATAAATTGCAGTAAAAACGGCACGAAAATAACTAGTCGTGTTGTCGTTGGTATTTGTTATTGTAGCTGTTGTTGCTCCTGCTGCTGTTATTGTTGTTGTTGCTGTCTATGAAAAACGATGTGCAACAAAAGTAACGCAGAAAGAGCAGGTGAAAAATTGCGCATACGTCAGGTGCGCCCATGGCCCGAGAATGCTGTGAGGCAAGCGACGTGTAATGCATGTAAGACAATCATTTTGACAAGCCAGCAGCAGTAGCTCTGCTGTTTACATTCAGCCACACCCCAGCCTAGGCACTGTCTGGCCCTGGGCACCTGCCACAGCCACCAGTCACCAGCCAGCGAGTTACTCAGTGGCCCGTCTCTCGCCTGGCTGCCTTTTGATTATTATGCACTTTGATACTTATCTTTAATTGAGGTAACATTTCCCTGAGAGCAGCTGAAAGCTTTCTTTTTTACGCTACACTTAACTCTGAATTATTTTGTCGTGTTTCATTTTTCGCCTTCGGCTTTCTTTCCTTGTTGTTGTCATGCTGACTTTACTAATTCCGCAACAATGTGAATGCTTAGTCTTATTATTTATAGACGGACATTGCTGAGATTTATGCAGGAAACGCGAGCTTAACGAAAGTCAAATAGCAATCAAAAGTGCTTGGCTGTGCGATACACTAAGCTCTGCATCGAGCTGTTGCCCTAGATATTCTTCATTTTTTCTACACCTAAGGAGAAGCACAAAATGTCTTCCCTTACTCATAAGCTCTTGTGCCTTTTCATCGCTTAGACAAAAACAGCACCCAGTGAGAAATGCGTTATTAAATAACTTTGCAAAAGAGCTTATGAAGTTCTTCATGCACATGTGAATTTACTTTAAAAAAGAAAATTTTTAATAAATTTTTAGAGGAAAATACGAAATGCTAGACTGAGCTGGTTAAAGAGTATTTTATGGTATGCAAATATTGAGCTATATAGGTGAATATTAAATATTAATATTATATAATGCACCATGTAGAAGCTTTCATCAGGTGTGCTTTACCTTGAGAAAAGGGAAAAACTATAAACTCGATATTAATATTCATTTTTGAAAATATAATTTTTGATTTTCTACTTTAAACTAACCCTACTTGCCTGTGAAAAGAGACAGTTAAAGAATGAGCTCATTCTAATCTAGATTCTAATTTTAATAGCCTTTAAAATTGAAAGGAACAATCGTAAAAAAAGTATGAAGTCTCTAGTCGGGGTGGCCGACTAGGAGATGCCCTGAACCCTGCAATATTATTGGAAATTAAATGTTTAATAACATAATAGAAAGACTTTTTTAGAAAGTGATTATAACATTCCCATTTATGTGTGCCAACGCATCTATTGTTTCAAATTCATTTTTTGCAAATTTGAGCCGAAGGGGGCGTGGCATCCAAAATATAACACAAATCAAAATTGTATGAAAGTCCCATAAAACTAAATACAAAATTTGGAGACTCTAACATAAAGATGTAATAGATATAATTTTATAGCTGAATGTCGATTTTCGGTTTTTAATCGATAACATTAAAACGGGAAAAGTTATCGAATTCTTAAAACAAACTCAATCTCTTCGCTCTTATATACAGGCAGGGGTAAGTTGACTCGGCTTGCCGTTCTGATCAAGAATATATATACTTTATGGGGTATCCCACGCCTCCTTCTGCCTGTTACATATATTTTAACAAAACCAATATACCCTGTTTGCCCCATTTTCCATGGGTTTAGGGTATACAAATCCAACTTTATAACACTTAAATAAAAAATATTTTCATTTCTTTGCAATAAATATTAATATTATTACATTGCTTGCATTCAGTTGCTCGCTTTGCTCTGCGTTGGCTTCGAGCTTGCTTTATAAATATTGAAGACCATTAAACAGACAACCGTTTAGATCACCCACTGGCACGCACACACATACACCCTGCACTAAGCGTTTTATGGCCATTGTTGCCTGGCGAGCGCTTTATGTGTGCGAGCTCAGCCCTAAGCTCTGTTGAAATCGTGTGCATCTTGCAGTCTTTACGAATCGTTTTGTCGTCAGGCGTCTGCAACGGATGCCAAGGCTAATTTTGCGTAAAATGAGTCCCCTAGCAGTAAGCCAATAACTCATTAGGAGTCACCGGGTCGATGGCTCGGCCACAAGCCTCACAGCACGGCATATGCAAATGAGCAATGTGTGCGGCTCCGGCTGTGCTATGATTGTCCGTGTTTTCTCCTGCTCTATTGTGTGTCGATGACCACACTACCCGCCCTCTGTCCCACTCGAAAATCGAATCAATCAGGCATAGTTACGGCTGCAGTTTCCGATTACACCTCAGTCGCGTCATCTAACTTGGAACTTAATCAGTTTATATATAGTTTATATATAGTTCACAGTGTGTTGGGCTCAGCACTTTAATGTTATCCAAAAATACTCTTATTGTGTCTTATCCCCAACTTTTGTAGTTTTTGCAGCCTTATTTGCAGCGCCTTTGACCTGTCGAGCAAAGGCTGAGCGTAGTCAATGGCCATAGCAGTGCCATAGCCTAGCCGTAGGCTGCTGTGAGTGCATTTCAATTTGCGTAGCAGGGGTCGTGGGCGCTGTGCCACCTGCCTTTTATGAAAGCAATATGCATATGCCCGACAATCCACTCGAGCGCTGCTATTTGCATTCACTTCGTTGCAGTGTTTGCCTGTCCATTCGCTGGCTCGCCCACTCCTGCCGCACACTCGTCTGGCTCGCTAGCACATTTTAATCCTGTCAAAGGCGGTTGTAGTGCTTCGGGTCAGCTCTCTTAAAGTTTCATGGAATTCACCAGCAACTACCAACGCCAGCTGCCTCAGGTTCGTTGGCTAAACGACACTTGGCTGCATGAGTAAACAAAACAGTTGATGCAGGCAAGTAGCACAAATTTGATTGGCATTGGGCCACAGATATAAAACGCTTTAGCTCGCTCTGTAATTCTGCCAATGAAGGAAATAAAAAACTCTGTAAGTGATTTAAAGACACAAATATTTGTTTCTCAGTGCTTAGCTGACTTTTCAACAATTGTGATAAATTCTGGCTTCCTTTGCTGCTTTCACTTTGTGGATTTTCAATTGTCAACTCTTTGCTGCAAATACTCAAAACTTGCGTTCATTTGTTATGTCGACTGTTGTTGTTGACGTTGTGATTGTTGCTAACATTATTTCAGCTCTAAAAAACTTTTACACTGTTTTCTCCTTTTTACGACGCCTCTCAATTTGACATGGCCATTTTTATGGGCCTCTCAAATTGCCAGCCTGTTTTTTTTTCTATTCTGTTGCCATTCTGCGCCTTTGGCGAAAATTTGCTGTTTAGAGCTTTTTGTTGCCATTTCCTCTTAGTGCCCTGTGCCCATTAAAATTGGGCCCAAAAGCGGGTATATGAGTTAGGGGCAAATAAATGTTATCAGATAAGAGTTACTCTGCCCCCTATAAACTTTAGTGCTAGTATGTCAGATGAACACAGAAATTCAATCAGAGATAGTAAATTTAGCGCTCTCAGTTAAGCATAAAAAAGTACACCTTTTCGATGAAACATCATGACCCGGATCATTAGCTTTTTAATAACTCTCTTATTAAGTGGCTAGAGGGCATTTGTGATTCGGTCAAGCATAGCTGGAAAACTAACCATATTTTGTAGCACAGGCATAAACATCAGAGCACTTCATAGCCGGGCCTTTCGGTGCATCATAAAAAGCATTGCGTTCCCATTTCGCGAATGCTAGCGAAGTCATAGAAAGTTGACGCGCCGGGTAATTAGAAAATTAGCCCCTGCCAGCGGCCCATAAATGAAATGCACAGCAACAGCAGAAGCAACGGCAACTGGCAGCAACAACAACTGGTCCTCCGCAAGAGTCGCACTTGACGATCCAGCGAGGCACATGCAGCTGCCACCGACACTTGAGCCCGGGCACAATGAGTTTGTCATTTGCGCAATTTAAGTTTTAGTTACACAAGACGCACAGCCACACACATCAGCTGGGTTCTGTGTCTGAGTGACTGTGTGCAGGTGTGGCTGCAGGTGAGGGAGTTGTGTCGTCCTTTCAATACGACTGCAATTAGTATGAAGTGAGGTGGATTTTTGGTTAAGCCGTTTCCTGTTTCCGTCATGAAGCACACTTAAAGTCACAGCCCAGCAATGTCCTTGACCAGTCGTGCCGTTGTCCTTCAGGTGGCTTAGCTGATATAATAAGTTAATAATATAAGTATCACGAAAATTGAGGTTAAGTAGCTCGTTACACAACACTAGCGCACGTCAATGCCAAATTCCGCTTGAAGAAATACATTTCTCTTATATATTCGTTTAATACATAATACGTATTTTGATTTGTGTCTTTTTATTTCTGTTTCGCAGGGCTCACATTGTGCTACCAGCGGCAATCCGTGAGCAACAACAACAATCACAACAATGTGGATGCAAAACCAACACATCTGCCGCCATTACATTATCCGCATGGCCACAAATGGAATGAGCCGTATTTCGATTTGACAATGCCAAGGAATATAACATCCCTCGTGGGCAAATCCGCATATCTGGGCTGCCGTGTCAAGCATCTGGGCAACAAGACGGTGAGTACGGCTCGTGCAGAGCCCCAGATAAGCATAACTACAAATCATGAGATGGCTATCTCCTAGCAGTAAGTACAAGCCTCGCCACTAAGAAAAGTCGAGTCAAAAGGATATATATATATACATATATATATATATATATATATATATATATATTTGGGTACATAAGTTATATGAGACCAGATTGGGTAACCAGAACAACAGCTCGACTGTTGTGGCGGGGGCGTCTGTTTTAATAATGTTTATTTTTATTTACATTTAATAAACAAAAATGTTGCGACAAGTGTTGGCAATATGCCGACCATCTCAGATAGTTGCTATATGATATTGGTTAAGGCCGCATCTGTTGTAGTGTGCGTGTGCGTGTGCGTGTGCGTGTGTATGCCATAATAGCAGACGCTTATTAAATTTACTGTCAGTTTATTATGTACTACGTGACGTTGAAACAATGAACCGAAGTCGAGGCAGCGAACACAAGCCAACACATGTTGTCCGTGTACCCTGTCCAGATATTGTCATTATTTTTATGGCGTCACTTGATTTTCTATGGCCTAAAAAAACTTTGACCATTTGCCATATGAGACATGCTGGTGCTCGGGCCTGGCTCCAAGGTTATATTCTCTTTCCGTTTCAGGCAATTAACATCTCGTTTTCCAAGCTCCGGCTGGCCTGCCCCGAGCAGCAGCAGCACTTAAACTTTCGCTCAGACAGCCTAAAAGCTTGCCTCCTGCCAAATTGCTTAACAAAGTATTGAATTTCAGCAAACCAATTAAATGGGTTGCCATAACTGCAATACGGCCAAAATGCTAGTTGGCCGGAGAGCCGTACACTTAGCCAGTTCGTCAACCCAGGCTTGGGACCATGCTTTGTTGTAGCTGTCACTGCAGCACAATCTGTTGCGGAGAAGCATTAAACGAAATTTACGATGAGATTTAACAATTAAACACACCCAGACAAACAGCCGAATAGTTCCCATTCGCACTTCACCATTGCGGATGTACACAGGCGGTCTGCATGCAATCGTGAGAAACTTTGCAGGTGCTCCTCGTTCTGGGCCAGAAGTTATAAATGCTCCAGCGTTGATTACGTTAAGCGATTTAGCGTCGGTTTTGGCACCCTGGACGGGGCCTATAGATTTCCACATAACCAAATCCGCTTCCGCAATCAGTAAACTACACACATCCAGGCAGACAGACAGACAGCGAGAGTCAGTGAGTGAGCGAGGGGGACGAGAGAAAGAGAGAGAGAGGGGCATTTCGGGGCAAGTTTCTCTAGTTAACTGGCGGCTCGTTTCTGGCCAACGGTAAATTTATGTTGCCAGTGCGGCAAAAACTCTGATGGAAAAAAGTTTTTTTTGCAGGCCCGGGCTGTTATTGCCGAATTAGACAGACGGCAACTGGAACTGCACAGATGGATGCCTGGCACAGTTGGCTGACTCTGACGCAGTGTCTGTCTGTATGTCCGCCAATCTGTCCGTCTGCCGGTACGTCTGCCAGCGTCTGTGTGTGCTGTTGGCCACCGCATAAAAAGGCAGCCAAAAACTTGCCAAAACAGTGGCAGCTCAAATAAATATAAAAAAATTTAGCATCAAAAATTTACAAAATGTAGTGGCCAATGCGGAAAAGGAATGTCGAGGCTAAGAGCACGGAAGTATCATTTTCCGGGGCTGTCATGCGTGGTGCACACTAATTTTTAGTTATTTAATATTTAGATTGCGAGCTGCATACATTTTCGGCTTGTGCCCGCGTCGTTCCCTGAGGCCAAAGCTGGACCAAGGCCGACCAAAGCATTAGCCAGCAAATTGACACAAGTTTCAGCTTGGCCCAATCAAAATGCAAATCAGCGTGGGACACACAAATACCGCACCAAACGCACTCTAATATATTTAAATTTGGCTTTTTTCATGCCTCTTTAAATAGTCTGTGGCTAGAGGTCTGAAAAACTCTCTTAAATTGAATTATGTGCATAAAGCCGTATGCTCGGCCGTATTTTCATAATGAATTATATTTTGCTTAATTAAAAGAATGATAAAGAGAAAATAAATGATATGATATGATTTAATGCCGGATGGCCTGGCACTGCTGGAAACCCAGACCCCAATTGGCAGCTGTGTGGAGGACTGAAGAGGAGATAACCATTTGAATTTACACCCTATACAAATAATGACAATGAAACACACTAAAGGGCTTACCTGTAAGAGCCCAAATGAAGAGAACGATTGATTAGGAGACAGACAAGAAGATATGGTTAGGGACACTTTGATTTTGAATTCGAATTTAGGGAAATACTTCAATATGCCAAACCCCTGTTTGCCCAATATATTTATCTGATAAATTAAGATAATATTAAACTAATTAAGTTAAAATTAAAACTCAATTTATTGATAAAAACAACATTTTCTACACAACTTGGATAGGTCGCTTGGATACGTCATCGGGATCTCCACATACTCACTGTGGGCACATACACCTATACAACGGATCAGCGTTTCCAGACCTCCTATCATCGGGATATTGACGAATGGACATTGCAAATCAAATGGGCCCAGCAGCGTGATGCTGGCGTCTACGAATGCCAAATATCGACGCAGCCGGTGCGCAGCTATTCGGTCAACTTGAACATTGTGGGTGAGTTAAAACCAAAAACTGTGTCAAGCGATGTGTACTCTATCCACACAAACAGGCGCATATACTCCTACATACATAATGCCAATCGTTTATATATCCGTGCAGCTGACGAAGCTTTAGCCGCTGGGCTTTTGCATATTTCAACTTCAGTTGCTTCACTCAGCGTATACGTAATATTCCGAAAAAATAAAAAATAAAAAAGCAAACGGTACTGTGGGTATTCACATTTTTTCTTATTTGCATATTCATGCAATTTGCAAAAGTGTAAATTATGCACACTTGGCAATATCGCTACAAAAATACACAAAAATAATAAAAACATAGAACCATTTGAGTTGAAAGAAACTGACTGTTCCATACTCTAGCTGTGTAGTTTAATTATTTTTAAACCAATTTATTTTTAAAATTAATTCTCTTACAAATTATTTTTATTTTAAAATTAAAGTCAAGATCTCTCAGCACTCCGTTCGTCATCTATAGGGCCCTGACTAAGGCGCCAATATTTTACTGTGTTCCTTGACACCTACAAAACCAATATGCTCAAAAAACGTGTACAAATAGAAAACGGGCTCGACAACAACAGCTGCAACATGAGCTGATCGATAGCGTAGATGGGTAGATGGGTTACAACGTTGCTGGAATTTCCAAAAATATGTGAAAAGTTGTCAGCGGAGTAAAATAAAAAGTGAAGAAAAGCCAAAGAGTGGCCACAAGAGATATCGTATAGTATTTTTTTTCCTTTCATACATTCGACATGGACGTAAAGTCATGTAGGTGCAGGCTATTGATTTCAATTAAATTAATTTGCGTTTGCTTTTTTTTGTGCGTGCAGCACTTGTATATTATTTTTAGTTGCATATTCTCAGTGATTCACTTGATGATATCTATATTGTTTGCGCAGTCAGTTGAAAAAACGATTTTTTATAAAAATCTATATTTTCTGCAGAGTATATTTCATATCGTTTATAGACAAGTGAGCGAAGAGTAAACGGAAACTTTATTATATCTATGACTCAGAAATACAATTTTAATTTCAATTTTAATTTAATTTGAATTAAAATTGAACAATTTTTTATTTTGAATTATTATTCCTATTTTATATACATATTTTTATTAAGTTATACATTATTTCATATATATATTTTGTTGTTAAGTAGTCTTTATTATATATATATTATTTAATAAAAATATTGTTCGTTGATTATAAATTATTTTAAATAGTTTTTTTATATTATTTATTTATTATTGTAATTATATGTTTTTTTTTTTAACTTATAAATTGAAAAATATATTTTTATCTGAATATAAATTATTTTATTTATATAGTTTTATTTTATAAATTCGTTATCATTATTACGTATTTAATATTAATATAACAATTTATTATTTAAAAAAATATTTTTATTTGAATATAAATTATTTGAAATAGTTTTATTTATCTATTTAATAAATTTCACTTCTTATTTTATTTCTTATATTTTCATTCTTTTAATTTTTGTTTCTCACATACAAGATCTAATTGACGAGGAGACCAGCAGTCTGATGCAGCAATATTACAACGACGACGCCTTCTACATCGCTGCGGATCGGGTTTATCAGTCCAGCGATGACGAGTTTGCGGGCATGTTTGGCCCCATTCAGACAGTTGCGGGTTTGTACAGAAATACTACATAAGCAGTGCAAACTCTTAAGGACAGCTGCCTGACAAGCTTATGTGCGGGAACATGCGTTAGTTAACAGTTGCCGTAGACAGATGGGGTAGCTGAAAACCGAGAAGTTGACAAGCATGTGCATATATTATTTGTATACCCTGAACCCCTTGAAGCTGGAAATTCAAGGCATAGCGGCAATGTTAAGCTGTGTGTAACAGGTGGGGCCAAATCCAGAAAGTGTATATATTTTTAATATGTATAAAGAGGATTAGTCGTATCGGAGTCCTGTCTAATCTCCCGAGTCTCTAGCGCTTGAATTGATTGCTGTTACTTTAGTTTTTTAATGAAAGCATTTGTGTCTTTTTTTGTTGGATATTCGTGTTTCAGTTAGTTTAAAAGGGAGTTCAGCCAATGGTAAGAGCATCTCTTCGTCGGACATTTCGTCTTTCGGGCTAGTTTTTATTATTTTTTCATATGTTTCCTGCCAGTTATGTGCACTTTTCAAGTCCTCCAGTCGGGCGGGAGTAGAAGTGCTGTAGAGGCGAGTTAAGCGCTTGTGGCTGCCGCAACGTTTTTCTGGCTCCTAACGAACAAATTGCTTCGGAAAATACTTTTCTCGACTAACTTTGTCAGTTTGTTATTTTCCACATTTTACCTTACACATTTTGGCCACGGCCCGAACAATTTTCATTCCAAATATTATGGCATAAATTTGTTTATTTTTCAAGTACGTGTCCCCTTTAATTAGACAGGCGTAAGTGGTGCTGCGGCTTGCTTGCGCTGAAATAGTTTTTTGCTTAATTATGTGTTTATTAGTCGAACTTATCGGGAAGCGTCTTGCAGAGATGAGGATAGTCCTCGCTGACGCCCTCGGCACAGCTGTCTTCTGAAAATTTGCCCTTCGTGTAGAGTGGTTCCCCTGGTTCGATTTGACTATTGTAATAACAGACGAGAACAAATCGACTGGCCTTTCGGTTGAAGTCCTCGGCGGCCGCACAACCGACGTAGCTGTTGTGGTCGTTTAATATATTTTTTATCTCCGAGACTTCTTCCTCTTCATATTGATTTAGTCCCAGCCTGTAGACCTGATGCATCCACATTTCCGCTTGTACAGTCAGCTTCTCCGAGTTCGTCGATGGCGAGTAGTTCGGAAGCAGGTGAATATCTAGCCAATTCATGCCATAGTTTAACGCTGGAGTGGCGAACTGAGATACGGCCATGCAGTAGTTGAGGTTATGCAAACAACTCTTCACATGATACTCGGCAATCAGAGCTAGCTTAAAGTGCCAAATGAACTCCGGCATGTGACTGGCTTTAGCCAGACCATTGACGTTACCAGATGCCACATCCTCACGGTACTTATTGTGCAGCTTGAGCAAGTAGTCCCTGTAGATTTGCATGTTAAGCAGTATGTGGGTGCGCAAGCAACTTTCATGAAAGGTCTGGAGGAACGTAGTAGGGTAATATGGGCTAGTTGCTTTTCAATACCAACTACTCACCAAATCATTGTCGCAGCCCAAATGTTTCAGTCCATTGCACTCACTCATGTTGCAAAAGTCTATCGCCAGACACTTGTTCCAGCAGAGGGCAAACCAGAAAACTATAAGCTTCATTCGTTGCATTCTATGACCAAAGACGTACTGAAACTTACCAACGAACGTCTGTGGCTTATATTGACAACAAACGATTAGAGTTGGGGTTGGATCGGGAGAATGATTTAAAAATAAACAATGCTCGAGTAGTATCAGGCGACTTTCGCGGAAAAAGTGCGGAAGGTGTTTATTTAAAGTAAAAGATGATCTCGATAAACTTTGATATTAATATTAATAATCAAGCGTAACTCGAGATTTAGACGATAAATTTTGTGACTCAATAGTCTGACTCAACTGCCTATTAATTTGTTTAATCAAAGACAAGGTAGACGGCATTAAGCGGCATATTCACATCTTTAATTTGCAGAGCTTGCTGGCTGAGGCTGGACCCCACTGTGCCGTGCCAACTCTAGTTTCAGTACCAATTAGTTCGAGTTTACCGAGCAGGGAGATCTTTTGTCACACGATTCGCTTGTTGCTCATTTCTTTGTTTGCCCGAATGAGGAATGCGCATTTTGCTGATGTCTTTCATTGACATCGCATACGCAGACCCAAGCAGTTCACTGATCGCAACGGATGGGATACCAATGACAGGTTGCATAAGTGGCATCCACAACAAAGAGCACGAGCTGGAAGCTCGACAATCACTTTGGGCGACATCAAATAGACTTCTTTGGTAGCAACGAAATGGCATTCGAAATGACCAGCTGCCAATTTAACTAGTTTACTGAGGCATCAGTTCAGTCGGAATAAGTCAACCTGGGACAGGTATCGAGCTATCGAGCTCCACGTCCGTTCCCCTCTCTTGTTTGTTCGTGTTAGTTTGCTGATTGGAAACAGTCACGTGGCTTGCGATATTTTGTCGGTAATTTGCCGTTTCAGCTGCGCCACACAATTCACTTCTATTCCCCATTGCTGTGACTGACGAAACTTGCCGACTTTCTCTCTTGCAGTGCCCACGGCAACGATTCTCGGCGGACCCGATCTGTATGTGGACAAGGGCAGCACCATAAATCTAACGTGCATCATTAAGTTCAGCCCGGAGCCACCCACACACATCTTCTGGTATCACCAGGACAAGGTAAGCATTGTATCGGCGCCCAATCAATTTGTGAATATTAAAAAAAAATTAGAAGAAAAATGCCAAAATGCTTTAAAGATAAATTTAAGTTCCTGTGTGCGCATCAAATTATCGTGGAATAATTGACCTTTGCCCTCGCACGAAACGGCGTTAAAAACTCACAGTGTTTGAAACGCCAAGCACTCAAACTCAAACTGTTTCTCGTACTAATACTTAAGCTCAAGGCCCAGCCAATTGCCGCTGGATAAACGTTTCAACTTTTACGAGCGCAGGGCGCGACTTGCGTTCGCGCTTTTGTTTACGCTGCGTATACGTAACGTATTTAATTTTAGCTTTTATGATTATGAGAAAACATGCTTTTGCATTTAGCTCGTTGCCTGCCAGTCTGCCTGTCTGCCCTCCCGCCCTTCCGCCCTTCTACCCGTCTGCCTTCCGCCAGTAAAAACTTCTTTTCGAGGCAAAAATTCGAAGCGAAAATGTTTTAATATACACATTTGTACACACAGGTGCTCAGCGAGGAGACTTCGGGTGGCCGGTTGAAATTTAAGACCATTAAATCGGAGGAGACCAAATCAATTTTGCTTATCTACGATGCGGATTTATTGCACTCAGGCAAATACTCCTGCTATCCATCAAACACAGAAATTGCCAGCATACGCGTCCACGTGCTGCAGGGTGAGTAGAAATTTAATTTATGGGAGCGGGGGCCGTTGGACCGGCTGTAATACAAGCATATGTGAGCCAAGTGCATTAAACGGGCTTAATGCCAAATAAGAGGATGGAACCGCTTAGCAAATCAATAAGAAATTGAAGAATTCAATTCAACTGAAGCCCATTACCTGCAGATGCAGTTGAGGGGCTTTCGAGTATGCTGATTGCATTGAAAGTATTTGCAGCTACTTGACCTCTTCGCCCACAAGAGGTAGGAATGAAGAATGGAGGATGGAGGACACACTCAGCATTATGGTACACTTCTTCGACAATTCCAAGCCCAGAAAACTTTATGCATTTTTGAGCAAACATTTTAGTGAGCTAACCACAACAGGCATAAGTATTTCGGTTCAACGTGGTGGCCTGGGCGTGCTCTGAGCGGGGTCAGTGGGGGTCTGTGGGCCTGTGGGTCTGTGAAAGGGTCCAACAAATTGTAACTCATTTATGCAATGTCTGCATTAATTTTTCTTCTGTGTTTGCTCATTTTGCACAGGCGAGCGACCCGAAGCCATGCAAACGAATGCGGCGCCAGCTGCTGCCGCTTTGGCCTGGGCTTGCCACACGAAGCAGGCAACGCAGGCAGTCAAAGTAATTAGTACAATGGTTGCGGCATTTGTATTGTTGGAAGCCTGCTGCACACTGCTGCTCCAGGGAGTAGGCGGCGGCGGTGTGGGCGCTGTTGGAGCTGGAGAGCGCGGAGAAGCAGACGAAACACCACCGGAGCAGAGTCAAGCGGCCCTGGCGAACAGGAACAGGAACAGCAACTGCCCTAACCGCGACCATGGTGCCCAGCAGTCGACGTCAACTTCGGCCAACCATGTCAATAAGAGCAGAACAACTGCGCGGTGATAAATTAAAGCTGCCTGGTTAGAAGCGCCACAGAAATGTCACCACCAATGCGCCAGCCAAGCAACAGTATGTAACTAAGTGGGCTGCCCACTGGAGGGCAATCGAGACGTAAAGCTTGGCTGTCGCGCAAATGATGCAATGCAGCAGCAGCAGCCGCAGCAGCTGTAACTCCAAATACTAAAACAAGGACAGGTTAGCTAATTACGCTAATGATGAGCTGTTGCATATGATTCGTCTCCTGCTGCTGGCCCGAGGCAGCGACTGCTTCTCGAATACTCTCTAAGTTGTAAGTAAGTGCGTGTGTAATTTAGTGGGCTGGGACTGGCTGAGACGGGGACAGCTGTGTACATAGTACTCTTATTTAAACTCCTATGCCAGCACTAGAGACATTAGTAAACTAGACAAAGAAAAAAAAACAAAGATAAAGAAAAAGAAAAATAAACGCAGAAATTATTAATGAAAACTTAAATAATGTAAAAATCATATATGCTACTCGCTAATAGAGATAACCATTCAATGATCAGTTCTAGGCAGTATGGCCATAAGCTAATACTCTAGAGCCCACATAAACTAAATATCGATGTGTGCTGTGTGTATGCAGCTTAAGTTCGGCAGTAGCTTAGACATGTTCCATGATAATCACTTGTATATACGTATTTATAGATCTACATAGAAAGCAATGTAAATATTTACAACTACTGCCCGTCGCAGTGCAAATAGCCATTCTTCTTCGTTCTGTATATGATTATATGATTTGACAATGTTCCTATTACCAGGCTTGCATTTGAGAGCTTCTCGTTTTCGTTTGGCAGCCCAACAACATTTCTCTTACCCAGCAGTACAAATTTATTAGGGCTTACCTCTTCCATCTTCCATATTAAACTAAAAGTTATCTGTCCATATTTATCTGTACATATATTGTTTAGTTTGACTATGCAGACTATGCAGAGTTGGCAACACTTGTGAACCGTATGTTGGGTTACTTCGGAAGGATACGGAACTCTTATCTCCTTCCTCGAATATGTCATTCGCCTGTCTCGAATATTCCATAAAGTTTTCAGTATGTGTGCACAGTCCCGAAACTCTGCAGTTTGTTTTATTTGTAGCCACAACTTCATCGTGTCCGGTTGTATTTCCCAAGAAAGCTGCAAGTCACTTTGCCAATGGCTGTCAACAAAATATTTGCATTTATATTTGCCAAGCGGCCCGTCGAAGTCAAGTAGCACCCGAGAATTCAGTTTGTCTAAAAGTACAGTTTTGCCCAGTTCTGCCTGGATCGATGGCACATGGTTGCCCAGGTACAGCTATTCCCAGGATAACGATTCGTCCCGCTGGCCCCCCTGCGCTTGGCGTCATTTAATATCTCCCATTTAAAAATGCATGCGACTGTCCGCTTTAATGGCCGGTCGACTATTAAACGTGATGACCGTTGGCAAGGCGTAGCCGGGCAAGGGCATAGCTGGGCATTAAACTGTAAATAAAATCGCAATGTATTCGAATAAATTACAGCTGCTTTATTTAACTATATGTGGTAGTAGTTTGTGTGTACTTTTCCAAAGAAAAACCAATTGCTGTCATAAATATTAATATTAATAATTAAAAATTATAAATGTGCGCCACTGAAATTTGTCGCGGCATTTAAAGGAATGTTTAACGAGTATGTGCAAATGTTGCTATAAACATAAGCCCAAAAGCGAGAACACAAACCGAAAACATAAACAAAAACAAAAAAAAAAAAAGAAAAACAAAAACAATTTATGCAGTTAAGAGTACATATAAACCCTGTATGTGTATGTATAAAAGTAATATCGAGTATTATAATCAGACATAATATTATAAAAAAAATAAATAAATAAATAAAGTAAAACTATGAGCATATAAATATAAATATATAAATGTCAGATACCATACCAGATAATGACGGCGTTGATGATATTTTGTTACAAACAAAATGAGAACACATTATAATGGATTATAAAGTTGTTTTAATGTTTAAGTGAGTAGCGCCAGCAGAGCGTTAACATGCATTAGGATTAACTACGTTTATAATGAAACCCGCAAATATTTAAATAAAGTTTTAGTTTTTTTTTTAGAAAATGGTAAATACTGCAAACGTTCTGCCTTTTTATTTTTAACTCCGCCGACATTCTAATCGTCGGCTGAAAAGTTATAATATGTTATATGGGTATATGGAATGCGAACAAACATGGGAAGGGACTCACGGGCACAGTGGAAGTAAGATTTATGCAAATATTTGGCACACAGATATCTTAACGGCTGCACATAATAGAAACCGGAATGGAACAGGAGAAGAGGCCCTGTAGCGAACGCGCTTTCATTTTTCAGCCTAATAAAGTAGCAACCGAAGAGAATGTAAACTTTGGGCCGGACTCAGCGGGATGCCGGAGTCCAGGACGGTGCAGAATTCGCATAAAGTGCTGTCCCCGGTGTTTCCTGCCCAGGCCATGTGTGCGCCCTACCGGTAAGACATCAGCAGCCGTTAGCATAAAAGTTTATTATATGACAAGTAAGTACATATATTTGTATTCAGCTATGTGCCGAGCCGGGCTGCGCTCCACAAGCCAAATAACGGCAATATCATGCCAAAAAGTTTAATAGCGCAAGACGCGTCAAGGCGAATTGGCTGGAAAACGTCGGGCACATCCAGGCACACTCAGTGCATATGAAGCGTAAAGTTTTTGCCAGAGCGCTCAAAGAAGCGGAAACTCGAAATAAAACTACACAGGAAAGTACGACAGTGGAGTACCCTGTTACTTAGGTAAATATTATATAAGTAATATGCATACATTATTAATATACATTTATAACTAATTTATCTCTGAATTGTATATTTAATTTACTTAATGAACTAATTTTTATTATTAATCATTGATTTATATATAAGCAGTTATTGCTAAATTATCTATAAGTTTTATTATGTTTCCGTATACTTATTTTTATTATTAATCACTTTATTACATTTTGCTATTTTAAATAGTTATATATTCTAAAGAAATATAAATAATTTGTAAGGGAGATTTCACTTAAATTGCTCATGTGATCACATAGAAAATTGAAATTTATTGATTTTTGTAAAGTATATATATCATGTCGAAGGACGTATGGGCAAATATATAAAAATACTATTGACCAGGAATAACAGTCGAGCTTATGTAGCACTATTCGTTGCGGAATTTATACACCTAGAAACTTTAGATTTCCTAGTTGTCTTTAACTTTTGTGATTAAATCTTTATTATCTTCAAAGTCTATTTCAGTTTCAGATAAATTTCAATTAATTTTGATTTGTTACACTTTTTGGATGCCTGGTTCCAATTTTAAAAAATAATAAAAAAAGAAATACAAAATATATATATATATAAATTATCTTTATATGAACGAGATGCGACTTTTCTGATTCTTTGAAATATTACGTCGATTATTTGTTTCATTGAAAATGTTCGATCGATAGATATATTAGATATTAATAGAACCGCAATTGTTATTCAATTGTGTTTGAATTAACAGCTGCTAGTTTTAATTCGAATCCTGCCAGAACATAATCTGTATTTTGAGAAAAAAATATTTCAACATTAGTATTTATATGGATAAACATTTTAGGTTCATTTTATTTTAAGCTTATGTAATAAAATGTTTTTATGCACAGCTAACTGCGTGTTTTGTATATATGAAAAGATACGGCTTACTTACGTATGTATACCTAGTATGCAGTTCGCATGCGGCTAAGAGTGTTGGCTAGTCGGGCACTTCCCACTGCGGCAGACGTATTTTTATATTAGCAATTATCTAACTTACGATTAATTTAACTATACTTAATATAGTACTTCTTCAGAATATCAATGTGCTTCTCCACATCGCATCGAAATATTTTGATGAAATACGAATATAGAATATTTCCAGGAATCTTTGGACACTTTTAACACAAGTGCACAGACAAGACACCTCCTGGTTGGGGAATAGCTCAACCTTACTTTTAATTGCCCAGGGCTTATTGCTCTGATCAGACAGAGAAAGAAAGCAACAGAGGGAGAGGGAGAGAGAGAGGGATGATGCTAGTCAGCAGCTGGCATATGTATGGTCTGGCAATTTTAGATGAAAGCTAGAATGTCGGAGGAATGTGTGCCAGCTGGTGCGAGACGCCATTGACAAAGGCAAAATAAATTATCATCATTGTGACATTTTCATTTGTCAACGTAATTTGCTTTGAGTCACATTTTCGCATTTTTTGCGACGATTTGCGTCGGCGCTTAAAAGCACACTACAATTTGTGCACCTTTGAGGCGCTGGGCGCAGCCAATAAAAAAAGCTGGCAATTTGGAGAGGAATTCGCTTTGGTGCCTGGCTTGCGTATGGTTGGAGTATATTGGATGGCTCTGGCAACGAACTGATGCGCTTTTTTATGGCTGGTAATGTGCTGTGTGGCCGGAATATTGCTCTTGTTATTGTTGGATGGGTTTTTAATGTAGAGAAATATGATTTGATTTTTATATTTTTGCATTTGTCGCTGGCAATCTATAATTTATTGGGATGGCTGCCAAGGCAAGAGCATTCGACTTTGATTCCCTTTTGAGCCATGCTCATATATTGAACATAAATCAGGCGACTTATGTGCCATATGCAAAACAACAACAACGACGGCGACGACCGAGGAGAACACGAGCACAGGTTTTGCTTTAATGTGTGTGTCTCGCTGAAAATCCACTACATAATTTATTGACATTGCATTGAAGTGCTCCCTGGCAAGTACTGTGTGACGTGCTGCCAAATGTAGCCCGTCCTCCAGCTGGCAGTTGGAATTTTCCGCCATATTTATGGCCGTATCCCTCTATCTGTGTGTACTGGTACGTGTTTGAACGGCTGGTTGGCGGATCTGTGCAGTCATCCAGTTAGTTGTCAAAGCAAATGCCTGTGGCGTCCGACCATTGTATGCTCCACAGCGCTTAGCTGCTGCAATGGACATTTCGATGCATCGACAAAGCGGTTTATCTAAATGATTCAGGGCAGGCCTGAAGAGATTTACATTTTTATACCACACTCCCTTTGATAAACGCTAAGAACGGTGTAAAACACATCAGCCACCACATCCGGACCCCTTGAAGTATTTTATAATATATATTTATTTTAAATATATTTCTATCTGTTAAGATATTAAGGTTAAAAATCGAAATATTAGTTAACGTTAGTTAAAGCTATCTATTATATAGTCGCTTATTCTTGCCTACTATTAATCTAGTTGTAGATGCCAAACCTGTCATGCAAGTAACTTGATTAAGACCATTGAATTCTTGGATACCCAAGTTCTAAGCATAATTCCTTTTCATTTTACTAACTGCCAACATAAATACATTTAACCCTACTGAGCATAACGAGTATAACCGCAATAATCACAATGATTGAATTTTCCATTAAGTGATGCCCTGGATACTTCGGTAAGTGCGCAGTATGTTGCTTTTGTGGGTGTGAGAATGTGTATCTTTCTATAGAAATAAGTTCATATTTATTTTACAACTTGCTACATTGACTGTAAAGCACTGAGCTCCATCGACAAGTGCTTTTTCTGACATTTTCAGTTTTGTGCCAGATACAAACCCTTTCCCTTTCAATGCTTCCAGCATTCATCTAACGTTAAATAAACAGAATTTTGTTCATTTCTAACGTGTTGCGAGTGTATAAATAAGAATAATTATTTTGGCTAACATCAGAGGTTTATCGCCATTCCCCTCTTACATGTTTCTTACTTTTATATTTGGCCAAATTGTTTTGTAAGTAATTTACTCCTGTAATGAAATTTTTGTGGTTGTTCGTGCATGCATCATCGACGCACCCACTCAGAGCAATCTCACAATGAATTTTCAGCAATTCTCGCTTTTGAGCTGTATACCTATTTGGAGTGGCTAACAACTGATGCTCTGAAATTGTGAGTGTAGCAGAAAAAAGCGAGATTTACACCATGAAATACATTCATATTCGTATTATTCTGTAATTTCTAAGTGGAGTTTGATATTCTAGTCAGAAAATTCAACTGATTGATTCAACATGATTTTCCAGTTTGTTTGCTTTGATCTACAATATAATTCGAGATACATTGAGTTTGCAGCAAAATTTAGTATACGTTAGCTGTTCCACAAAATCAATAAAATACAGTAATTTTTCAAGCTTATGAAAAGACTTTAGATATTGTATTAGTTTGATGAACGCAAATATTTTTTGAATTATTACATTTCATTTGAAAAGTAGAAGTGGATAGAGTGGAAGTTTTTCACTGAATATATGGTATATAGGATAAAAGTTGACTATATAATTATTAACTTTTTTTATAAATCAAATATTAAATATCTAATTATTAAATATATAAATTAAATTAAGATATGGCAGGCTTGGCGCTGCCTTGTATTCAGGTATGAGTTCCAGCTGGCAAATGTTATTCCATTTTCTGCAATCTGAGCTGTGTAATCATATATTTATATTATATTAAAAGGAGTAGTTCGATGCTTTGCAATTTGAGTGGGCTTCAACATACCTGCAGGTCTTGCAGTTCTATGACAGAATTGATATATATTTATAATTCGAGTAGTCAAGCTGATATACCCATTTACCTCGCATCAATGTATACAGGGCAGAGTTGAAAAATAAAAACCAAGAGTTTGTGGTTTGCTCATGATTAAATTTTCATATGCCATATGAGATGACTCTCTCTTAGTCTCTCTGCTGCAGAGTAATGTGTTTTGATTAGAAAATCGTTTTAAAATTGTTGTCGTTGTTGTGTTTATGGCTGCATATGTTTGTTATTTGTATTTGTTTTCACTTGCGTCGCGCCAAATTTGACCAGCACTGACCGAAAACCTATTTGTATGTATGTTTGCATCAGGATTAACACACAATACACACAGAGACAAATCCTTCCAGACGAGAATCGGATTTTGAAAATGTGCAACATTGTTGCTGCTGGCTGGCCTCGTTATTACTTTTGCTGCAATTGCTGTTGGTGTGGCAATTGCAGTTGTATTTGCTGGTGTCTTTGTCGCCTTCATGCATGCCCACAAATGGGCCCTCAGACCGAAAATTGTTGCTTACTTTTTGCACTCTTTGCACTGCACTGTCACTTTTGCGGTCATCGTTGCCTCGTTGGTGCTCTTGTTGGACTAGAGCCCTAATGCAATTTGTCATTTTCAATTTTAGCTCACTGGGCGCTGTCCGAAATGGAATTTTGTGGCATTTTCCGCCATAAATCAGGGCTATATTTAAACTACACTGAAAGTATACTATTGGCTCCATAAATTTACATGCAAATTGTTTATTTTTATTTGTGAAATATTGCTTAACACTTTCCAACTTTATCTGTGCGTCGGCAAATTGTTCCATTGAATTGACTTCACTTGCTGCAGTCGATGGCTTCGCTCTTGAATCGAAATTACTTTTAATAAATTTGCCTGCTTTTAATGCAATTTTTACTGACCGAGTGGCCACAGCTCTGCCGTACGCAATCCCAACTGCATCGCTGTTGGCCACTTAAGTAAAATGTTCAGCTTTGTAGGTCACACAGTGGCAACAACAAGTACTCAACAACAAGGAGACATTATATATAGTTATATACTTACTTATAAGTTACATTAATTTATATAATATTTTCAGTCAAGGCTTGGTTCACAAATAACCATATGGAAATACTTAAGGATAATAATTGCATATATATAAATATAAATATGAACGCTTCATCATACTCAATAAGAACTGATGGTAAAGCTGATCAGGGAACAGATTCCGTTCAAAATAATTAAATATTTGGAGAAATGTCTAAGGCTTTGTTGTAATTAATGAAATAATTAAGTAATTATTTTTTATTTAAATCGAGAATTGGAAAGATTTATAGATTTAAGTAAATTTGCACAGCTTTTGACAAACGACATCCAAACACGACCAGACGCACTTAACTACAGATAAGTACATATATGGTACCCTGTTTTTGCAAGTAAAGCATCCATAAGCTGACTTAACTCAGATGCGTGGGCAGAGCTGTATCAGCTTTAAATCTCTCGCTTTTTCCAGGTAATTGCCGTAAGTTGATTTCCCGCTGATGTGGTTAAGGTTGGGTATCGACGCGGCCGATGAGTCAGTCACTCAGTCAGTCTGTCGGTTAGTCAATCAGTCAATTAGTCAGACTGAATATATATATGAAATTTTTTGATTCACAACTCAACTGTGTTCGTCAGTGCAGTGCACAATTTGGGAATTGTTGTGACATGCTTGTGACTGAATAATTTGCTGAAATATTCGCGCGATATTATTTATGAGCTATACTGATTTTCCGCTCCACCCTGCACGACCTAGGATCATATACCCATCTGTCTGGCAGGCGCCAGTGGAAGTGGGTGCGTGTGTGCTGGTGTGAATTGTGAGAGCTGCTTTGCTTGCTTTTGTAGTTTTATCACACACTTGACCCATAAATCAAACATGTGTAAATGTTTTCACTCTATATGCGCACTCATACATATCAAATATTTTAGCTCTCTCTATGCATAGCGCACAAGGAGCTGAGGCGGCGGCTTTGGAACGAGTGAGAAGTGTTTTCGCCTTGCTCGTGCTCGTGCGTGTAAGTGAAACAGCGGGGCGTGAAAAATATGCCACAAATAGCTGACTGCCTCCCGCACATTACAGACTCTTCACAGTATTCACTATATTTCTTCTCTCAGCTTTGTTATTCAATGCGATTTGAACGCATTCCATATATCCGTTTTCTGCGATTTGCATGACTCAATTAAGTTCAGAATATAATATAATATTCAACTAAAAATAATAGAGAATATATTAAATTCGAGTTCCAATTATATAAAGTATTTTCAAGTCTTTAATAATATTTACCCATAATAATATTTCGCATCTAAAATAGGAAAATATTGCTCTAGTCTTGTCCACTCTATTAGCCATCCGTGTTTGACATGGATGCTTTAATAAGCACTCCGAGAATATGCAGCATCACGTTTATGTCATATTTATCAGAAGGACGATGCACTTTCCAGCTCAAAAAGTTGTCTGCACTCTGCCTGATGGTGACCCCATGTTGTGTGCATGGACAGAGCATGAGAGAGGGAGAGAGAGATAGAGAGTGACACTGTGAGGGGGAGGGTGGGGTAGAGTCTGTTGTGCGGTGCGGCAAGTGAGAGACAGATGAGAGTTTAGGTTACAACTTTTTCCATTTTACGCTTGAAAGCCTTTTAAAATGTAATTTTTGCCTAATTAGCAACAAACAACGACCCGTTTGGTCCGTCTGTCTGTGCTGTGTCTAACTCCGTGCCTCCCTTCATTCGTACACTTACTGCGGATGCTTCTGACTCACAGGCATTCGTCCGAAATCTAATTTGCGCCTTAGCAGGCACTCAGTTCAGGCTGGGGCCAAGGATAAGAAACCAGAGCCAGGCAAGCGCTTGTGACCTTGATATTGTTTTAGTGGTCCTAACTTAAGGCATTAGCTGTGACAATGTGCTGGCACTCCCGCGCGGCTGCCTCGAGTGATATATTATATTAGAGGGTTGACTCTGTGACTTGGTTCTTTATTCATAATCCTTTCGAGGAGTATCTCGCATGCGGAGCCATAACAGCAATGAGAATTTCACATTCGCACGTAAACAACGCATTGAGTGGCGGGTCCTCGGCCGCCTCTTTGCCACGCCCACGCTCACCCTGGCTAGATTGGCTTCTAATCCACGTCCAGCCAAAGTCCGTGGTCCGCCAAAGACTCCCAATATCGTGCTATGCGGAATAAAAGGAAACATTTCTTTCCGCGTGACTAAATACCTTTCACGTCCTGTCAGCAGCACGCCCAAAAACACCGCCCACCACTTGAGTGTGTCCTGTTTTTGTACCCTATAGCAATTGAGTAGATTTAAAGGAAAGGGTGCCACAGAGTTGTCTAGTTTCAGTTTAAATATTTTGTGTTAAGCTTAGTTCCTCATTAAATTGGAGCTGAAATAGACTCTAAGCAGTACGTAAAGTTGGCTATATGAATACTCTATGCAGCCGCATACCCCGAATACAGGGTATCTCTCTGACGCAGCACTACCATGTGTTCGCCTTCTCTTTATTTGTTTTATTAATCGCGTGTCAAGTTTCATGCGTTTTACTTTTGACTTGGCCAAGTTTTAGCAGATTGTTTTTATACTTTCACTAAATTCAATGTAGATAGATTGATGAAAATAAATGGTTCAAAATTTTTAAAATTTTTGTTTCTTTTTTGCTAGCAGCGGACATATTTTAGCTTTATGCTTATTTATCACAGATAAAAAAAATGGAATACATTTATATATGTAAGCTACTCGGAATACAGGGTGTTTGCTTGTCGGCTACGCCTGTTCCATACTTTTATACTTGTTTTTTTTTATTGTACAACATTGTATTTGTATTCTGTTCCAATTGTTGTTTTTGGTGGTGTTTTCAGCTGCTGCCTGGTGAGCTAATTAAAAATTATAATTAATTGCATTTGTTGAGCGCACAAGTCACCTGTCTGCGTGTGTGTGCGTGTGTGTCTTACGGGTGTGTCCCAGCATATCTTGGGAAATTCATCTAATTTCTTGTCGCTTGCTACGCTCAGCTCCGTTTCGTTCCGGGAGCAGCACATTAAGCTTATTAAATTCACAGAGCTGAAAACGTCAACGAAACCGTAAACGTTAACGTAAATGTAAACGTAAACGCAAACGTAAACGTAAACGACTTTTACCATTTGTACACACACGTGCATTAAGTTATTAAACGCTTGTTGGCTATGTAAGGCGGCGACATCAGCGGCAAGAAAACATTACGAGTTTTATGCCATAAGCCGAGATGTTAAGCGGCGATTAGTTGATGTTGCCATTTTGCTAACTGCTTATTAAAAATCATAATTAAAATAAAATGCCGACTACTGAGCGTTTGCTCCTGCTCCTGCTCCTGCTCCTGCTGACATTGAAATGTAGGCCTTCCATATCGTTGGGTATGCATCTTGGTCCAGTCATAAATATCCATAAATTGCCTCTGTTGCTACATAACTCATTTCACCTGTCATTTAAGGGGCGGGAATGTTTTCGTAATTAATGTAAGGCACTGACAACAAATTAATATAAGAGAATTGATGATGATAGTTGATAGCTGCACACCCTGGCTCGGGTAACAGATGATACCCGATAGCGAAGCATAAAAGTTGCACTTTGTCTGGACAAGTCTCTGACAAGTAATCAGTTTGTATACTTTCATATCGGGTGCAGGTGGTAGGTCAGCGGACTGAATCAAGGTGCCGGGCAAGGCAGGCAAAAGGAAAACAAAGGGAGTTTTAAGATGATAATCTACCGATATTTTCCCTTTTTACTTTTTTTTTTGTATAGTAAAATTTATATTATCTCTTATAATTGCATAGAATTCAGTTTCGTCTACTAAGTTAGGTTCCTTTTCATTTTCTAATTGTGTTGTTAAGATATTATATTTGAAGTGTATGGATTCAACGCTTACTTTAAAATAAAATAGATAAAAAAAAACAAACTACCTACCTGAATATACATCTAGAATGTATGGAGACATTATTAAATAACATTTATCAGTTATTATAAAGTTTGTTTTTGATTTTTAGACATGCTCGAAAAACGTGTCGTTAATTCAACTTCGGTATTTATTTTTGAAATTTTCTGCTTTTCTTACATAAGTTACATAAGTAATTTAAAAAATAAAAATAATTGCTCTGTTTAACATAAAACGAATAGAAATATGCAATTTAATATAAAAAGTATACCAACATGAGATCAATATGAGATTCATGATTCAAAATAAGCTAAAGCGATTGAATGCCTTCAATTGAATTTCGATGAGTGTATGGTTCTTATGAATTGTTTCTCTGCTCTGATTGATTATCTCATAGGTGGCTCGTTTCCTGGGTGCTCGATTCCATTAACCCTTGCATACTCTGCAATGCAAAAACAAAAATAAAAAGTCAGCAGAAAGTGCACATAATAAAATGAAAATGAAAAAGGAAAATAAATATAATTTCGCATTGATTTATGCTGCGCGAGTTTGTTGATCAATGGCAAATAATAAATTAAATTACTTTAATTGCTCTTTACTCGGACAGCTGCAGCATTAATGAGCGCCTACTGTGTACCGTCAATTAATAATGAGCAATAAAATATGAGATACAATTTACAATTACAATGCAAATTGAATGACGGCTGCCTGTGACAGTTGTTGTTGCTCTTGTTGTTGTTTCTTATGCCTTTAGACGCCTTAAATACTTATGCCCATTTGCAGGTGGGAACAGCCACAAATCAATTAATTTCATTTAATTATTGTTATTTGCTATCATTACTGCTGTGTGAAAAAGTGCTGACAGCGAAATGTGCGCCGGGCATTGCTCCCGCTCTAGTCATGTCCACTAACCCAGCCCAACCCCTTCCATCAGCCACTCATCATTATCAACAGCCTCAGCACGTGATCATCATCATCATTACAGGAATTCACAAATAACTAAGAAAATGCTTACAACGCTCTTTATTTCCGCTCGTCGCGTTAATTACTTCCGCTGGGGGTGTATTTATTATATTATGCCTGAAGTATTCAAGGAGCAAAGAGGGAAGATGCTGTCTTGAAATATAGGTGCACTTAACTCTGAAATTTGACACAAATTGTGTTTAATTGAAATGAAGAGTACATTTTGTTCCGCATTAAATACGTTGCCATTGCCGTTTCGGCCATGTTTTCATTTGCACTTTTCGGCTTTTTTCGAACAGCTTACATTAATGGGGTGAAGCCCAGCATTAAGTGGCATTTCCGGGAAAATCAATATCGAGCATCCACGCTGAAAAAAAATCATATATACATTTGAAATTTGAAATGATTTTCCTAATAAATCATGACTGTAAATCGTGGTGGGGGAGCGGCTAGCTCAGCAGCTGTCGGCTGATTGATTTGCTTATAATGTAGAGGACCGAAACTGGATTTTCCCGGCTAGCGTCTTACCAAATGAACGAAAATAAAAATGCTGGCAACCAGAGTCCGTTATTGACGTTGATCGACAGTTGCCATTTCTGTGCTGGATGGAAATAATTTATGGACTTGCCTTTGGGCTCGTCGTGCGCTTGAGTCGTTGCGAGGCCAATCATTTATTCATTCATTAATTTTTGTTTGTTTTATGTTAATTTATTTATTACTGACTGTGCCCCTGGACTGGTCAGCTAGCCATCCAGGCATTCAGCCATCCAGCCATCCAGCCATCTGGCCACCTTGCCAGGTGGCGAGCTAATTACGCATGCCCACCCTCCGCCTGTCGTCGTGTGCGCATAAATTTTCCTTATGAGCCAGGAGAGCTGCGAAATGAATTAGCGGATAGGAGCACTCGTTTCTGACATTTGACATGTTGCTTTTTGATTGTCGCACGCCACAAATGTATTGCGAATAATAACGGCAATGGGAGTATTTAGAGTTAATTGGGCTTATTATGCCACGCATTTGGCCCACTGTCGCATCGAATGCTGGCGAACTTATCATTTTAGGGAAAGGCTTTCTCGGTAGCCGCTGGTGTGTGGCGTATTTTAATTAAAACACGTACAAGCGCAACAACATCAAGACACTGTCAGGCGCGGGGGCAGTGGGGCGTGGCGGCATGCATGCAGCAATTAAAGCCAAATAATGGCAACCAGCAAAGCATACAAAATGGAAATGAATGGCGCAATGGAAAAATGGTGAAATGGTAAAATGGTAAAAGGCTAACAAGGCGACGACTGCTAGCGACAATGGCTCCTGGTTATGGCATTGCGTATACGCCTTGTGTTGCCTTCATTGTTTCGCATTATTTTTGTACTTTTGCAATGCTCCGGCTGAACGTACGTTGTCCGTTGTCCATTGTCCGCTGTCCTCTTCTTTATTTTGCAGTTCTGGTCACGCGCGCAAAGGTCGCGCCGCATGCGCCCAAAAAAAAACAGAGAAATGTTACGCAATTGCTTCGACAGCTGCATGAATGTTTGTATAGCATTTGGGGCGTTCCTCGAGACAATTGCTTGTACTTGTTTAAGATTTTCGACTGCGGCCCCAGAGTGGAGGCGTCATTTAACCTTGCTTAATTATGGTAATTTATGCAAACAATCAGTGCGCAATAGGCAGACAAGTGACAATAGGAGAAGCGGCAACAACGGCCGACTGCTGAGCGTGCCTAGGGCCGAGATAAGGCACTCACACACACACACGCCCACGACACACATGCGAAACAATTGACTTGAGCTAACTCAAAAAGATACAAGATACAGGCAAGTGCACACACACACACTCACACACACACAGACGCCAAGTTACAATTGTGGCCATTGTTTTACAGCTGAAAACAAAAGCAGCAAATTCAACTTCTTTCGAGTGTGCAACTGTGTATGTGTGTGTGTGTTAATTGTCTTGTTTTACACCGACAATGATAAGGCAGACAGACATATATGTATAAACAAATATATATGTATTTGAGCAAACATCTTGATGAAACAGCCATCAGCTCAGAGTGTCAAACTGATGTTGCAGCTCTTATTGTGTCTGTTGTTTCTTGCTGTTGCCATTGCTGCTAGCTGCGGCTTGTCTAACATTTTATAATTGAAACTCAGTTGCAGCCCAGAATCCGGATCGCAAGTATCACTCTGGCACTGGCACACTCATCGCATTACGCATACGCCACATAAGCACTTACACGAATTAAACGAACTGTTTTTCCCACAACTGCGTGTGTCTGGCTCGTCTATTTGTCCACGTGTAGCTGTGTATGTGTGTGTGTCTGTGTGTGTGTATGTGTGTAGGGCAACTATGTGAATATGCCATTTTATAAATTAAAAAGTATACTGATGCATGACATTGGCTTCATTTCACACACACCCAACACTAAGAAACAAAAGCAAGTTGAAATCATAAGAGATAAAAAAAGAAATAAATTTATATATTATATGTATGTATGAATAAGAAATATAAAATAATCTATATATGTATATATTATATACATTATTATATACATATTTATATAATTTACAAGTATTATATACACACGCGAAAGCTTTAAACTATTGCTTCATTCACAATTTAATCCTAAACTAAACTCCCAGTGGGAAAAATGGATAAAGCTGGCATTGCATAAATGCTGTCCTTCAGCGCAATTATTTTTGGTATCTTTAATACCTGAAAATTTATGTTCATTTGGCTTATGTATTGCTTAGATTGTTACGAACGTGTATCGCATTAGGTTTCTGTTACTCTCTAAACGAGTGCATATTTTTTATCTAAGCCAGAACAAATTGCAATTCTCTGGCACTGAAATTATTTGGACTTATTTATTATGTTGGCCAGGATAAATTTATGTGGCCCAGCACTAAATCATGCTGCTTGCTGTTTGCTATTTTTATGCGACGCTGATTTTAGAAGGGAATAAAAAGACACATAACAAGCCCACAGATACATGTAAACGGGCAGAGCAACTTGTTGCCCGCCGAGCGGATTTGCTCTCTGTTTCGGTGTGTTATTTACAGGAGCTCAAGGTTAAAGGATCCATATTAAAGTGTAAATTTGTTTTATTTGGCAACGCAAGTTGCATGAAAAATGGATGAAGCCGGCAATCGGCAGTTGGCTGTCGGCAGCCATCCAGCCATTCAGCCATCCAGGCATCCAGGCAGGGCGACGTGCCTGGGGACTGACAGAAGGAAAATTTCATTGAACCTAATCAGTTTTTAGGCCAACAAGTTGGGCACGTGGCAAGTATGTAGCCAAGCCACTAATCCCATAAATAATGCAAAGCCAGCAGTCGCTTGGCTTTACTTAGCAGCTTACTTGGAGACAGCAATGCCAATAGAGGCCAGTGCATGGCCGGAGACTCTCGTTGTGACGGCCGTTGGTGCGGTCAGTGGGCGCAGTGGACCTAGTGGACACAGAGATATGGCCAATCATTCAAGGACATAAATTCACGCAAATGTTTCAATCAATTTTGTGCAGCTCGGCACAATACAAATTCAATTTGACCCACAAATTGCTGGCCGCCAGAAGAACGATCCATTCAGCCTCATTCCGATTCCGTCATGTTGTTATTGAGCCATCTTTATGCGATTACACAAACAACAAGGCAAAGGCCTGGACGGGCCAGGACAGGCCAGGACAGAGCACGGCAGACCGGACGAGCAATGGGCACCACACACAAAGGACGAACTGAACGTCGCTCTAAAAAGGACAGCGCACCGGAAATATCTAACGATTGAATGAAACGGAAGGCAACGATGCGGGGCCAGAAGCCGCTGCGAGGGGCATAAAATCAGCCACGATGCAAACGGTAATAAATGACATGAAAGACAACAGGCGAATTCCTTTCCTTTGGAGACGACAGGCACAGCCGAAAGCGCTTAGCAAATGCAAATAAGGTGACGCCCCATGCCACACCCATGCCACAACATGTGCACCACAGTTGCTCATTAAAAACTGACTAAATTGAGTTGTAAGCCGGCGAATACATTCCGAAAATAACAGTTGGCAATGCGCTTAGGCAGTCGACAGTCGGCAGACGGCAGACGGCAGACGGCAGAGGTTCCGAATAACTGCCACTTGCAAATGCCTGGCTCGGATTTATAATGTTGTCCTCGACAGCGCCAGCAGCGACCCTCGAGTCGTTAAGTGCACGCGTTAACCTCGTTTCTGGTTTTGCCGCGGCAATAAACGAAAGTCCTGCAAGTGCAAGAGAGTTGCAATAATGTCGCAATTGTTACATAACCTAACGCCTTTATACAGTTTACATATCTGTTCAGAAATTATTATATTTTACATACACACGCAACTTATATAATTGAAGATAGTTCGTCGTTTGGCTACTTAATGCTATGGGCTTACGTACTGCCGCCTGTAGAGAGGACATAGAAAAGGCTCTTTAATAATTTTTACTGTTTTGAAATCATATTTGTGTATGACAACTTGTATCAATGTAGTTTGACTAAGTCCTTTATACAAATGGCAACGCGACATTGGCCAATTAAAGCCACGACAATAGCATACACATTCTTGTAGGAGCCACAATCAGAATGGAATATTCAGCATTAGCCGGCGGGCTTGTTGAGGCTTTGTCTCAGTCTGGCGCAGAATTGGCGGGACATCAGCGTCATCGTCGCCAGCCATTGTCTATATGTGTCAGACGACTGCAACAATGGACGCGTGTGTTTTTGTTCCTATCCCACCTCAATGCTGCATGCACTTTCATTTTATCAACGTCATCTACTCTGGGCCAATTGGAGCTGCGCCGAGTCCATTGTGCTGCATCTTTTATCCATTGTTGTGTCTATTACGTGTTTTGTTTTCGAGTCTCAAAATGTGCCTTTAATGTGTGTCATCCGAAGAATGTAGGGCTTCCTTGATAAGAAATAACTAGACTCGTATTCCACAGTGGGTATCTTAACACATTTCCAGCTTGCCACAAAAGACATCCCAACTAAACGGTTAGAAGCTGTAACTCTGGAGCAGCCTAAGTATCTGGGCATCATGCATCATAGAAAAGCATCTAAGACTTGGCCCTCCGCAAACTCTAAAGAGGATAAGTGGTGCCTCCTGGTTTATAAGGACCAGTATAGAGCGTAAGCTCAAGATAACACAAAATGGTAACAAAATTCAATAGATTGGCAAAAAAAAAAATAAGGGGAAAAATTAAGATCTCACGCACCCTTTCAATCTACCAACGGGAGCTTAAAGTTTTACTAATTAATTAACTAATTGAGATTAAGTTGTCGAAAAGATAGCAGAAGGTTAAATAATAAACAAGTAAGAAAGCCCGACTAGCAGATGCTTCGACATGCTTCTTTTAAAAATATATTGCAAGCGACACATATACACATATTATGAGAAATAAATTATTTAATAACTTCTATTGCAGATAGAGTTTTCTAATCAAATGCACAGTGTATTTATAACATTCATATGTGTGTAATTGCCAAAGCATAAGTCTCTAGTATTTTGCAAAATTTAACACAAATCAAAATTGTGTAAAGGTCGCATCAAACTAAATACTGACTCCAACATTAAAAGTCTAAAAGATAGGATTTAAAAACAGAATTTCGATTTTCGTTTTTAATCGATAACAAAAAACAAGAATAGTTATCGAAATTTTAAAACAAATTAGATCTGCGCGTGATATATAGGAAGTCACAAAATTTTAAGTCTCTAGCTATTATAGGTTCTGAAATCGACATCGGATGGACAGACGGACAGATGGACAGACAAACGGACAGGGCTAAATCGACTCGTCTTGTTGCTCTAATTAATAATATATATACTTTGTGGGGTCTGTCACGCCTCTTTCTGCCTGTTTCATACACTTCTCCAAAAATGTTATACCCTTATTTCCCATTTTTAATGTGTTCAGGGTATACAAAAATAGATTTCGTTTCATTTGTAGCCAAGGAATGCAGTGAACGCGGTGGCTGTTTAACAGAGGAAGCGTCATGTCACTGGGAGTTAGGAGAGCAGTCTATATATACTTCGTTGCGATCTACCAAGTACAGCATTGGGTAATAGCCTCAAACTAAAAACTGCCTCAGGTATGAACGTAGTTCCATTCCTCATCCTAATCTGAATCTGGATACAGTGGAGTGGTTGACAGTAGTTGATAATGACAGATTAAAATAGAATTTTCCTAAAAGATCATCCAAGAATAAAGTGCTCTTGCCTATAGCATGGGCTGAAGCTTAGCACTCCATCATTATACTTGTGCTGTTAGGTTAGAACTTTTATATTGTATGGACTCAGCGCATAATAATAACAATTTTATTATGTCAATCTGTAGTCCAATAACTTAGATTTCCATATACATTAATCCTGATTTTTTGGTTTGACCAGCGAACTGTGCAGTCAGTCCTGCCGGCTGCAACATTACGCTTTGTTCACTTCCACAAAATCATTGCCTTATGCCCCGAGGCATATTTGATGAGCGACTGCTGTTCCTTACCGATGACTGCCAATAGAGAATATAAAAAATAACAGAATTTGTAATTAACCATTTTCTGTTTGCTTAAATTGCAATAAAAAACATTTTATTGCCATCGCCGAGCAAACAAACTGAACAAAAGGAAAATAATTAAATTTCCTCTCTCTTTGCTTATTGTCAGAAATGAGCAAAGACTTATCGAACTGAAATGCAAATTATCAGCAAAATAAATACAAGTCTGAGTTGTAATTACGAAGGCATGGTTTCCAGCCGAAACAGTAATCAAATCAAAATTCACAAAGAGAAATTCGGTAAAAGGTCCGCACTAATTTTTGAAATCGATTTATTATGTATAGGAATTTCATCAGAATATTTCATTTCATTTCATTATTTTACCCATAGAGGAGTAAGCCAATATCCCCATCCATATAAACTTTATGCTCATTTTCCGTGAAAGGCTTCCATGAGGGTCCCTTGATCCTCTTCTATGGCAACCCTTCCATCAAAGCAGCTGCTCATAAATTTTGAGGCCCCGTCAGCAAACTCGCTTACAATTTGAATTGATTACTTTTCCCCGCAGGTCACTGCGATGGCCACATAATATCAATAACTATCTAACACACTCCTGAAACACCTCCACCTATGAGCTGCAGCCTCCGGGCCAGCAGTTTTTCATATCAATTTCTCCAATTTACAGCAAAGCTGCTGCTGCCTTTTTCCTGTCATTTTTGTATATTCCACAGAGCTGTATATGTGTGTATTTAATCATTATCAAAACTTACTAAATTAAAATGGTCATTGGGGCGTTTTCTCTATTTTTTTTTTTTTCTTTATTGTGGCTTTGTTCTGAAAGCCTTTACGAGTATTTTCAATTTGCGTGGCATGCTTTTAGGCGTGCACGTTTCATACTCCTCCCATTTATATCAATCTTTATTACTCTCTGCGTGTGTGTGTGAGTGTGTCTATGTTTGTATGGCATTTAGTTTTGTTTAACCACGATTTTGGAGTGGATACTGGGCAGGGTTTGCCGTATGAAATGTTTGTGAACGGCGTTTGCGCTTGGAATATTGATTAAACTGAAGCGCTGTCTCGGAACAAAGGGCGGCCAAAGCCGAAATTGAAATGGCCAACAATTGCAAGCTAGCATTTAATGCTGATTGTTCACATAAAAGCTTAAACAATTACGTCAATTCAGAGGTCGCATTTTCCGGCAATCTTTTTTATACGCGTGTGTGTCCGTTGTTTGTTTAGCGCAAAGTGAGGCAATTTGTTTTGCAGCTGGAGGGAATGCGAAATGCGTGTACAATTAAGCGTAAATGTGCCGAGTTTAAAGTCAAATGATGAGCGAATAAAGCATTGACTAAATCATTTCTGCAGCGCTGTGCCCAAACTGTGGCCCCGACGGTCCCAACTGGCCAACTGCCGGCTTTAGGCAACCTACCCATTAGGACACGCTTTGAGGCGCTCGTTTGCGCATCCTGCCGTTTAGCCAGGCTTTCAGCAGCAGCAGCAGCGCCAAGGAAGTTGTTTGTTAAACTCAGACACAGCCTGCCTGTGGCGTCGCACGCCTCTCTCAAGCAACGCTCCATTAAAAATGCATTTATCATTTGGCATTTGAAAAGCTTCCTTCCTGTTGGCAGGCGACTGACACCTAAGACCACCACCGCGGCCTTCCATCTCCGGCTATGGCTATAGCAGCCTCACAGCTAACCCATTCCCCCCATTTAGTCCAAGTGCCGCCGCAGTTTAAACAGCAGCCTTTTTTCCATGTTGCCTTTTCTTTTCTTTTCTTCTCCCAACTCGTTGGCTGCGCTACAAATTGTATTTGTTTTCCCCAAAACTTCACAAGTGCGCTGCGAAATTTGCGCAAATTTAGTTTGCAGAAGTAAAAACTAAACACACATGCACAGATGTGTGTGTGAATGTGCACTTGAGTTGAGCGGAGCTTGGGCATGTTTAAGCGTTAAACTGTTACTTCCACATGCGCGCGCACTTAGCAAGGCCGAGGCCGGAGATGGGGCGACGTGAATGCGGCAGCGAACGGACTCCAGCTGGCCATCAATGCAGTTTTAACTAAGAGCCAAGACAAAGGCGGCCCCAAAGTGTTCATAAAATGTTCGAAGCCATAGACGAGGCCCAGTTCCAAAGCCAAAGTGAAAGCGCACCGCGTCCTGTGCCCCTGAAGTAGGTCAGCAGTAAACACACAAAAACTCTTTCTCTCGCACACACACTCACAGGCAGAGCATATGGCGCCGCATTGTAAATTGCGGCCAACGGCAGGTAAAAATTGCCATCGTGTTGTGTATGCCCATGTGTGCGTGTGTGTGTGTGTGTGTGTGTGTGTGTGAGGTGTACATGTCCTGTAGCTGCCATTCATGTGCAGCCGCATTGCAGCCCCTGCATAAATTTCATTAGATTTTAGCTGAGGGCTCTCTTAGCTGTCCCATTGTTTAGCCGAACAGAGTTTTATGTGAAATCAATTGGCTTTCAATGCTGCCATAAAGAAGGAAGTGGGCATCATGACAAGGCGAGCGGCGAACAGCGTCTCGTAAATGCGCTCCTAATGAAGTCATAAAGAGCCGTCGACAAGTAGGTGTCCGTGCGTTCCATTAAGCGCACCTTGCGCCTAGAAGTATGCTAATAAACGTAAGCCATGCCCCATCACAAAGTTGGCCATAAAAAAAAATATAAACAGCTCTGAGCCACCTTTGTAATGGTCTTGGAGTTAAGCAGGGCAGGATTTGCAAAAGCAGTGGAAAATATCATTAAATTCAATGAGATTAATTGACCTTTTTTTTAGTATAAATAACTTCCGCAATTAGTAGTCCTTCGTCTTCGTCTGCGTCTTCATCTGTCTAAGCATTAATACACCTGGAAATGCACTTATTTTCAATGCGACTGTGGCACGGCTCTGGAGCTAATCTGCAGATATAAATGGAATAAATGTTCTTTTGGGCTCGAAGGAGTCTGCACCATTTCGTTTCACACACTCCCCAATACCCGCTGGCTGCAAGCCATAAAAAGCGAATGGGGCCAAGTGGCTGGCGAAAAGTATTTGCGCGCTCTGGCGCAACTTTACGTATTACGCGTGGCGTGAGTTGTGTGGGTCAAAGGCCAAATGCAAAAGGAAACCACCAACCGCGCTGAACAGACATGCGAGCAGCCGGCGTATACGCGTACGCGACGTGTTGCTCCGCAATGATAATGATGTTGGCTGAATGTCTAGCTGGCTTTGCGCGAACGACCAGCAAAAGGATGAAAGGACCTGCGACTTATGCTTGACAGACGTTCTCTAATGCCAACAGTCCTCCCTCTACCAACGAGTCGCGCCCACATGCTAGTAGACAAAAGTGCATTCTAAAGCGTTTCACGCTAATGCACCATTATCAAAAGCTGCCCTACAACACTCGTAAATCTTCACTTGCAGCTGACTGCAAGGCTTTAATAGATATTTATGTGTGCTTCCCAGTGTGTGTGTGTGTGTGTGTGTGTGTGTGTTGATCATAAATTATAATAAATTGTTCAACTATTAACAGCCAAACGAACTAAAAGCCCTAACTTGAGGCGCTTTGCAATACAAGAGAAACACATGTAATCTAAGCCAGGACTAAACAATGCTACTCTGAACTAAACTAAGCAACTAAACACTATATATATATAACGAGACTAATTAACCTACTCTATAGTATTTGGAAGAGCCTTCCAGCTGTAGGTCTCAAATAAATTACCAAATTGATTTGCTTATTTGAAGGCAAGCAGCAAGTTTCTCTGCTGCTGCAAGTGGGCTTTGTTGATGTAAATAAAAAAACATCGATATTCAAATAGACATTGCATATTTATATATACATATATATATTTATTTATTATGTTTATATTCAGTTTACCAGCAACACTTCCACTCAAATAGAACTGGTTAATCGTAATACAAAGTACTTAAGTTTCGAGGGAGGCAGCTTTGCCACAGGATATTTCTGAATCGAATACTCAATAATGCGTTTATGTATTTTAGTTTGTATTGGGGCATCGGGAAGCCTTAAAAGCGAGCAACGCTTCAAATTTATGTCAGACTTTTAGTTTTTTCCAGGTGCCAACAGTATACAGCGTAGCAGTGAAGCGGCGTGAAATGAGTGCGAGAGGAGTCGAGTTGAAGAAAGCTCTCCTGGCTGGCGGGCAAATGGGCAAATGCAAGCCAAATGCGCTTTTCGCTGGCTCAACCAAAGTCGATTTAAAAGTCAGATCTCGCAGCGTTTTCGCTTTTTGTTTTTAATTCGCTCTGAGTTAATCTCGCACTTAGGCAAAAGCGCAGCGCAATCAAATGAAGTCGCATCAAATAATGAAATTGAATTGCGATTCAAGAGCTAATCGGATTTCCTTTAGCGGCTTAATTAATCAATGCAGAGGTGTCAAAGGAAAGTGCAATATATGAACTCTTGGGCACTTACTCAGCTCACAGTTAGCGAATTAATTGTTAATAACAGGTATCAAATTAATTATCGCAATTACCGCATTATGAGCAGCTGCTCTGCAGATTGCCACTATCGATTGAGCTTCGACTGGAAACCGCTCAGTTGTGTTTAAAGAGACGAACTTAATGCCCAATAAATTATGAGTATATACCAAATGGATACATTAATAACTGATTATCAGTGCAGTGTAGTTACATATATATGGCTTTAAATAATTCGGTTTAGGCAACAGCCGAGCTGAGCTGCATGTGTTATGCTTTTGGCTTAACACGCATATTATTCTGCAAATTCTTTTATGAGCCACTCTCTCTTGCAAATCGTTGGGAATTTCACACAATTATGCAATCATAAATTCGCTCTTCCTATTCAGATTGTATTGACTGGCCGAACACTTGTGTCCAGGTAATTGCTTCATCACGCAGCAGTGCCAATTTTTCGCTTCCTGTCAGGCAGGCCCATAGCCAGCCAGGCCGCCGTCATTCTAGGGTATCTCCGGCAAAGTTAACTGCAATAGGCAGGAAATTTGCAGAAATTCCATTTTGATGCTGCGCCATTGGAATTTTGCATGCGTAATGATTTCGTATTGCAGAGAGAAACCAGCGCAGCGGCTGTTGTTGTGCGGAATTTATCTATTGCAAATGAAAGGCGCGTGCCCCGCCATAGAAATAGCCATGGCCATAGCCATAACCATTCAAATTGTATAAATATGGATGGCGTTAATTTCACAATCCGACACAGCAAGCGGATGCTCATTTCAATTTATTTGCGGTTTGTTATAGGGCTATATATGGTTCTATTTAGCTCGGGGCTATTTAAGCTGCAATCCATTTAGGCAAATATTTCCTTTTTAGAGCAGAGGGCTTTGTACTGAATGTTGGGCCCAGTGGCGCAACCCGTGGCGCGGAAATGATAGATCGGCCTGCCGCACATGTAGTTCTCGGCATAGTTGCAGGTCAGCTTGAAGTAGGATATGTCTTTGGACACATATCGCAGCCCGGCGCAGCCAACATGCGTGTTGTTTTCGATGGCCATCACGGCGAAATGGTTGAAGGGTCTGCAGCAACAGTTGAACGAGTTAAGGGGTTAATGGAAAAGAAGCTGCTGGCCACTTACTGGTGCTGGTAGGGCTTTATGGCGGAGCACGGATTGTGTTCGATATCCGCAGCTGTCATTTGGCGGGTGCTGTTGGTGTGCTCCAGCCACCAAGTGCGCGCGCCAATGGTGATTAGCTGGGGATACATCTTCTCCATGAGCTCGTCTTCCACCAGGCGAGTCATGTTAAACATCTGAGGAAGACAAGAACTTCTGATCACTCTGACTTCTAGCAGTAGCCCTAACTTACAATGATGTTTTGACCGGAGTTCTTGAAGTTGGCAGTGTTCCGGCAATCGTCGTTTTTCGGCTTGCACATGCGCACGTTGTAACTGGCCAACGTGGCCAACTCTTCGCTCCACTGCATCACAACCATTCGCGCAGCTCTCGGCAAGGTCATATTTCGGCCATTGGCCAAGCGCTGGCGATACTCGTTGTGTGCTTTCAGAATACTCTCAAGGTAGTTAGTGAGATTCAGCACCTGGCTGTGTTGAATATTGCACGACTTGTTGATGTCCTGAAATGCAGTCGAATATGCTGTAAGCTTTGAGCAGCTCTGAAGAAGCGCAATACTCACGGTCGGCGGCTTCTCACAGGCAATATGACGCTTGCCCCTAGGACACAGCTGCTGCACGCAATAGGAATTGTTGGGTCCTGACGGCTGGTCGTCATGAGCGACGGCCAGAAGAAGGAACATTGCACAAAGCACTGCTGGGAGCGAAATTAGTACATTCATCTTGGTTCACTAACTAAATGGAACAGTGGCTAATTGGCCTCCAACTTGGCTATTTTATAGGCGAATACCGCCAGAAACTTCTGCGCCAGAGCCCAACATTGACTGTGTTCAAAAGCAGCTGACAGTTGGTTAACGCTTGCTAATTCGTAAGCCTGGTTTAGTCGATGATTAGGCCAATTGTACATTCATTGCCTGCCAATTACAGTTGCCAGCAGTATAGCTGCCCTGCAGCTATAGCAGCTAATGAAGAAGAGTTTTGGCTCATGTATGAACTAATGTATTTCGAGTGTATGAAGATTTGCTCTTAATGCTTGAGTATCATTGAACTAAGTAGCTTATTATATATAACAATCAGTTATGTATGTCTGAAGTCGACTGCAAAGTGTTCAATGCTTCCAGTCGCTTATCATGCCCACAGTTTGCGCACCGAAATTTGCTGCAAATACTTGAAAAGCGAAATGTGCTGCCGCAGACAATTCATGTTCGTAGACTTGCTACCAATGAAATGTTGCTACAATCTTGGCTGATGTTGTTGCTATCTTATTTGCTGTCGGTTTTAACGCTTGACTGGGTGACGGTTACGCCTCCAGGTCGGTTTGAGCTTCAAAGGCCACAAGACTGTCATTGGGAAACATTAAGTGACACTTCATGATTGTAAGGATAGGCCAACTGCAGGTTCAGGCAAGGCTTCAGTGCCAATAACTCAACAGCGCACAATTGATTAGAGCAAAGGCCTTCGCACAAGCCATTCGGCCTCCCGTCCGCCGCCTCGCCTACGCTAACAATAATTGTCTAACAACGGCAACTGATGCTCGGCAGCTGATTTGTCTAATTGGTTTTACCCGAGCCGGCTTAATTAGGCGTGTCTGCACGAGGCAGCCAGTTTCGCCACCGCCCATTGCTGACTTAAAGTTTCTCAGTTGCTTCAAGCTAAGATAAATGTTAAAATTATGCATAATTATTCATATAGGGAAACTTGCGCGTGCACCCGTCAAGTTTTGGTTGCGTTGCCTTGTTTAGTAGGTTGTAAATTTTAATGCAAAAAAAGATAAACGAAGGGCACAACATTTTTGTGTGATTTATTGTTTGGGGCGAGTCATGTGAAGGGCCATGCATTAAACAACAGACAAGGGCCAGCCTCTGGACAGTCGGTGCCTCCCGGAAACAAGACCAGAAGCATAGCCGGAATCAGAAGTATTTGGAGCCAACGCCCGAGGCACGCGCTGCACCTGTTGCCTCGTGGCCTCTTGGCCTGAGCCATAAAGTCAGTTTGGTTGGCAAATTTATGGCTTGATACGTAACCTCAATACAGTTTTTTCATACTTTGTATATAATTCATTTTTAATAGAGAAGCAAACGTGGATTGCCTTCAGCTTTGCAGTTTATGCTGTTCTTTTCTCTACTTCTTCTGGCCACAGAAACTGTGCGAGTCCAGCTGGCAGCTCACTGTGCTCCATTGTTATCGGCCGCTTAATCTTGTTAGCGCTGCGCATTTATAATGTCATTATCAAGTTAAAGGATGCAGATGGAGCTGCACCGAGTGCCCTCTGAGATCTGGGCAATGCATCTTCGCATTTCCTCGAAATTGCCGCTGTCGGAATTTCACAATTGAATAATCAAGCGTAATGGCATTGTTGTAATGGTCCTTTGTCTCGGCTGATTTATTGTTTGGACAGGTCGCCATAAATTAAATCGGCTTGCGCTAATATTTGCCTAATAAAATTGATGCAAACACATTGCGGATTTCGGCATACCCTTGTCAAAGGATTGCGCTTTAGTTTGACTTTGATCAGAGGCTGTCGCCCGCGCTGTCTCCGGCCCATCAATATGCACATAAAGTTTAATATTTCTCGCAATTCACCGAATCCTGTTACAATAAGCCTTAATTTCATGCAAATCTCGTCAAAGTACCACAATGCCGCCTTCCGCCGATCGACTTCCACTCTGGCTACCGTGATGAGCTTAGCTCGCGCAATCCGCTCCGCAAGTCGTTCGAAAACTTTTTAAGCATCGCCGTGAAAAACTTGTTCGTGTCCTGCATGATAAAAATGTGTCAACTACGCTGAGATACTCTCAACTTGAACTCGCAGCAAGCAGAGCTTGTCCTAGTTGCGACCTTTAAGAACTCCACAGTCGTTAACATGAAAAATACAGTGCATTACCATCTCCGTTGGTAACTCTTCGTTTCAGCTGAGCAACTCTGAAACATAATTAAAATTAATTAAGTTGTTAAGTGAAACAACCACATTTAAAGCAGTATTCAAAAATTTATGTAATTTTAGTTCAAGTTATATGAGCATGTTTATATGTTTCAGCTCTAATTACTGTTTCATTCCTGCATTGGCACATTGAACATATTATTTAGCCCAACATTTTCATTGAACATTGTTTCATGAGTAAGTTCTCCATACGACTCCATGGAATGCAGTGTATATAGCAGTTGTCCCTTTTCATAGATCTATCCACATTTAGTTTAAAGCGTGATTATGTTAATGTTTGTTGTTTGAAACCCATGCGCGATAAAATACGAATTCTTAACCCTTTTTTTTGTTTGCTTCTCGTCTTTATGCGAGGGAGCTTTAAAGCTGCGCGTAATATGCAAATTTTTGTGTTATTTGTCGCATTCAGCGCGGCGAAAGTATTTTTGTATGCGAGTGCATTGTTCTTGCACATATATTTTAGGCTGGCGCACATCAACACTTTGAATATACATGTATATGCATACCTCACATACACTTGCATAAGCAGCTATGACTATATTTGGGTGAAGGCCGCTCGTATGCCAAAAAGCAGCAACAACAAAGCGGGACTAAAAAAAAAAAGAAAAAGAAATAGAACAACTTGGCAACACAACGCAAATCTGAAAATTAAATGCAATTTAGTGCAGCAAAGTGGCAACGCACACAAGTAAAGAGGCAAACAAACAGAAACGTACACACACACACATACATATATACATATATATATATATATGCTGAGATGCCTGGACTCTGGAAAAAAGCTTTAAAAATCAACACAAGCATCAGGTTTCATGTAAGCAGAGCAACAAACACAGCAACATATTACCAAACCTAATAAAGGGAAAACGTTTTACATTTTGCTTTTATCGAATTTGAATTTTACTTTTTCTCTGTTTTTTTTACGTTTTTTTTTTTTGTGCTCAGAAATTACACAATTCATTTTTGGCATAACATGTCAATTTGTATGCCTAATGCCAAACAGAGGAGAGGATTGACGCAGGCAGGCAGCCAGAAAATTCCTATTCCCTGCGAAATAGTAAACAAAATATGCCAGCTTAGACGCGCTTACATTGCCATTAGGCTCAAGAGCAGAACAAATCAGCAGCCGAAAAGAGCAAAAGGGCTGGCAATGCCAATGGCAATGGCACTGCCGATAAGATTCAAGTGATTGGAAAGGCCTTAACATGGTGTATACCAATGCTCAGCTGTTGTATACTTTTTCGCCATATTTGACAGAAAATGCCAGCAGGTCCATTGAATATATATGTGTGTCGCTGTTGAACACAATCAGATAAGCTCGAAATTCATTCTACCTTGTCTCTGGCAAATTGCTTTAAACACACATATAACAAGGAATCATTTCTATCAGGAATAATCGAAAATAATTATAAGCGCTACATCGACAAAAGTCTTGGTGTAAGCAAAGATTGGACTGACCTTTGTCAAGCAGCAAAATGTCGACTATGACACATCTAACATTCAAAACACATCAAGACTGAGCGAGCTGGTGACATTGCATCAAAAATTCATTCAACGACTTTCCGTTTGCGTGAAGGGTTTTTAATAAGCCCTTCGCCTTTTACAATCAGCGCGCAAAGCGAGGAGCCAGAGCTAAGAACCCGAATTGAAAATGCAAATCTTTGACAAAGCTCGAAAGTGCAAAGCAAACAATATAAATATTACGCTAGAGCAGCAACAATGCTGAGGACTAAGGCTGAAGGCACACTGAATAAATTGTAGCGCACTTTAGAGCTGTAATAATTGCAAAGCAGTTGGCAACAACTCTTAACAGTTTACTTACCAGGTAAAAGTTTCCAGTTTCGAGTTACGAGTCACGAGCTGCAGCTTCACGGCGTCGTTCATTTTTGGTTCTTCAGCCAGCTAATTGGCTAAATAAGTTCTGTTTAACTTGGCCGATTTTTAGAATGCTTGAATAATAACGAGTTCGCCACCAGCGGCCCGATGTGAAATATAATTGCCATTTTATAGCGACATCATTGCGCAATGAGCCTGTGAGCGTTCTACAACGCGACGCTATCAACTGGCTCTTCGCTCTCCACAATGCCCATGCTTAAGTCCATTTTCCCGCATCTATTGTGGCTTTGTGTGCGGCGAGCTTTTATTGCTTTTTTGCTTTGCCTTTGACACGATTGCTGCTTAATCTTTAGCGTTTACCAAAAATTATACCCCGAGGGCCATTACAAAATGAATTGCATTATGAGAACTGCGCGCGACGTTTCGATGCTCTGAAACCCTAAGTCCGTTTTTCGGTTACGCCTCCAAGTATGCAATATAAACTAAACCCATTCCATCGTCAGCTTAAGGCTTTTGGGTTGCTGCACTCAAGTGGGCTTTTCGGGAAGTTAATAATATAGTTTAACACCAGTTTGGAATTTGTAAAAATATTCGTTTCATTTGCCATTTAATTACAGCGGAATTCTTTCAACTTGTCTTCAAGTCTATGTGGGCAAGTAGACAGTATTAACATCTTAGTGCTGGATTTTTATATATTTACAATACTTACAATTTTATTTACATATTTTGTTCATATAGCTTACTGTTACTATTCATAGCAACTTTTACTATAGTGTCGATTAAAGTTCAAAGTTTAAAAATTCCTGTGGGATAGGTCATTTGGGTGAACTCTCTTGATTTATTTATTATTGCTCATAAATATTTTATTTAGTATAAGGTTTCCACGGTGTTCAAGCAGACGTAGACTTCTAAACCTGTTTTGGTTAGTAGACAGAGTTGATGTACACATGTGAGCTGTGTTGCCCAATCAATTGTTTTAATTACCTGAGCCAATTTAAATATAGCAATAATATCATTTAGACATCTCACTCACTAAGGTGTATTTAAAAATGCGCTATAGAATTAACGATAATAATCTATCATAAATAAATAACGAACAACTATGAGTGTTCTATTACTAGCAAGACGTACACACATACGCACATACGCAGGGACACGCACATGCTCGCATAAGTGCGTACTCTGCTGCACAGTTTGCGTAGCGACTGCGGTTTGACTGCCAATATACGTATTATATAGGAAGACAGATTGACATTGGCAGGTTGACGGATTGACAAATTGGCAATTTGGCAAATTGGCAAACTGACAGACTGATAGATTGACAAATTGACAGATTAATAGATTGACAGATTGACAGATTGACAGATTGACAAATAGACATATTGATAGATTGACAGATTGACAATTTGGCAAATTGGAAAATTGGGAAACTGACAGACTGACAGATTGACAGATTGAACAAATTAACAGATTGATAAATTGTGAAATTGACAGATTGAAATATTGACAGGTTGACAAATTGACAGATTGGCAAATTGGCAAACTGACAGATTGACAAATTGTAAAATTGACAGATTGACATATTGACAGATTGACAGATGGACAGATTGACATAGTTAATACAATTTAGTTTAACATACGTAGTATATTACTAAAATTATTACCTATTTAAATACTTACCACATTCAAAAGAAGAAGACGCACTACACTACAATACACTACACTACAATACACTACACTACATAACCCTACACTACACTATACTACACTGCATTGCACTGCACTGTACGACTGACCGCCAGGACGTCAGCAAACCAACTGAAGAAGTAGAGCAGAAGCTTGCCTTATATAGAGCAAAACTCCCGCCAAAAGTTGTGCTCACCTCTTGCGAACTCAACTCGGTCGAGGTCATGAGTCGGTTCTTATAGTCGATCATTGAGTGGGAAATATGAGCGTTACCTGCTGCCTCCTAGTTTCGTTCTCTTTTATTAGAGAGAAGAGCAGAGTAATATCGCTGCAATTGAAATACAACTAGTTATGATATTGACGCATTAAATTATATGGACAGCCAGACGGACAGGGCTAATTAGACTGGACTTGTCACCCTGATTAAGACTATATGTACTGGTGTCTGCCACGCCCCCTTCTGCCTGTTACATACATTTTAACAAAACCATTATACCCTGATTTTCCCATTGCCAATGGATTTAGGGTATAAAAAATAATATATAAACTAGCTCGGCATTAACTGTAATTTAAATTTTATATTTTTATGGCAGGATATATCTTAGAAGCATTCTTAAGCTTCGATTAACTTAAAATCTAACTGAAACTGTAATTAGAAATGCATCAGATTAATGTCAGACACACACCCACACACACACGCACACATATATATATATATATATATATATATACCCACACACGCTTACACCGCATATGCCTTATCACATTGTTGGCAGTTATTAACCGTTATTGCTGTTAAGCTGTAGTTGCTGTTATTGTTGTCGCCGGTGTTATCGTGGCAGTGTTGTTTATAACATGGTCAGGTCGTTGCAGCCGCCTGGCGGTAGCCACTGGGAGCCCAGCTATTAGTTGTTTTATGAGCACACGATACTATCAGCTGGACGAAGTGGGGCGATGTGAGTGCAGCGCATGGCAGTTGCTCGGTAAATTCGATGCATAATTTTGCACTCAATTATAATGGATGGCAACGCCTGCGCTGGTTGGATAATAACGTGCCAGCTTTGGCGCTTCAAGTGGCACTGGGTGGCATGAAATTAAGAAATTGTGTCACAGTCGTCCATTCAGGGAAGTGCGATTAAGATGTAGCGCGCACGAATTAGCATTAAGTGTCTCTAATCAATCAGTCGAAGATTGGACCCTTTGGAGCCGCTGAGAGCAGCTCAGCTTGGGGCTCTATCTGCTTGAAAGTTTGGGTCAAGTGGCGTGCGGCTGGGCACGATTTGGGTTAAGTTATGGCATATTAAAAAATATTTCAAGCGTTTTATTGCTGCACTGAAATGAATTCAACTTTGAGCGATGTTGGGCGTTGAAGTTGCAACTTCAAAGCTGCCAACTGGCAACTTTGCGAGCGTAACTTCCCCAAGCCTCAAACTGCAAAACTACAAAACTGCAACCTGCACATGGATGATTGAAACTTTTTCGATTTTATACTCATAATTTTGCAATGCTAACACAACAGCCCACAGGGCAACACTCACTCAACGAGCAGCGAGCAGCGAGCAGCGAGCAATGGACGCGACCAACTTTGTTCGAAATTAGCATAATTATTGTGCCATAAAGTTGAGCTTTGCCAATGGCAATAAGACTGCTAATGCTCGGTTTTATATGCAAATTCAAATGCAAAGGGGACGCTGCTCTCTCACTGGCCCCATCTGCGGACAGGTTCAATATGCTGCTGCTCTCGAGTGGCGCGAGACTTTGACCACAGGGGAGCGACAACATGATGTTACGTGTCGAACAGAAATAACAATTGCTGAGATTTTGGTGTTGACTTTTACAAACGAGCGAAGCACGTGTTGTTTTCATGCAGGTGTATAACAACTTAGTTGCTGGATACTTAGTAGCTGCATTTTTGTCTTTTCGCTTCTCTGCTTGACAATTAGGCACTTATACTTTAGCTTTCAGCGCCACTCAATACTTGCTCGTAGCCACAAAATCTTTTAAGCAATTTATTGTCCTGGCTGCAACTAAAAACTTTGACTAACATATTATAGTTGCAGCCGCAAAACCCACAAAAACAGCTTAGCAGGCGGCAGCGCCAAGGTCCTCTGGCTATCCATTGGCTTTGCTGCAGCTGCCGAGCAAGCCAGCATTTCTTCTAACCCACATTGTCAGTCTAGCTGGTCCTTGCCGACTCAGTACGTAAGTCTGGCCAGACACACAGCTGTGTCCCGAACCTCAACGTGCCAGTGTGTGTGTGTGTGTAATGTGGCATGGATTTGGAGCATGTGCCCCTTTTTATAGGATAGACATGGACTGTAAAAGTGTCTCCAGCCAGCCGGGACACTTTTATTGCTCAGCATGTGCCCAAAAAATAGTTGCGGTGGATTTTGTGTGCGATTTCTGGACCACATTTTTATGCACAGCTTCTCGGCTGCCACTCCAAGCTCGCCCTGGAATACTGTGTATCAGCATAAGCGTAACCATGTGCTGAATTGTTAAGCGTGTGGCATTTGGGATGTGAGATGTGAAATGTGAAGTGCCACCATTTCCCGACAACGCCAGCCCCATAAATGTCTGCCGCAACTTGACCTTCAGCTTGCTGGAGTTCATTGTAGGCCTCTGCGGCTTGACCAGCAGTCATCATCATCAGCATCTAAATCCATATAAAAGTCAGTTGCATCATCGCCTTGAGCTATTCATTCCTGGTAGTTGTCAACTTAATCTTGACAATTAATAGATTCTGGCTATCATTTTGAAGCAACGCTTAAGCTGAAGTAAATAAATGAGGAAAATAAAATGCGTGCCGAAAAAAAAATAACTGCAAAGCTTTGATTTTGAAGTGCTTGGATTTGATTTAGAATATTTAATAAAAAATATATATAAAATATATGTATTTATTTATAAAATATGTCGAATATGTGATAATAGATTAAAAGGTAAGATAGAAATGTAAAGAAAAAAGGTAAGAGAAAGGTAAGAGCAAATGATATCGGTCAGCTCTCATCACGTATTGCGAGATCCTTAGCTAATACTTGGCAAGTTATGGGATGCGCTCGGGTAAAGCATGTTTACTTTAAATCGACTCGAGAGTATACGACTTGGAGCGGCGAGTTAAGCAGCAGTCTCAGACCTTATGGCTTATATATTTAGCTACAAATGCAGAGATATGAGCAAAAATCTAAGCTTTGATACTGTTTTTATTTATTTAAATCTATCGGATCTGCAATAGCAAAAATACAAGCTTTTAATTCATAAATGTTCTGAGATCGATGAGTATGACATGCAAATGAAAATATAGCAGTAACTCGAGTAAAATTGTGGAATTGGCAAGGGACGGGCTTGACTCAGCTTGCCGTCCTTATCATAAATACAAATTTTTTAAAGAATCTCTCGTCTTCTTATGTCCCTTACGTACATTTTCACAATGACATTTGTTCCCAATTTTTTATATTTTGTTATTTTAAATTAATTTTATTTTAATTTATTTATTTTAATTAAATTAACAGCACAATTAGAAAATAATAAGGAACTTAACCTCCTGTTATGAACAGAATATGTAAATATTCAATTATTATGATAAGGAATTTAAGTTTAGGTAATATTTTTGGGAAAACCCAAGCGTTTTAGTGTCCTCAGTGGCCTGGCAGGCGGCAAGCGAGACCAGCGAGGGCTAGTCTGCTGCGGTGTGTCACTAGTCTGCCACTATATCTGCTTGTGTGTCTCTCAATCTGCTCCTTCACTGTATTCAGTTTCAGATCACGATGTAGACTAAAGCCGCGCTCATACCAGGGACAATTTGCAAATAACTTTTCGCAGATATTTCTCAAATCTGCACACCATATGTATTATTAATATTTCTGAAGAGAAATTGTCCTATATAGGAATGCAGCTCCCCTGGCCTCCATTTAAACAAGCTAATGGATGATAGTCTGCTTTCACCTTGATAGAGAAGTTAAGCGTGGGTAACAGTTATTAAATAGCAATTAATATAACGAATGTAATGAATGCATTCAGCCTACATTTAAAGATATTGTTGTCGGTGTGGACAAGGCCACAGAGTAATGGACGCAGAAGGAAGCAGGACGAGAGCTCTGGCAAATAGTACAATCTCCTGTCAGACGAGTGCGCGTGTTTCTATCTAAGCGCCTTGGATTTAAAATAAATTGAGGTCAAACGAGAGACAGAGCTGGTATTATCGTTCCAGTTGTTGTCTCGCTTGTCGTTGTCTTTGTTATTGCGACTGTTACATGGCTTTTAGTGCGCGCCCGAATCGTAAAGAGAAATTCGGCGTGCATAATGGTAATTGCGTGTTTTTTCCACTCTAATTACAAGTTATATGCTCTTGCTCTTGCTCTTGCAATTGCACTAACGCTAACACTAAGACCAACACAATAACGAAAGCGTGGCACATTCAGCGGGGCCCATCCTTGGCAACACTCATTTCCGTGGCAGTGGATATGGCTGCACATACCATCTGAGAGAGTGTGCCAAAAGAAACGCCAACCTACATTCGTTGCAGGCTGAGCAGCGCCAGCGTCGCAGCCTCCGCATATAAAAATGAAAATTAAAAGAAAACTGCATATAAAGTGTTGCATTTGCGGCAAGCTTTCGGTCTCATCGCCTTGCTCTTTTCGCTTTTTCACACTCTCTGCTAATTAAAAACAGCGCATACTGCCATTAAAGCCAAAAGTTCACTTCGCATGATTTTTCGCCTATTCGTTTTTTTAGTCTCAGAAAAACAGCCCATGGAGAAGCGGAGCTCCGGAAAGAGAGCAACAGACAGATAGCTGCTCCTCATCTTGCTACAAACGCTGCGTATGCGGCCGTTGTACAGATTATCTCATTATGCTTGTGGTGGCTGCCATTTGCGGCCATCGCAAACCACGTGGCGTATAATTAATTTCGTATTGAGCGTCTGCCAAGTTCTCGACAGCTGCTGAGCTGCTTCTATTCACTTATTCTAGTTATGCCTTTCTATAGGTGCGATAAGATTAGTTTTTATTGTTCTTCGGGAAACTCTCTGATGATTTTTTTCCAATTAAAAGCTCGCTCAATATTCTCTACCCATAATAAATGAGCGATAATGGCAATTATATTATATATAAAAATATATATTTTTTTATATTTGTATATTCGTTTATCAAACAATGCTGTATTATACTGCGTAAATGAATAACGAAATAAAGTAAATAATAAATTACTTATTCAATTAATGTTTAAAAAATACAAAGTTTCTTTCCCAGCGCCAGAGCAATGCACAGTTGGATTAAACTGATTGCAACGTCCTCACTTGTTTGCCGTCGGTTCGCTTATCGCGGTCATTAAAAAAAATGTTGCTTGTTTTGTGTGCAGCCAAATGCGCAAATCGCCCAATGAACTGGGCTGTTTAAAAAGAGTTCCCGTATAAACACTCGTATACATGGACATATACAAGCTATGGAAATTGGAAATTGGTAAAAATATTGCAGGTATACTGCAGGTAAGCACTACTTGGTAACACCAAATTTTGAATGTATTATTATTCATTTATTTTATTATTGCAGCTTATTATTGTGATCGTTATTAAGCATTTTTAAATAAACATGAACTAAGGCGTGTGACAATATATACATCTTAAGTATAAAATTAATTAATTTTAACTATAATTCTACACTATTATTCAAATTTGAATATAAATAATAAAATAATAGCTTTTTTAAATTTCTAAAGTTTCTCCACAATGCAAATACTACCAAATATATAACATATGATATGTATATATTAATTTAGAGCAGAGAGGGTAGAAAACAGTTCGTTGGCCTACACTAAAGAATAGGTAAATACTTATGTGAAGGGTATTATATAGTCCGCTCTTCTCCACTACAGAGCTATAGAATTTACTTGCTCTTATCTATAATATATATATAATATATCTAAATATAATAATATATAATATATCTTATCTATAATTTTTTTATGAGAATCTAGAAGCGAAAAAAAAATAGAAACTTAAAAATATTTATGTATTTTAATTTTTTAAGAAAACTCAGTTCACTTGTAGAGAGTATTACAAATCAATTCACTCTTCTATATAATAGCTATTCGTGTGAGTGAAGTTGTTGTACTTGAAGTTGCTACTCCGCCGAACATAGAGCATCAAGGTGGATTCACATATTCGCATGCGTATAGATAAAAATCTATATATGTATACGTGCAATAGGTTTCCGCAAACAAAAAATGTTTCTTTCTGTTTCACAATTGTTGCATTGTTAAACAACCTTTTCATGATTATAAAAATAATATTTTCAAATTAATAAATAGACAGAGCAGTATGCAGTCGGCAGTCGCTGGCTTGATATTTTTTAAAATTGTTATTTATATTTGTATTTGCAGCTCCTGGCGATTAATGACAATTTATATTGCTAAGAGCAAACAATTCGAGCGTAAATTTCAGACAATTATAAAAAATGATGGTTAATATTTGTGCGCTTTAAATACTGAAATTCACCTACAGGCGAGCTGCTTGTGCAAACGAAGGCTTCCCTGAAACCATCTGACAATAGTTTATTGCACAAGTGTTAAATATTTTTGCTTGGCACGCCAGTGAACTAAAACAGCCCAGCTATCCAGCTACCCAATTTGGCAGGCTAGGAGTTTACAAATCCAAAGCGACAGCTTAAGCATTCATGTTGGCCCCGATCCCGCCCTGGCAACAATTACAACGACGCCAAACAGCATAAATAAATGTAGAAATTATTATTAAATACGACCAGTTCGCAATCAGTTACCCATCCTCTCTCCAGCCACGCAGTCCCCACCCTCGCCCATTGATTGTGCCTTATCGATCTAACAGTTGCTGGAGAGCGCGGGTATTTTACAATAAATAACCGAGCAATACAAAAGAGAAATACATGTACACATTGGATGGAGGGCCATAAATTAGACTCATTCCGAGTTGTGGGCGAGCAAAACAGGCATTAGACACATTTTTGCATTGGCGCACTTTAATTGGCCGAATAGAGAAAAAGAATCGAAATCAATTGGCCAACACAGCAACCGAGGGCCAAGTTTTAAACTATTTTTAACTTTTTCAATTGATAGAATAAAAAATATTAAACGCCCAACAACAACAAGGCCCCAAAGGGCAAAAAAGGTACTCGAAATTATAATGCTTAACCTTTAAGCCCCATTTGGATTGCGTGTTAAGTCGCCTGAAAGTTCTTTCTTACTACTTAGGCAAGTTGTTGTTGATGCCCTACAGCATGTTGAGGCTTATAAGAGTATTATAACTTTGTCTCCCGCTATGCACCGAGATCAAATTTGTTAAGTTTTATAAATAGAAAGAAAAATAAGTTCACAAAATATAAATAGATAGTCTGACATATTTCGTGACAGCTAAAATAAAATTATTCCTATGTGCTCTTGGGAATGCTTCAGTTTATTTGTTTATTTTATGGGTATTATTATTACTCACACCCATCCACCAAATATATTAAATATTTGAATTTTATTGAATAAATGTGATATATTTCTAGTTTGCCGTCAAGATGGTAAGCGGTAAGCGAGCTATTTTTCCTTCGTCCCTTCGTCTTAAATGTAAAAATATTCGAATTAAATTTTTTTTTTTTTGTCGGTGAAGAGTGTGGCATGGTCGAGGTCAAGCACTTCCTGCCACATGCTTGCCTCTTTACTTTTATATTTCTTTAGCCGCTCTATTCCACGCTTGTTGGCACCTACGAACTTTTTTTCAGTCGGGCGGGCTTAAGCCTTCCCAGCTGTTAACGACCTTTGCTAGTTGAAACCCGTTTGCTGGCCAACTGTGGGGGCGGGGCAATCAACTAGCGAGCGCTGCGGGATGGGGGCGTTAAGCTGCAATTGCGAGCAAAGTTTATAAAAATGGCCAAGTGCTTCGCGATGTGTATATAAGTTTTCTAAATTTATTACATTTCGCGCGAAACCTGAAAGCTATAATTTTCGAGCGGTTTTACGACCACGCCCCGAATGTCGAATGTCGATTTTTGATATTTGCTCCTGACACGCAACGCGCTTTAAACTTTTACACAGTTGCGGCTCGCTTCTTCTCTAAAAATATCCATAAATCAATTTTAGTTGATTCGTGTTGAAGAGAGTAGAGCTGGGCCCAGCCGACAACTGTGCGCGCAACGAGTGTCTTCCACAAATGGAAAGCGACGAGCGGCGACCAGGAGGCAGCAGGCGGTTGGGGGCGGCTTTTGAGGGGGTTTGTTTTTGCATATCTTTACATAAATTTAACAGATATCCTTGGCATATTTGCCCACGTTGGCGGTTGTGGCATCAGAAACGGCCCGCAGAATATTTGCTTGGTCAATAGTTTCAATTCGAAGCCGTCAGTTCGTATTTCAACACTTTGCGCATATTTCCCACGCTTAATTGCATTTTTAATTTTATACATTCGTTTTTTAATTTGTGTTTTTTGTTTCTTTTTTGTGCGTTCGCATATATTAAGTGCGCAGTCCCCACGGCCGTGGCGCTCTGCATCTGTGCCTTTGGATGGCTGAATTCGTTCCGTCATCCGTCCATCGGCAGCAGCGCTGTCAAAAGATTTAACAGTTTAATGAGGTTTTGCAATACTCACATCTGCGGGTATATGTGTATATATGTATTCATATGTCAGCATGTGTATTTATTGTATTTATTGTAACACTGCGGTGCGGTCAATCCAGCCGCTGGCAACGCGGCAACCGCGTCCTTCAGCAATGTCGCTCGTCGCTCGTCGCTCGTCGCTCGACGGTCGCCGCTCGTCGTCGCATGTCAATGCTGCTGGCCATTGTTGACAGTAGGATTTATGTTTCAGCAGTGTCACTCCTCACTCACACATACTGGCGCAGCAACACACTCACACATGAGCGGGCTTATAGACGTTCAAACAAATGTAGCAAACTTTTGCCCATTAACATATTGATTTTTATGGCCAACAAATTTACGAGCTTTGCTTTGCGTGGGCATTTTCTTTGTTTTTTTTTTGTGCCTTGCTGGCGTGTATAAAAGGTCTCAAAAGTAACGCCATTAATTTGTGCCAAACGCTTTCTGAATTATTCGTTGCCATTGACTCTCGTTCCTTTCATTTCCAAGAAAAGAACGACCATTATAATTTCCTGCCTCCTAAAACACTAATAAAAATACAGCTGAAGCTAAACAAGATTTTCATAAATATACCCAATCATCTACTCACTTCATATGTATCTTAATGAAAATGCAGATTTCATTTAGTAATTTATTTTCATTTACTTTCTTCTAAAGTGATTTGAAGTCTTAATGTATCACATTCGCTTAATTAAAACCGCAGCTCAATGTGAAGCACATCTCAGGTGATGAGCTGCTTTCAGACAGACTTGCCCACCCACACACCTGCGCCCGAGTGTGTTCATAACTAGGCAAATAGTTTGATAACAGCTGAACAGCAACAACACTTGAGCCGCATTGAAGCCTTCGCCCAATACAGTCTGGCAAGCAAATATTGATATTTTGATTTGAAATTAAGCAAACCAATATCCCACTCCATCCTCTGATGTGTTTATACTATTTAGCTTGAATGTGTTTAGTGTGTGAATAAGCATTTGGCTCGCATTTCCGCCTGACACTAAGCGCTCCCGTCGTAGCCCCTTCAGTGTAATTAAAAGCCGCAATGCATGAATGTGAATTTTTCGCTTTGATGTTTGCAATGAAATGAAAAGTGAGACTGAGCAGCAGATGTGGAATATGAGAACTATTTCAAGTGCTCAGTGAGTTTGTCGCCGCCAGAATTTGGTTTTTGTTTAGTTACTCGGTAAATATTTGTTCACAATTATTTGCGTTAAACGGTTTGCGCCCAAGGCCAAAGTCAGTTGGAGTCGCACTGAGGACGCTTTATTTGGTGCTTAAATAAATGATGTGACCTGCCTTTGGTTTCGGCTCTGCCTTGTGATAGACACGTTCCGGCTACGGCAAACCGCATAAACCTTTACAATTACTTATAAATTTCCAGCATTTATAGCATGCTTAATGAATTTCCACTGGAGCAGAAGCATTACCCCTCCACACCGGCGTGCTGCCAGGAGCCAGCAGCCAGAAGCCAGCAGCCAGCGTGGCTGCCGAGCTGCCTATCCGCCTGGCTGGATGTCTTCCACTTCCTTGCCTTGGCAATGTTTTCGTTGAATTATGATGCTTTTAAAATGTAATTTATTTTTTTTTTTTTTTAAATAAACACTCGGCGCAACTGCTTTCTCTCAGCTTTCGGGCTGGCTCGTCGGCTGCTTTTTGCGCTGCGCAACGGCCATCAGTAATGAGTTGAATTTAATTTTATTATTTCAGCCGAAATTATGTATTTTATTAAGATTGCTTGCGCTGATCTATCCCTTTCGCATTAGCATAATAATTTGTGTATGCCTAATTGAATGTGATTTTAAATTGAGAATGCGGCCTGCTGCGTAGAGTGTCACAAATAAATTTCTCTCATATATGCATGCCATGGCATAATTTACTGGCTCCGTGAGCAGCATGCTGCGGAAATGATGTAGTTATATATCAAAAGACACTCAGAAGGCTGCTTCTCACACGATGCGGCATGAAATATCAAATCAGAGATGTGCACTTTCCTTATTGATATGTTCATTATGGGTGTTGAGCAAACAAGCAGCTCACACAATTTTTCTAGCTGTCTGCGCTGAAATTGCATAGGGCAAACCAACTTTGTGCAATCAAATTGCGCAAACATCGTCGAGCAGCAACATACACAATTTGAACAACATACGCCAAACTCTCTCACACTCGATATTCCAAAACTCAAGATGTGCATATTTATCAAAACATTTTTGATCGGAAATGGCAGAAAAAACTGCGTGTGCATGCCAAAAGCAAATACAGCGAAATTGCAAGCGCTGTACATATGCCAAGTCAGAGTCAGAGGGAAGGGCATAGCAGCCAGTGCTAGGCCAAGGAGAAGACTTGCTGATTTCGCTGGCAGAGCTTGCAGCGCACTCGACTTGCAGCTATGTGTAAAATATTCAGCATATTTGAAATTGTGCCACGCGGAAAACAGAGCCAAACATTATTTATTGTCTGTGCGTGGAAAATTGATGTGTCCGTTCGAATGTGTTGCGCAAGTCTGCCTTTGATTGATGCAAGCAATAACCTATGTGGCGTATGCGTAATGTACCTAAAGATAAGGCAAATAACGTATTCGAATCGATAGCAAAGGCAACAGCATTAATGCCAACTATTAAGCTAATCGCTATTGTTGCATTTTTCCTGGTAATTATCCGCTTGAGGCAAAGGGAAAAGATTCCACGTGGGCAGAGATTGAGGAAGGCAGCAAAAACAATTTTACACCTGTCAGCGAATAAAACGTTGATACCCAAATACAAAAATCCGTTTAAGTAGCCAAATTATTGTTGAAAGAAAAAAATCGACGAAGCCGAGCGAAACAAACTGGCAAAAGGCATCCAAAAAGCTGTAGCCAAAGCCGTTGGCCTTGGCATTAGGACGAACAAATACAAGCAGACAGCTCATTGTTCTTGCTTCTTGCTTGCTGTGCTCACCTTTTGGGCTCTCGCCCATTTTAACGTTCTTTGCTCTACCTTTTTTCTGGTCTTTTTTGCTAAATAAACATTTATAAAAACAGCAAAAGTTTTATTCTCGCTGATGTTGCTGTTCGTCCTTTTTTGTTCGCCTACCTTCCTCCCCCACCCAGCAACGTGTTGGCTCAAAATTTAATTTGAGCTTCCAACGAGTAATGCACAAACTCTCTGACTGTGATGCGTGCCAAAAATGTATATGTATATATATTGGAGCTTACTATGTATTCGTTTAAAATTGGGAAAAATACTCATGCACATAATGGTAAAAAAATAATACAAAACAAGTAAGGAAGCTCTAGTCGAGACTGCTCGACTAAGAGATACCCTGAACCCTTCGAATAGCCGATATTGGAAGCATGCTATGATTATTTTACATATATATTACAAGCAACACATACACACACATACGCACACACACCAACGTAATATGAGCACGCGCTCTGCTAACTGAGCAGCGACTGCGCGTGGGCTGCAATATGCCTATGATATGGGAAATTAAATGTTTAATAACTTTTTTTCTAGATGGACTTTCTTAATCAATTTTTTACAGTGTGATTATGGCATTCATATGTGTGTATTTGCCAAAGCACAAGTCTCTAGTATTTGATATACGGGTTTTGCAATTGTGAGCAAAGGGGGCGTGGCATCCAAAATCCAAAAACTACAAAATGTCCGCATTCAATACAGCTGTCTATACAAAAAATTTGAAGTCTCTAGCTTTAATGGGTCACATAAATGAAAGCAAATTTATCGAAATTGATCGATAATTCGGAAACGGGATGAGTTATCGAAAGAAAAAACAAACTCGTACTGCGTATGGTATTCACGAGTATATATGTCAAATTTCAGATCTCTAGCTTTTGTGGTTTACGAGATCAGGGCGTTCATACAGACGGGCCGACTGACGGACGGACAGACGGACAGGGATAGTTCGACTCAGCTCGTCGAGCTGATCAAGAATATATATACTTTATGGGGTCTGCGACGTCTCCTTCTGCCTGCTACATACATTTTCACAAAAACATTATACCCTGATTTCCCATTTTCAATGGGTTCAGGGTATAAACATGTATATAAAATATATATATGGAAGTCTACGGTAAATTAAGATAATTTAAATTGGGCAAATAACAATGTAAAACAAACTTTTTATATCATAATTATATTATAGATATATATTTATTGCAAAACTCTGCATTTGACTTTATAACACGCATTAAATGAGGTAAGTTGCAAACGGATATTTAGTCTAAAAAAAGACTTGACTTATCTCATCGACCATATTTTAAAAGAAAACTGTTTGCAGTAGTTAAAGATAAATATGTGCGTGGGTCGCAGTTTCGTTGTGCGTGCAGGCATTCGCCTCAAGTCAAACATCTTAAACGAGATCTGTGCCGCACTGCTAAAGATAGGCTAGCAGCATAATATAGCTTCTATCTATATGTATGTGTGTGACACACACGCACACATAGTGCGAGAGAGACAAACACATACTATGTCGTAAACATAGACACACGACTTCTGGTCATACATTTGCGCTGAGTAATGGGAGCCATTGTTTGTTTTAAGCGTTGGCGATGCCTTGGCTATGATAATGGCATATGAATGCAAGCCACTTGGCTATGCAAACGAGGCGTGTGGCGAAACGTGCATTGGGCGTGGCCATGGCGCAGACGTGACGCCTGCAAAGTCTTTAACATCTGCAGTCGCCGACCACGCCCACAAAATGTTGTGCACGCTGCACTTTGTGTTTTTGCAAGGCGCTGAACAACATGACGGGCTGCAGTTGTAGCTGTCCACATTGTTGTTGCTGTCGTTGTTGCTTCTGGCATTGTCTGATAAGCGTCAAGCTCTACGGAGTATCAATGAGCACTGATATATATATATATATATATATATATATATATATGTGTGTGTGTGTGTGTGGATGTAATCGTGTGACTTATATATTTGTTGCCAAGTTGATGTCTAATTTAACGCTATCGGAAAGTTGCCAACGTTTGCTTTGTGTATGAGTTGTCAATGTGTCAGACTAGCCTGAAAGCGCAGCTTGTTTGCCATCGTTCGCAGGCGCATGCTACTGCCAATCAGTAGCAATTCCTTACGAATCGCTAGTATTTCGGCATCAGCTAGTAAAATACTTGAGCTTATGTTTGTTCATTCATCATCCTGAACGAATACCTATTTTTCTAAAAATTACATAAATCAATATCTCTTACAGTTTTTTATCAACACTGTGAATTACCGATAAATGCCATACCCACTATCGGAAATACCCACAATCTGTAAGTAAGTTACAGGCGGCTACAACTGGTTGTGCGATACTCACTCAAGGCTTGGACATACTTTTCTTTAGTATTATTTTAACAATCAATCATCAAAATAATATATTGCAGTCTTTTTGAAACAAATCTAGTTATCTGACTGATTTTTATAGAAATCTATATTAAAGGTAACAATTATATGATGACTGGGGTTCACATTAACAAGTCCGTTAGTCATTAGAAAAAAGCACAAAGATAGCCAAACGCAGATATGGATTCCATTTGTTTGAATACAATGTAAAAGTAGCTCAACTAATTTGAGGTCAGAGCAATGATATTGAAGTTTCTATCTTATTAGAATAAATATTAAAAAGGAATATTATTTTTTGTAAATTCCCAGCAGTATTTATTATAATACTTTTGCATAAATTAATTTATTATATTCAAAGATATCAGCGAAACTCCAATTCACTGATATCGATTCCTGACTCTATGAAGTCCTACAAAATGCATAACACAAATGAAAATTGATCACTCGGGTATATCAGACTGTGTAACACTCGCTTAATGTCCTATAATAGTTTCAATCACGTTAACTGCATCACAACACACACTTTGACGGCCGCAATCAAAGTTGACAGAAAGGGTTGGGATTGAGCCAATTATCACTTTATCTGAAGCATGACAGATAGCGAAGCAAAACTGACACTAGCACCATATATTATTTCCCTGGAAATACAAAAGTAAATATGATTTATATTATTAAGTGTCATATATTAATATTTTTATATATAAATATTTGTGTCATTTATAAATCGAACTATTTGTTATTTATGTATCCTGCCTACATTCTGTTATTATTACTTTTTTTTTTTTTTTGGAACCGAAAAGTTGTGTTGACTACATATATCACAAAGCTTCTGTAGCTTGTTGCTCAACTTTAAAATACCGCTCGATTCATGTTGTGACTCCAGAAATTTTAATCATCGCTTAGCGTCCCATGGGAAAATAAACCAACCAAATACAACCCACACAAACCAAAAGCGGAACTTCATTAGGATAAATTTAAGCCGTATTATACTGCCGACCCTCCTTCATGGCGAGTGGACTTTGGTATTTGGTATTCCACCACACTTGTTGCGATAGCGCTGTCTAATCTGCTTAAACAATGTCTCCCTCGCTCGCTTCCACTCACACTTATAATATATTTAGCACATTAAATTATATTTAGTTATATTTAGCAAATACTTGTGTGTACATTATCAAAGTGGCAATTTACTTAAGAGCTACTAAAGTAATTTGGGCAATTAATGAAATATTTAAGTTCTTAAACAGTTGAGTTGAGGGCCTTATTATTTATCTTAAATGCAACAAATTAAGTAGAATTGATTTCCTCTTTTGATAAAATTGATTGAAAACTATTAAGCAGTAAGATATCTTTAAGCTCTACACCAGATATTGAGGTTATTGCTCGAAATATTCTTCCTCCACAAGTGTAAATAGCTCATCAACATTTGGCATCAAGTCAACAATTGTAAACAGTATGAGAACAACTTTATATGTGTCTAATTTGGAGTGTGTGTGTGATTCTGTCTGTGTGGGTGTGTGTCTTACATGATGTTCTGCAAAGTGATGGGAAATGTTTTCACATTTATAAAAAAACAAACTCAATTTAATTTGCTGATAAGTTGACAGCCAAAGGGAACCGAAGGCAGCTAGAAGAGAGAACTTGCAGCCATTTTATTTATATAAATAGGCTTAACACTGTTCGGTTGCTAATCTACTTGAGGAACAAGTTTCGCTCAGCAAAAGGTCTAACTGACCTTTTTGGGATTTGTGCGATGCTTTGTTTTGCTGATGCTTTTCCTGTAGCTTTGCTGTTGCTGTTGCTTTTAACCCTTTCGGGCTACACTTGACTGCGCCTGTGAAAATCTGCATATTTCAGTGTTAATCCTACTTTAGAATTTATAAAATAAATTATTTACTTGACATGGCTTCCAGCGTGAGGAAACAAAGCGAAGAAAAATGATCAACTCAACTTTAAGAGTTGAAAAATTGAAAGCCCTTGCGAGCTACAGTACAGTAGCTCGGCCAATTGGCGACGCAAGAAAAATAGTTGGCGTCTATTGTTTTCGTCCCTAGCCAACAACTGTTGTCGGGCTTAAAGGCCGCTTTGTCACATGTGTGCGCTGACGTGGCACAAAATGAATCGCACTTGATTGTGGCTGCCACCAGGCAGCAGTCAGCAGGCGGCAGGCATCCGGCGGCAGCAGCGCACCAAGCATCCAAACTCAAGCGAATTGCCCGTGCAAAGTGCATCGTTAGCCAAAATTTACGTGGCACCTTTACACACGGCTGCCAAAAACAAGGCAGTGCTTGCAGAGGTACAGGTTTGCCGACCTCAGTATACCACCACTGTATACAATTTATGCTGGTGAATTATGAATGGCATCTTTGCCCCCCACTCTCTCTCACACACACACACCCACATGTGGTACGTAGACACCCACTGAGGAGCTCAACTTTTGGGTCTTTTGTAGAAATTTATTTCAAAGTCAGCTGCACAAAATGGTCTCGCTTGTGCATTTATTATAAATTCATATGCGTCTCCGATTAATTCAGTTTCTTTCGCATTTTTCGTTTCTTTTTTCTGCATACGACCCTCCATACATCCCTATTCTCACTTCATCGCCTCAGATATTGCCCCATTAGTTATGCCGTTTTTAATTTGCTGCGTTCAATGCACGTGTGAACTGCTAAGTGTGCTATAATAAGCACAACGAGTGTCATTCCAGGCAATGTGACACTCGAGTGTTTTATTCACAAAGACTGGGAATCGTATTACCCGGCGGGATAAAATAGCTGCTTTGAATGCTACAAATTGTGTGCTTCAAGTTTCTATGGACCAATGGTTTCAATGGTTTCAATGGTGTTATACATTAATATAATATTATTATATATATTATATATATATTACATATACATATATTTATATATATTATCTATTATTAATATAAAAGTCGATGGCAACATCTGCTGATGTGCTCACACTTTGTTAGTTAGTAAATTTTTATAATCTAATGCAAGCCTAAAAAAAAAGCAATGCTTCAAATATATATCAAAAACCAATTTCATATTTAAATATAAAATTGAGAAAAAGCTGAAAACCGTTTAAAATTATTTTGCACACGTTCCATGTAGGCTTATTCCAAATCAATAAATAATATCTAAGCTAAAGTCTAAAAAAAACTATATATTGAATGGGTCAGATTTGAAAAAAAAAAATGGTCAGTTTTGTATAATTATATGCAAAGAGTTTTTTCCTTTGTTTCCGTCCCTTGGGCCAGTAAGCTATCTCGGCGCACACTGTGCGTTTTAACAGTGCTTTAATAATCCAGCAGAGCCTGATTTCCATTAGGATAAGCGATGCAGATAGCTCGAATTTGGATTACATTCTATTTTGGCAGCATTGTAAATCATTACTCCCTACTTTAGCAACTCCCCCGGGCTTCGGCTGCTGCTGTGTCTGGTGGGCAATTTTTTCTTCTTGCTGTATTTTTGCTTTTATTTTAACAATCAAATAAAAATCCAATGTAATCCTTTGGCAGCCAAGCGAAAAAGGGCACCCAAATTGGCAGCACGAAAAGTCCCATCAAATATTTTTCATCTAAGGCCGAATTGCTGGCTTTTCCATTTCCCGTCTTTGTCTCGGAGCACAAGACAATTGATTCCCATTTTGGCAAACGTGTCTTCGTATTGTCGATCTCCGCGTTTTCCGGCTAAATTTATTATTAGGCAAACACATCTCGCGCTTTCCATATGCAATCATTTTCGGCCTTTTATACATTACATTATTGTCCTGTGTTTCGTTTACAGCTCAACAGCACATAAACACGCAACCAGAAAGCGCGCGCACACACGTCCCACACACTCTTAATCTCAATGCTCTTCAAATGAAAAGTAATAAAAGGAGCACAAAGGATAATGCGTTTTTAATGGCAATGAGTTCGGCTTTTGTGCTCTTCGCCCGCTTTTTAGCTTCTTGCGAGCGCAACTTTTTTATTCTCCTCGTTTATTACGCTTGCACCCCCTAAACAGATAAAATGTTTCAAAAAATATTATTTATTTTTGGATGGCATAAACTCCTCTTCAGTCCGAGGTACATTTCCATATATTGGCGCTGCCTGTTGGGAAGTGTGTAAAAATAAATTTAATTAATTTTTCACCATCGTGCGTTGGTTAGGGAAATTTAAAGAGCATGTAAACAAATTATGTAGGTGAAAATGCAAGGAGCGGGAAACACATCCTTTCTGCGCTGTTGCCACACCGAAAGCTACCAACCGGCAGCAGGAGGCTGGCTGTAGGCAGCTCTTGCTTACGCCCACACGTGTTGATTAAGCGCATTCATTTGACTTTATTAAGGACTGGAGCGAGCCTGGCGAAAGTTTAAGCCGCCGCTTGACAGGGCATAGCCTACCAACTTGTGCTAAATGACAGATGGGAGGAGGGCAGGCGGATAGGCTGGCGTTCTCTTGCCGGCATTCATCTGGCCAACTAGGCAACTCTAGCCGTCGACGCGTCGACAACACTTTTAATTTTGTGTAATTATTCAAATATAAGCTGAAAACTTGTCAGGCCTCTGGTAATTGGCGTCGTTGTTCTTTCTGCTGTTGGCGCGATCTCGCGTGCTTCATTATCATGGCATAGACATTCGCACACACACGCACAAGGCAATGTTCATGGCACGTGACTACTCATAAGCCATTAGGCGGCCATGCACACAAAAACCTGAGCTTCGACTGCCTCCAGTTTGTTGTTGCGATCCCTTGCAGACTGACTGTGACCGGTCCGGACCAGTTTGTATTGTCGTTGGTAATTGTTGACTAATTGAAGCGGGCAATGACAGTGCCAGTGCCAGTGCCAGTGCCAGTGGCAGGCAAGTCAACTGCCTGAATGTTCCTGTTCCACCGCCGTCGCAGTCGCAGTCGCAGTCAGTTCGTGTCAAGTCCTGGCGTGTCCAGTGATTTAGAGCGCAGTTTAGTAGTTTGGACATGTGTCCTGTCTCTGGTAGCTAATGAGCTGCAAATCGTGCCACCTTGCGTACGTGGTAAAGTCCTCTGATTTCAGCAGCACAGCAGACTCTCAAATGGACTGTATAGAGGTCTACAATATTGGCTGAATAAATAGAAAAATCTATCTTAAAATATGATTTTTTTCCTATACAAAAATTAATTTATACATACATAAATAAATAATTTCAATTAGCGATTTACACCAAAATAACAAAAATTAAATAATAGATAAAAACATTTTCAACTACAGATTTATCTATAATCATAAATATGTATATAGGTGAATATAAATATATATGAATATAAATATATATTTATTTATGCGCAAATTTAATCTAGCAAAATGCTAAATAGCTATTTAAAATCTAGTGCGTTTTAAATATCTGATTTTCATAAACTAAGCAAACTTAAATATTTAAATTAACATTTTACAATAGGCTATAAGTATACAAATACCCTGTACCACCATAGTGTGGGTATATTGCAGTAAATACCTATAGATACTCATTGTTGCTGACTGCGTTCCATAATAAAGATATGTTCAAGAATAAGATTATTGAGCTCTGGTGGATAAAAACAATTGAAATTATTGTTTTACTTCGAATTAAAATATTTGTAAAGAAATGTATGAAAGGCAAAAGTCGGGCTTGCCATAGTAATCACGGTTAAGCATTTGCTTTAGCTTAATAATTCATAATCAGCGGCATTTATTTATGCGTCGCTGATTGTGCACACTCTACATCATGTGCATATTTAAAAATCACATTTTCGTAGTTCAATGCACAAACGAACTCACAATCGAGCTAAATAATTTTCAAAATTAATTTGTACTCATTTAAAATGATTTATTTGTAAGCCGCTAAGTTAAAAATAACAGAACCTCTATACACACTCCTACACACGCACACACGCACACTTACACCCACTCACAAGTTTAAACACAATTTTAGGGCTTTCGCTTTTGCTGTCGCTTTTATTTGGGACCTTTTAGGTGAGATAAGGTTGGTTAGGCGGTTCGGTGGTTAGATGGGTAGGTGCGGTCAGCAAATTGTTATGCAAATCAGCGCATTGACAGAAAATCAATTAACTAAGGTAAACACGCGGTGTAACCACCAACAATGAGATCAGAAACCAGACCCTGGTCGAGCTCCATTTGCAGCATGTGAGGCTGTCAAATGCTTTGTGGGTTCGAAATTAATTAAAATCTATTTAGCCGAGTCTTTGGGGCTGCCAGGCATTTTCGTCGCACATGCAAGCCTTGCTTAGCCTTGCTTAGGGTCTGACATTTACTGTAAGTCCGGACAAGAATTAGAGCCTGTAAACGTCAAGCACTGCGACAGGGTTTGGGGCGACCGCCCCGAATTGACCCAAATGCACAAGCTTACATACGCAGCAATTGAACAATGGGTCAGGCGTTGGAGAAGGCTCAAGATGGGGCGTAGGGCGACGGGCGGGCGGGCTGAATGTGCGGTTATGTATATGGCATGACTGTCATTTGCTTTATGCACGCTGTAATATTCATGATTGTAGTTAACAAGGACAATTATGATTGATTTATGTGCCGGGGTAAGCGCGTGCCTTCGTCCTGGCCATTAGTTTAAGCCATGGCAACTGAGCAACTAAGTTGAACTTTATGCCAGGTAGCTCAAGATTAAAGTTCTACATAATCCCAGCCATACATAATGTCAGCCATCATTTTAAGACAATGTGCTCATAAAAATTATGACTCGTCCTAGGCCTCACAGCGCGATGCATAAAACTTTGAGTGCCTCGTTAACTGCGAGCCAAATACAAAGCCACATGATAGTCCCAACTAGGCATACAAACTAACATTGAAAGTGCGCTTATGCCCATGCTTATGCTTACGCTTATGCTCATGTGTGGCATGCCATGTGTCTGTGTGTGTATTTAACTTATAACATAAACATAACGTTTAATTAGATTGCTTATACGCCACGTAAGACGGCACCTCTACCTCTAAAATCAAACTCTATGGCACAACTCATTTAGACTAGCTCTTAGCCTCCCTCTCTCTATCTCTCTCTCTCTCCCTGTCTCCCTGTCTCCTTCTAGAAATGCAGTCAATCTTACGGCAGGTGCTTAAGAGAGGCGTTAACGTATAAGCCTTTATTATTTTAACTTCGTTATTGCCTATGTAAATGGCAACTTAATGTCAATGTCAGCTGAAGAGGAGTTTGTTGGCTTAGCAAATTATACATACAACCAGGCAAACAGAACTTGCATAAATTACTCAACAATTTGATGTGTGCTTGAGCGAGAATGTGGAATTAGCTGCGGCTGCTCTCTGGGGTCAACTGCTCATGGAATGCAGCAACTGTTTGCCATTGCACATAATCGCTCCTGTGTTGCCATTCACTTATTTACGTTTATTTATTTACGCACTCACTAATCCCAAGGTTTGGGGCACACGCACACGCCTGACCTGTTTAATTCGCATATAAATGTTGATTATTTCTTTTATTTCCGGTTCTTTTGGCCAGTTCAATTTTTGCCCTCCGCTGTGCGGATTTTAATCCGATTGTTTTCAATTATTTCTAAACCTGTTTGGCTGCCCTGCTGCGTGCTCTGTGGGCGTCCTGGCGCCCAAGTCGCTCGTTATGCATAATTAAATTAGAACAACAGCAATTACAATGGAGCAGCAACAAAGTTAGTGCGAAGCGCAGGGATTATTAAAATGTTTACGTGCAGCTTGGCCAGTTGTGGGACAACTAAAATAACACCAGTATTTGCCAGTGGCATAATGCAATTTTAATTGCATGTCCGCTCACTTCACATTCAATGTTGTTTGCCATTCGCAAATGCGATTTACAATTTGAGTGGCATCCGAGCTAAGAGCCGTGACATTTATCGGCGCCAAACTGAAGTCGCTGCGCCTTTAAGGCCCAAGGACAACCCTTTGGGCGGGTTTAAGATTGGTGCGACCATGTCGTTTGCCACAATCGATGTCGTTTATCTTCTGATTTGTTGCCAAACGAAGCAAAACAAATCACTTGGTCGAACGGCTGCTGCTCCGGCTGCGGCACTAACTCTGTCTCCGGCGAACTAACAACTATGCGTACGTAAGCCACATCGAAGCTGGGGCCTGCCACGGACTGCAGCTCTAGACGTTGCTTTGACGAGAGATTTGCCCTGCTGCTGCTAGCTGCTAGAGGCGCTGCAAATGAATTGTTGCCATTTTTCAGGCATCGTTGGCGTATGGCGCATGGCAAAGTCGCTGCGATCCGAAGCCGCATAGCTGGCAATAAAGACAACAACAAACTGCCAGCAAGGACAAAAGGCGAACACTGAGGAATTCGGTAGGCATCACGCCGTCTTGTGTTAACAATAAAAGCACGCCCCACAAAAAGGTACAAATGTTGCTGAAATTTATTAGAACGCATTAACCATCACACACACACTCACGCACACACGCACACACGCACGCACGCACCCACACATGTGTGCACATACACGGATGTATACGCTGGTAGATGGCTTTCACAATTGTTTTGTTTTCCTGGCGGGCAAACTTCTTGCCTTCTTTTTTTTTATTATGGCATCGCATATTCCGTGCCTCGAAGTTAATCAGGATTTGTGTTGCCTTTTTAAGATAAATTAATTTGTGATCTCACTCTGGGCAACTCCATTGAAATTTGCATAAATATCATTTGCCGTGGGTCGCATGTAAATCTCGGCAAGAAACATAAAAATTCTATAGCTTGTCAGACTAAGCACCGCTCGGAGCAAGTGAGCATTAAACTCTGCACTCGATAAGCAAAAGGCACACAAAATATATATGCCCACAGCCTCGGGCACAAAAGAAAACTACAAAACATTATTATTTCAGTACATTAATTTTGGATTTATTGCTTATGACGGAACGCAGCTTTAAGTGGGCGGACCAATGTCTATTTGTCAGTCAATGGTCGCCAGTAAATAAACTCGCCATTACAACAAGAGTACAACCATTTGAGAAAACCCCATAGATAGAAGGAGCCAGAACGAAGGAATCAATATGTACTGATTCAGAGGTCTAATACTGAATACTCGTTTACGAGTTATAAAGGGTATATTGGCTTATAATTTCAAATAATTTTTTGGATACAACCACTTGTTTCCTTTTAGAACTTCACTTCGTGCTTATCGTATACGAATCGATGTATTTTGTTATTTAAAAAAAAATATTTGATGTTAGCAAGTTTTGTTATGAAAATATCGTATTTAATTTAAACATACATATTTACTAAATTTCAGACAATACAATTATACAATAATTATATTATGATTACAACAAAAGAAGGCGTACGAAAAAAATTAATATTCAGAAGGAAGGCTTTTATAATAACAATTTGATTTGTACACATATATTTAATAATTTATATAAATATAAATAATTTCAATACATACAAGTAAAATTGTAAATAAATTATATAATTATATTATTATGGGGATTACCAAAAAAGGTTGCGGGTTCTCTTGAAAGAAATCGATGTTGGGAGTTAAGTTTTTAACTATGTTAACAAACAGTAAATTATAAATTAAACGTGCCTTTTACTACGCATGCCTACGAAAACTTTCTTTTATATTGCATTTCGATTTTTCAATGTTTATGGTACACATTTTGGCCGAAGGTCGTAAATCTTTTAAAAACGGCAAATTGGCCATTTTGTGTTAGCATAAAAACGCTCCGCCTGACAGCGGAGGCCCCATAGCCGATCAATAAAACATTTATTTATATTTGTGCCTTAAGTGGTCATAAAAATGATGCGAATTCTTATGATGAGTCCCCAGAGCTGGCTAATTAATATCCGCGTAGGCATCTACAAATATTCAACAAGACGAACGTTGGCCCAACTTCAAAGGTTGGCAATAGGATTTATGGGATGTGACTCGGTAAATAAATGTAAAAATGTGGCAAGCCACTGCCAAATGAAAACAAAAAACACAAAACACAAAAATAAGAAAAGGAGCAACCAAAGAAACTTCCACGGAAGTGTCACCCGGAAAGTCGATTGCTAGCAAGTTCTGGCAGGCGCTCCAAACTGTGAGCCAGTCTGTTGCTGAGCATGTATTTATGTAGCGATAAAATTAAATTTATTTTAACGCCAGCCGAATGTGAGCCCCACAAGACCACAAGAGCCCCACGTCGCCCCGGACAGCGCCATTGGCAGTCCTTGCTGTGGGCGTATCATGTGCTCACATAGTCAAACATTATCGCGAACTTAGTTGCTCGTCGAAAACTTAGATGCCAATGCCTGGCCAGGTTTGCCTATCCTTTTTCTGCAGCAACTGTGGGCGGAAATCGCTTAAATTTGCTGTAAAAGATGAGAGAGATTTCACAACACAGGCAGGAAAAGCACCTGCGATAAAAGTTTCTGCGCCGGTTTACTCTTGCCTCTCTGCGCTAGGCATTATTTCCATGGGGATGGGCCATTGAACGCATGAGTCCGCCAGAGGTCCCCTGACTGGTGGCGATGAGGCTGCCGAGTGCAACCCATAAACAACCAAACAACTGCATTGCAATGTAAAACCAACTGAATTAAGCCCGCAACTGTGGCTAGTTTAATCAACTCTCGCCAGATAATATGGCCGCACATTGTAGATGTACTAAAGGGTTCAACATTTGAACAATCCGTTTGCTTTAAGCAAAGCAAGTTTTTAAACTTTAATTTTAAGATCCACGTCTTGGACCTGCCAAATATAGATAGTAGATCAAATATAACTTTAAATATATATATATATATATATATATATATATATATGTATATATATATATATATGTTCATACATGTTGGTATATTTCTTTATATTAATTAAAATTAAAATGTATATAATATTTTACTATTTTGCATACTTTAATTTTATTTAATTTAACAACCTGCATTTTACCAACATGCATAAGATTCAAAATAAGCTAAAAAAATTAGTGTCTTTAATTGAATTTCGCTGGGTATTTGAGCACTTATTGTTTAGTTTAAAACAAATTGCAAATAAAACGTAAATTTAAAAAAATAAATTATTTAAATTTTTAATTATATACTCGTTCCCTAAGTGACACGAGTATATTGGTTTTGTGCAGTATCTGTTTTGCTGTCGAACATTTGTCCGTCTGTCTGTAGTGAACGGGGATCATATTGATATTATATCTAAAAATAAAATTAAAACTAAATCTTTAAATTTACAGTATATACGCTTATTGATAAAAAATCTGCCACTATTGCTCAAATTATGTCATATTGGTACATGACACGTCAGTCAAGAAGGTAACTGTCGACCTTCTTCGTTGATTTACCAAAATAATTGGGGGTGTCCTATCACAAAAGGTTATATCTACCTAAATGTTTCAAATAAAATAAATATTGCAAGTAGATCACACCTGCTCCTCAGACACCCTATACATTTAGGGTTCGCTCATTAGGGAATGGCAAAATTATTTATTTATTTGAATACAATAAACTGTTGCCGAAGTGTGAACGAGTATAATGTAGTCGATGGCTGTCGACGGCAACACTCTTATATATTTTTAGGATTATAATATATTCGAATTTTTTAATTTTCGCTATTTTCCATAACTAGAGCACATAGAAAAGTAGATCCTTCTCATAGGAACTTTTTCTAAACGCCGTGTGACTTTCATAATGTTAATTTATTACTTAAAATAAATTTTTGTACTGCTTAGGGAAGACAGTAAGTTCATTAAAAATCATAAATATATAAACAAAGGTTAATCATTAGAAATAATCAAACTAAGCACATATCGAATAGCTTTACTGTCTTAGCTATAAACTGAAGCAGTTAATTAAGCAAACAAATGTAATTGCTCTAAACCGTGATTACTGAATGACAACAATGCAATAAGCTCGCAAAGTTGCTATTGCAGGCCGACTGAATAGGATGGGCATAATTCGGAAGGCTTATCACATATTTATGTGATTATATCGCTGAAATAGTAGCTATTAATTAAAAGTCTTACTATTGTACTATATTGATTTTTTGTGTTTGGATTGATGGGCTTAACGGAAGCGGGTTTCACTAAATGGTAATTGCCCGCGATAAGCTGATAATATACAAAAGCAGCGCTGCGACCCGTGCGTGACTTATAAATATAAATAGGATCAATGGGTTCCTGGTAGTACGCCAATGACAGGCGATAAGACAGCAACGCCGCGCCTCTCCTTCCAGCAGGAGCGGGAGCAGCAGAGCAAGCCCAATCCTGATCAACAGAGCTGGCTAAGTCGAACTCGCAAGAATCAACCGCAATGGAATGCCCTCGGGGCTGGCTCGCTCATCTTTGTGTCAGGTGGTATGAACTTGGCCTGGGGTGCCGGCTTCGCGGCGCATTCCCCGCATATGGAGCTGCTAAAGTTAACGTCCCATATGCAAATCTGTTGGTATGGAGCGGCGCTCCTTGGAGCCGTGTTAAGCGCAATATTGACCCACCGCACACCACAGCGTCCTGTTTACGTGAGTCACTGGTAACCACTCGAAGGTATGAAGCTAATCGATATGTGTTTGCCAACAGGTGCTCAGCTCTTGTCTGGTGCTAATCTGTGGCATACTTTACCTTACGTTGCCCGAGCAACCAAATGCCATCATAGCAGCTCGCTACATGGATGGCTTTGCCAATGGCCTAGTCTTTGTGCCCACCTTAACCACAGTTGGCGAGCTGTCTGTTTGTGAGATGCGGGGTGTGTTCTCCGCGGCCGTCGAGCAGCTGAGCTACAATTTCGGCATCTTCATTCTTCTCACCTACACGGCCATTTGGCACAGTGGCTGGAATGTGTCTATTGTGGCCGACCAGGTGCATGGCCTGCTCAGCATTATATATGGCGTGGTAGCCCTGGCTCTGGCACTGACCTGCTGCATCGAGTCGCCGGTGTATTTACTGATGCGGCGCAGTGAGCAGGCTGCAGTCGATGCTCTACGCCATCTGCAACGTCCATTCGTAGTGACGTGCGAAACTTTCCTGCTGCTGGACGAGCACAAGCGCTACGTGGTTTCCCATAGAGACATCAGCTGGTGTCAAAGCATACGACGAGGTCTCGTGCCACTGCTGAAGATCGTCGCACATCGCTCTCTATATGCCCTCAGCCTCACTACCATCATTTGGAGAGCTCTGTATGAAGCAGCAGTGGAGATAACGCCTCAAATTCACACCTGGCCCTATGTGGTGTTTGGCACTTTGCGTTGGAGCGGCTCCATCTGCGTTGTCTTCCTGATGGACTCCGGCGGCCGCAAAAAGCCCTCGCTATTCGGCACCTTTGCTGGCGGTGTGTTTGCCATCGCCTTTGCCAGCTTGTTTGACCGTGTGCCTCACATGACCTCTGCATTGACCATACTGCTCTTCTTTCAATTTTTCGCGGGCGTGGCGTATGCGGCTTCCGCTGTCTATCTGACGGAGGCCTTTCCGTTGACCGTCAAGCCGTATTATGTGGCGCTCGTCTATATACTTGAGCTGATGATTAGGATGGGCTTCAGCTTGTATACGCCCACGCGCGCGGACATATCACAGTACTTTTATGTCGTGGGCGGTATATCACTGAGCTTTTTCTTGCTAGGCATCTTCTGTTTGCCCGAGACGAGGCTGACAACTCTGACAAAGGCTCAGTTTAAGATTCGCAAGTGGTTCAACGAAGACTTCTGAACTCTAAGCCAAAAAATAAATAAGCAAAAAACAAAATATATGAAACGGACAACAAAGTTACGAGAATAAAACTAATTTGGTTAAATCATATTCAACTTAATTCATTATGCACATTAAAATATTGCTACTTATTTAGTATATATTTATAACGGGACTTTTTTCAATTCATTGACTCATTTTAATTAAATGAATTTGATTAGATACCATCGCGAGGGTCGGCATCACTTAGCATCGGGCCGACTATGTGCTGTTTGGCAAAAGCTCTGCTCTGTTCTGTGAAATTTGTTCTTATTCAGCTTTGATAAATTGCCCAAATTTGAAGTGTTTAAATTTCTCATTAGCTGAGGTTATATATTATATATATGTCAAACCCGCATTAACAACTTTTTATGAACAACCAGATAGGCTCTGTTGTCACCAATACGCATTTACGAATGGGGTTCTGATTTCGCGCATTCGAAGCTTATCAGAACAGTGATAAGCCATATCAAGCTTTCTCTATCAAGTTCGTCAAAAATTTAACAAAAATTACCTGACCGTGGACTTGAGCCTTCAGTTGCCAACACCAAGCGATTCGAAAAGGTTGAGGGTAGACCATCAATAACAAAATGAACGATAAATATTTGCCACCACAGCCACCGTCGTACGGCTTTACCTCGGCACCACCTGATGGGTCTCAGAGCAACCCCCCACAAGGTTATCCCCAGCATGGATATCCGCCGCAAGGATACCCACCGCAGGGCTATCCACAGCATGCATATCCTCAGCCAGGATATCCTCCGCAGAATTATGGACAGCAACCCCCGAGCTTTGCACCGCCACCAAGCTCAGGGCCGATACCTCCACAGAACTATGGACCACCACCTCCGCCACACGCCTATGGACCAACCCCACCACAAAACTACGGGCCAAGCGTGCCACACACTTTGCCTACCCCAATAGTTGAGCAGCCCAGTGGCTGGTATAGCCGAAACAAGAAGAACAAGCCACAGTCCAATGCCGTGGGCGCGGGTATGTATGACTGAATTATTTGAAATTAGTCAGCTGCTCATAAAAATAACTGCTCAAGATAAGATGCGTTGTGCCAATCAAACTCGTGGTCGACAACCGTCCATGTGAGCTTTTCAGCCACCATAAAATGCGTGAAATCTAATTAAAGCATCTGTTCTATAATCCCAGCTGCACTCATCTTCATATCGGGTGGCATGTATATTAGCTGGAGCCTTGGCTTTCATAGTTTATATTTTGCTTTGATTCCAACACACACGCGCGTGGCATGGTTTATTGGGGCCATAATTGGAGGTGTACTCAGCTGCGTTCTGGCTAACAAGTTAACCAAGAAAACTATCATGGTAAGCACACGCGTCATACATAGTCCAATTTTTCTAATGTCACCTTAAATTCTTCAGTGTTTCTGCTCACTTCTCGTAATAGTCGGCGGAATCATAATGGCAGCCACGACTTACAACATTAGAGCCGTTGAGGCGAGTCTCTATCTGAATGGTATAGCCAATGGACTAGTGTTTGCCCCATCGTTGGCATTGCTCGGCGAGGTCTCAATTTCCTATATGCGTGGAGTAACGGCTGCGTCCATTGAGCAGATGTCCTACATGACTGGCTTCTTCATTCAGGTGATATATATATCATCGTGGAACACATCAAACAGCTACACCAGCTTCAATGTTGAAAACATGCACGGCGTGATGTCTATCATCTTTGGACTGATTGGACTATGCATTGCCAGTTTACTGACTATTGAATCGCCAGTGATATTGCTGGCCAATGGCAATGAGCCGCAAGCTATTGACGCACTGCGTCGTCTACAGCGCCCCTATACGATCACCACGGAGACTTACGCCCAGCTCGAGGAGCACAAACGTTATCTGGAACAGAACAGGGCACTCACGACTAGCGAGAGCATTCGCCAGGCCATGCCAGCGTTTTTCCGTCTCTGCTATCTACGCATCCTGAATGCCATGAGTCTCTCTCCACTTGTGCTCTTCGCTGTAGTCATCTCCATTACGCCTCATTATTCTCTGTATTCATATACTTGGCAATATGTGGTATACAGCATCTGTCGCTGCCTGTCAACTAGTCTCACCACCTTCTTAGTAGACTCCGCGGGTCGTAAGAAATTAACACTTCTGGGTCTCCTGGGCTGCGGGGGCATATCAATTGGAATTGCAAAATTAATCAACGACATACCCTACATAGACTTTGATGGTTTGTTTGTCCTTTTATGTATTTTCCAAATTTTTGGTGGCATCGCCTTCACGAGCACTTCTGCCTATCTCACGGAGGCATTTCCACATGGCGTGAAGCAACCTTTCATTGCTTCTACTTTCATTGCTGAAATGCTGATCTACATCATCACTTCAACTGTGGAATATAGCCGAACGGGACATGGAATATATTTTAGCGTTATGGCTGGACTTTTCTTGCTTGCCTTTCTGCTGGGCATCTGGTGTCTGCCAGAGACCTGCCGAATGACGCTACGGGAATCACAGGCCAAATTTAAAGGTCTCCTGAGCAAGGGTTTTTAATTGATTAAAAATTCATTATTTTTCTGTGGTCCTTTATCTGTAATATGAGCTTTAAACGAAATAACGCTTGAAAAATAAATACTAATTATTTAATTACCCAAAAAACCAGCAATATTTATTTTCGAATTGTTAAAGAATCTCAAAGGCAATCAATGATTAGCGCTTCTCTGAATCAGCACCTATAAATATCGTATCAAACAAATAAAATCAATATATCACCAGAGATCTTTACCGCGGGTAACCCCACAGCTGTTAAAAAAATGATACTATACTACTATTAGACAGTAATATATACTAGCAAACCGCATGGAGAGATTATAATTTATTTGCCGTCATTTGATATTAGCGCTTATCTACAAAAAATGGGCATGGATTCGATTTCATCGGTTATTTAGCTCTCAAATCTGTTTTTACAACTCATTGAGCAAAAGAACCAGTAACGAGTATTGCCTCGAGTATAAGTAATAGGGCCATTAGCATAAGACTTTTACTTCGGCACCAATGGATTATCAGTCTTCAATTTATTTCCGAAGGCAAATCCTCCGTAGCCGTACTACCAACACTTCCCACAATGAAGTCTCAACCATTGGATCCACAGTAGGAATACACTACTCAGACCTTTGTACTGCCTAAGTATTCGGTCCAGCTAAATTTACCTGCACCAATTTGTATACGAGCGAATTCCCCTTAAATTATTTGACATTAGAATTGTGGTATATTACACATTGACAGGGCTCTATCTAATCAGTCTTCTCTTTAACTTTATTTATATTCAGCGATTAATGTAGATAAGCTTGTTCCACACACACACAACATTCTGTATAACTATATACGAGTACATATGCTATATATGTTTCTCACTATATATGGTTTTCTGATTTTATACCAAAAGATTAGATTCAGTACTCAAAATAGCCAATATACGCGTATTATGGTAACATATGATATAAAGTCAATTCTTTAAATAAATATCGATTTATAAATAAAATTTAATCAACATATTCTCCACTTTCAACTAATTCTTATTGTCATCTCAGATGATGTGTATAAAGCAAAGTACAAACTTATTAATGGGAAATCAGGGTATGATGTTTTTGTGAAAATGTATGTAACAAGCAGAAGGAGGCGTGGCAGACCACATAAAGTATATATATATTCTTGATCAGCTCGATGAGCTAAGTTGATATAGCCCGCCCGTCCGTCCATTTGTATGAACGCAGCGATCTCGTAAACCACAAAAGCTAGAGATCTGAAATTTGACATATATATTCGTGAATACCGTACGAATTTGCTTTTTTTTCGATAACTCGCCTCGTTTTCTTATTATCGATAAATCGACTTGGATTTATGTGAAGCTAGAGACTTAAAATTTACTGTGCAGATAGGAGTAGTGAATTTGCAAAGAACGTTTTTTTAATTCTAGTGCTTCGACTAATACACACATATGAATGCCATAATCACAATGTGAAAATTTGATTAAGAAAGGCTATCTACAAAAAAAGTTATTCAACATTTAATCCCATATCATAGCCGCAGTCCCTGTTCATTGTAGTGTCCGTGTGCGTGCGTATGTGTGTGTATGTGTTGCTTGCAATATATATGTAAAATAAACGTAGCATGTAATATCGGCTATTCGAAGGGTTCAGGGTATCTCCTAGTCGAGAGGTCTCTACTAGAGCTTTCTTACTTGTTTTATTTATTATATATTTACCGTGGTAAATTCAACTTACGCTTATTTTGCTTAGTTCTGATGATCTTTTGGCATCAATATTTGGATGCTTAGACTTTTGTCCTTACTGCAGAGATGTCTGTATTCAGGGAAGCACTTAGAAACATGGGTTTACTACCGAAAATATACACGGATTTCTTGGAATATGTGCTATCGTCTTGCTATTCAACGAATCGCCTTAGTTTATTAATCAGTCGATGAGACTTGGAGTCCTGTTGTGGAATTATGTGATTATATGATTATATGCAGAGCACACGCTTAACATGGCTGGTAGCAAGGATCTATCACCTGGAAAATCCAGCCTTGCAAAACTTTGCTGAAGAAATACTTTGAAAATCATCAACATATCTTCCTTTATCTTCCACTTCTAAAGCGAGCACAATCACTGGGATTGCTGTAAAATGGAATTGCAGATGAATCAAATATACAATAGCATACCCAATTTTCAGAAACACATATTCATATGTTTACGAACTTGTCATATTGAGTCATGATCTATCAAGATTCAGACTAATTTATTATATATGTATATGTAGAAAAAATTTATTCACCTAAAATGTCGTAAATACCTCAGGAAATAATAGGAGAGTCGGAATTTCCACATTGTATGCTGAGTCACGGCTATCATAGCGAACACAATAACAGCCAAGTAGCGCAACACTGTGAGTATCAAAATGTTTATCGTTCAGAGAGGGGAAATGGCAAAGACAGCAAAAGGGTCATATGTGGTGTGCACTCTATGAATCTAAGAAGTCTCAGAGGTAGAGTTCATTTTATAAACTCTCTCTTTCTTCCAGGTGTTTACCTGCTCAAGTGTACAAGTCGAATTTAACTACATATGTATACAAAGAATAACATTTGCTATCTATTGAACGTGCTCAAAATTCAATACAAATGTTGATAGATAAGTGACTGGCTAAAAGGTTGCGTTGTGGTCGTTGCGATAGCGATAGCCACCGATTGTATGGACTCTTAGCGTTTACCAATCAGCGCGATAAGAAACGTATACCAATGGATAAGTGAAAACTGAACTTGTTCGCCATGAAGTCGAAAATAATTTGGACTGCGTAGTGTTCTCTTGTGCCTCGACAAAGAAGGACGTCCACACAATAGTCATGGAAGAGAAGAATGAATACCATCGAACGGCGTCGCAGTCCACAGTGGGCTACTCGCCACTGCCTCGGCCAACTCCGGAGTCTCCACCGAATCGCCAAGTGCTGCATCAACAGCCCACCAACTGTTGCATCCGAGATATGCGAAATCAACCTCAAGCAAATGCCTTGGGCGCCGGTAAGTCCAAGTTTCATTAACCACATTGAATTCAGGAAATATTCACATGAATTTCGGAAGCACTCATCACTTTTGTGGTGTATCAATATACATATGTATATTGATAGGCAACGGAAGTGTTGATGACTCACAAAGTAACAAAAGTTGGATAATTTAGAATTATTAAGTTTTGAGCTATTCGGAATACTGTTCATCATAGTTCATTCTTCGAACAGCTGCTCTCATCTTCCTGTCGGGCGGCATGAACATAGCCTGGAGCATAGGCTTTGACAATCTAGCAGACGAGCTGGTGATCTGCATGCATCTTCGCATTTCGTGGTTCATTGGCGCCATCATCGGCTCCGTGCTCGGCGTTGTATTCGCCAGGTGCCTCACCTACAAATTGCAAATGGTATGAATACTTAGCTGGTTGGTTGCACATGTTGATAATCTAACTGATAAGCGTATCATTTTGCTGTCGTTTAGCAACTCTGCTGCCTGCTCACTATTGTTGGCGGTATTCTGTTTACTGCGACGCAGCTGAATGTGGAGGCCATGATGGCTGCACGTTACTTGAATGGCTTGGCGAATGGCCTGGCGCTGCCCTCCACCTTATCCATAGCCGGCGAGTTGGTGGTATTCTACAAGCGAGGAACCTATGTCTCGGCCACCGAGCAAATGTGCTGCACCCTAGGCATATTCATGCAGATTGTTTTCAGCGTCAGCTGGAGCCCTGACAATGACCTGACTGCGGACCAGCTGCAGGGCGTGCTCTGTACCATTTATGGAGCCATTGCATTGTGCCTGGCCACCGTATTTATTGTGGAGTCGCCAGTGCAGCTGTTGCGACAGGGCGAAGAGGAGTTGGCCATCGATGCATTGATCCGCCTGCAGTTGCCCAAAGCTGTTACGGCTGAGACCAACGATCAGCTGAGTGAGCACAGTTCCTACGTTGTTCATAACAAGGCACTGAGTAATACTCAGGCTTGGTGCCAAGCATTGCCTGCCCTGCTGCGACTCTGCCTGCTCCGCGCCCTATACGCCATGAGCACAAGCATCTTGATCGTCTTTACGCTGACACTGGCCAGCACCAGCGTCTATGGACTCAGTAGCGGCCCCTACATGCTCTTCGGACTTCTGCGTTTGGCAGGCAGCTGCAGTGGCGCCTTTGTGCAGGATACGCTCGGCCGGAAGCTGACTCAGCTGATTGGCTTCATGATATGTGGGGCTGCGTCTATTGGGCTGGCGACCAGGTTCTCGAGTGGGGACTTCGTGAGACTGCCCGATCTGAAGAAGGCTTTGTGGATGCTCCTAATATTCCAATTCTTTGCCGGCCTCGGATTTGCGCCCAGTTCGGTCTTCTTATCGGAGGCGTTTCCGCTGTCTGTGAAGCGTACGTGCATCGCAATCACTTACATCGTCGAGCTGACTATTCAGTTGGCGATTTGTTATGTGGAGCTCAATGTGCACACCAATGGCATCTACTTCTACGGCCTTGGCGTGTTTACGCTGCTGGGATTTTTATTCGGCCATTGGTATCTGCCGGAGACCAAGTACTTGACGCTGCGCCAGGCACAGCAAAAGTTTCGCGACTTCTCATGAACAGGGCCCAGAAGCGGGCGCCTCAAGACTTTCTACAATTTAATATTAGCTAGATGTAGACAAATACCTAAGCTGCTTTATAAGCAATGCCTCTCGCACATATTCCTAAATATATGTTTATAAAAATGACTGATAACGGCTGTAAACCTCGGAAGCATTCAAAACTACTGCAAAGAGTGTCTAATCAGCTGCCAATTCTGGCTGCTAGTGCACGCTCGTGAGTATAAGAAGATTATATAGTGAAAGTTTTGAAAAATGAAAAAAAAAAATTAAAATTGATTAAAATTGATTTTATTTTCTATTCCTATTCTATTTATTTATTTACGTAAGCCCGACGATAAGAGTCCGAGTGCTCACCCACCTTGAATGAAGTTGAAGTATTGTTAATATTAGTGTGCGACAGTTAAAATATATCGGCAAGCACTAAGGTATTCCTAGCCTTTGCTGTTGTGCCATGTCAGCCATAATAAAATATTATGTAATATAATATAATAATAATATAATAACTTATAGTATAGTATATACGCCTATATCACATTACCCAGTCCAGTGTGATTTAAGGTTTTCCCTAGAATGAACACAATAAATTTATTGATCTAAGCCATATCCGATAATCAATAAATAAATAAATATATATATGTATATAAAATTAAAACAACATGAACTTATTATTTTATTGGCCCTTTTAGATAAAAGTCCGTACACCTGGCTAAACAATAGAGAACGCGCTGGAATAAGAATCACAAAAATATACGATAATAATAATAGACAGAGAGGGAGAAAGAGAGAGAAAGGGAGTATAGCTTTAACCATAAGATAAGGTTACTTAGATTGTTATAATAAATATATAAAACTTCTAATCAGAACATGCAATTTATAAGATATACTTCAGTTAAAGAACAAATATGTCAATAAATAAATAATGATCACACATATTGTATAAATGTATAAATGGATTATGCTTCATTATGCACGACGCTATAAACTGACATTGCCCTCGTTTCATTAAAAAACTATTATGTGTATCAATAAATGTATTTATAAAATGTTTGTAAAAATGCAGGTCTATTGATTATTGACATGCACAGAACAATAATTGTTAAACAGTTTCACATTGTTGTTTTTTTTTTTATGGTAATTGCAAAACATACGATACACGTGTGCAATTAATTTGGAAAAAATTATGTATTCAGTTTGACTGACATAATGCAATTATTGCACTTAATGCAATTGGTCTTCGTGAGCTTTTCAGTGATCAGTGTACTTGACAGGATTAATCCGAATGGATAAATAATATGGCAATTGCCGATTATTGCGCACGTCGAAATGGGAGTAATAGCAGCTGCTATTACACATCGTAGAGCTTACATTGAATAGAGCTTACTTAAAATAATCCAATGATAATAAATAAGTAAGCAAATGAGTAGCAATGCATAAATATCAATGCATTTTATTATGTCGATCTGTGTTGATATAATTTGGCATGTGCTCTTAAAATAATATTTTTGATTTATTTATGGCAAAAGCAAAATGATTTCGCTCAGTGCAGAGCATGCGAAGTTTACCTTGATATCACCAAACTGTCTGAAATTTATTTGGCGCTTGTTCACTCTCCCGCTACTGACGCCTACTATTCAAATTTAATTAATTTATTTATATCCAGTAATCATATTGATAAGAGACCGGGCGAAAACTTTTGTGCGTTTGTTTGTTTGTATTTGGCATTTATCTTATCGGAGCTTCGACGTTCTCGCCTCAAGCACTTCAGACAACTGTTGTGAGTGCTTTCCGTTTATCAACTGCAAAGGCAACCAGTCGGTCAGGCGAACAGCAACTGTCCAGCTCTCAGAGAGCAAGTGTATAGAGCCGCGAAAAATCAAAGCCCAATAATAATATGTAACTCAGTGTGTGAAAATGACGGCTACGGTCAAAACAAGTGATAAGTTCTATGACTTCTAAACCAAAAAACAAAACCAAGTAAATATAATACAAACGCGCAAAAATACCTGCGAGTGACAGTGCGTGGAAAGCAGCAATCAAATTGACCAAAGTACACAGCCACAACAGGCCAAAGCACAGGCCGAAGTCGTCCACTATGCCTATTCTGCCAACTATCGAGGAGGAGGGCAAGCTGTCCTGGCTGCGCCAGATGTGGCACTATCGCCTGCAGTTTCAATCTCTGACCGCGGGTAAGGTGACAGTGGTCAATGCATGTTCTCTGATCCGACTCTTTCCATATCTGATATATCTATATCCTGCAGCTGCACTGGTGTTCGTGGGCAGCGGCATGCGATTGGCTTGGTCTATATTTGACACTCCCGCGGGCAAGTTCCTCAACAGCTACAGCACACACCATCTGATGATGAGCTGGTTCATTGGCGCCGCTTTCGGTGCTCTGATGGCGGCGCTCTTTGTGCAGCGCGTTACCAAAAACGTGGCCTACGTAAGTGCTTCTGCAATTAACCACTTATCTCGCTTTCATAAACTGATAAACTCCGACTCGTATTCGCCATTAGCCATTAGCCATTAACTCTGATAATCTCGCCGTATTCGGGGATATACCAAAGAGGACAATAAAGCGGGCAAAAAGCATTTCTTTATATATTCCATATTGATGGAATATTCCTTCTATGGATTCACCAAGATTTGATTCCGTCACTTGCTTCTCTTCCCTTGCAGACTTCCAGCGGCTTCCTGCTGCTTGTGTCTGGCATATTGAATCTGGTCCTGCCGCGGCACTTCATCTCCGCCTGCTACAGCAGCGTCAGCGTGGGTGCCGCGTATGGGCTGACTCAGGTGCAGGCGCTGGTCACGGGCTCGGAGATGGCCAACAAGTCCATACGCGGCATGTTGCTGAGCTGTGAGCGCATCTTTCTGTGGCTGGGCGTCTGTATACAGGTGTTCTATACGCGGCTCTGGTACACACTGGAGCCTGTGGAGCGGGGACACACGATGCACATTGATCAGCTGCACGGCATCCTGCTGGCCGCGCTGGGCGTGGCTGCTGTCATATTGTCTTTGTCGTATCGGCTGGAGTCGCCGTTGCTGCTGTTGCGCCAGGACCGGGATATGGCAGTCGGCGACACGCTCAAGCAGCTCAATGGCCACTCGCACTCCAGCACGGAGCTTTTGCGCCTGCGCGAGGACTGCCGCCAGCTGCACAACACGAGCGACTGGGAGCAGTTTACGGATGGCTCGCTCGACACACGCTGGCAACGCTGGGGGCGCCGCCTGCTGCCGCTGCTGAAGGTGCTCTTCCTGCGCAGCTTTGCGGCACTGGCACTCTCGTTGCCCTACAATCGCGCCTTCTTGGTGGTCAGCTGGCATGGCCTCGAGTGTGACATGAACTGCTTGTACTGGCTGGCATTCTGCGGGCTGCTGGGCAGCCTGGGCGGCGCTTTGCTCGTGGATTGGCAGGGGCGTCGCAAGCTGTGCTCGTTGTCCCTTTTCATCGCCGGTATCGTCATTGTCATAGTTGGCGGCGTCTTCGAGCACCTGGAGTCCGTGAAGAAGACCTACTACGACATCAATCTGCAAGCGATAGCCCTGCTCATGCTGCTCTTCGAGCTAATTGTAGCTGCGGGTGTCGCCGTGCCCGCCCTGGTCTACACGGGCGAGGCCTTCAGCGTGGCGCACAAGGCAAGGTGTTTGGCTGGCGTCCTCATCTTTGAGCAGGCGCTGCACCTGGGCCTCATGGCGGCCGCCTTTGAGCACAGCCTCAGGGACTCGGTGTTCTTCTTCACCTTTGGTGGCCTGAGCTTCGTCTTCGGACTGCTGGTCTTTATGCTCATGCCCGAGACTCGCCAGCTAACGCTGTACGAGTGCCTGCTGAAGTTCAAGAAAGTTCCCTAGACTCCAGTTGATAGTCGAGTATTCTCTCTCTACTTATGTATGTATCTTTAGTCATATGCAGTTATCTCTCCTTCTAGTGATAATACTTTCGTTCTATGTATATAAATACCCATTATTGTCCAACTTTCGCAACATAAAGGTCATTCTATTCGGAAGGTGTATTCGCTTCTGGTTTGGAAACTTTTGGGCCAACATGGGTTAAATGTTTTGAACTAGGCTAAAGCTTGTTGTGTAGGAGCTTGAGCTTTTATTATGGCAGCGCCCAAACGTGTCACCAGTATTTTCAGCTCCAGAGCTTTCACTGGAATGCTCTTGCAAATATCCCACTATTCTCATTGTAAACATTGTAAACACGCGTGCTTTGCGCTCAGCCGGCTTCTGGGCAGCTTTTACCCATTGAAGTTGTACAACTTATTTAGGATTGGCATTGCCCTCCAATATGCGACTTGGGGCTTTTGTGAATATAAGGCGTCCTTTGGCAGAGATTTCAGGCAAGCCCCAAGCAGGAGCGACAGAGCGAGACAGAGAGAATGATGGAGCAAGAGCGTGAGACACATGGCAAAAGCAGAAATCAAGTTGATGAATATGGCGAGTGATGAGTTTGAATGGCACTCGCAGCAGTAACCAAAAAACAGTAGCTGGGTAAAGCGTCTGCTTAAAGCCAACGAAAGCTAAGAAAAGCCAAGGAAACAAGCAAAGTAACTCCCCGGATAGCTCACTCGAGTGCTTTGCCATCTAATGATGCGGAAAATTTGTTCGCCCAGCCAAAAATGTAGATATCCTACATAAACACATACCCACACACACACACACACACACATGTCTATGTACGTATGCAAATACACATACGCCCCCACACACACTGCCTTAGAGAGACAGAGAGTTATTATTGATATGCAATATTTGTGTTTTTGTTGCACTCATCTTCATTTGGGGCGGGGGCAGAGGCCACTTTGGGGTCTCGTTTGTGCATAAAGTGGCGTTGGTTTCAACGCTTGGCTATGCTACTTGACTTAAGGATTGGCTTGTGTCTTCTGATGCTGCTGCTGCTTCTGCTGCTGCTGCTGCTCTCTGTGGTTGTGTTGAGGCTGCTTTGAGCCTGGACCAAAGCAAATATGCCCGCAATTAGTAGTTGCGGTATAGGCCGATACTCGCAGGGCAATAACATGCGGCCAACAGCAGCAGCAACAACATCGCATGCACCAACAACAACAGGGGAGAGGAGCGAACTCCCTCGAGACTCAGCTCGGGTAAATGAAGCGTCGGGAATTGAGTTTAAAGTTATTTAATTTTTAATTGTATTAATTAGCGTGCGCCAAAAAATACGCAAACTTGTGCAAAATTTGTTTGTTTATGCAGATGTTGTTGTTGCTGCTGTTGTTGTTGTTATTTTGTTGTTGTTGTTGTTGCTGCTGCTGATGTTGTTTTGTACACGTTTCCCAGCGGCCCTGCTGAAAACTTTAAGTTTAAGCTAATTATGCTGCCTGGGCCACAAAACTTGTTACCCATAAAAATATGCACGATAAGGCCAAGAAGCTGGTGTAAGTTTCATAATTGCTTAATGCTCATACAAACACCTATACATACGCAAACACTCACATACACAGGCACCACAAACTCTTAAGCATGTTATTGCTGTAAATATATTTATTTCAAGGCAGCCCATATAATAATATAATAATTTCGTAATATAGTAGTATTATGAGTATTTTTTAAAAGGTTTCTCTCCTCGTTACTACTACCAGTGCTCCAGCTAAAAAATTAAAAGATATGCATTCGATAGCGGAGTGTTTTCATCTTTTTTTTCTATTTTTTTTTTTGTTTGCCATTCTCCAAACCTACAATAACAAATATGATTACACTAAATCAATTCCAAATGAATGACTCAACTACAAAGTAAAAAGCTATACAGTCTTCTGGGAGCTACGGCAAATCCCTCTTGAATAAGGCAACTACAAGCAGCAGAACTCAGATTTCCAAGATGCCTCTTAGGGGGAGAACCACTGGACATAATGGAGACTTGACTATAAAGTGAATTATGAACACATACAAATCAGTTCCGTCAAACTATGCATAAACTATGAGCAATTTGAAAAAAAAAAAAACAAATTCAAATAGTTATTTTAGAAATAAAATGTTAAAATTAAATATATATTTGCAGAACTTGAAGTTTGTTCATTTTTACAGAAACTTTGACGCAAACTGGCTATTTGGAGATTGGCTAATAGAGATTGTCTAGAGCGCTCTATTTGGCAAGAATTGCTTAAAAAGCTTCTTAGTAAAACAGCGTGCTTAAGCCATACACCTAGCAATCCGTCTGTTTTTAATTGTTTCGGCTTATTTAAAATGTTCTCTCGAAATATATTAGGTTTTTTTTTTTTTTTTTTGTTCTTGTTAAGCGCACCTGCTCACAGCGATTGCAACGGTTCAAGTTTCACATAGTTCAACAAAGTTACTTTTTGCACTGCATTTCCAGAAGAGTGCTGGGCAAAAAGCACGGAGCACGAACTAAAGCTTTGTTTATTTGTGTACTTTGCACTCTGAATGAGGTGGAGAGAGTACATTCGTGTCGTATCTGAAACGTAATAAATGCCACTGAAGCTAGAAGATAACTCAATTAAAACTAAAATGAATATGTTTATTCCTCAGAAAGATGCCAAGCAGTTAGTCCACAGACTTAACAATTTAATAACAAACATCAACTAACAACTATACTTAGTGATATTCAGCTATTAGGGATCGATCGTTCGTCGAGGGTAGCGTGCAGTCAGTTGTACCCGACTGTAACGTTCTCAGTTGCGTTTTTTTCTGTTTTAGGAGTATACAAAGCGAAAGCAACGCCAAGAGCTTCCCAACTTTACTTTGAGCTGGAAATTTAAAAACACTGGGCAACAAAAAGCATTTGGAAATATGAAGGAATTTGTACTTTTGGCACTTGGCAGGCGACAGGACATGGCCAATGCTGTGTGTAGAGAATATCCCCGAGCAGCGCTGCTCTGGCGCTGCTCTTGTATGTTTCAATTAACTGAAATGGTAAACGACTATCGTAAACATTAACAGCTTTGAGATGCTGCTGGGCTCCTGCTGAGCTGCACAGCCACGAGTAGCTGAAGAGCGAGGCCGGAGGGTGGCTGCAACAGCATCTGTTTGGACGACAAACAGAACAAGAATTGCATCCTAGCAAATCGTTTTGTTGTGGCTAAAAGAAAAAAAACATATTCAATGACGAGCAACAGTCAAGAAAATGCATTTCAATAAGGCAAGAAATCGGACTAAGCAACAAGAGAGAGAGAGAGAGAGAGAGAGAGAGAGAGAGAGGAAGAAAGGAGAGAGCGCGTGCTGTCATCGTAAATGAAAAAAGCAAACAAACGTAAAATTTTATTTGTGCGCAATTTTCTATAAATTTTCATCGATTGCCATTGGGATATTGGCGACATTTGCGTTTGGCATTTTACTGCTTACCGCGTCCTTCACAAACCCACACACATCCATACACACACACACACACACACACACAGGTCCCCACTTCCCATTGAAATGTCGCTTCTTTGCCGCTGGATAAGGCACCTCTTAAGGTGTTGATTTTCCTACCATAACTTTAGCTGCACTTCTTCTTCTTCTTCTTGATGTTGTTGTTGTTCTCGCACGAAATTGAAAAAAGCTTGCAATGTGTGCGTGTGCGTGTGTGTGTGGTGGATTTCCAATCAGCTAGCAGTACCGACAAAATATGAAGTTTCTTTAACAGCAACAACGAGTGCAAATAAATTATGTTCGCTCGCCTAGCGGAAACGTAAGACCTGTAAGCGGCAGGAAGAGCAGCAGCAACAGCAGCAATGGGTTGAGCAGCCGCAACAGCAACACGGACATTGGCACCGAATTAATGTCTCGGCATGCCACAAAATGGCCAACGTGGCGGAATTTATGACTGCCGGAGACAACTCTAAAGTGGCCAACGCTGCGGTGTGACAATAAAATGGCGTCAAATTGCCATAAAAATGAAGCCTGAAGAAGGAAACCCAAATCGTTGGCAAACCACAGCCAGAGCAACGCAGCCCACATAAAAGTAAAATAATAAATAAGCGCATAACAGACGTAGGAATGGGAGCAGTGAAGCAGCATTCACTTACTTAGGCAGCAGCTAAGTCAAAGGGTGTCATCTGTCATGTTTCTCTTTTTTGCGATCAACTCATAAATTTAACAAAAATTGAGCAATTTGCAGGCATCGCAACTGGCTCTAAGCAATCTTTAATAAAGTAAAAGTGGGAACAGGAAGAGCGCAGTTATAAGAAAAATATCATAAATAATATATATGAATATCATTAGAAATTAAGTTAGCAATCAGAGATTTGATCTAAATGAATAATGAACAGAAGATATCAATTATTTTAGATTTTAAAGTAAATTATAAATAATTTAACAATTTGAATTAAATTAGTCATAGAATTTATTGAAGTCAAAAGGCAAAGTATTACAAATAAAACCTGAAGGTAGGGCGTTGCAGCTACTCAGGCTCAAAGTGAATGTCATTTACAGTCACTGAAGTCTAAAACCTAAATTTGATTTACAAAACAAATTTCAATCTCTGATGCTTGAAAGTCTAGAATTATGTTATATTATATTTAAACTTTGTATATTATATTTAATTGTATCAATCTTATTCTAATGAGACCATTTAAAACATATACGTAATGAGATTGATAAAAAAAGTTATATATACAATATGAAATATAAATATAAATAAAAATAAATTAATAATATAATAATAATAGAAAATAAAAATAATTCGTAATGAGATTGATAAAAAAAAAATTATATATACAATATGAAATATAAATATAAATAAAAATAAATTAATAATATAATAATAATAGCAAATAAAAATAATTCAGAGACTGGCCACTTCAGCTTCGCTGGCATCGCTTGATTTTTTTCTGATTATGTTGAATTTATGCTGTCTCCGTATCGCTGGCCCCTTATTAAGCCAAACTTTCTAGCTGATGAAATATTTTTTAATTTTTATGATATATGTCAAAATTTCAACGGAAAATATATTAAAATATTTCAGTTGGTTTACAGCAAATTGGTAACTGCTGCAAAATTATTATTGATTGCAATAGTTATGAAACCCCTGGCATTTGATGACAAATAGATATTTTGAGTGGTATTAGTTTCGTTTTTCTCTCTAAGTTGCGCAGTTCGACCAGTTCGAATTGAACAGTGCAGCTGCTCGGGCAGCAACAGCTCCGCATATTGGCTACATAGGAGGGAAAAGCACTAAAGTTGGAATCTCATAAGTATAAGCTGCTTATGTAAAACTGAACCGGAATATCATTGGAATATTTCAAAAGTAAAAACATATAGGCTGGAACGCCAGAGTAGCATTCTTGCTACTCATAACCTTTGCAGTAGGAAAATAAAGTGAAGATATAACTGTTGCACGATCTTAAAGCCGCACAGCAAAATATAAATCTAGGTCACTGAAAGCTTTAAAGCTAGAATTCCAACACACTACATCCGAAGCGGCTAACGTACAGGTATGTAATAAAGAGACTGTAAATATCGAAAGCTGTTTGGAATGTAGCTCAGAAATTTCCTTTGCCATATATAAATTGGCATATTGCGGGTTATTTGTTGGTGGCCAAGTTATTGTGTGTGGCAGCTGTCATGGCCCACTAGAGTCCATTGTCTTAAGGGAAATTTCATTGCCTAGTTAATCATTTATTTAAGCTGCAGCAGTGCTTAAATATTAAGCTGCCTCGTCGTCTCAACAGGAGTCGGACTAGAATAAACTTGCCGAATTCATGTCGACCGACTCGGCGTCTTCTTTTCAATGCAGAATGTCACACAAAGGACATTAAATCTAATTAGCTGACATAAATTTTCAGCACTGAATTGGAATGTAAAGTTGAATTTGAATCTTTGGCTGGTGTTGACTCTGCTTGTGCACCTCGAGCTGGGGCAGAGACAGGCACAAGCACAGACACAGGGACAGGCACAGGGGGTAAGGCTGTGGTCTAGCATTTGCATCCAAGTGAAAGGCAAGGTAAGCTCGAAAATCATTCGAGTTGACAATTTTAATGGAGGCGGAACAGGATGAAGCGGGGGAAGGGTCTGTGCTTTTTCACAAAAAGTCTGGACGGGGCCTGTCGACTTGAGTGCATGCATTTTCATGACTTATGCAAGTTTTGACGACAGGTGCACGTCAGTCTGTCCGTCTGGCTGTCTGGCTGTCTGGCTGTCTGTCTGTATGTCTATATATAAAGTATGTGTATGTGTTCGTGTTAAATCAACTGTCACTTCCTGTCGACAAACTTCGTCCTGCGAGCCACCAAGGCAGCAACTCGGGCTACCCAGAGACCGTCGTTGGAGGACCACTTCGAGTTATGATAGCTCCATGCATTTCAACAATTTACTTAACTGCTAACTGCTCTCAAAATTATGAAAGCATCTGCAAATCGGTGCAGTCAGCGCAGTCAACACAAGATAATGAATGACCTAGAAACCTGCTGCAAATACTAATAAGAATCTACGGCAAAGGCTGCCTGCGAAGCACCTGGTCGTGTTAACATGACATGAAAGATTATTATTTTAATGCTGTTCATCCCTTTGTGCTGCTGTTGTGTTGTGTGATGCACTTTAAGCTGCTGTCTGATTATTTGTTTTCATTTTTGTTTTACTTTTATTTTTATATTTATTTTTATTTTTTACGTGCGCGTCCAACTGTAGTTAATTAATTTTTTGATTAACACAAAATTGAGCTGACGTCTCTGCTGAGCATCATTTATGGCATGAAATTAACGCCATTAAAAATCACTGCATACTAATTAACTGCAACTGGAGCTGCAACTGCAACGGCAACGGCAACTGCAACGGCAACTGCAATTGCAATTGCAGCATTTTTTACTCCTTTTACTTTTTGTATCAATAATAATGTGTAAAATTAACCTTTCCACAAGACAAACTATAATCCAGGCGCCACATGGAAATACATAAATTACAGATCAGCATCGACAAATAGCTTGCTTCTGTGAAAGTCTGCTCCAAATTGGCATTGGAGACCTACATGAATCGATTAATAATATTTATTTAATGAGAACAGCGATCTATGACTCAGATGTACTCAGATGGATGATCCACGCTGAACTGCACTCTTGCTCTGAGTGGTTTCTTACCCGTGGTAGACAATACTCTTAACGGCTAGAAGCAGCAGATGATTGAGTGTCAACTACGCTCTGATGAGCGAGCCTAAGCGGTCTTGGCTGATGTGCTTGCCGCTGTGCATATCAACGTCTTTTATTTAAAGTACTCGATCAATAACTAAAGTGCATGATCCTTGCACGGATATAGGAGCGGGACATGTATGTGCTCATGGGCACGCTCATGACTTATGCGCAGTGCTGTGTCGCAATAGCTTAGGCAGTTTTCGGATAATGCAGAATTGTAATTGCAGTATTGAGCCATTAGTACATTCATAGGAGAACAAGGACAACATAAACTGAATACAACATAAACTGGTAAGACAGCCTTTGAAAAAAGTAAATTGATAGAATTAAATTTTTTATATATCTTAAATATTTTATATATTTTATATGTTATATATAATTTGTATATTTTATATATGTTATATATTTTATATAATTGATATGTTACACATAATTTTAATATTTCGCATACATATATAATAACATATATAATTTTTATATTTTATATATTTTAAGCATTTTATATATTTTACAATTACAATTATATGTAATTTTTATATTTTATAACTTATATATATTTTTATATTTTATATATTAAATATAGTTTTATTATTTAATATATATAATAACATTTTTATATATTTTATATATTTAATATATAATTTAATTATATTACATATTATATATAATTTTTAAGTTTTATATATATTCAATATATTTTACAAATTATTTATTTTATATATTTTACAAATTATATATAATTTTTATATTTTATATATGTTATACATTTCATATATTATATATATAATTTTTATGTATTATTTATGTTAAACATTTTATGTATTTTATGAATTATAAAAATTATATGTTTTGTATGTTTTATATATGTTAAAAATGTTTTATATTTTGTATAATATAATTTCTTTCAGATGCCTCAGGTGAAACTACCCATTATAGCTGCAAACCCATCGATAATGCTCCACTCGATGGTCTCTCATATCGATGCACTTAACAACTCTACTGCCAGTCTTATGTGTAGATGCCGCAAGTGCAACGATTAAACATGAATTTATCTTAAATTTGCTGCTGTTGAGCTCAGTAAACGTCGAGAGCTAAGAAATATGCTTTGTGTGTTGCTTTTTGCTTTCTTCTCTTTGTTTTTCTGGTCTCTGACACGCGAATGGAAAACGAAATGAAATCAATTGACATCCGCCGAGCTAGTCAGGCCATCATGGGGGAAGTGTAAGTATCTAGGGGTGTGGCAGGGGCGGTGATAATGTCTGCCGGTGCATTGACAACGGCAACTGCAACAGCTTCGTGTGTTCTCAGCGCTATTTGAATTAACTGACAGCGGAAACAGGTCGCGTCGAAGGTTCGTGTTGTGCTGTGTGCTGTGTGCTCTGGTGTGGTGTGGTGTGTTGTGTAAAGCATCGTCAACCCCCACTCAGCTGCACTATCTCTGCGGCACTCTGCCTCCTCCCGCCAAGCGCTTGTTTACAAAATAAGCGAAAGCTGTGCCAATAAGCCTCAACGTCGCCTGCACTTAATTTATTTGCAACAAAACGTGGAGGAACCGAAACTTTTACGCAAGTGCAACTTTGCTTTACGTGTTTTTCTCATTCGCATTCGCATTCGCATCCGCATCCGCAGCCACATCCGCATTCGCATTCGCATCACTTGGCTTGTTTTCAACACATTCAGCGAGAGCTCAGGCCACGCGCTTTTTGGCGACCACAAACACGGCGGAGACGGCAGCAAGTCTATCGAATTACATGGAAATGGGAAGCGGGAAGCGGGAAGCGGGAAACGGGAAATGGGGAATGGGAAAGGGAAAGTTCAAGATGTGGGCGAGTATCGAAGGGCACAGCCATCTGCTTTTTTATGCTCCAGCTGTGAAATTAAAGCATTTACATATCCCCGACTGGAGCCCGACATTCACCCAGAACAAACAGATCCCGAACATCATTGATTCGCGTTGAGCAAACAAATATGTGTGAAAAATATGCGGAAAGACAAGACTTGTCTGAGGGCCGCTGTTGCCCCCTCTGTGAGCTGCGGCAAAGCTCTCAGCCATATTAAAAGTAATTTCAATTAGTATTCCGCGCCGCCAATGGGAGTTGCGTTGAGGCCGACTGGCAATATTTGGATTATTATTTCGAGTGAAGCTCGAAGTAGTTTGCAGCGTCGATTGCTTTTGTTTGCACAGCTCTCGCACCTCTCTCGACGTGCAATCAAATAAAATATGTCACGAGCACACAGGGCATCCGCTCACAGATATTATCTGCCGGCAGACGTAACAAGTGAGCGGGGCAGCAGCCCATTCCCGCTCTAATTTTGCATATAAATTGCGAGCAACAAATAATCAAATGCAAATATCTTGCTAAGATTCAATTTTTGTGCAATCAACACACTTAAACGCATCATCACCAAATGCCATCAAGAGCAAACGACGACAGTTAGAGCGAGAGAGAGAGAGAGAGAGAGAGTGAGAGAGAGAGAGAGAGTGGGTGTGGTTGAGATAGATTGCAGACTTTTGGAATTGCGTTGAGTTGTAGCGACATGACAGCCATAGAGCAATGCCTGTAACAGTGTGTGTGTGTGTGCGTGTGTGTGTGTGTGCGTGTGTGTGCGTGTGTGTGCCTCCTGTCTGTCTGTGTGTGTGCGTGTGTTTTTTCCTGTATGCTCTTCAAGTTTACGCGCTGTTTGGCAGCGCCTCAGCGCGCCATCAACGAGACGTTGTCCTTCACACTTGTCGCCAGCCATCGGATTTTAAATCCTGGCAAATGTCTGTCTGATGCCTGCCCGGCACGTATTAAAGCCTCGTTAGCCCGTCGAAGTAATAGTTGTCGTGACTTCTGCTCGAATTTACCATGAATTGTGATAGATTGGGCTTCGCTTCGGCCTTTACTTTCGGCATCTGCGAGCTGCCTGCCAGAATTAGCACTGCGAATGGCCTCGAGTGAATTGAATAGCTGATTTATGATCGCACTTAATGTGTAAATATGTAACCAGGAGGAACCAGCTCCAGCTCTCTCTCTCTCTCTCTCTCTATCTCTATCTCCATCCCTATCTAGCAAGCTGCTCATTGTTTGTTTATGCAGCGCACATAGGACAAAGGAGACTAGATTGGCAAAGCGCAAAGGGCAATGGGCAGAGGGAGGGCGCTGAGGCGCAACTCCTCTCCTGGCTACCCAACTGAATTGACCAACATTTGCTTAAGCAGGCGTGTGAAAATTGACCATTAGCAATGCAATATATTCTCAATCTCAGTATGATATAACTTGTTGGTGTGTGTGTCCGTCCCTCCGTCCCTCTGTCAGCTTGAGTGTGCCTGTGTGTGGGGCTCTGATAATTGGTGTAAAGACCGCAGGCATTGGCAAGGGACAAGCGCCAGAAATAGGCTCATTTGTTGTCTCTCGCTCGCACGCACACACTTACACACACACGCACACTCGTGCGTTTAATATGCAGCTGCATAACTTATGGCAGTGGGAGCCATTAATTTCAGTCTGCACACATGCAAGACACATGCAGCAAAGGGAGCCAAGGGCAGTCGGGCAGGCAGGCAACAAACGTTGCATAGCCACAGGCGCACGTGCGTGACCAGAGCAGGCCGAGTGCTAGGTGCAGAGCCTGAACACAAATATATATATATATCTATCCATATATCCATATATCCATATATATATATATAGATGTATATAGATGGCACATATTTTATTTTAATTTGCTTGACAATAGCCAAAACGAAAACGAATATTCGTTTGGCTTGTCGCCTTCGCCTTCGCCTTCGCCTCGCCATCTTCGGCGTCATTGCGAGTGCTTCATTTGCCTTATTGAATCTGGCACACGTTTCACAATAGGTGACGCCATACAGCTGAGGAAATCACAATGGGAGCACAAAACAATATGCAAACAATTTTTACCGTTACATGACTGAAATACACAAAACGGCCAAAAGGACGGCAACCCGGGCACATTTATGGTCACGTGCGTACTATGCATATATACACAAATTTATATATATACAAATATATATATATATATATATATATATATATATATATATAAATTCGCTTAATAGTTCACAACTGACCAGACACGAAACGGTTTGGGCGCAGGCAAAAAAAGCCTGCAAAGTGACAGACAAACAATTTCAGAGGTCTCAGGCCTCAGCTCGCGCCTCGATTTTCATTTATATTCGCAGATATCGCACATAATTCCTGCTGATTCACTTCACATCTGCTGCAATAAATTGTTATTTAATGCAAGTTTTTGGCGCCAAATTCAAATTCTGCTAAAATAAAATAAATGGAAAATATGGCAACGCTTGCCGCCCGCAGACCACACACCCGCAGTTCACAGCTCGTAGCTGCTTTGATAGTTAATTAGCTCGACATATTACTTGGCCAAGTTTGCGCTCGGCTTTGCTCCACGCACCAATTTTTATTGGTCTTAGCTTGATCGACATTTTCCTCTGGTTAACGCACAAAAACTTGTCTGTCACGGCACGAGTGGCTGTGTGTGTGTGTGTGTGTGGGAGCGAACGTGCGTGTAAATGTGAATGTGTGTGTCCATAGTGATTGATGGTATCCTGTGAAAGGGTTGGTAATACAGAACGTAACGCCAAACCCGAGTTGACAATGCAATTATAATTTAATTTGATATATCCTAAGCGACTAGTTAAGGGACCAACTCGAACAGGGAATATCCTGCCGAGGTAAGTTTTATACCTATTAGCTAAGACACAGTCAAGTATAACAGTTGAAATAACATAATACCTTTGCAGGAGTTCTGTTATTATTTTGTTCGTTGTATTTGTAACAGTGAGGAGTGCACTCGTTATGTGTGGAGTAGTGAGGGCACGTTCGTCAAATAACCCCTTTCGACAAGCGTCAAGTTTAGTACAAGTTTATAACGTTCGTTAAGTGTGTGTTTTGTATTAGGCAATTCATAGCGTCAACTACACAGCTTTCGTTAAATTTGAACCCTAGCTAAGACCCAAACCACACATGAAGGCTTAATACAAGTTTATAACATTCGTTAAGTGTGTGGATTGTATTAAGGCAATTACATTGCGTGAGCTACACAGCTTTCGTTAAATTCAAGACTTAGCTAAGACTTAAACCACACATGAAGGCTGCCAGACTGTTAAATGTAGAAAATAGCAAAGCCTAGAACCTTGTTATACGACTAACATTTTTTACGTTGAATAACAGAACTGTTACTTTTCACAATTGCAACGTTAACAGCACTGTTAAGATTTAAAATATTTTATTTCTCAATATACTAAATGACATATATGTGTACATTAAAATGTAATTCTTTATATATCGTCTGTTATATCTTAATAATTTATTTCAGCAGCAATTCACTCTAGCCAATTGTTTAGCATGGAACAGTCGATTTAAAGAAGCCGAATCCATTTAACAAATTAAGTTTTTGTTTGGTTGCCGTGGGATGCCTAAGGCTGGGCTGGAGCTTCGCTAGCTGCTCCACAATATTCGTCAACGTTTGCTGAGCAATGCTCGCCTTGCGCCTGAGCCTCTCCAAGCCCAAGTTGCCCAAATCCTCCACATCCACGAGGCCGGAGCCTGGCTGCAGCCCACTGCAGCCCCTGCAGGCCTTGGGCGTTCCCCTCGCTGCTCCCGCCTGCTCGTCTGGCCTGCTGTTAGCCGGTGACATCTCTGCTCTTGCCCTTGCTGATAACAATTGAGCTTACTTAGTCGCTGCGGCAGCTGCTGCTGCTGCTGCCGTTGCTTCACTTGATACACAAATCATTCTGTTGGCAGCTCCAAAGCTTTAATAGCCAACGGGTAAACGTTTAGGCAGCGCGACAACTGCCTTTTCCTGTGCCCCGCTCTGCGTTGCCCCACACAATTTTCCGTGTTGACTCGTTAAACATTGCCGACGCTAAGCAGCCGCTGCCTTTGCCTACGTCTAAAGATTCTTAGCGAAAACTTAGAGTCCTCCCCACTGGCGGATACCCTGCCGCCTGCAGACTTAGAAACCAACCGAACTAGTCTATTTATCTCTTCCTAAACCCTGAGCCCAATTTATGGCTAAGCGCGCCAGAGCCTCTTAGCTATGTATATTCATGGATGTCAAGCCGACTCTATCGGGGAATGGCCATCCGTCCGTCTCTATAGCTTCTTCGACGCGAAGGAGAGACTTGAACCATCAACTTTGCTTTCAGTAACTCAATTATTTTCTGATCGCTGCTTCGTTTGGTTTTCCAGCTATAATTTGGATGCAAGCTAGAGGCCTAATGAAAACATTTTATTTATTTTCCACATACCAAAATACTTGGCTATAGCGTTTATATAGAGTATGCAAGAATCAACTCAAGCTATACATTTTTTCTGATATTAGGAAAACAATTTCTGCAGCTCTAGATTATGCGTAGTTCTGCCTTAGAGCTAATCAAGTACTTATTTATGGTATACCCTACTCATTGAAAATGTACTTGCAGGGTATATTGATTTGGTGACCGTGCATGCAACAGGCAGAAGGAGCCGGAACTCACCGAACTTCAATTAAACTCTCTCGCACTTGGTTTTTCAAGGTTATTTTGCATGTTATGCATATGGGTATGGGTTTTTATACCCTAAACCCATTGGAAATGGGGAAATCAGGGTATAATGATTTTGTGAGAATGTATGTAAGAGGCAGAAGGAGACGTCGCAGACCTCATAAAGTATATATATTCTTAATCAGCTCGAGGAGCTGGTCGACATAGCTCTGTCCGTCCGTCTGTATGAACGCGCTGATCTCGCAAGCCACAAAAGCTAGAGATCTGAAATTTGACATGTATACTTGTGAATACCCTACGCAGTACGAGTTTGTTTTTTCTTTCGATAACTCATCCCGTTTCCGAATGATCGATAAATTTCGATAAACTGACTTTGATTTATGTGTACCATAAAAGCTAGATACTTCAAATTTACTGGGCAGATAGGTGTAGTGAATGCGAACATTTTGTAGTTTTTGGATTTTGGATGCCACGCCCCCTTGGTCCCAAATTTGCAATACTCGTATTTCACATACTAGAGACTTGTGCTTTGGCAAATACAGACATATGAATGCCATAATCACACTGTGAAAATTTGATTAAGAAAGTCCATCTAGAAAAAAGTTATTAAACATTTAATTTGCCCAAGCGCAGTACATCGGGAGCTAGCTGGAGTGAATGTGTGTGTACAGGTCAAACGTCTGCTCACTTCGAATGCCAAGACAGAACTGAGTCTCTACTCCACTCCTTTTCAGTTTGTTACATTTATAAGTGTTAGTTTGCTTTTGCAAAGAACAAATCCATATGTGTTTACAGGGAGCGGATGAGTCCCGTTCCAGAGAACCAGTGGCAAGGGTGTTGGGTTGCGTGCTCATTATTACGTCCGTGTGCGTTCGTATATGTGTGTGTGTGTGTATGTGTTGCTTCCAATATATATGTAAGATATAATATATTGCATTCTTGCAATATTGGGTATTCGAAGGGTTCAGGGTATATCCTCGTTGAGCGGGCTCAACTATACCCGTTTTTAAGCTTAATTTGAATCTTATGCAAATTAGTATGGGTTATTTTTTTTAAATAGAAACTAAACAGAAAACGAAGGTCTAGACAAAGCAAAATAGAAGAGCAGAAGGTCCCGTTATTCCTCCTTCAATTTAATTTCGATAAGTCTATCTGTTCCTAAGAAAGAACATGAGTTGCGTCGATCATGCCTTGCCCATTTTGCAGGCCGTCTGTTCAATGATAAACACAATATAAAAACAGCTTTAAAAAATCAGCATATTTTTCAGCTTTTTTTTCCCAGATTTAGCGTATTTTGGCTTGTTTCTTTTTTTTGCTAATTCAGCTTATTTTGCTCGGGGAAAAACGGCAACACTGCTGTTCATCTGTATGCACCATACAAAATACGATTTTTTGTTTCTTTCAATAACTCATGTAACATCCTGAATATCAACACAAAAATAAATTTGAAAAATTTAATTTGAATTCATTTTTAAGCTTTACTTTGTATATATAATTCTCCTCTTGTGTTTTGGCAACTAAACGGATCTGCATACAATCATTACGGCCAGAACATTTTAGCCCTGTATCAATTGCGCAGTAACCAGAGTCCGAATATGGGAGTTTACACATGAGTAAAAAAAAAATTTGTAGAAGAATTGAAAGATCTCCTGTTCGCTGTGCTCAGAGTATCTGCTAGTCGGTCAGCACTAAGTACTGCATACTCACTTGTTCACATACGGCCCTGTATCATGATACCATCTCAGATAACAATGCAATGCAATTGCAATTCACTCAATTTCAGTCAATATATATGGCTATATTAAATATAATAAAAAATGAAAGAGATTTTTGATTATGTAAGTTTTATGTTCTTTAATGGTTTCCTTTTTGTTTTTTGTTTTTACATTAATAGTTTTTATTTTGTAGTGTTTTTTTTTATTTTTTGTCTTTTTGATTTCGTATTTTTGTGCTAATTATATTGTTAAACATAAAAATGCTGTTTGCTTATTTTACCCATACAGACATAAGTATATCGTTTGGTTGCTTTTGCCTTTTGATTGTTTTTTCTGGTTGTTCGAGTTAATTTGACTCAATCTGGTTTGATTTCATTTGATTTGCTTTGATTTGATTTGATTTGATTCGATTTGATTTGTAGATTTTCTATGTGATGTGATTTTCATTTTGCAACTTTGTGTTAAATTCGTAAAATTCGATGTTAAATTTAATAAACCATTTATTACACATTATATAAATAAATGCATATAAAAACGGATTAAAAATACTGCAACGCCTTTGCTGAATTATACATATATATATTATAATACATATATATATATATCTATAGATAAATAATAATTAAAAAAGTGCTGCATACGAATTCTATCAAGTGGCTAGTTTTGTTTAAATACTTTTTGTTTTCAAATGAAACTCGAATGTGCAGACTCCTGTGTGTCTGTCTGCCTGACAACCTATATATAGATATATGTATATCTGAAGTTGCTATATACTTATAGATAGATATATTTATTTATTTTGTTTTTATCTGTGGAGCTTTATTTATTGTATATTTTGTTAATACGATTTCTTGAAACAAATTTTGGCACATGGTTTCCTAAACGGTTCTGAAAGTTCTCTGATCTATAAGTTTGTTGGCTAGTTTAAAATACATCTAATTAATATGTGGAGTATTCATATGCACTAATTGTAGTTTGTAGTTGGTTTTCTGCTCTCTTTGCCCGGCCCTTCCTTTGCGTCCTTCTGTTGCTCGAGAGTTGCTGGATGTTTGCTTCTAATTTGATTACGATTTCTTTTGATTTCTATACGTGGGTGTTAAAAACATCTATCTACACGTTGACGAACGACCGTTTATTGTAATGGAAACACGAATTGTGTAGATGCTGCGATATCGGGGCATATAACATACATATATCAAATATTGCATATCGACTATCATATATGGAATACTGATTCAGCTGGCGACTGCTACTCGTACACGTGTATACATTGAATATATCAAATACATTTAGTTAACATTCTTCATTCTATATATATTTGTTATTTATGAAGTTATTTCCGATGCTGCTTGTTTTGTTTCAGTCATTTTTTTTCCTTTTCTTTTTTTATTTTTATTTTTATTTTTATTTTTGTGCCTATTTACAACTAGAGATTTCTTTGGGAGTGTATATATATGTGTGTGTGTGTGTGTGTGTGTGAGTGTGTGTATGTGTATGTACAGACATTTAGAGTTTAGTATTTTAGACATAGATATAAATATATTTGTACACAGCATATGTCTTGAGTTAATTATTAGTTTGAATTTCATGTTTTAAATTCCTCGTTTTACAAGTGGAGAATGCGGACTCGATTCGAGATAAACTTACAGATCTACCTCCAGTGCCTAAACAGTAGTTGCCTACAACTCAGGCAGAATAATAAAAAAAAGATTCAGTTTTTGCATCTGCATCAAACCACAAAATTCGCACAACCTCTCTACATACATACACTGATAGAAAAACAGTTCGATTATGGGTAGTTCGAGTAATACGCGTTAGTATGTATTAGTATTCGAGTTACACAAGTAGTTAGTAGTTCGAGTTACACAAGTCGTTAGTACTTAACACTAGATTCGATTAGATTAGATTAGATTAGATTAGATTGGGTGTGCAACGGATATATGAGTCTATATACAACGTATTGGAAGTTCGATAACTGACCTGGGTTGTGGGCGCATGCCGTACGTACAACATGCACAAATCGTAATTACACCTATGTAGTTGCTATAATATTTGTATATTTGTAGTTGATACGGTTTATATATGAGCGCTATGTGAATACGGGGGATGGAGAGAGTAACAAATGGGATGTGTGTGCGGGGGGCGAGTGGCCTCGCCCCTTGTTGCTTGTGCCAATAATTTTGATATTGATTGTCCGAAAGTTCTTGTGTTTTGTCTGTGTGTTGGGCTGGGGTTGGGGTTGTCAAGCTGGGGCAATGCGGGGCGGTGTGGACTTGGGGTAGAGCGGGTGTAACGGGAGTTGTTTGCATTACAAAAATGTAGGTACGGCTCAGCTGTTGTTGTTGCTGTTGTTGCTGTTGTTGCATACCTAAAATTCACTCAAGGAGTCTCTTGACTCGGGAGAGCTGCCCAAACTTGGTTTCATTTCAATTGATTCAATCTGGTGGTGGTCCATTGGCCCGACCTCATCCTAGCTGCTGATCAGGCTGGGATCAGATCTTACCAATGTCTCACACAGATATCGAGTAATCCGATTTCTCGCTAAGCAATTTCTGGCCTGGAGCGGGTGAATGTTGCTGTGGGCGTTGCTGCTGTAGGGGCTGCTGCTGCTGCGGCTGCGGCGACTTTGAATGTGCTCGCTTGTGTGGTGGTGGTTGCTGTTGTTGACGTTGCTGTTGCTGCTGCTGCTGCTGCTGCTGTTGCTGCTGTTGCTGCTGGTGATGCTCCTGCTGTAGCTGGGATGTGGTGGAGTTTGGACGCGACCACAGCGAGGATCGCTGGCCCAGCTTCAACTTCTTAATGGTATCTACATCGCACTCAACCTCGGCCAGCTCAATGTGATCGCCGCCGTCGCGCTCGCCATGGTGGAAGGCGCCGGCGCTGCACTCGGCCTGCAGCTGGAGCGGATGCAGCGTGCGCAGGATGCCAGCTCTGCATGGTTTTGTAAGGGGAAGAAGAGTATCCAGAGTTGTTTGATACTATTTGAGTTCTCTAGCAACCACACTCAAGCATTCAGTATAACAGAGAGAGAGAGAGAGAGACTTAGATGTGTTCAAGTGTTCCAAGTTGTGTTCGTGGTGGTTGGTGGTTGGTGGTGTGATGTGCTTGCTATCCTCTGGCTGATTAATGGGCGCCCTCGGGTCCACACACCTCACCGTAGGCCAAGTCTCATGTGTGGTCTATGGGGTCCATGTAGGTGCACGATATCTCGCCGCCATTATAGCCAAAGCTGCTGCTATCAGCCCCGCCCCCGCCGCCATACTCACTCCCCCCATTGGCCGTATCCTATTTGGGCAACGGCAGCGTTGGCGCCGTGAAGAACTTCGAGGACAGCAGAGCCGTCGAGGGATTCAGCAGGCCTCCGGAGACACCGCCCGGGTGCAGCTGCTGATGGTGGTTCTGGTGTGAGTCATGCGCGGGCATTATGGACTTGTGTGGAATGGGTCGAAACTGTGAAGAGGGTGGCATGCAAGTTACGGGCACAACAGATGCTAGGGTACTAACGCCTCCATCCAAGCCCATCAGCTCCTGGCCATTAGCATGCGTTGGCGTCGGCTCTAGCTGATGGAGCTTGGGCTGGATCAAAAGCGGTTGCTGTTGCTTCAAACTACTGCTACTGCTGCACTGGGTCTGGCTATGGTTGGGGTTATGGTTCTGGTTCTGTGTCTGGTTATGGGTCTGGGTCTGGGTCTGGGTCTGGGTCTGACTGGGTTTGCTATTCGACTGTTGTTTGTGAAACTGTTTCTGGTGTTGTGTGCTGATCGATGGCGATTTGACCAACGTGGGTATGTGGCATTGAATGGAGTCTTGTGATTTGAATGTGCTCGATATGGATTTCAGATTGCCGCTGCCGTTGCGCGGTGACAGAATTTTGTTCGAGTTGTTTACTGAGTTGGCTGTGTTTGTGTTTGTTGAATTGTTTGTGATGTTGTTGTTGCTTTTGTTGCTATTGTGATGACGCGGTGTAGTATTGGTGGAAAACTGATATTGCTGATGATGATACCTGGAGCGACCGCGTCGTGGTAATGATTTTTGTTCGGACATTGGTGACAGATCGGAGGATGTGCTTGATTGTGCTCCATGGTAGATGATGCCTGCATCGCATAGAGCATTAACGTTTTGGAAGAGAGAAAGAAAGAAAATACGGGCAAATAGAGAATCGGCATGTGGATGGGGTAACACAAACTTAAAACTACTTTAAGGCTAACCAGCGAACGTTACAATCGTTTCGTATTTTCATATTTTCATATTTTCATATTTTCTTAGTCTTTTAGTTCGCTTGCTCTTCGTACTGGACAAATGTGATAAGTAATTTATGTAAAGCTTAAGTGCATTGTGTGGCAAAAGTGGTGCAGAGCGCGTTGATCTACTACAGATAAGTTATCGATATGTTGTGATTTGGAAATTGCTGTATTAGTCTAGAGTCTGAGTCTGCAAAGTAGAATAACGCAAAAAGAGAGAGAAAGAGCCAGTAGATTACTCCTTGTTACAGGTCCAAGTCCACTAGAGCTAAAAACTATTGCAGGAAGTTAACTTAAAGCACCTGGAAGCATCACGATAAGAGAGCCCCACTCAAGCTCAACAGCTACGAATATTCAAGGATATTGAGTGCAGAGGCTTAAGTCGGCACTGCCTGACTAAGTGAGCTCATTCTCATCATTGGGATCCGAGAGGAGAGAATATCGAAGGGTCTCATCAGTGAGCGATCGGTTTTGGATAAGTGGGAAACAGGGGGAATAATCTCTTTCTGTGCAGGGATACAGAGTTAATGCAGACAAACCCACAGACAGTATATGTTGATCCAGCGGATAAGTACTCCTTTGGGCTTGGCTCACTCACTGCATTTATCTATTCTAATCTAACTTAGTCGACCTCCAGATGCGATACTTGCCAGGTGCTGTGACTAGGGCCAATGGGTTGTGACTTACTGTGCTTGATCTTGCCCTCGTGCTGATTGGATGACTCGGTGCGGCTGGAAGTCAGTTGGTCCTGGTCGGATTCAGATTCCTCACTCTCTGGCTCCGTTTTGCGCGAGTGGCGGCGCCGATTCTTGGACTGCGCATAGAACAAAGCAGAACATTAGCTGGGACTGAGTAGTTATCGCCAAGTGCGACTAGCGACTAGCGACTACAAAAGCGCTCGGGGATGGTAAACGCTCTCAAACACAAAGGAAACAAAGGATTGACTAAAACCCAAAAACTGACATGTGACACGAGGCAGAGCGCGCCGCTCAATGCCCACATGATATACGGCATTGCACTTAATGGAACTCAGATAAACGTAAGACTCGAGCAGAGAAACAACATAAAAAGCACGTAGTATTCTATGGAAAAATACACACTAATTGTAGGTCTAATGCCCCCTACCGAGGGGGGGACAGAGACCGATAGACAGAGAGAGAGAGAGAGAGCTAAAATCAAAGAAATGAATAAACAAACGCACGATATTATGAAACGGTGAGGTTTGATAATAATTATGAATTGTCTTTTGTGGACGTTGGTTGTGGTGGTGGTGGTGATGGGTGGTGGTTGGTTTTAGTACCGCAGCTGGTGGTGGCGACGAGCAGCCCTCTGCGAGAGCCCTCTCGTGGTACATGAACGAGTGCAGCAGGGTATTGGCTGGACCGGCGTGATGTGGCTGTGACATGTTGCCCGCCTCCGACAGCTGGAAGGTGGCGTACGGCGAAATGTCCTCAGAGGTTTCTGCGAAATAGCCCCAGGCTTAGAGCTTGGCCGTGTCAACTGATTGAGCAGACACTTACCCGGAATCTTGTCATTGTTCTGCATGGAAACCTTGTGTATGGTGGCATAGTAGCGCTCCCGCTGCGCCGCCTCAGAGTTGGCACGGTTCTCGAGCGACTCCTTCTGTATGTGGTTGCTTTGCTCTGAGCCGGGCGAGACAGACACTTAGTGAATCGTTAGATACTGGCGCGCCCCTACTTACTGTGTCGATAGCAAATGATGACCAAGGCAATGGTGCAAATCATGCCAGAGACGGCCGCAATGCTGGGAATAAGCAGATTTACGTTCCCATAGAACACGCTCGGACCGCGCTGGCCGCGCTGCACAATCTCCGGCGGTGGAGGGTCGCCGTCCTTGGTCAGCGTGACGAAGCTGAACTCCGCCTGTGCGACGCCCGCCACATTGTGCGCCTCCATGCGTAGCTGATAGAGCGTTGATGGCGTTAGATTGGATATGACAACGCGGCGTTGGGGCTTCAGAGCATTCGAAACTAAGACAGAAATTAAATTTGATTTGGAATTATGCAAGCTGCAAGTTAAGTTCGTGCTGCCCACCTAATATCCACTCCTTGTCGGGATCGTCTGTGACCGCTCGATACTGAAGCACAAAGTACATTAGGGGGCAGCCGTTGTCGGGCCACGAGTGCAGTCGGATAAGCACCGAGGTGGAGTTCGGGGCCAGCAGGCTAGTTGTCGCTGGCATGCCGGGCGCCTGACCTTGCGTGCGCACGTGCAGCATTATGCTGGCTGGAGAGCTGCCGACCTTGTTGTGGGCATTCAGGTGTATCTGGTAGGTGCTGCCGCAGACCAGGCCCTTCAGCTCGTGGCTGGAGGCATGCCGCGAGAGCTGCATCTCGTCGGTGTTGCCCGTGGCGCGCCTGTAGAACAAAGTGTAGCCCGTGATGGGCGCATTGCCAGTGAAGCCACACTTCCAATGCATCAGAATGCTGCTCGATGTGGCGCTGGTCACGTAGAGCACAGGGGCGGACGGCGGTACCTGGACGAGCAGCATGTGAGTCAGCCGGTCCGTGCCAATGCCATTGTCCACCTGGCAGCTGTAGTTGCCGCTGTCGGACAGCTGCAAGCTGGAGATGATCAGGTCGCCGCTGTCCAGCAGCTGCGAGTTGTGCAGGCCGCCTTGACGCAGCGCCACATCAGCCTTGAACCACTCGCGCTTGGGCTTGCCCACCGCAGTGCAGGGCAGAGTCACTGTGGAACGCCAGGGGCGCACGGAGGAGCCGCCGAACGAGATTATCCTGGCCGGAACGCGATTCGTGGTAATCTGGGAGGCAACGCGCGAGCTCTTGCCCTCACCCACGCGAGTCGAGGCTGTTACCCAGAACTGATACTCCATGTGCGGATGTAGGTTCTTGGCCTCGTAGTAGGCCTGCTGCGAGGGCAGACTGCGCTTCTCGTTGTTCAGCTCCTCGCGGCCATTGACGACGCGTGTGTAGAGACTGTACTTGGTGATGACGCCGTTGGGCTCGGTCGGCGACTGCCAGGATATGAACAGCGACTGTGGCGAGCTGACAACAACCTTAATGTCAGACGGTGCCTCGGGCACATCCTCCTCGGTATGGCAGAAGAGTGGCTTGGAAAGAATGCCGTCGCCCATGCGAGTGTGCGCCAGCACCTGGATGCTGTAATTTGTGTACTTGCGCAGTCCAGTCAGCACGGTGGTCAGTGCAGTGGTCTTTCGCGACTCGACCTCGTCCTTGTTGGGCATCACGTCGTCAATGATGGGCTCAAAGATGAGCTTGTAGCCCTGCAGCAGTCCGTTCGTGTGATAAATTGGCGGCGGCTGCCAGGAGACTTGCAGCGACTGGGACGTCAAGGCGGCACAGCGAACATCCTCCGGCGCACGACTGGGCACTAGAGAGATGACACTAATTAGTATACGAGTTAAAGAGACCACAGCTCTGCGACGTTACCATCTTCCATAGTCTGCGCCCCAGTTGGCTCTGACAGCGGACCTGGGCCCACCTGGTTGAAGGCCTGCACCACAATATTGTAGCGCGCGAATTTGGACAGGCCGCTGAGCAGTAGCTCTCCATTGCCGGCTTCACCGTCGCCCGAAACGGACGTAAAGTTGTAGGCAGAGCTACCCGAGCTAATCAGCTTGTAGCCCACGTTATAGCCCTGTATATCGCCATGGCGAAGCTCCGGCAGCGGCGCCGCCCAGCTAATCAGGAGTTCCGTGGACGAAAGTGGACGTACAGATAGGTTCAGAGGTGGCCCAGCGGGCCGTTGGGGCTCTGTGCGTACAATCAGTTCCTGACTGGGTGCACTGCGTCCGGCATTGCCCTCCGCTATGACCCTGAACGCATACCGAGTCGCCGGCTTCAGGTTCTCAATCAATGCATTAAAGCTGGGCGGATCCTTGACTTCCACATGCTGCCACTGGTCGATGAAGAGAATGGCTAAAACAGAGCAAGGTAAATAAGATGAAGAGGTGAACACGTTGCGTGTGTAGCTTACGATCTGCCTCGCGGTACTCCACTATGTACTTGGACACGTCACCCGTGCTAAGCGCCTTGGGCTGCCATTTGAGATTCACGGAGCGACTGCTGATCATGGCCGCCTCCAGCACACTGGGTGGCTGTGGAGGCTCCTGCACCTGCAGCTGCACTAGTTGCTGATCGTTGCCATAGAGATTGCTGGCACGGCAGAAATAGGGCCCACTGTCTGTGGCATCCACTGTGCGGATCTGCAGCTCTGCCGAAACACCATCCGGGGTAGCCTCCTGCTTAACCGAAATTCTGTGGGGGATTCAGATTGCCAATCATTGTGAGCCTGATCTGATGGTCCCTAAACTCACTTGTAATTGGTTGACGGATTCAACGTATTTTTGCCTGAACGCATCCACACAATATTAATCGGTTTGTCCCCGCTGACGGCGCACTGCAGCAGAGCCGTGTCGCCCTTCTTGACGGTGACCGAGCGCGACGTGGAGGAGAAGTAGGGAGAGGCTGCAAGGCGTTACAATATTTCACATTTTAATTATCTGAACAGCAAATGCAACCGAATCACAGTCCCGAGCAAGGCCTCCGTTGCAATTAAGAAAATTGCCAACTCTCGTCTAATTTAGCATGTCCTCTTGATACTCACAGTTCACTTTCAGCTGTATGACCTTTCCGATGCCCGTGCCTATGCCATTGTTGGCCTGACACAAATAGAATCCCTCGCGATCCTCCTTCACATGCTGCAGCAGCATCGAGCCATTGCCCAATAGCTTGGTAAACGGACGCTCCCGCACCTCTTCATACTCGCCCGACTTGCTGCCTGTCGATGGGAATTAATCATTTACAACAGTTCAAACTAAATGAGCTCTAAAATGATATGCAAATTAAAAACATTTGTGTGCCAATCACTTAGTTATCTTTTATTTTAAGCTGAGCCTTAGACACAAGTAATCGCCTACCAATGAAATCGATTCCAGAATAAAGCAACATATACATATGTAGTAGGAAGGATTTTCAAATCTAGACTTTTTCACATACAACTGAATCAGATTTGATGTTGTTGTTATTGTAGTTCAATAAAATATTATGCCGTTATACGTTGGCGTTAGATTAATTGTAAACTAACTTTCTGGGCCAGCTTCAGCATACCAGGCGAAAAACAGCGGTAGCAACGGGGCTTTACAGTAGGATAATGGCAAACGTTGACGACCGACGGCAGGGAAACGAAGACTTTCAGTGGAAAACTACAAACGCGATACTACTGTATGGTAGCAAAGTGTGGGCGGACACTCTAAAAGCAGATGCTAGGCGGAAACCGATATTGCAGAGAAGAGCAGCCTTAAGGATGGCTTCGGCGTTCCATATAGTCTCTGAACAGGAGGCAACGCTCATAGCAGCAGTCGTAGAAGATATGGGATCTCCGCCAAAGCGGACAATTCTGGGTGCAGGCAGCAAAGATGGTTCGACAGCAGACAATAGCTTCGTGGAAGCCTAAATGGACAGGTGGAAGGTATGCCAGATGCACATCAAAAATTATCCCCATGCTAGAAAAGTGGATAAATAGAAAGAACGGTGAAAGGTCTTTTTATCTGACACAAATGCTCTCTGGACATGGTTACTTCCTAAAGTATCTAAATAAGATGGGGTAAACGCAGAACACACGTTTTTTGACTGCGAAAGGTGGTCAGATGCATAGATGCTTGGAAAAGAGTCTGAGACTGTGTGATTCTGCGGCGGAAAAAGTAAGACCTGGACGCAAGAACACGGAAGGCAGTGCACAGATAGAGCATATACAAGGGTTGAGGGTTAATGCAGGATATTTCCAGGTTCTAAGGTAAAATGGCTGCCCTTGAATGAGGAGGTTTTTTAGTCAGTAAGCATTAAGTCAGTTCAGCACACCAGCCTTAATGCATAAAGCATTTTTACCTACCTCGAGTATTTTAATAATAAATTTTTAAACTTTAAATCCTATTTAGTTCATTTTGGATGTAATCGCTGTTAAGTGCTCCACTGCTCCGATTTAAGAAAATTGAATAATAAAAGCTAGTTACGTAAATACTTTTTATGGATTACAAATTTGTGTAAATACTTTGACTTCTATTGCTTAATAGATCAAGGCTTTCACATTTTTAGCAACAGCAAAAGCAACAAGAAGAACAAGCTGAAACTTATGTAAATGCTTAAAATGAGAAAATTTTGAAGTAACATGTCGGTCATGTCATGTCATGCCGATGCAAATTGAGTTGATTATTTTAAATCAATACCTGAATTTATATGAATTATGAAATTATTTTGTAACTAACAGAGACAAATTGTTCAAGCCAACAAGTTCACTATCACCTTCTCTATTTTTTTTTTATTTAAAATAAAAACAAAATAAAAATCTCTATGATTCCAATGTGCAATTGAATCAAATTGAACGATAGGACGTTTATCTTTAAATAAATAAATCAAAAGCCCTTCAGTCTAAACTACTCAATTACATATTTACTTTTCTAGCATTCGAACTCAGCCCAACTTGGGTAAATTGAATACGTGACTGGCCCACTTAAGCCCCTAATCTCAGCGTATTAGGCAATTATATTTAATTTCATATTTATATTTGGTAACTAATTATTTAAATAGTTATTATTAATCAAATAAAATGAACAGACATATGTTACATAGGATATCCTAACTGAGTCAGTAATATCTTACCTGTGGCCTTCTTCCACACTATACTGGGCGTGGGCACGCCCTGTGCCTGACAATGCAACATTATGTGGCGATTACGTTCGACATTCGCATCGGCTGGCTCGACAATCCATCGTGGCGGCACTATGGAACGTATACGTAATATAAGAAATGTGCAAATGTCGTAGGGCTATTCGATAAAGGTCTAAATCAAGAATTCTCTAAGACATACAGAATAGTTATAATTTAGAGATAGAGATAGTTATAGAGACAGACAGAGAGAGAGAGAGAGAGAGAGGCAGAGAGGAAAAGTGAAGATATTTGGCAAAGTATAAACGGCAAAATAAGGTTTTGTGACTATTCAAATTGGTTGAGAGTAATAGAAAGGTTTGTAGCGTATAGAAAACGATTCAACTAACGTACAGTTGGGCTTTTCATATCTTACTTATAATTGTAATTTTAATTGTAATTGTAATTGTAACAAAAGGGTTTATGCAACTCAATCAAAATCGAAATAATTTAAATAGTCGATGCTTTAAGTCGGATGCTTTATTTTACATAAGACCCGTGAGGTAAACTCTTTAATGAGGTTGGTTGTTGTGCAAGGATTTTTTAGTCATATTTTAATTAATTTTTATTATTGCTGTTTCTGTTTTGTTTTCGTTTTTTTTTTTTTCGTTTTTAAATTTATATTTGCTTTTGTGCCCACGCTCCGCGGCTCGCTGTTTCGCAGTTTGTTGTACAACAAAATTACAAAACAAAAAAACTGCCTCTTGTTGTCTGGAAAATAAATAACAAAGGCATGCCAAGAACGTATTGGAAAATATTTGCATTAAAATGAAATTGCAACAGAAAAGACATAAATGTTTTATATGCACGATTATATGAGTTTTATTGTTAAGCACGCAGATGGGAATGAAAAACTTGATTGCGCAAAACAAAAACCAAATGGGCCTTCAATAATTAGTTTTTAAAAGCATGTGCCACGCCCACGCACACGCATGGCCAGAGAGTGCATTTCAATGATTTATAGGGCCAATAATTGCTTTTTTTTATAACAAATTCATTTAATATCCAGCCTTTTGCTCGTCAAGCAGTAATTAATACAAAAGAAATAACGTAATGTGTATCATAAAGGAAATTAAGAGCATTTATTAAAAAGCATTGTGTAGTCTGGTTTGGATTGGCTCTCTTGTGTTGTACATAAAGCGGGTTTGGTTGGGTATACGACAGCGCGTTGGTTAATAGCGACTAGTTGGAAAAAATCTTTGCACACAACAGCAGCCTGGGTAATTGGGCGTTTAACATAAATCAAAATCAAATCAATGTACACACGTGTTTCCGACATTATTTTCAACTCGTTTTCGCCATGCGCAATTAGGATGAATTCGGCTTGGGAAAATTAAATAAGTGGACAAATAGATTACAAATTTATTGTACGTTCAAGCTTGGCGAAACCGGACGGAAAACAATATCGAAAGCCAACTGCGTTTAAGAACAGAGCAGAGAGCAAGCAAATCATAAATAAAATAAATTAAAATTCATTCTACTATGCACTATGCACTATGCACTATGCGCATGCATGGCAAATGGCAGCTGGCATTGCAAAAAAAAAAAAAAAATCGAGGTAAATTATGTACAGTTTCATGCAAAAAACAAAAGCAATTGAGGGAGCGTGCAAAGTATTGTGCTGCTGCCACAACATGCCACATTGCTATGGTACATTCATTGTCAACTACATTAGCAAATACTGCGAAGCTTTAAATTTATATATTGTTTGTAATTTAGTTTCACTGTACTTTTAACTCTGCAGAAAAATATGCTTATGCATTTAGAGAGCAGAGTAAAAAGGTTCACACAGACACACGCACACGCACACGCGTACAGAAACGCAAAAGCGAGGATAGAGAAAATGGCCATCACACACTCACACACACACGCTCGCACACACACACAAACACACACACATATATAGAGAGCATAGCAGAGTGTCAGCAGTTAAGCAGAGTCCAAAACCAAATTGAAGCATAAGCAGGGCGTCTTCAGAGGATTTATAGCTGCTTTTGCTTTATCAGTTAGTTTATATTTTAGTTAATTAAGCACAGCACATTTATAGCTAAAGCTTGGCCATTCAATAATTTTGTTTTTGTATTAGTTAGCGGTTTTTTTATTATTTGGTTTTTGGTGGGGGAGCGGGCAAACAGCAGCCGTTGTGCGCTAAGTTCTGAAGCTGCAAGTCCACAAAAAATGGCAGTAACAAAAAGAAAAGGGTACAAAAATTCGTATGCATTGTACTCTATACACAGCGAGAGATTTGGCAACAAAAAGGACTAAGCGAATAAGCAAATTAATGTTAAGCCAGCTAATCTTTTCGTATTTGTAATGTATGAGCATTGGAATAAATTATAATTGGAGCAAAATGTTCAAGATGTGCGCTTTTTCAAGGAACTAAGTAGGAATAAATTTATTGTTTCTTTAATGTGTACATATATATATATATATATATATATATATATCATATATATATATATATATATAATGTGTATATATCATATATGTATATATCATATTAATTTTATTTTAATTTTAATATTTAGCAGTATAGTATATAAACTTTCAAAAAGCGCATTTTAACAACGGCAAAGCCGTCGTTTCTCTTGTAGTGTAAAAAGCGTTCAAATGAAATTTCGCAACTCATCAAGATATGATTTATGTTGATATTTATTAAATGTGAGAATACTTAGATATATATGTTTATAATAAATTTTGCGGTTTTATTTACGAAGCGAATAAGAAGCAGTGCAGTTTATGAGGTTACCTGGTGAGACTGTTGTTAAAAAACCCACAGCGTGCCAAAGCGTCTTAAGGGTATGAGGATTTGTATAAATAATTTGATTTAAGCTGGGCAATTTCTGACATTTGGATTTATTTAGGGTTCAGATTTTTTTTTTTTTTTGTTTATTTAATTATTTGATCTTTTTTGTTTCTTTTGTTATGTTGGTAGAGTGAAACAGTCAAAAACAAAGCACCAAGAGTTGGGCAACGTTCAGTTACGATTGAGCTTGTGGGGCACAGGACAAGCATCAAAAAGTTTATTTCTTAGAAATTAAACGAATCAAATCAAAAACTCAAAACCATTAAGAAGCGCTTTTCTTGAATACATCAGCGAGAAAGCAAAAATTATTATTTAGGGGCGATTGTGAAAATTTAAGGTGGTTAATTAGTTCCTGTTAGGTGTTAAATGCGACAATGTGTTCAGTATATTGGAGTATTGGTGTATTGGTGTATTGGTGTATTGGTGTACTAGTAGTGGAGTGTTGTTGTTGATTGTGTATTGGTTGGTTTGTAACCTATTACGCTACCTTTGACCTGCAATAGAGCGGTATATTTGATCTCGGCTGCCGGATTCTTGGCCACACACGTATATTCGCCGGAATGCGTGGCCGACAGCGAGGGAATGCTCAGCAGAGAGCTATACTGATCGAGCATGGTGATATTCGCACCCAGCAGCTCGGGCAGCGGCTCGCCATCTTTAAGCCAGATCAGCTTCAATGGCGCATCGCCGCGAGAAACGCCACAAACAGTGCGCGTGCGCATGCCCTCGGCCAGGCCATCCTGAAAGGCGAACGGTTCTATGATCGGCGGCACTGCAAGAAGGAAAGAGTAACCAGAAATGTTAACAAATGTCACTGCCAGACCCCACAGTATGTAACCGTCGTATAGCTGTCCATTCCATTGCTTTTACTGATGTGGATCCCGCGCTGAGCTGCTGTTTGCTGTTTGCCGTTTGATGTCTACTCTGGATGTTTCCTAATTAATATTACATACATACATTCATATGTACAACTAAACCTTCGCAGTTTTGTTAAAGGATTGTTAAACTCTACGAAATAGTATATTACTTGGTTGTACAAACATTCCAAAACTTGAAGTGAAAGTGATTTATAAGATATATACGATATGTTTCATAACAATATATGGATTAGCTAAATGCCGTTTCTTTAACATAATTTACAATTATATGAATCTGTGTATATGTATCTATATATTTAAATATATGTATTTATTTATTTATACATATATTTATATATATATATACACGGTTATGTATAAGGATGTTGCAGGACAAGTGAAATTTCGTTTGTCGATTCATTAGTGATGTTGTTGATTACATTGAACAAAGTGCATACGAAAAACGCAACTACATTAAACTAAAGATAATATTTGTAAAATATTTGATATATAGAGATTGATAGACGAGTGTTCACAACTCGGTTGTTTACCATTCACCAGGAGCGCCTGCGAGTTCTCCACCTCCGCCGCCGAGTTGCGCACCACACACGAATAGTTACCCGTGTGGTCGCTGCCCAGGTTGTCAATGACCAGAATGCTATTGTACTGATCCACCTGTTTGACGGACATGTGCTGCGTGGGATCGATGGGGCGGTCGTCCTTGCGCCAGGTGATGGTCAATGGCAGATCGCCCTTCACCACGGAGCAGGTGAGTGAGGCGCGATCGCCCATGTTCAGTTGCAGAATTGATGTTTGAAAGGGACTTAGTCGCGGCGGCACTGCAAGTGGTTATGTCAAGGCAAACGTGAGCGAGAAAAGCGGGAGGAGCACCCTTCACTGAACCAGCAATCAATGTCATTACAATAGCTTTATGCGCAATGCGGACTGTGGCCACGGCGGACCAAATCTCGGAAAAAGGTTACAAATTATCAACATTTAATTAACGTTGCGCTTCATTAGCGCGCGGATTCATTAATTAAAATAAAAATGAAAAAGAAAAATTAGAAAAAAGGGTCGCTGCCCAGGCAGTCCGTCCGCAAATGCGCTGACTCGTACTCCTCCGCACTTTGGTTTGCTTTTTTTAATCTACAAAGTTTTAAGCTGGGATTATTGCGCATATTTAATAAGGGTATAAACAGACGCGGCATACACGCCAAAATTAAAAGCGAAATCAAAACTTAAAGCTCCGAACAATCTACTTAATTTTCTGTTAATAATTAAAATGTAATTTTCACTCGACGTCATCGGAGCTGTCATTTCTTGTGCCCTGTCATCCAGTCCGAGCTGTGAAGGAGAATGGCCAAATGGCCAGCAGTTGGCACCCCACAAATATATACTAACCTATGACCGTCACCTCGCCGCTGCGACGGGCGCTGTGGCCCTGTTTGTTGCGGGCCCAGCACGTGTAGACCCCTGAGTCCGTGTGCTTCTGCACTGGGCTGATGGTCAGCGAGCCATCCGGCTGCACACGCTGGCGTATGTCATCGGGCAGCTCGCGGCCGCCGCGCTCCCAGTGTATCTCTTCGATGGGATAGCCGGCCACTGGGCATTTCAGATTCAATGTCTCGCCGGAGACAGCTGTCACCTTGGGAATGAGCCGTATATAGGGCAGACCTGCGGAGCGAGCGGTTGACAAATGTAAGTGCTTAACAGATTTGTGTACACGTTGCTCATTTAATAATGCAGCAAACAGCAAATATTACAGCGAACAAGCAAACAAGCAGAAAGCTGCATGCAGCAAAGGAAAAGGGAGGTAGGAAGCAGCGCGAATGTAATATGCATATCCTGGCTGGCGACACAGACTGACTCCGACTCTCTAAGCAGAGCCGCCGAAACGCTTTTCGCTGTGCGCCTGCAGAATGCGGAAGGAAACAATGCAGCAAATGCCGCCAAGCACCAACAACGCGTTGTTGATGTTGTTCTTGTTGTCGGAGTGTGGTTCTGTGGTGCTGTGGCTGCCGCTTGCGCTGGTGCTTGTGGATTCTGCGGAGTATGCATAATTTTCGAGCATGTCATACGTGAGCAGTTTGGTGTCGCTGTCTGTCCTTTCGCCAGAGATTTTTGTAATCACCGCCATTACCAAGTCGCGTAATCAGCGACACAGCAAGAATTCAAACAAGCTGAGCGCAGTGCTTTGAGATACTTGCATAAAGTGGGGTAAGCCACGTTCCTGACTAGAGTCATCATGGCTGAGGATATCAAAGTTTATAAGAGGCCAAGCAGAACTACAGATTAATCTGAATCATATGAATTTTTTAAATGTATTATTCTATCAAAAATATATATTACTGCATATATAAATATTTGTATATTCGATAAGAAATGATGAATATCTGTTTGAAGGACTTTAATCAATATTATTTGCAAGGATAGTACACTAAAGGAATATCTAACAATTTAATAGTTGACACTCAAAAAACCTAACATGTTATCCAGTAAGGGTATTTAAGGTTCAACAAGCCGAAGATGCCTTTGCTTCTTGTTTAACTTCAAGCGCAAGCGTTGGGTACAAATATGGCGCAGTTTTTATATTTATTTTTCCAGTGCTGTCATTTTGCTTGCGCTTCCCTCCGCTTAGCAACGCCATTTTGTTTGCCCGGCGACACAAAAATATTTGATTTTTTGCTAAAACAAGGTAGACGAGGCCCTCAGCGAGCGGAGCTCTCTGCTTGTGTGTACAAGAGGGAATGCGCCTTGAACAACACTTTAGAGCTGCAAAGCAAACTGCAGCTAGAGACATGCATAGATAGACGAGGAAGGCGCAAGGAGTAAAGAGGTGGAAACAAAGAGAAAGCAATGTAAAAAAAAAAAAAATGGTGAGCAAAAGTAGGCAACACAAAATCACCAAAAAGAGGAGACCAAAAGTACAAACAAAAACTGAGAGAACTGAAAAACGTTTAAGTGCATGTGTAAAGTAGCTGTTTACACACACACATACACGTACACACACACACACACACACACATATACAGATTTGCGAATGTAGCACATACCATAAATATTCAAGCGAGCTGCATGCTCCACACGACCCGCACGATTCTCAGCTATGCAGGAGTATTCACCGCCATCCTCGACCATGACATGGCTTATGTTAACATGACTAATTACATCTCCATGCACGGTGATGTATTGTCCGATCATAAATCTGTGAAAAGAAGACAGAGAAACAGAGGCATTAGTACGAAAAACATTTGAATGGCCCACACGCTGTGTGGCACTGCGCAATGCGATATGCATTTTATATGCGTTTTTATTTTGCTGCATATTTAAGCGAGCAGGCCAGGGGCATTAACGAGCAACTACATGCATATTAGTGAGTGTGCGAGCCCATGTAGCATACAGGCACACATATTTGCACACGCTCAACGAGGCGCATCTCATATGCAGGCTGACCCAAATCCTTTGGCTGTGGGCTTCATTTGTTTTCGACACAACACGGCGAATACGTAACATTGCATTATTTAGCTGTAATGAAGTCTGTCCCTGCGTCACTCTGCCGCTCTGACAAGCTGTCAAGCTTAGCATAGTTTCTGTCCTGCTTTCAATGTCATGTGCCACGCCCATAAGCCACAGCCACTGCCAAAGAGACATCGCAGACGAGCTCCACTTAATGCGGCCATTACGTTGCCATGGCAAATAATGAAAAAAAAGAAAGGATTTTTATGAGCGCTCAAGCTGGCATTAAGTCTATTTGTTTGCAAGCCGTCTTATTGGCGAATACATTAATTACAGCGAACAAAGTTGCGCATACGCCACACACACACACGCGCATGGCTTTGTCTTTGGGGGTCGCATTGTTAAACGAAGCATCTCAGCCAGTGGCTCATTAGTTTGTGGTCGACGCGCTAGCAACATTTCAATTGGCATTAGAGTTAGAGCAGGCGAAGTAATTACATTTTTAATTAACTTTTGCAGCTGTTCGGGCCAAGCTTAGCGCCGGCAGCGCAGCGATCGTAAATGCACTTTCTTGGACGCAGATTTCCCCAGAAAGCGGCAAAGCCAACCGAAAAACTTAGCGGCTGGCGGTTGGCACTTTATGAAGTGCCCCACAAGTCGCGCGACGCTTGTTGAGAACAACAACTGTAGTTAAATGAAAATGAAGCAGCTCAAAACTCAGACGCACAAACACACTCCCTCGCAGACACACTCGGGTCCCCAAATGCTCAGCCATGGACATGGATGCTAACTGCAACAATTGAGCGCACTGAAACAATGCCGGGACAAAATTGCAACAAAGTTGCAAGTTGCACACATCCGCACATGGCAGAACGAAAGTGGCCCCGCATCATCCCGCCATAGAGTGGCAGCTTAAACACCATTACGAAACTTTAAGCGGAAGCGAGTGTGTGAGATGTCTGGTTGAGTTTATAAGTCGGCAAGGGGAAGAGGGCGGAGCTGGCTGTGGCATAAAGCGCTTTGGTTGCAACAAAATAAACCTAATAGTTGGCGCAGCTTTTGTATGCTGTTTTAGTTGATTGTTGTGTAAATCCGCGTGTGTGTGAGTGTGTCTCCCGAGCAAGCTTTTAGGTGGCTTAATTTCGACAAAAAAACTAGTTCAAGTACAACTTAAGATTCAGTGCGAAGTGAAAAAGTTTGTCTGCAAACTTACAAAATTATGAATTTCAATTTGTCTGAACTCAGATTCCACGTGGCGCACGACAACTCGTTGACGGTTTAATGGATTATATCAGAGCGCTTATAAGTTTTACAGATAGAAAATTACTTAAGAGGGCATTTATTAGACGCTTTACAATTTAATACTTTGTGAAACTTAACTCAAATCGATAAACCTAAATTTAGTTAAAATTTTAGACATTAGGCAAAGTGTTATGCAAGTCAGGGCAAATAAATGAGTTAAACAAGTTACGGTATTGAATAGAAATTATATATTACTTAAATTGCCATTGATCTATACCATATAAACCAAAAGGATTATTTCTACATACAAAATTTATGAAATTTCTGTTTTTGGCTGAAAAAAGTTTGTACATTAAAGTACATTAGCGACTTAAATGAATATTTAAATAAATTTATTTGCAATTTAAGATTTTTTAATCAAGTGAAGAATGTCCCGAAAATTCTTTTAAATAGTCCGATGAATAATTACCGAGAATATGCATACAAAACGAATAGACGTAATGGAATTATTTGCTCATTTAAAATGTGTAAATTGTAAACTGTAATGAAAGCAGCAGGAAAAAAAAACTGACAACTCGAAGGAATTATTTTTACAGTGGCCAAGTTCACAGCCAAATATAGGCAATAATCCAAACTTTGACTCAATTGGAGGCTGTTAGAATTGAAACACAATTTTCAAAGTTATTGTAAATAACAGTAAAATGATGAAAGTATACAAGAGTATGAGTAAAGGAAACTATAACAAATGTAAGAATAAAGGCAAAAAATCAAAACCTTAAGCAATCACTCACACGAGGCTGTCCGTCTGTCTCTATGAATTAATACAAATCATTTATCACTATTCGGGCTAAAGATTTGTTTCACTCTTTTCTTTCACATATGACAATATATTTATTAACTTATATTCAATCCCAATGACAGAGAAATATGTGTGAAAATAAAATGGCAAATTATTATGAATGGATATATTCAATAAATAAAATTGAATTTGTTGTAATGGAAAGTGTATTGTGTAAATCTGCATGAATATCAGTTAGACCTAAGGACGGAGTTTATAGTTATCAGTTCTTGAAAATAAGATGAGCATTTAGAGTCGTCACAAATATAATATAATAATAATGTATAATATAATATAATTTCTTAGAGAAATTACTTCCTTGTCTGCTTTGTAGGTGGTGGCTTCTCCGCCTCTACAAATATTTCAATAAATTATGAGCTTAATTTATGAACAAGTGCAACTAATTCGAGGCCATAAATTAGTATTATGCTGTCGGCCACGAAAATTCTTACTTGAGCTGACCTGAAACACATTAAGTGTATTTAAGAGCTGAAACTAATTTGGGCTTTAATTAAAATTTCTGCAATGACCCTGGCAATAGGCAAATCCTTTGCTTATTTATATAAACTTATGCAGAACTTTCTATTTGGGGCGCACTTAACGCTGAATTATTCAAGCCAAAATTACACATACTTGCTCCAGACAGCCTGCAGCTGTAGACAAGCGCAGCATGCGCACACATGCCGAGTGAGTAAGCGGCGACGCCTTCAATGTTGCCACATTCTACATGCCTCAGACAAACTTCTCCAAATGGCGTAAAATGAGCGTTTGAGTGTTGCGTTACCTCGTGCGCGCAATCATTTAATTTCCGCCCCAAGGCGTCAGCTCCAGCGCCTTCTGCACGCCGAGCCCCGGCGTTGCCTGACTGCCTGCCTGCCTGCGTGGCTGTCTGTCTTCTTGCCAATCTCTCTGTCTGTCAGCCTGTTTGCTCGACTGTCTGGCTGGCTGTCTGCGTGTGTATTAAATAAATACAGTTACCAAGTTGATATACCTTTAAACCGAATAATGTAAACCACTTAAAACTCGGCAATTACAACAAGCGACGCTGCCAACGGAATGTCTGCAGCATTGCCGAGCAGTCGCAAATTAGGTTGCCAGCACCTTCCACACGGGCATCTGCAGGAGTATAATGCCTAATGGCATTATTTGTCGAAATTGTGTTGCTTAAATAACTTTTAAATTGCAGCCGAGGGCGACGATGCCCGAGTGTCGGCAAGTTCTGGGCCAACTTTAGCACTGCCCACTCGAAAATGCTTGTAATCAATTTGTGCCCTGTGGTCGGCCAAACTCCTCAAAAAGTGCTGGACACATTCAAATGAATCACAACGAAAAAGAACTGAGCACTTGAATAAAACATATTCATGGCAAAGTCTCAAGCTCCTTACATGAATAATGTTTTTCATTATTCCGAAACTCACTCGGTCCATGATATGCTGCTGAAGGGTGACAGATGTTGCTGATGGGAGAAATTCCATCAATAACTTTCAGTTGGCCCGCATTCAGTCTTTGTTATGCATACGGAATTTATTCACTCAATACTTGAATAGGTAAAAATACTATCGCAGATATAATTGATATATTGCTGTAGCAATATACAATAACAATCTATATATATATATTATATATTTCCTTATGCAACTATTTAAAACTTTCGGGTGCCCTTTGGCCGACAGCTGGCATTAGTTTTAATTAAAAACAGCAGCTGCAGAGTGGGACAGCGACAGAGTGCAGTCAAATGGTCAAGCGCTGCTATGATTTTTTTTATTGGACAGCAAACAGAACGAACTAAATGACAGCCAAAGTCAATGTTAATAAAACGAGCTGGGGCCATTTTTAATCAACAACAGAAGTCAACAACGGACCAACTTTGACTTGCAAATCATTACAGACGTAACTCAAACAATTAGTGGCAGCTGGCAACAAACTGAAAATGAAGTGCGGACTGAAGGGCGTGTAAAATTCCGTAGTAAAAATCAAATGAAATGCCACTGACAATGTCAAAGCAGCGTCATCAAAGCCAGGCGAGCAATGGCTGAGGCAGGTCGAATAGGGGAGGAGAGGCAGTCGAGCCAGCCAATCAATCGATGTGCTGTTGCAGTTTATTTGTTTGTGGCAAATAAAGGCAACTACTTGGAGCGCTTGACCGTTGAATGCAAATGTCAATGTCATTAAAGAGCCACTGGGAATTTAATAAGCAGTTGCCAGTTGTCAGTTGCCAGTTGTCAGTTGGCTGTTGGCAATCGTCAATTTCTATTGGTTGTTGGCTCTTGGCCAGACTAAAAATGTAATTAAATGCGTAAGGCAAACAACACACTTGCAGAGCCTTAATTAACAAATAGAAAAGCAAAGTCAGAACCTTGGCCAGACACAAGAGTGGGCTAGCGCAAGTCTTTAGACCGTTGCCTGTGGCTGCGCCCCTCCAAAGAGTGAATGAACGTTGAAGCCGGCGCCGAGCCGCACTCTCAGTAGGCACGGCAACTGGCAGTCGGCAGAGCTACTTTCTATACGTGCGATGTTTTAAAAGCCAAATGCTAAAAAATGCAAAGAGAAAAATATATACAACGAGGGCAATAAATGCAGCTTCCGCCGCATTTTTTCTGTTTCTGTTCATTTTTCCTCTTTTTTTTTTTTCTACTTTTTGCGGTGCCTCCCGCAGAGTTGGCAATAGTCGAGCTGCGCCCACCGCCGCCTAGTGCGCTGGCAGAGCCTGCTTTCAACAAGTTCAATTACCTTCCGTTTGATGGCAGAGGAAATCCGTCCAATGTCCATGAAATTTGCGGGGATGGATTGCCGGCTGCGGAGCATTTCAGACTAACAGCAGGTCCCGGCTGCAGCGTTTGCTCAATGAAGCTGTAGAGTAGCACGGGTGGAGCATCTGCAAGGCCAATGTGGTTGCGGATATTCATATAAATATTTTAGCTGCAATTACTTGGCGGCTGTTGCCAATTCTTGGTCACTGCTACTTACCGCCCAGCTGCAGCTCGGCAGTGGCCTGGAACGTATCGCCCTCGGGCCGTCGCACTACACACTGATACATGCCGCGATTCTCACGGCTCACGCGCGGCACCACCAACGTGTCCTCGATGCGACCGGATGAAGGCAGCTGTCGTCCGTCCTTGTACCACAGGATGTTCTGCATGCCCACGGGGCTGCCGTTGCTGGTCACCACGCAGCGAAACTCGGCCGTGCCTCCCATATGCACGCTCAATACATTTGGCGAGATTTCCACTTGTATGGGCGTGGCCACAGTCAGCCGCAACTCAGCACTGGCCTCACCACCCACATTGCTGGCCGTACACTTGTAGACGCCCGAGTCCTCGCCAGTGACTGCCTCAATAGCCAGTATGGGTCCGAGCAGTCGCACCCGCGGGCCGCTCAGCACAGGCAACGGGCCGGCTCCATTCTGAGTGTACCAACTGAGTTAGGATAGAGAACAACATTAAGTATGAATGCAGCTTAGCAGTAAAGATACAGTCAGGAAAATCAACAAGAGACAGATTAGTTTGGAAGGCAAGGAACTGTTCTCCGTTGAGCATATGTGATCGTAAATTCCAACTCGAGCTTAAATCAACTATTTAAATAATGAAAGTTAGCTTCGCTCACACCCAGACAAGTGCGGGGCTTTCGTCTCTGTCCCTATGCCTGAATGTTTTATCTGCTCTCCCTTTGTTTAATGTTGCATTAATCCCAATGGTTGGCTCATTTGCCAATGTGTCTGTCGCTGTCTGTCCGCCTGTGTTCCGACTTTATTAATTATGAAATGGCTACAGTTTTATTTTTCTTGTTTTTTTGTTTTATTTGCTGCTCAGCAATCTATCCATCTATCTGACAGTGGTTTGGTTTCCCTCATAGATTCTTTTGTTTCGCGTTTACAGTCTGGCATTGTATCTCGGAAATTTACAGCCGCTGCCTCTGCTGCCGTCTGCCGGCTGACGACTACCGACTACCGACTGCCGACTGCCGACTGCCGTGCAGCGAAAGTTTTTTATTACTTGTCTGCTTATCAAAGCGTAATTATGTGTGCACATGTGTCGTACACCTACCTCTAGTCGGCATCACAGTTTAACGACGACAGACATCTGCCCACATCTATTCTATGCTCTGCAATTTCAGACACACACATTACGCAAACGCAGCGTTATCTACATCAGAGTGGCATCTGGCGCTGGAGTTCACAGTCCAACTTTAAGGTAGACGGCGCTCAACTTCATATTTTAATTAGCGTTCCATGGCTGGCAACTCTCTCGACACATTTACACAATCACCGGCCATGTTGCAGCGGCCACAGTTTTATTTATATGCTTGAAAGCCCTAAACGCTCGCACATGCAACACCTATTTGTGTGGGTGAGAACGTGTATGCGTTCCAATTAACTCACACAAAGGCATGGCTGTCAACGTCAAAAGTTTCACCTGTAATATGTCTAGCTGGATAGCTGGCAGTGCCATCGATTTTACGCCCCGCCCGTCACCTACCTGTATTCCGGCGAAGGGCAACCCTGCGCCACGCACAGCAGCACCGCGCCCTCGTCCTGCGAAACCTGCACATGGGACGTGTGCTCCACAACGCTCGGTGAGATGATGCCGCGATGCGCTGTATGGGGAGAGATTGACATTGGTTAGTCTTGATGTTGGCTCTGTACACATGTGTACGGGAGTGTCTCTTGGTGTATTAGCCAGTTGCTGTGATTGGGTCACTCACAATTAATACGCAACCGCGTGGGCGAGCTGACAACAACCTGACGGGTTAGCCGATGCATGCTGCGACAGCGGAAGGATTGCGACTCGTCGCTCTCCTGCAGATTGTGAATGAGCAGCTCACCGGTTGGCAGCAAATGGAATTTGCCATCTGCAAAATAACAATATAGAGAATTATTCCAAAATGAAATGCAAATAACTAATAATAACGCAGTCGGGCAATACCGACTGCATAATACTAATTCATAGCCCAAAAACAATGCAATACTGGCTAGGTCGGGCAATACCGACTGCATACTACTAATACTAATACTGGTAAATCAATCAAAAATATATTTGAGCTACGAACTAAACAAAAGTAGAACCTAGTAGTCATATCGTTTGGTCAGGCATACCGTCTGCATAATACTAATTCATAGCCCAAAAACAATTCAATACTGGTTAGGTCGGGCAATACCGGCTGCATACTACTAATACTAATACTGGTCAAAAAGTTACCAACTAAAAAACTGTAGAACCTAGTAGCCATATCGGAAGAATGTTAACCCTTTCTCAGATGATCGTACACCCTATACACACAGCTATATAATCCAAATTTCAAGTATGTAAAAGATGGACAACAAGATGGACACTGAACAAAATCAATATACTCTTTCACTTCGTAAGATTGTATTGGAGTATCGAATTGATAATAAACGAAGGGCTTTACTATGCATCACAAAAAATGAGACTTGGTTAAAAGAAAAATACAATTATTATCTATATAAAAATATATAGAATAATCTTAAACAAAACCAAAATAATATAGACATAACTAAACCAACAATTTTTATTTTTTCAGATGCTCTTAGAAAATCGATAAAAGTGAAAACCAAATTGATAAATATTTTAAACCAAATTTATATTTAAGAAAAAACTGAGAACTTGAAATTTAAAATGTTGTTAAATAAATAAATATGCCTACTTTAAATTGCAGCATAAAATAGACATTTAAGGAAGTCTGTGAGGTACTTGTGTTTTAGAAAGCTGCATTGCTAAGCGCTTGCCAAAGGCTTAACTACTTATCATTGCACAAAGTTGCACCTTTGTTGGGACAGGGTTAAGGCAAGTTAAAAGCTCTTCTCAAATTGCCAAAGGACAATGTTAATTATGCATCAAAGCATAGGGCATAACACACACGCATACTTAAATATACCCACACTCACACACACTCATATGCACACACACATACGCATACGCGTTATGGTATATAGGCAAAGCGATGGTAGTTAAGCAGGCAAATACTGAAAACAAACAATGCACTTTGTTGGCTTGGTAAGCCGCTACAGGGAGAAGGATGCAGGCGAGGACTGAGGACGAGCCTGCGACTTCAGCTGAAGCCACGTCAGCAGCAGACGAACAGACAGTGAGACAGATAGACGTTGCACAAGTATGAACACCCGCGTTACTTACCGCCTTGCAGCGAGGGATAGATGTAGATAGCGGGTTCATGAACCCACGAGACCACTCGTACCAATTCCTTGACAAACGTGGGCACCACACAACGCAAAATGGCTGTGCAGCCGCGCGACGCGGATAATACCTCCACATCCACTTTGTAGGCCTGGGCCACGACTGCCACAAAAGTACGAAAAATGTGAAAATACAAAAATGTGCACAACTAACATACATACATATGCACATATGCACACGTATGTATATACGTGTGTCTATATATGATGCATTTTGGCTGACTTGAAACTTACCCGCCCGCACTTGGACGTCGCGCGACACAATGCGACCCACAGAGTTGCTGGCAATGCAGCGATATATCGTATTATGTATATCCTGATGATAGGCAGCCGCAGCAAAGGGCATTAGCACGAGCGTGCCGTTGCGGAGCACTCGACGCACGCCGTGAATCTCCGTAACCGCTGTGCCGTCCGCATGCACCCAATCGATCGTTGGCTGGGGACTGCCCGAGGCGGAGCAATCCAGCCAGCCGCCGGACGAATTGGAGAACTCAACGCGACCCGGCGGCTCCATGACGAAGCCGGGGCCACGCAAATGTGCTTCAAAGGGCTCGCTAATCGTTGCATCTGGAACAGAAAGTCGAAAATATATTTTATACATGACTCAAATAAGCTGTTCAATTTAGAGAAAAGTCACAATTAAATATAAAATTTATATATATTTTTGTATATATATTTTATATTTCATATACGCACTTTAAATAAATCTCAAAAATTATCAGTACAGAAATATAAAACGCAAATAGCTTAAAAGGCAATTAAATTGTGTGCCATTCAGATATTCATAGAGCAATTCTTATTCGCAAAGTTCCATTAGCCTGCATTCAGACGTACTCCTTTAAGGGGTACTTAAAATCTTTTATATTTCATCAAGCAAGCTTTCCATTTAGGCCCGCTTCAATGTGCTGCCCGCCTGCATGCCGCTTTGCAAACAGATTGCGCCTTATCTTAAATAAGAATAACATTTTTGTCTACGGCTTGGCTATGTTTTTCTCTCTGCGTCGCACATACATACAAACTCGCATATTTTTTATATACACATTTATATGTGTATATATATATATATATATATATATATATATATATGTATATGTGTATGTATTTCTCAAATTGACATTTCGCTTCAAATTCCACATGAATACGCCTCGGCTGTCAGTGCCACCCAAGCGGCTGTCCCTGCGGCGCTCTGCAAATCCTTGCAACTCGTTCAAGTCTGGCACTAGGAGCCTCTTACTGCTTGCCACGTGCCCCGCTCGCTTGGCTGTTCCGCACCGCCAAGTCATTGTGTCTGCAATTAGAGTTGTTTTTGTTCTTTTTGCTTTTGTATATTTTTGTTTTTTTTTTGTTGTTGTTGTTGTTGCTGTTGCTGTTGTTGCCGTTGTTGCTGCGCCTGGCCAGTCGCTTTTTGTTTTATGCTTGGCATCATGGATTTTTATGTTACTTCTTTCTGGTTTCATTTTTCAGCTCGTCTCTCCGGTCCCTGTTCGTTTCATTTCGCTTTCCCCGCTGATTTCATGGCTCCCGCTGCTTGGGAGCGAGCAGGACGAGGCCTCTGCCAGGCCATAAAATTATTGCAAGTATGTCTTGAGTACGCTTGGCACTCGGTATATTTTTTGTTTCGGCCAGAAAGGGTATATTTTACGAGCATGTGCCGCAAAGCGCACACACATGTGTGTGTCTGTGTGTGCGGGTGTGTGTGTGTGTGTACGTGTATGTATGTACATCCACTTGTAGGTTTTTTATTCTTTCCTGTGAAAACAAAGAGTCTACGCTGCAAGCGCTACTGTGCGTCTGTTCTGCTTTTCCTGTCATTGTATGCCTTCTAGCCAGCCAAGTACGTCTTCTTCTTGCTCTTCATCTTCGGGTGCTTTTAGCACCTCAGCTTGGGCTTATTGCTGCGGCTTAACTGACGAATTCGACATTCACGTGAAATATTTTCGATTTGGGCTGTGCGGATTTAATGCCAAAGCCATGAAACACTTTAACACGGCAGGGATTGAGGGTGACACACAAAGAATTAGGTACGATTTCCTTTTTCCTTAGAAGACCGATATACCTAAGCTATACTGTCAAAAGTATAGAATATATATAAATAAAGCTGTTTAAACAGATTCTCTGCATTTATATGTCTTTTGATAGGATTGACTTATTCCCAAAGTTCTATCAATAAGACAACATTAATTTATGAGGCTCTTAAAGCTGTTGATATTTTACAACTTGTCAAACTGGCTGCAGTTCGTTGCACTCCCACAGCTGCAGTTACAACAGCAGCAGCAGCAGCACCAGCAGCTGTAAGTGCAGCCGCGGTTGGCTGCTGCATCCTTCAAAGCTTTTCTTCGAATTTCCGCTCGACTTTTTCGTCTCGCTTTTGCACTGGCTTTCATTTGGAATGTGAGTGTGTTGCTCATCAACTTGGCGACTTGAGGGGTTGTTTTGTGAGGCGACTCAGACTGTGTGTTTCGTTCTGGATTATGCCCTTTTGGCACTTTTTGAAATTATTTCTTTTCCCTTTGAGCTTTGCGTGTGAGTAAGTTGTGTAGTTCTGTTGTTTATGATACTCCAGACGTAATATATAAAGGCCTAGCCGTAAAAACAGCCTGCGGCATCGGCAGAATCTGATGGCCCCGAAACGAACAGTTTCCAATTCACATTAAAGCTGAGCGGCCAACACTTTAAAGGACTTTCACAGCAGCGGAAATACTCAACTGAAGTGCTGGCAGTTGGTACCGACACCGGAAATGATGGGCTGTGCCCTGTGCGTAATCAACCCAGAAAACAGGAAATTCAATTTTTATGCGCTAAAACAAGCAAAGGAAACGTCAACACACACACAAACACAAACACGCGCCGGCACAGTCATAGCACGACGATGTTATTTCCAATTCAATACTGTTTTTGGCCTAAAGTTGAAAGAACTTAAAACGTTTACGGACCAACGCGCATTCAGACAAGAACAATAATAACAACGGCAGCAGTAATAATAATTGTAAATAACTTTTTATGTTGGACCAACTGGAAACCAAAGAGATGGCCCTAAGCCCCTTCAAAGCCGACTTGCACACGAACCAGAAGCAAAGTAAAGCAAAGAAGGAAATCCAAAAAAAAAGACAACTGAATGAGAAATTTTAAATGTTTTTTTTAATGTTTATAGCGCAAATTGATTTTCGAGAAAAACCAGGACAACGAGTCACAGTTAAAATAGAATAAATTAAAAAAGGGTTTTTTAAATAAATAATAATTTTTTTAAATATAATTTTTAATTTTACAATTATATTATTAGATTATAAATAATTTTAAAATTATACACTTTTTTAAATACCCAAATAATTTCTAAAATATAATTTTTAATTTTACAATTATATTATCAGATTATAAATAATTTTTAAATAATATTTTTTTTTTAAATACCCAAATAATTTGTAATATATTATTTTTAATTTTACAATTATATTATTAGATTATAAATAATTTTAAAATTGTACACTTTATACCCAAATAATTTGGAAAATATAATTTAAGTTTTATAATTATATTATACGATTATAAATAATTTTTAGGTTATAAATATTATTTTAAATACCCAAAATAATTTGTTAAATATAATTATAAGTTTTACAATACAAATATTATTAGATTATAAATAATTTTAAAATTATAAATATTATTTTAAATACCCAACGAATAATATTCTCATTTAAAACTTTAACACAGAGAACATCAGCTAAGAGGATAACAGCTTGGACTCGGGCCACTTTTCTTTCCGATTTCGTCGCCAGCTGCGCTCTGCCTGACCTCTGCCCAGGAAGACATTTGACAGGAAGCTGAAGCGTACATCATTAATCCCACACGAAATTAAAGCGTTTGTCACAAAAGATTTAAAATGCAATCAATCTGAGCCAGCATCAGCCCATTTGAAGCCAATACAAACATTCCATAATTTTGTTGTTGCCACAGTTTTGTGGGCAAACCACTTTTTGGGTTAAGTTCGCTTGGCTTGTTTGGGATCCGTCGAATTTTTGGCATAATCGAATTCCTGTTGTTTTCGGTGGTGAATTCGAGCAGGGCATTAGATTTTATGTTTATTTTTATCCGCATGAAAATGAAATAACAACGTACAAAAAAATATGAGCGCCCTTCAGATATTGAGCAACAATTTCATTTGCATATTTTTCATTTGCTTCAAGCTCAGCCAGAGTGCGAAATCATACTATGTATATGTATTCATGGAATATCGATAGGTACGTCAGTTGTTATTGCCAGAGCCATCATAAATATGAAAACAGTCAGGCTAGGCAATGAAAATTGGAAAATATCAAATTTCCAAAGCTGCCTTATGTGTGTATGAGTATGTGTGTTGTGTGTGTGCATTGTGTGAACAATTTGATGGGTCTACTATGGTTCGATCGAGTGCTCTGGCTCTGCTTCTGACACATTTCATTAGTCCGCTAGGCACACACACACACACACACACACACGCTCACACACACTCCACTTGTGTGGCATAAATTGACGCCTGGGTTTTTATCATAAGGCAATTTCATATTATGTATACGCAGTTTGGCGTTGGCTGGTTTAGTTTTTGTTGTTATGAGCGTCATTTTATGGGCTTGACGTAACATAAACGGACCAAATCATTTGCACTTAGTTCGTAGAGTAAATGCTTGGTCATAAATTATGCTAACACCTCCCTCTATCTCCCTCTCTCTCTCTCTCTCTCTCTCGCTCGGAGAACGGTTCATGTGAGCTCTTATGATTTATATGGCTGCGAGGCTCAAACCTCGTGCAACGTCTTGAATCTGCAATATATTTATTAAAGCACCCGGCGTGAACTATAGTTGGAATATGAGGTTTAATTAAGCATAACATGAAGTTGATATATGTTTAAGCGAATTAAATTTCGTAAAGCGCATAAGATAGGCCTAAAAGTCTTTCTTGGGCGTTCGTGCAAAACCCGTTGAATCTCTGAAAAGCCTTATGAGCTTAGGCGCCTTTTAGAATAATAAGTTTTGGAGCGCGTAAAAGGAAAATATTTGCAGACAGCTGTTGATAGGCATTCAAGGCACACACTCAAACACAAATCTAAGCATACTTTGCGGCGCATTCCTAGCGCTCCGGCAAAGTAATCCTGCAGCATCCCGTGCTAAGAGGAAGGGGGAAAGACAAAAAGAAAGAGACAAGTTACACCTACCAAACCTGAGCAGCAAACAAATCACAAAAAGGCGGCTACTAATCCACATGCTTTCCGGTTTCCTGTTTTGATTTTAGTTTGACTATTCGTTTATTCTTCGTTTGTTTCTGTTTTGCTTTGTTTTGTTTTGTTTTGATTTGGTTTTGGTATTGTTGATTAGGCGAAGATTGATTCTCGATTCTCGATTCACGATTCACGCAATTTTGATTGATAATGAGTTGCACTCTCGAACGGATTTACATTTTAGACACTTTGTTTTGTCGTTTGGCACCAATGTTGTGTGTTGCTAGAATTGCTAGAACGAAATGCCGATGGTTTGTTGATTTTATGATGTTGGCGATTTCCTTTAATAGCCGGCACACTTCGAGCACAAGCGCGCACTCACAACCTCGCTCAACAATCCTGTCCAGGCAACTGCACGCATGCAAAGCTTCTAAATGACTGCGATGCCTTTTCTCAGATGCTCGGATTCTGTACTCTCTTTAACGTGCTCTTTGACTATGCGAATTCACCACACTGCGAGGCGACTGCCACTTGAACTCGTACTCGAACCGCTCGCACTCAAAGCCCAGCACAGCACTCACTTACAGCACTCACTGTACACTCTGCTTCCGCATTTTATGAACCGCCAGAGCCGTGCGTGTCCTACGAGCCTCGAAAAGCAACTGACTTGAACACAGCTCGGCAACAGCCTCTGCCATGCTGCTTCCGCTTTGCACTGCAGTTGGCAGCACTGCGAACTCGGTGGCTCGGCGCATGCGCCCCTCCACCTTGTTGTCTGTGGTTAGGCACGAATGGGACTCCGGCCTGAAGCCAAGTGTAAGCGGGCCATCAAACAGCTGTGTTTACACTGGGCGGTCAACCGGGCTGTTAGAAGTGTGGGTCAAACGCCGAACCCATTGGCTGAGCAGTGACAATGGTACGAAAACCTTTCATGTCCGATCTCAAACAAACATTGGCATTTACGGCAATGTTATTTTTTATGATCGAAAAGCAAATATTTAATTAAAATAAATTTACACTTTTAGCAAATATTTAAAATATTAAATAAAAATTAAAAGTTTTAATAAAATCAGAACAACTCGCAACGCATAATTGAAACCTGTGCAGACATTTTTATATTCCCATAATTTTGTTTGTATAATTTATTTTGCGCTGGCATTACAAACAATTTAACACTTAAAGCGTTACGGCCTGCGCATAAATATTGCCTGATTTAGCACTGGATGCGGCTAATGAGCATCGAGGGAAATTATGTGTAGTGCGGAACGGCAAAAAAACCATAGCAAATGGCTGCCAAATGTTGCTGGCTGCCAAAAATGATAATTACTTAGCCTAAAAGCATGTAGCATATAATTTGTTTGTGTAGTCTGCACATTCTGCTGGCCAATTTGGGCGCGTGAATGCGTAAAAAGCTTCAGAATAAGAGTCCGCATCACAATCAGAAACGAGCAGAAAAAACCAAAACCAAAAACCAAAAAAAATAAAGCCGCAACACAACAGCATTGCCTGCCGTTGACACACATTAGGTACGCCAAGGACAGCAACGAAACATCAGCCGCAACGGCAGTGGCAGTGGCAGCGGCAGCGGCGGCAACAGCAACACGAACACCAATAAAACATAAGCCAAAACGTGTTTGTTTGCCAAATTTATTGTCGGACCCGCTCGCATTTCCCACAGCAACCAACCTACTGCATACAGCAGCCCAGCCAACAACCGAACGTGTATAGGTAGCTGAACATGTGGCTATGTAAGTGTGTATGTGTGTGTGTGTGTGTGTACCTGTCAGAGAGTGCGTGTCGGTGTTGTTACTAATGACAACGAAGCCGCGACGCGCATCAACGAGCGACACCAGAAAGTCATTGACTCATTGAGTTTTCCCCGTGTGCGATAACAACCGCCAATGCCACGCCCCACGCTCCCGCCTTGACGCCTCCGCACTTACCAGTGCAGCACTCGTTGGCTCTTGGAATGCTAGATTGTTTGTTAGCTAGGAGGTTGGTTGCCAGGTTGGTCGGTTGGCTGCATGGCTACATGGCTGCGTGTCTACACACACCCGACAACACCCACAACAACAGCAGCCACAAAATGGGCACTGCGTCTGTTGCTGTAGCGTTATGGCAATGATTATGTAGTAGCTGCTGCACTTACTCCATCATCATTAGACATTTTCAGGTGGCACTACATTGCCTTGGCACTTTGGGGCACTCGCCGGTGCCAAAAACAGAGAGGCCTTTCCTACGGACAAACTAATACGAGAAACCCACTGAAAGAGTTAGCTTAGGTAAGTTAAGTATGGGAAATTGGGACAATTTAATCATTTTATTATTTCTGAATTATTAAGCCAATGAAGAGACTAATCATATTTATTAATATTATGCAATTTTGCTGCTATATTGTTGTCAAATGACTGAAGGAACAACAATATTTTTAGGCTATATAATAAAGTAAACAACCAAATAAAATAACATTAACCGAATGTCAGCTAATGGTCCATAACAACATTTATCTCTTTATGACTCTATAAACAGTTTACATATTTAAACGTTCATTCGTGTACGCAATTGAGGTCTGGCCAATCACTATTTAGGTAAATCGATTTAATTGATAGCACGAATTCCGCAGTTAGCAGTCAACTTACGATGTGTTTAATTCTGGTTTGTTTGTTGTCGATGTCCCTTGCAGTAGAGATGAAAGACATGGTAAAGTTTGAGCTTATGTAATCAGTACTGTCTTTCTTAATACATTTCACTAATCGATAGGTACCAGTGTCGGCCAGTCGGAAATTTGTTATACAATCGGTACAAACCAAATGTGATCACGACTTTGTGGAATATTTCGAAAGAATGCCTAATGAAAACCTACTATACACTTTTCGTGTGGTCAAGCCAGTTTCATATTTTTCAATCAGCATAGTCCTGAGTGCAGTCAAGTCCAAACGAATTATGTATAAGTTCAGCAAAGTGAACGGCTGTGAGTTTTTGAAAAACCAGATGATGAGCAAATTTCTCTCTCAGTTCTATGAATCTTTACTTGTGAACAATTCATTCTTTAAGTGCCCGATCCACCCTAAAGTTTACTTCCTGAAGAACACGATTGCTTCCACGATTGCACCCAATATTCACCCACTGGGCTATTACCAAATAAGCATTCGCGTTGAAGTGCCGGAGAATCGAAAGCCGTATGTCATGGAGATTCTCTCAAAGTATTTTGTTAGACCTTTAAAATAATATTAGATCGGCTTGTGTCGAATATAATAATCACCAAATAAAAGATGGCTCTAGTTGACAGTAGCCTCTCCTATGCCTATGCCTATGATTGAAGGTAGGCAAGAAATATTTCGAGAGATTAGATTCTCTCTTTATGTCAAAATGTTCAAGTATCTAAGTACTGAAGCACAAAGGTCTGTCAGCCCACGAACTGTAGTTAGCAGAAAGTTCGAGCGACACCACACGCAAGACCTTGAGAGCGGTCTGAAGACCTCTGAAGCAAAAAAACAAATAAAATATCTTATATATATACTATTCTGTAGTTGCACCCTATACTTCATTTATACCTCATTCGTTGCATTTCTAAGAAAGTATAATAATTTATTTTTAAAATTAAGCTGTCCATAAGTTAGCAGGAAATTAATCTGAAAATGTCTGGAAATAAAATTAGAAGAACGAACAAACAAGAACGTTACAGTCGGGAGTTGAAACATTATCGCCAAGAGATTTCAAAATATCGATTTTTCGGTTTTATCATAAACTTATATTCTGTTTTTTTTTTTTTTTTTTTTTGCAAATCAATAGATTTTAACAATAATATCAAAAGTCAGTATCCGCCTCATTTTGAGTTTCCAACTCTAAAACTCTACAAGATATTTTTTCCTTAGAAGGGGTTTAGGGTAACGCCAACGTAATTTTGGGGCCGGCGATCGCAAAGAAAAAGAAAGCGAAGAAATTTTTTTTTGACTATCGATAAAATGAAACTAAGTATATAATCTGTAATCTTCTAGCTAAAAATATATGAAATATATAACGATATCTATATATCTGCGGCATATCGTTTTGATATGATATTCGAATATATATTCCCGAGAATATATTGAATATGGCTCATAATATAAATGATATTATGCAAAGCACAAAAGTGTCAGATTTGATCGTCCCTCTATATTTATGTCTTCACATTTTCTCACGTCTATTGAGAAAATACATATATCCGCTCTCTGTTAGACCTTGGCTTGTCAGGATATTCCACTGTTTAAGTCTCTTAACGGGTTATCGGACGATACCGATAGACGGAAAAATATGCGGGAAGCAAGATGGATATATACTCATTTCACTTAGTGGATAAGTATAAAAGTCCCAATCTTGATTAAATCAGTTAATGATCCATAAATAACATTTTTTTTCGTGGTTAATGATGCTAGACAAAATATTGGTGAACAAAAATATTCAGTCACTTAAGGATCGCCAGTTTGTAGTTTACAATGTCGCCAGATCGACTTATTTTTGTATGGCTATTTCTGCTACTTTTAGCTGCTACAGTAAGCCTGTCTTCAATATAGAATTTCGTAGATACCTGAAGTCTCCTTTATTTCAACATAGGTACATATGAAACGAATGATTGTTGTGGAATCAGTGGCAACGAATTGTGATCACAACTTTGTGGAGTATTTCAAAAAAATACCTAATCAAGATTTGCTCTACACTTTCCGTGTAGTTAAGCCGGCTCCATCGTTCACCATCAGCATCGTGATGCGCGCTGTGAAATCCCAACGCATTTTGTACCAGTTAAAAAAGATAGATGGCTGTCAGTTTCTAATGAATCAGTTTTTTAAGAAAATGTTAGCTGAAAGCTACGCTACCTTAATTGTGAACAACTCTTTCTTTAAGTGCCCGATTATCCCTAAGGTTTACTACCTAAAGAATTTGAGCAATGCCTTGATTACACCGTCGTTTCATCCAAGTGGATATTATCAGGTTAACGTTCGCATTAGAATGTCTGAGACCTCAGCCCCATTCGTTATGGAAGTCGTCTGGAAGTATAATGTGCACTGAAAGTAAGTATTTATGAAAATGTTCTATGGATAAAATGGGTATAAAAATGACCTAATTAATTCTATATTTATTGACTTTTGTCTCTTTGATTCTTCAATAAGCTCATAAATACATTAATATAAGGGGACATTGTCTATGGCTATGGTACATCCACTTACAAAGAACAGATTGCTTAAATCATACTGAATTTATATTTAAGCTAATCCAGACTCATTGAATTGAACGTGAAATTTTCTAATGAATATTTAAAATGATAAAAAAAAGTGTAAATTTAAAACAATTTTCAGCAAAACAACTGAGGAAAAGTATCTAAAATTGCAACGCTAGAACATCTTTGTATTTATTACGCGGATCAACATAGTAAATACGAATTCTTTAGTCCTTGCGGTAAAAAAAACCACGCCTAAAATCTAAGTCAAATTATAAATTAAAAAAAAAAAAATTTTTTTTAAATTTATAAATCCGAAGTTCGAAAGGAATACTCGATACATACATTGAAATATTCAATTATATTTTATATATCAAATAAATAGACCGACGCACAAGGATAGATCGACTTCAACTATATATGTAATAAGTGTGGTATGCCACGCCTGCTTTCGCCTCTTACATACACTCTAACGAAATGATGTTATCAATGAGTTCAGGGTATAAAAAAGTTATTCAACAATAATTTTCCATAGTAAAGTCCTCATTGCAGCTGAAACGCAGTTAGCAGAACGCTTGCTTTGCTATGACAGGTTTTTAGGGTATCTCCTAATGGAGCAGTGTCGATTAGAGCACTCTAGCTTGTTTCACATCGTAAGCGAGAATAAATATAAATTGGTTAATGACCAGCCTAAACTTGCATACAAAATTCCAGCTTCGCACTTATCACTTAATGATCCATAACATTTGCTCTTAATGGCCTTATAAATACATAATGCATTAATCTATAATTGGTAACAACGCAACGAAAATAACGGCACATCAAATTATATTCACTTAAGAATCAATGGCTCCACATCGAGTTTATTTTTTGTGGATATTATTCGTACTTCCGGTTGATAAAGTAAACCAGTCTTTGATAGAAAATTTCATATGCATCTTAAGCCTTATTTATTTCCACACAGGTTCATATGAAACGGGTAGCTATCAGCGGAATCAGTGGAAACAAACTGTGATCGCAATTTTGTGGAATATTTCGAAAAAGTACCTAATCAAAATTTACTCTACACTTTTCGTGTAGTTAAGCCGGCATCTTCGTTTACCATAAACGATTTGATGCGTGCTCTGAAATCTCAACGCATTTTGTACCAGATAAAAATGTTAGAGGGCTGGTAGTTTTTGACAAATCAGTTGTTTAAGAAGATTTTGGCTCAAAGCTACGATGCCATAATTGTGAACAACTCTTTCTTTAAGTGCCCGATTATTCCTAAAGTTTACTACCTTAAGAATTTGAGCAAGGCCTTGATTCTACCGACGTTTCATCCAACAGGATATTATGAAGCTAGCGTTCGTATTAAATTGTTTGAGACTTCAGCCCCATTCGTAATGGAAATTATATGGAAGTACAATGTAATTTTGAAATAATTATATAACCTAAATAATTCCCATTAATAGAAAATTTTCTGCTTGATTCTCTAAAAATGTCATTAATACATTAATGTTAGTAGTCATTGCATCATCGTATTGAATTTCAAACGAATGTGAAATCGTTAAAACGAATGTGAAATCTACAAACCGACTATTAAAACTATTAAAATGTATAAATAAAATGCCAAATTGCTTAGTCATTATGGTATTATTGATCAATCTCTGAACAGGTGTTAGTGATTGGCAAAGTCAGCGTTAATTTTGAAATTATTGCACACCAATTCTGATTACACATTAAAGCTGTAAAGAAGCTGCAAAATATATAAAATAAATACTATTAAAGAAAAGGAGAGAAAGAAAAAGAAAAAGAAAGGAAAAAACTCTTCTTTAATATTATTGTATATATAATAATAACATTTATTTAAGCCTCTTAAAAAAAAATTTTTTTTACAAAATGGTAAGAAACTCATTTTTCAATAAATCGGAAATTTGACATTAAACCAAAACTTTGAATTATTTTTATGATGATGATGTTTTATACAACTGTATAAGCCGAAAGATAATATACTAAACCTAATGGAAAAAGTAAAGGATGAAGTGTTGGAAGAAACGAGAAAAGGAATTAAAAATATATTTTTAGGCAACTGAAAATCTATCTTGTAATAGTAATGATAACATCATTGTAGATCTCAATGACAGAAAATGTAAAAAATTATTTTCAAAAATGAATGTCAAACAAACTGTTTGTACAGCATTGAAAGTTTGACGTTTTAGAGTGACTTGTTTTAGCTGCACATCTGCCGCTGGGCGCTGGGCGCTGAGCGCTGGACACCAGGGCTGTTGTCTGCCGCCTGCAGCATGTCAACTCAAAATTGATAAATCTACATAACAATTACGATGCTGGTTAGTATTAAAAACAATAACGGGGTGGACTTGAACAACAGCAATGGCTATGGGATGGCTGTGGCAATGTCCGTCATATTTCTAACAATACGTTGGCATCTGCACAAAAAGGACTTATCTGCACGCAGCGCTCTGCTGTTGTTGTTGTTGTTTTTGTTGTTTTTGTTGTTTTGTGTAGCATTTATGCGCCTGTTTGCATGGCGTTTTGTATGTAGGTCAACATTTGCACGCTGTATGACTGACGTCAACATGGATGGGCCAGCACAGTCCGTTTCCGCTTCCCGTGTATGCTGCTGCTGTTGTTGTTGTTGTTGTTGTTGTTGTTGTTGTTGTTGTTGTTGTACCTACACCTCGTCTACCACCGATGCTATTGTTGTTGCTGCTGTAGGCTTGTCGTTCTGATTATTGCTGCCGTTATGACAAATGCCCACACTACACGGCGAACAGCAGCTGACCAGGCAGCCTATATGCCATCCTATATATCGTGTTACATATTCGTGCATATATATGTACATATATATGTGTAATATGCACATAGTATCTGCTCATGTGTGTGAGTGTGTGCGTCGCAGCATCATCGATTTTTATTTTTGCGTGTTTTTCAAGCGCTTTGTTGCATTTATTTGCGCTGTCATTGACAGCAGTTGCCACACATATATTTTGTAGCATACTTTTTGGGGCGTTGTCCGTTGCCTTTAATTGGTATACATGTTTCTTCGCACGTCAACGCAATGACCATGCGTGTGTGTGTGTGTCAGTATGTGTGCGTATGCGTGTCGCAGACTCTTTAAAATTGTAAACGAATGCCACAACCACCATGCGCAGTGCCCCTTCATACGGCTGTGCGGTGCACTTCAAAAATGCAATCGTCAACACATTTCACATGTATTTTTTTCTGGCCTAGGCAACTCCTTTGACAACTTTGAGAACAGCACATACACATAATTGCAGCCTTGAGGCAGCCTCTCAGCCGCCCAGCCCACCGTTTTACCTTTTTTTATACATTGTTGATTGTTTATTGATTTTTGCATGCCACTGTGTACATATTTTGCATGGTTTTAATGACTTTTTGCCAGGCTGTTACTTCATTAAAATGAATGCCATAAAAATGTTGCATTTTTTTTCGAATTGCGCTCAAGTGGGTCGGCACTTGAGCCGAGTTGTCGTTTGGCTAAAGGGATTTCAATAAACTGATAGGCAGGAACATCTTTTGTGTAGTCTGGCATAAAGGAAATCATATACATCATTACAATATTTATTTGCGACCACTCTTAACCTCCGCCATCAACGTGTGGGGCTCTTTCCAAAGACAAAGACAAAGACAAAGACAAAGGAACGCAGCAGCAGTATCAACAACAGCAGGAGCAGCAGCAACAACGTCAAGTTGTGAGTTGTAAGTCTTCTGTTCTGGGCAGGAAACACATTTGCATGTAACACGTGAGTTCACAAAGGCAAGTGACATTGTTTGGGGGCTCGTGGGTCGCTGCCTGGCACACAAATTAAAGTGAGAGTGCAAGTGCGTGGTAGGGCTGGCTTTTGGCACAGCATACAGACAGCCGCTGCCCCTCAACAACTCAACCCCTCAACCTGACAGCCCGAGTGCAAGGGGCAGCAGGAAGCTATGCGCTGCACACATGACAGCATACAAATAGACTGGGCGAAGCACCAGTGCTACATGCGGAAGGGGCGTTGTTGATGCCGCTGCACGCCTCAACGCACACAACAAATTATGCGAAAAGCATTTGCAGCTCAAATTTCAGTAATTTCACATTAAATGATTGCGAAATCTTACACATTCAATACGTAAATCCATAATCCATGTCACTTACATTTGAGAAAATTTGAAACAACTAATCAGATAGCGAAACTCGACGAGAAAATACTCTACACAAATTCGAAACGTTTTATTTAATGCACTATTCATCGGCCTCAAGACCTGCTGGATCGAGATTAGATTTAGATGTGTGAGTTTGCCAAAGCAAAGATGCTAGTATTTGAAATCCATTTTCCCATTCCTAATAGGTTCAGTTTTTTTTTATTATTATTATTTAATAAGTGGTGAGCATCAAATTTAGTACCTTAACAACACATGCATATATATGAAATTAGAGCCAAATCTCCGTCGCATTATGAGGAATTAAAAGTCGATAGTTTACTGCATTCCCATCGTTTTGGCAAAGCCTTGCCGTTTCAGTCGTCTTAAGGGTCTGGCAGGGATTAGACCTCTTGCGAGTAGGCTTCAGTTTATAATAAACAAGTATTATTATTAAAACATTTCCTTAAAATGAAACATGTATAAATACAATTTTGCTTAACATACGTAATATATTACTAAAATGATTCTCTATTTGATACTTACCAGATCCAGAAGAAGAGGAAGGATATAAGACGCATTACACTGCACTGTACGATTTACATTGGGCAAAACTCCCACCAAAAATTGTGCTCAACTCTTTCGAACTTATGTAATGAGTGGATCATTGCATGGGGAATATGAGCGCTACCTGCTGCCTCTTAGTTCAGTTATCTTTTCTTTTAATAGAAATAACAACAGAATAATAACGCTATCTCTAGCCATTATTGGTTCTTCAGTTGACACGTTCAAACATACGAACAGGCGGACGGGCAGAAAGAGAGACAGAGCTAAATCGACTCGGCTTGCCACCATGATCAAAGATATATATACTTCATGGGATTTGCCACGCCTCCTTCTGCATGTCACATACATTTTAACAAAACCATAATACCCTGATTTTCCCATATGGGCTTAGGGTATAAATATGCATACACTGTCAATCTAGATAAACAGCGTCCCGAAGCGGACGACTTGTACATGGAGGCTTTACGGTTTAAAGAGAATCTCAACATCCAATAGAGCTATGCTCATCAGACTTATGTGTGTTTAAAAGTCAGCCTTCTATTAAGAGTGACCCCAATGTAGTGTTTACTGGCAAACGGAATTATTATTTAGATAATTAATTAATAATTATTATATTGGTTACCTAACTTCATAGAAACTTGTTATGCAACAATAATTATTCATGCTTGATAATCCTTTTACTGTAAATCAAATGCAGTTAGCCAGTTTTCGATTAGTTGCTAAGCTGTGAATTTGTAAGTTGTAAGCACAAAGTTAGCTGTAAATGCCAGTTTGCAGTTTGCAAATTGAAACTTCGACGTAAATAAATAATAGAAATTGTGGTGGTTTTCATTATTTTGTTATTTAACATGGGAACAATTTATTTGACATCAAAGCACATTGAGTAGCAATTGAATATTCAATGCATTCTCATAAAGCCATTTCATAAATTGAACGAATGATTTTTATTTATTTTTCTACTCAGTAGTGTAAGCTTCGATTTACAAAAACATTTATGAAAAAGGCGTACAAAATATACTTTCAATTTAAAAACGAAGTAATTATATAATTGTATAAAAATAAACTGACACAAAAGCAGAGACAGAAGAGTTGAGATTAGACACCCATCACTCCGACCGGATAGCTTCATTTAATATTCATCTCAATAATGAAATCATTCCTCGGCTGAGAGATTTGACTACCCGAACAAACAAACAAATCCAGCTTACCTTCAAGTACTCCAGCACAAGTCGCTGCATAGCTTCAAACAAACTAGAAAAGTCTTAGCGATTTATAAAAGTTTTCTACTACGATTTTGCGAGCAAATTCAATCAAAGCACCAATTCCAATACACTTTAAGAAATGTTGTGGAAGTTTTCTGCTTTTGAAAAATCACTCAGTGATTTGAAATGTTATGCGAAGTAATCTGTTGACGGCCATCTTTGCGTCCGGCCATTTGGCAACATTTTGATCAGCACAAAAGCCGCTTAACACGCACTTTCCATTCACACATACATAACCACACACCATGTACATGTGTGTGTTGCCACACATACGCACACCATTAAGTGCGGTTATATAATAAAGAATGGAGTGTTGCTTTTTCGCCCTATCATGTTATTTGCAGGCTTCGGGGAATATAATAATCGCGCATTAAGTAACATTTTCAATTACTGTCCTGCTGCTGCATCTTGCTGAGGCGCCGTGCCCTAGTCTGCCCTGCCCTGCCCTGCCCTGCCCAGCCGTGCTCTACCCTTGTGACTGCCACTCAAAATGTCTCTCAGCTCTAACCACATAAAAAACTAATCAACTTATTTATGAACATTTGCGGTGAACAAAAGGAGCGTGCAGAATTGCGTATTCTGGCCAGCCAGAGAGTAAATAACGTTAAGGACGCCGGAGCAGAGTCTATGCCAGTAAAGACACTCAAGGAAGCAGCCGCGAAAAAGCACCGCCGCATTACCGGCAACAAAGTGTCGCGGAGCAGTTTATAATTTTTCAGCTAACTGAAATTACATTTTATGTGGGGCACAGACGTGAACAGTCATAGTTTACACGCGCTCATAAAATGTCAAGAGATTGCTTGAACTGCAGCGCATCGATCAGCCACAGGCTCTGGCCTTACCTCACACTCAGCACAGGTATGGGGTTGGCAGTGCTGGCATCCAATTGTGGCTTGACCACAATTTAGGCCACTTACATTACGTATCGAGTGCCAGTGACCATGTGCGACCATAAATGCCCGATGCCGTTCAGTTTATCAGCGGCGGCGCGTGTGGGGCATATCAAAATGGCATTGGGATGGCGAGTGACGACGTTTTTATGGCTGGACAAAAGCCTTTTATGTTAGCTGAGGGCAAGTTTTATGCGTTTTTTTAAGGCAACTCAAAAGGCGCAGATCCTCGTATCGATGGACTGTCGCTGATGCTGGGTTGGAGTGCGGCTATTGCCAAAGGAAACCATGCCATTCAGCACGTTAATTAGTCATAATTACCCATACAGCTTTTGAGCTTTGTCAGCTGCCTTTTGTGCGCCGTCACGCCTCTGATTTATGGCCAGCAGCGCGCTTAAAGCCCCACAGCTTTAACTCGAACAGAATTGCCACATACTTACGAACACACACACACAACCGTACTCTTACCCACTGACAGTTCTAATGCGTGTGCTTAATGATTTGGAATTGATTATAAGTAGCCCGAGAGCATAACAGAGCGCAGAAGGCATACAATAGAATAGTTTGTCGATTATTGAATACCCTTAAGGACAGTTTTCATAGGAATAGCTAGTTCAACTGGTAGCTAAACTTTATAAATATATATATATATATATATATATATAAAGTTTAGCTATATATATATTACCAAGGTCAGAATTCATGTTTATTGCTGTGTGATATGGTGTACGTGTTCAACTCATGATGAAACAGGAATCGGCCTATAACAATATAACTTAAATGTTAAGCCTTATGAATATATATCCCAACATAAGTATCTCCTAGTTAGTTAATGTTGTTCAAGATTAGCTGGATATTTCGCCTGCGCTTCGTATTGGACGATGGATTTATAGTAGTCCTTAGCAGAGTATTAAAGCGCACAATAACTGTGGGAAAATAAAAATAAATAAATTATCAAAGCAAGTTGAGATGAAATTTTTATGCGAAGACGACGGCAAAGTTTATTGAAACTTCTGGGCAGCCGCTGGAGGCGTGTCTGGTTATGGAAAAGGCTTCTGCTCTTGATGGGGCTTCATGGTCCGCCTGGCTGTTGAAGATAATAAGCTCCACCAACAACAGATAAACAAGAGCAGCCCAAGCGACGGCTGATGGCGCTAAAATGTTGGCACATCTTGGCGGGTTTCACATCTACTCTTTATCCGGCTGCCAAATAAACTTCCAAAATGTTTGCGCTTCATCGCCTCGTTTCAATTGTGCTGAGTTGCTGACAGTTGCAGATACGTAGTATGAAACGATACGAAAATTAGCCAAGGCAATTGCCTTTTTATTTATGTTATGTTCAAGAGGGCAAGCTAAGATCAGCTGCTCGATGAAATTTAACTTTTTTCTGCCATAAGTTGTAAAAGTGATTCTGATGGATTTTAATCCTTTACATTTGTGTAGCCATGGATAAGCACTTTCTTCTGCCAATGAGAATAATAAATATTGGAGCAAATATTCTAGATATTATAAATGGAAACAAACTCATTTGCTACATTCTCCACATATTATGACTTTGTTGGGAATTTCAATTTAAATGTCGTATTAACACATATAAAATCATATTTAATATAAAGGTAAGCGCATATTGTTAAATAACAATAACGTAATTTTGCTGTCAGCGATTGTGAGCGACTGAGGCAGATTAAATAAAAAAAAAAAAAATGTATTTGAAAAATATGAATACTTCAAAAGAGGACAATGTGTACCGGATGTGATGTGCCAGGTTCAACTGCGGTAAACTGCTTCGGGTACATATTAGCGAAACGCACGGACAGTTAGACGGACATTTAACAAATATATAATTATAAATACGTAACATAATAATAATAAATAAAAGATTATATAAAAAATGTGTTGCTGTAAAATCGTTCTTCTTGAGAAGTTATAGATATGTTCATGTTGGACGCAATCGACCCAATACCATTTTTGGCCAATCCCTCGAAGCAGTCAAGAGTAAATTAACAGTAAAATTTGGTACTAAGGATGCAACGCATTTTATTATAACGAAAAGGAGGATAACAAAGACTCAGACTCTAACTGAAATATATTAAATTAACATTAAAATATACCCAATAAATATTTCTAATCAGTCTATTTCTCTGTCTGCACGTGCCTATGGCTATGCAAAGTCATTTATTCTCATCGGGTCGAAATATATTTTTTGCAAAGGTCGTTTATTTCAGGAATTTGTTGGAGTAGGACTCTCGCTAGGGGAGCTCGTTTCGGCGATTCGGCCTTGTTATTTGATAACAACAACATATCACTTGTCGCCCTATTGTGAGACCCTCCGCCAATCTCTATTAGTTTTATTGCCACCATTTTCGGGCGGCATTCGCAGCCATTTTGTTAACATGATGTTTTCATTGATATGATATTGTTGTTGCTGCTGATGAGTTTGTTTGCTGTTATTGCTGATGAAAATATATTCAATTTATTATATTCTTTATAGAGACACTTATTCTGTGCAGCCATAATGCTCCTCATGAAGCTGGGCATCCAGCATCCCTTCAACTTCGTGGGAAAAACGCTGGGATATATTGTGCTAGCCATGGTGACAGGCGACGTGTCGCCCGAGGAGCATATGTGTCTGAGTGTCAGCGCGTGGGGAGCTGCTAATATTATATCTGTGTGGGTAATGAATCTATTATTAAATTGTCTTGCTTATGCCAACAACAGCAACAACAGCTACAGTGACAACCGCAACAACAACGATAAAACTGAGAACGCAAACAAACAACAGCAACGGCGACTCCAATGTCAACTTCAATGCTTCCTCTGCACATTTTGGCGACGACGCCGACGCCGACGCCGACGTCTATGCCGCTGTCAAGTATCAATCAAAAACAGACGCCGCTGAGCGCTGTTCTGCTACACTCTCGGAAATTTATGAAGGCTCTTCATCGGGAAGGCTATGAATGTGTTGCCTTGGGTCGAGAAATATGAACAACAACAACAACAACAACACACACATAAATATTTTTCGCTCAGTTTTTGTGGCTATTATTGATGTTTTTTCAGCTTAGCTCTGTTTTTGTGGAATCCTCTTGGAAGGGGATTTCAAACTGTATTTTCGTTTTAGACGGCTAAACTTTAAGCCCAACCCTGATAATCACTGTCGCCTTTCAAAGCGCTCATTAGCAAAACGTTCAGAACTCTTTGGCCAACTTTTGACTTCATTATGTCGGGTTGCCTTCTCTCTCCCTCTCTCTTTTAGTCTCTCTCTCTCTCTCTCTCTCTCTTGTTGTTCCTCAACATCCCGCGTTGCTTTGTCGCCGCAAAATTGTGCAACGTTTCCGCTGCTGCTTTTGGCGCACATCCGTTGCCGCCATCCTGGTCCTGCTCGTCGTGCTGTTGCCCCACTCTGTGGGTATTCGCCATTTCATTTTATTTTGCACATTTTATTATGACTGCCGCTTGCGAGGCAGCTCATACATTTTTTATTATTATGTCTGCTTATCAGCATGTGGCAAATATACTCCAGGACCACCGCCTGTGCCGGCGGCAAAGGCCCGCGCGCCCCCAGCTCTGTGCCCTAAGCTGAGGAACCGAGCCAAGCCAAACCATGCGTTGAAATGCGCGTTTAGAGCCGCTCGTTTGGGCGCGTCGCTTTACAGTTCGCTGATTGTTTGAATGATGACGACGTCAGCAGCGGGCAAAGCCCATAAAGCTGCGCTTTGATGCTAACTGGCATTGAATTGTCACGCCCAGTTAAACAGTGCTTTACATTATTCTAGCCTAAGCATGTGTAGTTCATGTTTTTCAAATACATTTATCCCACCTTGATATGTTTTTAAAAAATATTCGTTTAAAATAAATAAAAATACGAATAAATAAATTTTAGTATACGTTATTTGAAAATTATTTTTACTAAATTATCGTTACTAAAATCAAATTCAGCTCAGCAATAGAAAAACGTTCACATATGGCGAGATGAGGTATTTTCAACTCTCCACTATTTAAGTCCTTTTTTGGCAATAGATAAAGACAAATTTAAAGACGTCATACCCAGATATTTCTATTATTATTATTATTATTATTATTTATATACAACTAACTGTTCAGCAATTTAAAATTGTAAATTGCAGCGCTTACTTGTGCCTGCAGAATATAAGTTTGCACAGCAGACTGCTAAAAACTTAAATAAGTGAAAAAAATATTAATTTTATTAAAATACATGGTCCAAAAATCGTGTTAAACCAGATTTAGTTTAAAAGTGGAACTTTAAAATTTCAGTTCATACGCATACTCATTGGCTTAATGCTAAATCTTTTCAAGAAGTGGAGAGTATCTATTGGTCTTTAGCAATGTACGTCATCCTATCTACCTTCCTTCATGTCTTCTTCTCTATATAAAAAATTCGGAATTTATAATCCTTTGAATTCGCTTACGACGATAATTTTTGACAGCGATAGAGACTTGGAGTTGGAAATCTATAGGTAACCCCCTAAACAAATGTGGTATCTATATGCACGCCTAAAAAAACAAAAATTTGGAATAATTTTCTCTTGAAATTTACAAAATTTTATGTATACACTAAATATTAAACAGCTAAAGTTGACAGTGTTGATTACCATCCCACATATAGACCTATAAATGATATGGTTTGCTCTGGGGAGTGCAAAATCGAAAACATCGATTCTTAAAGATAACTGTTAACAGTTTTTCGCTAGTTTTGTTTAAAATGTTGTGCGCGTTTTGCTGAATAGCCCGATATATATATATATATATATATATATAGATATATATATTAGCAGCTTTCAGGGCTTTTAATATCCGGTCGGCCTAAAAGTATGCAGCAGCAATAATAACAACAACAACTGCAGCGCAAAGCCAGCGGCCATTGACTGCGACGCTAACGCGACCGCGACCGCCATTGTCATTTGCTGGGGCAATGTCAGAGACGCAGGCCGCAAATACAAACTGCCGGCACCAGCAACAACAACAACAGCAGCAACAAAAAACCACAAAAAACACTCGCTATCACACATACATGCACACAGCCGGCGAGTGTGAGCGGCCAAACAGCAAATAACAAAAAGCACACGGCAAAACACTCAACCAACATCCATACCAACAAGAGCAACAACAACAACAACAGCAGCAGAGAATCAACCAGCAGCAGCCGTCAGCCAACAGCAAGCAAAGTAATTTTAATTAAAACTTATGGCAACGTCTGCGAGTGAGTAAAACACGGCGAAACGAGTTGATAAAAGCGCGCACAAACACACTCTCTCGCACACACACACACACGCAGACACACTTAAGCACAGCTACAGCAAAGCTCACAAATACAAGCATACAACTCGCTCGCACATAGAAGCTCAAGGCCCCGTTGGCTTAAACGAGGTAATTAAAAAAGCGTAAGCACCTTCATTCCCAGCCAACAACGCCGACTCGTCGTACCCATTCCTTATATGAATCCTTCTTTCCACCGGCTACATCCCACAGGTTTTTTCTATATCTCTCTCCCGCTTTCTCCCCCCGTGTAATTTTCATTTTATTTTATGCGCGCGTTTTTGTTTGCTGCACTCCTTTTTCGCTATTTACCTTTGTTGTTTTGTTTTTTTGTTGTTTTTTTTTTTTACTTATTCTTTTTTTTTTTTTGCTGTGCTTTTGTTTGTTTGCCTTTAAGCCGGCGCCGTAATCTGATATTACGTATACGATGTGAGCGCCAGATATTTAATAGAAATTCAACGTTTTCATGCTTGGCAGCCAATAAAAACTGGAATTTATCTTTAGTTTTTTTCTTCCTTTTTGTTTTTATTATTTTCCTTCCTTTTTAACAGATAGTTAAACTGTCGAGAGGTTGATGGCGCAGCATTTCAACTCAGTTTTATGTGCTGTGACTGCCAATCGAAGTATATTGTTTGTATGCTTGCATACAAGTGGCAAGGTATATGAGGATTTGCCGTCAATTAAGTGCACTAATTAATTTATGTGATTCCTCAATCAGAATTCAAAAGAAAATACAATCACAATCAACTTTAATCACTCGACTTTGATATTTTCTCTCTAAACAGAGCTGACAAAAATATTAATGAATTGTGAAGCAACAACAATTAATATTTATTTCATGCTTGGCTCTATTTACACAATTTACTGTAATGTAGGTAAGGGATAAAGTCATCTGGTCAAGTCAAATCGCTTCTTACATATGCACGTAACTGGCTTGAGGCTTCGTCCGCTCTCGTACTAATTATAAATCCTTTTAGGGCTGGTTAAGTGGACAGGCAGCCAGTTTCTGTGCTCTGCTTAGTTTGTAATATGCGTTTGGTTAATATGAGTTTTGCGAAATATATATACATACAGATGCACTTACTTTCCATTCGTGAAATGGAAGTTAACTGGCCTCTTTCTACTCGAACAAGTGCAACTGCAGAGTGCAAAGTGAAGCCAAAAGCTGTTCAGGCCGGTTGCTTGATTAACCATTCATTGCTTTGCTGTTTCACAGTGCCTCAATAACTAAAGCCGGAGCTGGAACTCCTCTAGTTATAGCAGTAGTTTCAGGTACAGCTACAGCTGCAGTTGCAGCTGGTCACTGGTCACTGGCTTCTGGTTGATGTTTGCTGCCAACTGCTTACTTGCCTGACTGACTTGCCTTTTGCTTCTCGCTTCTCGCTGAGCCACCCTCAGCCCTTACTTTAGCCGCCTGACTGGACGGCTTTGTATGTTGCGGACCTCCACTCCAGCTCTGATTCTGATTCCGATTCTCACTCCAACTCTTGTGCTGGAGCCATGCAATTTACGCTCAAGTAGCAAGCAGTCAGTATTTGTGCCGTAGCTACTATAAGCTGTATTCTCTGATTATCGCTGCCAGCTTTGCCAGCTGTAAAGTGGCAATCCGTGCAGAAATTGTATTTAACTTTATTTTCAAAGCGCTCGCTTTTGCAGTGGTAAAAAGCCAGCCAGTCAGCGAGTGAGAGAGAGAGTGCCAAGCTGAAAAGCTACTGGACTGTGCAGCACTCTTTTCCCAGAAGTTGGCATTCCCCATAGAATTCGGAGTCGAAACATTACCTAGTTATAAATTCATATTTAAATGTATATTAAGCTCGATGTCTATATATATTTAACAAGGTATTTACCTTGGCTTTAATGCATACTTTGCCACCAGATGAAACCCCCTTCATTGACACTTTATGTCAAACAGGGTATGATAATCGAATTCCAACAGTTGTTGAACAACAGCCAAGTGGCAAGTGCATGTCCTGTTAAAAATTTAATTAACATTTAATTTGGCTAAAGTTACGCCTTGCCATATGGCATAAGGGCTCACGGCCAACGGCAGCTAAACCAGGGCAAAAACAGAAGCTTGGCTAGAAAGTTGTGCACAAGTTTTTTACTGGTGACAATCACAACATGGGCTGCTGTCGCCGTCCAATATGCATTATAACATTACATTGCAGTTGGCCAAAAAGGCAGAAGTTGCTTATGTATGCAGCACAGCACAGCCATGGCCAGGACTATGAAATCTGTGCCAAGCAACTGCATCCTTAGCCTCGGATCCAGCCTCAGTGAATCCTTACACGTAGCGGAAGCAATGATCTGGCAAATTTTAGTTTTACTTGTAGTAGCTGCAAGAAGTTACGCTTGCTCTTACACTAAATAGCGTTACCAGCAGCAACAGGAGCAGCAGCGGGCTGCAAAGGGTACCTGGGGACTGCCAGAGTTGTTGACGTGCTTAGGTGTTGGCTTATGATTGCGCTTGCGGCAGCATTGCCATCTGCTGCTCCTGCTACTCTCTCTGCCGCTCCCACTGCCACTGCTGCTGTTTAAACTTTCTGCGTCTCGTTTGGCCGTAGGATGCAGCGACAAAAACTGCAAGTAAGTTGCTTAAATTGCAGCGAATTTGAGATGCCACACTGAGCTTACCTAGCTCGAGGGCACTGACTATTTATGTGAGCCTCACAAAATGCTCTCAGTTTGTAGCGCACTTTAAACAACGACGTAAAGCTAACAAATTTAGTCAATCTGAACAACATACCTTAGGCGTTCCAAGTGGAGTTGTAGAGTTGTTTATAAAATAAGGTTGTTACTTTTACAGACTCTGACAATATTATAAAGTAAGTCCAATCACATAAAGTAAAAAGATATTTAAAGTATGTAAATTAGGTTCATATCGAATATCTATGCTAAGAACTATCGAACTTAATAATTGAATGGTCTAGTTGGGCTTTTGCCTTTCTTCCTATGGCACTTACGAGAATTAATTATGGTTAATCTTGCTGTAAGGAAATAATGTATAGAATAGAATAGAATAGAATAAAATTATTGTGTCTGTTACAGGAAATAGAATTGAATCTTGTGAATTTTTGGAGAAAAACTCAAAAATTCATTTTATTCCGTCTTTCGCTTATGACTAAATTTGGACTATTTATGGCACTATCGTCGACTCGATGGTTCTTAAATAGCTAATATCGATTATCGAGTTTGCTACCATCACTACCCATACATTGTACGTATAATTAGTTAACTATTGTGTACTATCGATAATTATTCACCTCTATCATACTAATCCTATATTATTTATGTAAATATGGAAAATGAGCAGTCAAATCCGTAGCAATTTAACGGAATTCCTAAGATTATAAAGCAAAATTTAGTTTTAGGCTATTTATCTTATAACAAAATAAAGTCTTCTGATGTAGATGATTAGAGATATGAATTTAGATATCAGACTCAACTTAGCTTAGATCAAAAGTTATTCAAACTGCTGCAGTAACAGCTACGAGATTTTTCCTATTAAATCCGTGAACTTATTTTATACAAAATAGTTCAATATAAATGTTCGCTTTTGTCTTTAAACTAAATTGCAGATTCAATGAACCAAGCTCCGATCAAAATAATTCGCATAATATTGTGTAGTATCTACTAGAACTATTTTGTTGATCTAACTAACTAATCAAGTTTCGTATATCTTCATTCATACTAGCTGCCCTTAACTAATTGATGACTGGCAGAGAGAATTGAGTTGCTCGAACTGGTGTTCGTATTACCACAAAGTACAGGTAAATATTTTACTAACTGTCTAGTTAAGAGCAATTAAGTTAACCTGTAATTTCTTGCAGTGCACAAAGTTGCCAAACCCACACGCCCACACGCCCACACCCACACACAAACACACACATTTAAAGAGACAGACAGCCACAGTCATAACCCCTGGCACGACCGCTGGAACATCACGACCACAACTTATAGTTGCTTTCTACATGGGTATATGTGTAATTTTGCAAGATTTTATATTCATTGAATAATCCTTGGGTATAAAATGGAAAAGTTTTTCGTGCTGCGTCGCAGAGGGTGAGCAGCGAGGCGGCGGCTTAGTTGGCAGGAACCCTTGCCAGCTCACGCAGGATGCAATTTTCAATTTGTTGGTAATTTTATTTTATATTCCACAATCTAAGTCGAGTCAAGTTTACCGAAAAACGTTTTACCGTGCAAATGATTTTCATTCTGGCCTGGCCTGGCCTGGCAGGGACGAGCAACTTGTCGTTGCATGAGCAAGTTGTAACTGCAGGCAATGAGGCAACGGTAATCGGATGTGGGAGCTGCGGGACGAGACTAGCTTGCTGCTAAGGCAAAGCAAAGGACAACATTTTCATCTTCGCTTCTGCGGCATTCGCCTCATTGTCATTGCCCCTGCCCCGACCCAAGCCGGGCCTGCTGGCAGGCAAAGTTGGAGTTGCAATGCGAGTTTACATCTGAATACGACCAGCTGAATTCATTCATGAAACAGGTGAAACCAGGCGACATGCTCAAGGTGTGCAGCTGTAGACTGTTGCCATCCGCGCAACGGACAATCAAATGAGTTTTTGCCTAGGAGAAAGTTTTTAAACGAACGGAGGGGGTTGCCGCTCCAGCTGCAAGCAACTAACAGCACAATTGTCCCAGCGACGTGGCTGAAGTTTTTGTTCAATGCTAAAAATTCTCAACGCATCGGGAATGCTAAGTAGAAGGCGCAGTAATAACCAAACACGCCCAACGACAATTAAACCAACACAACCCAAATTGCGGCACATACACACCCTCACGAAAATATATTTGTGGCATTTCACACGTGCCGCCTTTTTGACGCGCCCCGCAGTCATTTGCCAGCACCCACATGGCTGGTTTATTAAATCAGTTGTAAGATTTTTGTTTCATGCGGAAATATTTAATTTGGATTTTAAATGCGTGCTGCCGCGGCGTAATCCAAGTCCGGCGGAGCGACCCCTGACGCGCAAGCAACTTTACCTCTTGTCGCAGCTGTGTCACGATGCCAGCGAAACAGGAGACAAGTGCGGCACACGGCGCAGCACAAATGCCAAGAGAAACTTTTTATGGTCGTGTGCCTGCGGCAAGCAACTCCCGTTCTAGGGCGCAGCTCGCAATCCTACGGCCTGTCGTCTCAACTTCAGGTGTGACTGACTTCAGACTTAACAAAGTTTGAACGCTGGCTCAGATTCCTCTCCGCCTTGTCTGTCACAATGTTAGTTATGCTGCCAACCAACATCTAATTGATTATAGAAGCTACTAGCTAATTGCTAAGACTTATAGACGTTGTTCATCAATTGAACTTGGCTTCTTATGGCTTACTCTGTGTTATCTCCCCTGTTCGTATAAATGTTTACCTTTGTATGCCATAAGAATACTTTCAATTTCTTCACCTTTGCAAATTTAAGTCTGTACAGTTAACAAAGCTGACTTCTCCAATTTAAAAAATAATTTGAACTTGTCATATTTTTTTAATAACAACTACTCATATACAACACATAATTTAAGGGAATAACCATTACCGAATTTACAATAAACAAATGTAAGCACAATGAATTTTATAAGATTTGACATCCAACTGGACGGTAATGACTATAATATATATAATATATATATAAAATAATATATATTTGATAAAATAATACATACATTTTTTATCTACACACACCCGCCGGTATCCTATCCATAAAAGCTTTATTTATAGAGCTTTTATTTACATATATATTAATTTTTACGTGTATATTTTATTTATATATTTACATATATATTTATATATTTAGCTACGCATAAAAATATACATATGTATTTATATATCTGGTTTTTGATAAACTGGTCACCCTAATTTATAACTTGAAGCATTTTAATTTTTTAATATTATACAACTGCGCCCAAAATGATAGTTTCTAGTCGCTTTACTTTTTCCTTTGACATACGAATAATAATAATATATTTTTTAAATATTTGTATGACGTAAGAAGCCATCTCACTCTTACTACGTAGAGCAGCATGAATCTCTATCTCAGTCTCCCACGAAGTGAGAGTTAAAGACCCAAAAACTTAAGCGTGCAGCTAAGACGCAAACTCACACGGCCAATATTTTTACAATTCTTTAAAGGTCTCAGTTTCATGTCAATAATACTGCAACAACAATAGAAGACGATCAGGATCGAATTGAACACATTTATGAAGCTTAAAAAACAGACTTGTCTATTAATTTCACAAAATAACAACGTACTATTAGTGAGATCGGATATATACTATACGATTTTCCTACTCTGTCTAGTACAATAAAGTTGAATTGAAGAATATTGCAGTGTGAGTAGATCAACCCATTAAATTATAACTACTTTGTGCCTTCAACTCTTTAGCGCTATGTCAACATTCAGCTTTAGATGATGTTCTATTCACCTATGTTTCTGCTGACTGCGTGCTCGTGTCATACACTCGAGGGTCCAGCAGTGCATGTAAAGCCCTAACACAATTCCTTTATCAACTATGTCACTTCATATTACCTTTTACCCTTTAAGCAAGCTAACCCATTTGGTTATACACACGATGGGACAAACACTTTGAGCAGCTGAAATCCATTTCAACTCTCTATATATTCTGCTCCATATAACACGAGAGATACTTCGCCTACACAACGAACATTTAATTTGCTACATAATTACGTAATTAATAAAACACGCTGCTAGTGCACACACACTCAAACACACACACCTTGTCACAAGCCCATGGGATGCTCGTAGCTGAAACTATGTAGGTAAACATGCGCCTTGCATAACCTGAGTGATGGTGGCGTATACGCAATATTGACAGCGCAAGATTTACAGAGCAAAGCTGAACTTTAACATGCACACACGCTCAGGCTCACGCTCACGCACACGCCACAGGAAGAACTTGAATAATAATAACAACAACAATCATGGAACGCTTGAAGGCAATGCTTACATTTGATTACAATGTCATTGAGTAATTAATGTGTCCTTGTCAATAAAAATGCCAGCAGGCATACGCATTGCTGCCTGTCAGAGTACAAAAGCTACAGCAACAGCAGCAGCAGCAGCAACAACAACAAAAATGCCAAGTGTGTATACATGAAACTAAAATCCTTTTGTTTGCTCTGCCTTAATTAATCTCATCAGTTAGCCCAGCTGGTCGTCCTTTGACCGGATGTAACCGACTCTTGTTGTTCAGGTGTCAGCCAAAGCCCCAGAGCATTGTTCACTTCCTGCCGCTGTCATTGCTTTTGATGCTGCTGCTGCTTCTGCTTCTGCTTCTGCTGTTGTTTGCCTGAGGAAATTGTATTTCTAATTAATGAGCATAAAAAGCAATTTCGACAATTTATTACGTATACGATTTGGTAGTTTTTAACAGCCCCAACATACATTAACAAAAGTCTTAACAGCGCCCAGCTACGTACCGAAATGTTAAAGCCCCAAGCAAAGCAATCAAAATAATTGCCGTAGTTTTGCGGGCAATCGTAAAAGCAATTCAAATTATAATTAAGACTCAACCGCCCCCAGCAAAAGCAATTAAAAATCACAACAATTTTGATAGTGCGCTGGAAATAGTTTTGCCAATGCGACGACAGGATATTAGCCGAAAGTTCGAGGCAAATTGACTTTGTCTGCCAGCGGTTCGCAATTCGATAATACCAGATGCTAGTGTGAGTGTGTTGTCCTGCCTGACCATAAACAACTCCACCTGCCTGCATGCATATGTTTTGGAACATTCAAGCCGGAATAACATTGAAATTGAGCAGCTAATTTATTGCTTGACAAACTTGACCTGACCAATTGATGAACTCGCCCGAGATATGACAGAAAGACAACAAAATGTTGTTGCAGCTGCTGCTAAGTATACAATCAGCAATTTACATCTCGCAAACTAAGCATGGGCTGTGCGATAACAATAACAAGCTCGAATATTTAACTCAATTAAACTATCACATAAATTCCAGCGAAAGCAACTTGACAACCTTTGCCAAATAGATGTATTTCGCCAATAATAGGCAGAAATTAAATTCAACTCATTTCTATCTGCAAGTCAAAAGTTCACTCCAAATCCTACAATTATGCGTAACAGAGATAAAAATAGCTGAAAGCGAGCGTATCGGACTGCATAGTACTCGTTCACATTTATTAAAAATATAAATTTTAAATTTAAGAATTCTATCATTTTTATTTATATATAAAATATATTCTGCACACTTCCATTGAGTTGGAAAATGTCATAGTGAGAAGGATTTGTTGATGATCAAGTGTAGGAGTGAGATTCCATTGACAGGCAGGGCTTTAATTGATGGCACGTCAATGCCGTCGTAACCAGGAAATTTTGATGCCTTGAGCTTGTCCAGCTCAGTCATGACTTCATCCAGTTCACATAAAAAAAAATAATAAAAATATATATATGTATATATATATTTATCTATATTATATATATATTATATTTTTGGTAATTTTCATATCTTTAGCTTTTTTGCGTTATATCGCACAGACGCAGATGGTCAGCAAAACCAATGTGCTCTTTGCTGTTCGTGAGCGAGCATAATAATGGCATCCGTTTTGCGGTTTGTTCATTTGATATTTCAAAGCGAATGTCAATTACACGCAATTAAATCGTATTTCTATGTATTCGAAGTTTCATTTCCGCTACGGGCGCTATTAGATATGCGGAGTCAGTGGCAAAACGAAAATGTAGGCGATGGTGCAGACGAAACGGAAATTAATTTCATTTTTATTTATTGTTATAGAATATGAGATAGATTTCGATAATGGCTTTTATTTGATGGCTCCATTCCTGCACACAGTTCAATGGCCGGCCCGAGTCGATAAGCATGTTATTATAATGCAGCAGCTATAATGAACAGGCGTCCAAAGCTGAAGACCACACACAAGCCGGCCAGCTAGCCAGCCAGCCGGCCAGCAGGCCATCACCAAAAGAGTATGGCCAAAGTTTGTGATATTTTCTGCAAACAAAATGCCGATGGCCAATTGACAGCAGCAGTGGCAGCAGCACCAGTAGGCAGGGCCTGGACACTGCCAACAGATTGAAGTGCAAACAAAGTGTGGGCTAAGCTAAGCGAGCAGCTCTCTGCTGTACATCAACATGTCAAATCTGGCCATACACACACACAAACACACACAAACACACACACACACACTTACACACACTTTCATAAGCACATTCCACTGGTATTGCGAGCTTAAGCTCTGGGGGGACTCGAGTCCAAAACAAAAACTAATACAATAATATGCAGCACACTGCTCTCCATGCCACCCCATGTGTATTGCCGTCTCGCTCTAGCACTGCTCGGCTATTGCCATCTCAGTTTGTCTGACTGTGCAACTTTCACTGAAGAGCATACATTAAGGCGTGTTGAAGCGCATTGAATTGTGTATTGGGGTTTGTTTACAATGCAGCAGAAACTTTTTACGTTCGCTTAGCCAAAGGCAAAGCAACTCCCAACTTTCTTAAGCAATTGTCCACGACCAGCAGCAACAGGACAGCAACAGCAACAGCAACTGAGATACTTGGGCAAAGCTTTTGGCATTTATTAGATGCACAACTCGTTGCAATCCAGTTGTCGGTTTGTAACTTCCCTTGTGCCCTGGGCCCTGAGCCCTGTGCACAAATGACATAAGTTTTTCCTCGGTTTTTGGCTTTGAGGCTTAAGCGCAAGTTTTATAAATTTATTTAAAGCATCTTGGAAGCAGCGCAAGTTTTGTTCGTGCTCGTGTTGGAGAAAATGAGTTAGCTAAATTGAAATCGGTTTTATAGAATATGTATAGACATTATACTAGTCAGAGTACTATAGAGGTGGGCAATCGAAGTGTAACCTATTCAATTTGAATTGGAAAATTTATTTTTATTTATATCAAAGTAAAGAATGTTTATGAATGAATATGAAGTTGAAATTAATTTTTGGTTAGTGTGGGCATTTTTACTTAGAATAGCGTAGTTACTAGATAGCTGGATACACTTCGAGTATACTCCTTCTAAGTTTTCGACTGAAGGAAAACTTGTAAAATTTATAATTAGATTGAGGCTAATGAGATATATCGTGAAATTTATATAATCTAAAATCTGATTTTTAATTAGTTGAATTAGGCAGCAATTTTGATTGCCTAACCAATTTAAGCTTCTTTATTATTCCAGCTTTGAACTGTATGTGTTTTTTTCTTTCTGTCTATTCTTTATCACTGGCTGAATACACACGATATTTTTAATCCCCCTTACATACGCTAAAAATCAATTAAAAACCCCTTAAAACATGAAAATAAAATCACCGCAAATGCACCACAAAAAATAAACCACAATAAAAAGTTGGCTTTCCGTTGCCAGGCAACTTTATATACAAATACGAGTGGATGCTGCATATTCATATGTATGTGCATTTTATACGTATTTACACATCCATATACATATATGTGAGACACTATGTGTATGTGCATTTATATGTAGGTGAGCACGTTACATTTTAAATGAATTGTTCGCGCTTTTGTTTGCACAGAACGCGAAGGCAAACAGCAAATTAAATAAATAAAAATTTATTTACTAAAAAAGAGGCATTAAAACGATACATGAAACGTTACGTTATCTATATATGTATATGTTATGTATATATGTATGTACTTATGTAAAAGGCCCTTTATACCGTTACTATGCAACGAAATTAAACTTTAGCTATTGCGTCAGTCACAAAAATATGAAGATTCATAAGAAGATTAAGGTCGCATATTTTATATTATATTTATAAGCCTGTTGATCTGTGAAATCACAGTCAGTTTAATATAATCTAATATAAATTTAATACAAAGTTCTGGTCTTATATATATATATATATTCTTATGTTATGGCTAAGTAAGCCATCCTCGCATGCTACAGGGTATTTTGGAATCGAAACTCTTTGGCCAGCCGTTCGGGACTAATTTTATTTTTATTATTTCAGTGGGTGGGCGGCTTGTTGGGCTTGTGGGTCAATAAAAATGTCAACGCCAGCATAAAATTCGCCGCTTTAAATTAAATATAAGCCCGTATACGTAATATTTTCAATGCGTTGCTTTTAATTTGGTTTTTACCAAACGGCAATTTAAATATTTTATTACTTTTATATAATGCGCAAGCTGTACATATTTGAAATTTTAATTTAATTTTTTTGCGGCTTATCTTTTTCATAATAATAATGGGGCAACCCAACCAAAACTAACGCTTTATCCCCACTTTTTATATCGCACATTTAGCTTTGGCTTTAATTATGCTGGCAACCCTTGACTAGAGCGCTCGTCAGCTGCAACCGGAGAGGCCCCCACAAAAATGTAGCTCATGAACTGTGGTTCATTGTTTAAACTTTCAAGTTGGCGACAATAAACGTTGAAACTTTTAGTTTTATTGCCAAAGTTTCGACGAGATTTTCTGTCGAAACAACACACAGAAAAAAGTCTATGTATAATAATAGCCGCAAGGCAGAAGTTTTGGGGCTCGGCCACAAAGCGCTCCCAAAACTTGTCTCAACAACACTTTCGCTTTGCAGTTAGTTTGAGTTCCACTCACAAATCGACGACTAAGTGACTGACTGCCTGCCTGAGCGCTGCTTGCCCATAAAACTGTTGAGCAGCCAAACAAAAATGCAAAGCGGCTCTAATCAAGCGCTGCCTCCCCAGTTCCCAGCAACATAAACAGTTGGAGACCCAATACTCTCCCTGTCTGCCCTCTGCCGCCCCACCTCTTAAAGCCGAAGGAAGCCACAGTAAAGACGCAGCTCACGTTAAACGGCGCCCGAGTCAAACTGTCCAAACCTGCACGTACCTGCACTTGATCTATGCGGATATTAAGATATTGAATTACCTTTCAGTTCGTGCAGCTCAGACCGACTTGGTTCAGCTGACGCCCATACGCCCCTGACTTGATAACGTGAATGGGGCATTCCAGCGCGCACAGTTCTGAGATATGGAAAAATGCGAAATAAATCCTTGTGGCAATTGAACGTTAATAGTTAAATAATGCAGTGCCAAATATGCGCTCAATTATGCTTAAAATTCCAGGCATAACCCATAAGTGGGTAACCCCCAAGACCTGGCCAGTCCTGTTAGACACAGACGTGTCCATGCGGCCGTCTAAATCTATTAAGTATGCAGCATGCGTGCAGAGGCTGAGACAACAGGACATTGATATGGATAGAGCCTGGTGGAAGGTGCAGACTAGCGTGATGCTGACGAGCTTACAAATCTGTCTTTGTTTCGTTCAGCTTAAGGGAGGCACATCTGTTGTTATTACAGAAATCAACACAATTCAGACTCAGGACTTATTTAGCTCCTATACATAGATATCTATGAAAACTTTTTAAAAAGAGATAATTGGCATATGCCGTATATCCCATATATATGTATTCTGGGAGATTTTGTATTTGTATTTAAATATGAATACACTTTGGATATCGCAAATTAATTAATTATAAAATAAGTTAATTCTTGAAATAGGCACCTAGCCAGCACAATAGTCTAAGGTTTACATATAAATGCGCTCAAGAGTTGAAGACAAATCCTGCAATATAGAAATAAATACAAAAAAAAAATAAAATAAAATAAACAAAATTTTTAAAAATATGAATACTAAGTTTAATTAAAAATTAAAAATGTATAAGCTGATATGACTAAGAGTATCATGAACTAAGTCGGAACTATTCCGATATTTTTAAATGCATTATATATATTTAACATTATTTTAATATTATTATTTGTATAATAAGTAAATATTTAAATAAATAACTTAAGTATGAGATTAGTTAGAATATCGTTTAGAGTGCACTAGATTTAATTTTATAAACTTATATAAGCAACTTAGATTAAATACTTAAAATTGTGTGATCAAATATTAAAGAATATATCATAGAGTCCAGAAACTCCAGCGAGTGCATTGAATCAAACTGAAAAATCGTTGGTTGCTGAGAGCCTCTAGCAAACTATATTTAAGCAACAAAACCATCATATACAAGGTTATAGGGGTCCCAGCCATCCCATGGGGGAAATCTTTAATCAATAAAATTCGAGTTCTTCCAGATAAAAGACTATAGCTGATTGGCTTGTGATGAACTCAATGCTCAAAGCAAGTCTTAACTGAGGAACAAAAATGGGAGAAGTTATCAAAAAATTAGTTAGTTCGATGCCAAACCGCCTTTCAGCTGTTATGCAAGCTAAAGGTTTAAATACAAAATATTAATTATAATTTTTATATGACAATAATTTTGTTCAAGAAAAGTGACGACTTGTTTTAGTTACTTAATTTAAATTAATTCAACGTTTAATTTTTTTTTAATTTTGGTTACTTTTAATAAATGAAACCAAAATTAAAAAATAATAAATAAAATTAATAAATACCCTATTCTATTTGGTTAATTTTTTGTTATATCAAATAATCTTTTAAAAAGATTTGACAACCTTGCTGCGCCAATAATTTAGTTCGCCACTGTATATATTATAAAGTCCATCCTAAAGACACCATTTCTTGGACTATCCATGATTTAAAACTGAAACTTTATTTTCCTTGCTCATTTACCGAAATATCACAAAATTTGATGTTTTCCGTAATTTATAATTTTTTTTTTCTTTAAAGCTAGCCTCTCTTGATGCCAATTGTTCATCTTCATTGTTCCTAACTTAAAGATAAAATAATTCACAATCTGTGGAACTGGGCATTGCGTAGACAGACTTTAGAGCCTTAGCCGCAGCTGCGTTATACTTTATACATTATTGGATTGCGAAAGACGATAGCTGGAAATTTATGTCGCTGAGCGTAATTTAATAAAGGCGTAGGAACGCACAAGAAAACAAAATAACAAAGGCGCAACGGGCAACGAATGTTGTTTATGGCTCAAAATATTTATAATTGACGCAAATGGCGTGGCAGCTGTTGACCGCCTTGCGATGGCGGCGATGGGCTTAACTTGCTTAACTTTTTAGTAGCTTTCGCCTTCAGTTCATAATTTTCGAGGATCCACATAAGTGCGTGGCCGTAAGTTTACGTATCTTTTTATGGCTCGCACTACGGAACAGACCTAATTGCAATGAGCCACAATGTCACCAGCTATCGGGTTGAAGGAGGCAAATGCAATTCGCTGCAGGCAGTGAGCTGCAGTTGAGTGCATGCTTTCTGACAGAAAGGCAGAACGAGAGATAGTAAAAGCTTAATTTGGTTGTTTCAATTAGCTTAAGCAATCCGCAGCGCGGTTTCTAGTATAAATTTCAATTTAGTTCGCCATTTACATAATTCGCAATGGAGCAAAAGAAAAACAAAAATAACTAAAACAGAACGACCAAAAGCCCCAAAAATGCAAATGTTACACAGGCAGGCAGCAGCAGACTGAATATGCGACTACGGCTAAGACGGCAGAGCCGGAGACGTTGACTTACGTCTTGCTGAGCATTTGGTAAGCACTTGTTGCTTAAGCTGCAGCAGCTCCTTCTCCGCCGCATGCCCGCCCCACCAGCTACCCTTTTCAAAGTTTTCGACATCAAATTCACTTAGACTGTCGTGGCTGTCCTGGCTGTCGCATGCGTTGCTTTGCTGTCTTGTATCTGTTGCCAGGCATCTGCATATTTGTAGCAACCGGATGCAGGAACATTGCAGGCATGTTGCTGTTGCGACTTGCATGCAAATACAATTTGACTGCCTTGTTAGAGCACCCAGACTGCGATATCCTCGCAAAACAATAAGACGCTCAGTCCCGACTAGGATACAGACCGAAGTCAAGCCCTTACCCTCTGTCTGTGCTGTCACATGGACAGCCATTTGGCATGAGCTTAAGCCACGCTGTGGGCTGCCGCTGTGGTTGTCGCGTGGCATCTCAAATAAATGCCACAGCAGCTCAGCTGACAGACGCTTACCTCCGCGCCCTGGCTACTCCATGCTCCATGCAGCCATCACCATCGCCATCGCCATCGCCGACTAATGTTATTTGCGTGCGGTACTTTTTACGAGTCGCTTGGGTGCCATAAGTGTATAAAATTCATACGCTTAATGCACAACATTTGATATATATGTTTGTGGTCCAACACTCAACATTATCAATTGTGAAGGCCGAAGCATTAAAGTGCCTCTGGCAATGTCATCTGTAAAGAGTTTGACATAATCAAACTGGTTTAATAACATCTAAACGGCCAGCGTAATAGAAACGGATTAAAAGAAATAAAGAATAAAACGGATTAAAAAAAAAAAAAATAAGGACACAGAGATTACGTTATTATCTTTTTCCTGAAGTTTATGAGAATACCATATATGAGTAAGTACTTAAAATACAGTTAAAAAGTAAACGTGCAGCTTAAATTATATAATGAGATGACCTTAACGAGATACCCTTTGGAGGAAGCTGTTCGGCAAGGAATAAATAAGGTCATGTTTTACTTGGTAGCAAATCAAAATGGCTTGTTTGTCCAAGGATGTGAATTGGCTTAGCCAAACTTGATTTGTAGTTGCAATTAAAAATTCCCGCAATTATATATTATTATTTCTATATACTCTTTTATCGGCTTGGAGTTGAAATCAGAAGTGAGTTTTTATTTGATAGTTCGCATTTTTATTTTAATTTTATTTTATTCGCATAAAATAATAATATAATATTTTTTTATTTTTATTTTTATTTTATTTTATATAAATATATCGGTAAAACCAGAGTTGACTTAAATTAAATTAAATAAATTTGTTTGTTTTGTAACAGAACAATATTTGAATAATATCAGCAGCCCGAAGAGGGGTACTTTATTTGCCAGTCGGGCCAGTCTGTGTCCCAGTTCCCAGCCAAATATAGTCAATGATATTATTCAAGTATGGTAGATAGGAAACTTAGAAATAAAAGAAACTCAACTATAATTATATATATACAACGACAAATTTTGAAATTAACACACACACAAAAATAGTAAATGCTCTTATTTTTGATCTACTGTTTTATTGTATTATGGCGCTATAGTTAGCTGTCATGATGTAATTGCCTTACTATACTATATTATACTATACTACTATACTATACTTACTATATCAATAGTCTTGGAGAAGAGCTAACAGCTCCATGTGAGTTGTAATTTTAGTTTAACGGAGCTCTATTCTAAGCGTCATTGTGGGAGAGGCAACCAATGATCTCGCTAAACGTACGGGGTGTTGCTAAGTGAAAGGGAGAGGGCAACTCAGGTACTAGAGCTAGAGTTGACTTCGATAAACGACTGGAAAAGAAAGTCTCTGACAAGAGACTCAAAAAAGACACTTTGGTCTGCGAATTCCGGGAATTCGGTATTACTACTATTACTATTAAATTGGGGTTTTGTTAGATTCTCCCAAGGTCCAGGGGATGGAGTCTTTTGAGAGAGCACATCTGAAATTTAATATGAAAGGCAAGGGAATTAATAATGCACGACATATATATATACATATATATATATGTATATATATATATATATATATATATATTAAATTTCCGATACTTACAGAGCATTTGTTTTGCTTCCCACACACGTTGTATTATAATAGCACGCAAAGTGTTAATTAAACCATAAACTAATTCGAAATTCTAAAAAAAAGCCTTTAATATTAAAGAAAATATTTTCCATTCTCCTCTGTCGCAAATAAATTGAAATTCAGCTGTCGCACTGCAATTTAAAAGTATCAAATCCATTAACAGCGCAGACCGAGTTCAGATGCACAAAGTACGTGATGTGCGGTCGCATGCTTGGGATTGGCAGAGTAATTCAATCATGAGATGAGGCTTCTGCTGCTGCTAACGATGATGATGAGCATGCGGATGCTGGTGAAGTGTAATGCTTTGTTAAAAGTTGACCTCGTCAATGAAAATTGGGCGCCAGTCAGGCAGTCAAGCAGGCTCGGCAAACACAGAGAAGCCGACATGAAGGTGCATGCAGTAAACCAAGTGTGCAGATTTTGACACACATTTGGAAATCACTGCGGTTGGGGTGTGTGTGTGTGTGTGTGTGTGTGGATGCAAGCGAGGGTCGTTATGCGGTTGCTGAAGTGAGACATGCCAAAGCAAAAGTCGTAACCACTTTGTAAGTGTCAAAAACATAGCAGCTCTGAAAATTGGATTGCACCAGGAGCAGCAACAGCGGCAACCGGACACGGAAGCGGCAACGTAAGCCCCGCCTGGCCCACACTCTGAAGACGAGCCTATGTTATGAGCAATGGCCTGTCTGACTGTGGTTTTTGTTGCTGCAGCTGCCGCTTCTGCAGCTATTGGGGCCATTATGTTGGCTAATACAATACATACAAATAAGCAGATGGGTGACTGTGACTGACCCAGCGTCAGAGTCAGGCAGTGCGAGGGAGAAACGACCCAAAGAGATAGAGAGAGAGAGAGAGAGAGCCAGAGTAAAAGAGAGAGAGGGATGGCGAGAGATACACGACAAACAACGTGAACACGAGCAGAAAGCCCTCATTCGCAATGTGGTCCCTGGTCATTCATACGCAGCGTCGACTCCACCCATATACAATTGCATGCAATCAGCGCCTGCTAGGTTGAGGGCGATGGGATGATAGGGTGATAGGGTGATAGGGCGTTGGCTGCAGTAGCAGCAGCAGCAGCACCAGCCCCGTGAACTGACCTGCCCTCGACTGGATCGTCGTAGCCCAGACTGAGCCCTGGACACCATTGCAATGAAACTCAACTGAGCCTGTGCTTTGAAAAGCTCGATTTATATTTGCTGTATTTGGTCATCGATTTGTTCGGTGCATGGCCAATGGGGTAGCCACGGGGGCGCTGGCCTCGCATATAAATTGCTTTTAATTTGCTCATACAAATTATTGCATAATTGCTATTGCATTTGTAAACAATTTGGCCACTAAACCGAAGCCATGAACAGTTGATTGAACTGCAGCGTGGAAGCGATTCCATTCAAGTTTAGCTTTTATTTTATGTATTTGTATTTATATTGTGTGTGTATTTGTGGGCGAGTGGCGATGGGCGGGTCTGTGGCTGTTGGTGCGACATTTTTCATGTGCTACTTTCATATATGAGAAATATTTTATGGCCAATATAAATGTTCTGCACGCACTTGGGGGAACAATAACTTTGCCAAGCTGCCGTTGACGTTGGCAAATGCCAGCGGAGACTTCAACTTGAGCTCCCCGAAGACGCGACGGTTGCTGCTTAGACTGGCAAAAGCCCCCAAAGTGTAGCAGGAATGTGGAAAAACAGAAGCCAAAGCAAGGCGAACTAAAAGAACTGTGTGAAAATGCTCGGCAATCCTGGAACAGAAGCAATAACTTGAAGTTTTTTACAAGAATTATTTTTATGTCAATTACCACGGGCTAGTAGGCGACACAGAGATCAATGGTTGGGTGTGGCCCATTTCGGTTGCTTGTTCAGCTGTGGCAGACCAAAAAAAACCCTTTGACACTTGCAATCCACTCAAAGTTTCGCTTCACTCTATTCCATCAACAGGCCGTCCTTCGAGGAGGTACTCCACATCATCATCTTCATCCTTGTGGCACGCCGAACGGCTGCCCACATTCATACGCTTGGCTGCGCTCAAGCATTGCTTCGACTATGTCAAGCACAGTCTCGAACGCCAAGATGCACTGTTTGAGAACACGAAACCTGCTACACTCACAAAGACAGGCCAACATACACACACGTGTGTGCACGTGTGTGGGTGCGGTAATAGAGTAAATGCTACTCTCGTATGCATTACAAACCAAACATAAACAGCTTAAAGCAAAGTCTAACAAACATTTGTTTTTGCCAGCACACACACAGTGAAATAAAATTAAGTTGATAGTTCTGCACGGCGTCAACTTGGTAAATTGATTTATATCAAAGGATTTGAGCTGCTTATTGAGACTGTAAGCCATTGCCTCAAATATAATAATTTTGGTTTCAAAAGAACTCAGCACTTGCCACTCTTTAGATAAAAAGTTGTATTTTTATCCATTTCAAACACTTTCAATATTAATTCAATTTACCCAAGCCTCGTGGTCAAAGTTTCGCTTTTGACCATAAGCCAGTTGCTTGAACCTGTCCGTCATCCAACTCTCAACTGTATGCAGCATTTTTCAACTTTATAACTAAGCAGCCAAACAGGCACTTCGAATTTTTAATTATTTTCTCTTTTATATAATAGTCAAAAAGACAACAACAACAGTAACAAAAAAAATAAACTATTAAAAAAGTTTCTTAAAAAAGTCGTGGTTGTCCGTAGAGGCACTTGAAAAAAAAGAAAACATTTTATGAGCGGGCACCGCAAAAACTAATAACACTTTGGCACGCCCCTCGTCATCCACTAAATGCAGCCTTGGTCCAGAAACCCTTGTCTCCGGCTTGCGCTTGAAACTTGAGCCAAGAGTTGAGGTTGGCCCAGGCAGCAATTGCTAAGCTTTTGCTGTTTGTTAGTTTTCGCCCAGCTTTTATTATACATTTTTCTGTCGTATTGCAAAGTATTGCTTACAATCGCCAAAAGGAAAGTTAGTTCTTAAATATCTGAGAGATTCAAGGAAAACTTGCCCAACAAAAATAATTGATTTGCATAAACTACTTAAAATTTGAAGAATGATATTGGAGCTGCAATGATTGGGATCTTTTGGCAAATAGTTGTTCGTATTCATAACTTTTATTAATAACTAATACAATAACTTTTTACTCAAATATTGATGAAATAGCCTGATTTCAATATTCAAACTCTGACTTGAAAAATAAAAAATTAAATAAAATAATACACACAGTTTTAATACTCTAAATATTATTATATAAATATAATTACTAACTATCCAACAACAGATGAGTATATCTTAGTCTTAGTGCAATCCATTTCGAGCACTTTACTTTTTATGCTTGAACCACAAAAAAAAACATCTCAAAAGAGGATGAAAACAAAACTTAAATTTCGCAACTGCTAAAAGTGTTTACCACGACTGTAAAAGTTCTTTCTAAAGTTATTTTAAATTTAATAAAGGTTTTTTTTTAATAATGCAACAAATTCTGCTTGAATGACTGTATTCAAAAATTTTCAAATTAATAAAAATTTCAAAACAAATAAAATAAACTTAAATAATTTAATTTGTAAAATTTTGGTTGAAAATTAATTTAACTTAATTTAATCACATTCCTGCTGATACCTTAAGTTTATGGTTAATTCAATTTCTAAATATTTGCGCAAATGTCATGTAGTCGCATGTATGTGCGCTACCTGCGTCGCTCTGCTGCGCTGTTGCTGACTGCCTGACTGTCTGTCGTTGCATTTCCATTTCCTGTACACGTTGCAATTGCAAAACTGCATTCGCTCGTATTAGCATTTGCATTTGGTATGCATGCAACATACCCTCTTCATAGGTGTGTGTGTGTGTGTGCCTGCGTGTGTTTGCCTATTTGATTGCTGCTGATTGTGACATTACACTTGACATTTACGGCGGTAACTGCTGCTGCTGCTGCTGCTGCCTGCTGCTGATGTTGCTGTTGCCTCAGCAATAGCAATAGCGGCATCAGCAACCAAGCGTAGCTCTCACTCTCTTGCTTTGACTTTCAAATTTCATCTCGCTCTCGTCTCACACGCTGTCCGCCATTTTGACTATGAGTCGCATTGCGCATGCTCACCATGACAAGAGAGAAGTAACAAAAGCAGAATTTCATTTGCATGCCCTTGTGTGTGTCCCGCACGCACACACACACTCACACTCTGGCTGCTCTACCGCAATGTGCGTAGCCTACGTACCCAACGTTCGCCTGCTGGCTGGCGGGCTGGCTGACTGGCTGACTGGCCACCCAGCTCATTGCGTCCATTGCTGCTAAGTGGCACATTTTTATGAGTCTCGACGGGTTTTTGCTCCAAGTTGATAATTTTCACTGCTGATGCTGCTGCGGCTTCTGCTTGATTTTGTTGTTGCTGTTGCTGCTTCTGTTGCTGTTATCATGTTGCATGTGCTGCGCATTTAATCAATTTAATGCAAAAATCTCCCTAGCGATTCGCTTTAGCCGCCAAGCGTCGCCGCTGAAAGATTGTTATTTATCACGTTGGCTTTTATTTAATTATGCACTGCCGCGACACAGGCGTCTCCCTACCGGCCACCCACTGGCCACCCACTGTCCCAGCTGCTGCTGATGGCAATTTGCTGATTTATGCCTTGCTGGCTGATTATTATTGTGTTCTGCTTAATTGTCATTCCCCAAGCAGAAGTCAGAGCCCAAAAAGAGAAAAAGAAGTAAACAAAGTGCACGGAAAAAGATGATTATTAATAATAAGCAGTCAGAAGTCACCGGCCCAAGTGAAGCCAATTTGCTGATTTAGTCAACGGGGACCGTAAAAACCTAGCTGTTGACACACTTATCAACACATACGCACCCGCACAGCCACAGGCACACACACACACACACACACACACAGCTCACTCGGAGCATAAAGCACATGAAGCATCATTGCTCGGAACGTGTTCATTTGCAAATTTATTTGTGTGTCGGTAAGTGGCAGTTTGATGCGCAATGTGCTCTTCAAATGCCGCCCCATGCGCATGAAGGGGACTTAATAGAGATGCGAATGTGTGCGTGTGTGTGTGTTGGCCAACTGGCGTTGTTGTTAATATTAAAGCACATCAACGACGCCACCAAGAAGTCATTGACTCGTTGAGTTATGCTTACAACGAGCCCCACGCTGTCATTGTAGTTGTAGGGTACCGCACACCGTATAAACAGTCACAATTACACACACACACACACACAGCAGCGGGACGACAGCGGAGCGCAGCGCAGCGCATTCGTGCCTAAAATTATGCTAACATTTTGTCCGTGCGGCGGTTTACGTTTGAGTAACACATGTGTATGCACACGTATATCTGTGTGTGTGTATGTGTGTGTGTGAATGTGCATAGTAGTGTGTGCTGTCGCATAGCGGAAAGTCGCTTTCCCTAAGTAGCGGCTTGTGTGCAAATACACAGCGCAAAAATTTAAAGCGCTTAAACAGGAATGCAAATCAAGAAAATAAGTCATCATACGAGTAGCTGACTTCTTCATGCCCCGTAGAAAGTGGGATTGGTTGACTGATTAGTGAATAGCTAATCCGAAAGAAAAAGAAGATCATAAACAGAATATCTTAAATTGAACCTGAAACAGAAAGAAAAGCTTTTGAGGCTTGATCGTGGAAACATATAAATAAATGTTCAAACTATTTGTATAAGAGTTTTATATAAAAGTTGTTGTATAAGAGTTTTTGTACAAGAGTTTTCTACTACAGTTTTTGTATATGATATTCGTAAGAGAGTTCTTATATACGAGTTTTTATATTAGTTTTGTATCCAAGTTTTGTATGTAAGATTCGTATAAAAAATTTTTATACGGGTTTTTGTAAAGGAGTTTTGTATAAGAGTTTGTGTATAAGCCCTCTTTTATACTAATTTTGGTATCAGCCTTAAAAAGACAAGGAAGATTATAAACACGTGATCATAAATTGATCTAGTAACAGAAAGAAAAGCTTTTGAGAAGTGAGAAAAATAAATGGTCAATAAAAGATTTTGTGTAATCGTTTTTATAAGATCTAAGATATAAGATATTTTATAAAAAACTTTTATATAAGACCTCTTTTATTCGAATTTTTGTGTAAGACAGAAAGAAAAGCACGATTATAAGCACAAAATCTTAAATTCATCGTGGAACAGGAAAAAAGGTATGTAATACATAATTCTTATACAAATTTATAAAATAATATTATAAGCTTGTATAAAAAACTTATAATATATTAATAAAATAATATCTTATACTTATATTATATTATGTTATACTTATATTATATTATGTTATACTTATATTATATTATACTTATATTATATTATTTGAGACTTATATTATATTATGTTATACTTATATTATATTATGTTATACTTATATTATACTATGTTATACTTATATTATATTATGCTATACTTATATTATATTATTTGATACTTATATCAACCTTATTGATCAACCAGCCCATAGGCTTTAAGTTTTGTTTCTGAAATAACTCGACAGAAAAGTTGAGTATTTTCGACTGCTATTAAATAATAAAATTATATTTCTTGACTTGTGTTAAATATTAAAAGTATATTTCTGGATCATCCATTTCTCATCTATTCTTTGCAATAGAGAGATGTTTGAGATACACCACTTGTGACTCAGGATCCAGTATCCTCTCATACAAAGTTCTTATAACTGCCTTTTTTAGAAAAATATATAATTGCCAAAGGCTTTAAAGCTGAGTATATGATGTAACTTGCCAAAGCCATCTATTTGCATACAGTGTATTCGTCCTTAAGCCAATTCGTGTACAGAATAAGAAATGTATTTCCAGAGCTCTCATCTAAAGGTTATGGGATAATTGGTTTTAAAATTATATCAAATTATGACTTCGCGAGAGAGCAAAGTTCGCAATGTTATTTAAGCCATTCGAATTTTGTGTTACAAATTTATAATGTTAAATGAGTCATTTCTTGAAACGGTTAGGTTAGTGATTAGATTATCATATTTAAGCAAAGCATTTATAACTGATCCATTTATAGAGCCGGCTGCCTAGCTGCCTGGGTGACTGAGAATAAAGCTGGAACTGGAACTGGTGACCGCCTTAGCGACTTGGTATACGGCGCACGTTGTTGTTGCTGTTGCTTAATGCGGCATTTTGCGACAAGTGTTGCTGAAACGTTTCTGGCATCGTCATCAGCACGCACACTCACTGTACACACACACGCACACACACACACTAGCTCCGGCAATTGTACGTAAATTGAGTTGGTGGGCAGCGGTGGTGCCTGGTGGTGCCTGGTGGTGTTGGCGGGAATCTCTCATTCACTCATGTAGAAACCGCACACACTTCACGTCAAAAGGAAGCTGCAGATGCCCCGAGAAGAGGGCCGAAGCGAAAGCGTTACATTCGCCTCGTCACAAAATTAGGCAGTAATCAAAATACACACAAGCGCACGCCTACACTAACGCACACCCACACACACATGCGTGTGTTTATGAGGGTTTCTTTGAGAGTTTTACTAGACCCAACCTACTTTCAACTGAAATTTGAAACAGTTTTCGTTTGCCGTTTCAGTTGCCGCCTTTTTTTATGTCCTTTGGGCTCAGCACACTAACCTGTTGACCTTAATATTTTCTAATCTTGCTGCGTGCCTACACATGCCGTCGTCCTTTCCCAATGGATGTCTCTGTGTGTGTATGCATGTAGCAATTTTAGATAAGCTCAAAACGAAACGAAACGAAACGAAATGAAATGAAAGCAAAGCGATGGAATAGAAATAGAAATAAGGCAGATGCAGAGAATTGACAGGACAGAAATGCTTTTGATGCCCATGCCAAGAACTTGAAACCCTCTTGCTGGAACTCGTCGCAGACGCCTATGTGTGGCAGCTCCACTGATAAGCACTTGGTCTCATTTTAAGAGTGGAGTGGGGGCAGCTGCGCGTGCAGCTCCTTAATTAACAGCATGGCAAATTCGTTTCGCGCAATTAAAACAATTTAATTATTTGTGCGTGCATAATTGAAAATGCATTGCTGTCGGCCAGGAGCAACAACTCACACACAGACGCACACACGCACAGGAGGCCGCGGACTCTTAAAACCAATCGATACAGCGGCCAACGCCCAATAAAAAATGGCGGAAAACAACAATAACAACAACAACGACAACTTCAATTTGTTGAAAGTTCTACTATATACGACATAAACAAATATACATACAATAAATAAATTGGAGCAGGCGTAAATACGAGCGGACACACACAGACGCACACACACACATACCCACGCTCACTCACACAGACTGAGGTGAACAACATGCAGATGCAGCGTACAATAAATAAAATGCAGCAAACGCATCGCCCAGGTCCAGGAGAAAGAGTGCAGAGGATGACAACGATGCTAGTGGGGTAAGGCTGGAGCAGGGAGCCAAGGGCTGGACAAAAAAGAGATTTGTGATGCGGTCAGACCAGCTGGTCGTACGCACAACGAGAAGCCTCACATTAAAGGATTAAGCGAAGGGTCCGCATACGTAAGGCCATCAATAGGTGTATTTTTCGAGACGAGCCCCAAAGCAAATACAAAGATTTTAGCATAGTAATCCACTACCCACACTATATATATTGCTGAAGAGTATTATAATAAATTCATGACAAATTTATTTTAAAGCTACTCGAGAGTGAATATACAGGAGATTTTCATTGAATTTATTTTTGATTCAACATTCAATTTTAATGCCTTCTTAAAACTAAAATTTATATTTCATATAAATATAAATAATCAATGCTCGAAAGGCAAGACTCTTCAATCATATGAATTTCTCTTTTTAAAATTCTTTCACATGACATGCCTGGAGCGACTCCACCTATTCTATATATATACTATATAGGTAGGTATTCCTTAAACCTGACATTTTTCACAAAGCCTACAATTTCTCTTAGTTTTCCTCTTATACCAAGTTCTCCTCATATCTCATTAAATTATAAATTGATATAAATTTATAATAAATCAGATCTGTAGCCATATCATTCGTATGAACTCGTATATATAATAAACTATAAATATTCTTATAAATGTCTTCAGATATTTCAGATATACAAATTTATGAATCAAATCAATATATTCGTTTCCACAGATGATCCAAAAATCTTATGCAGATTCTTTCATTATGCAGCAGCCCTGGTCTGCAGCATAAATGAATAAATATTTTGCAATTTTTTATTTGTGTATATATTTTTATGCTTATTTTTATTTTTTTTTTTTCATTTGCTGTTGTTGTTGTTGTTCCATGGCGTATATGAGTAATGCAAACGGACAGACAACGAGGCTGCAGGCTGCGGCGAATCGAGGTGCGGCTCACAATGGGCGACACGGCGTATACGCAATACATACACACTGGCACATGTATATAACTGTAGCGTTCAGCTATATGCATATGTGCCTGTGTGTGTGTGTGTGTGTGTGTGTGTGTGTGTGTGTGTGTGTGTGTGTGTGTGTGTGTGTGTGTGTGTGTGTGTGTGTGTGTGTGTGTGAAAGCGGATTTCGAAAGCATAAAAACGACGAAACGACAACGAGAACGGGAATGACCCACAATGAAAACGGACAGTGTGTACAAATAGGAGCAGCAGCTGCAGCAACAGCAATGGATACACACATTCGACCACATGCACATGCACATGTCCCATAAATATAGCACACACACACACACGCATACACAGACAGTGAGAGCCATATACACATGGGCCTATTTATTGAGGCTGTGTTGCGTATGTAGAGTCGTAGTAAAACGCTTGGCGCAGGTAAAAGGCTGGCACAGCTTCACGGCACTTTACAAATTTGCAGCTGAAAGCTGCGCTTTGAACAATCAAGCGTGCTGCACACAGACACACACACACACAAACACACACACACACACACACACGCTCACAGAGAGCATGCAAGCAGAGACAATGAAAGCAAAAGAGTAAACGCAGCGCAGCGCAGCTGTCGAAAGCGTAAATGAAAATGAAAAATTGTGTAGTCGGCATGCAGTAGTAGCAGCAGCAGCAGCAGCAGCAGCAGCAGCGGCAGCGGCAGCAAATTGAAACACAACAACAGCAGCCACAATGGAGAGTAGGCGGGCAACGCTGCACGTTGCATATTTCGGGGCGTGTTGCAGGTCCAGTTAATCGGCTGCAACGTACGTATTCAGGTCATCATTATTGATTCGCACTCGCCGCCGCTGTGCGTATAGAGACATGAATTTTACGTACGCACATGCACATAAACCGTATATGCACACGTATATGTGCACACACACACACACGCATGCACACACGCATGTACATATTTCGGACATTATGTAGCTGGCAGCTGCATATGGCAATGGTCTCGTTATGTATTTTGAGCCCTACTTAGTTGCAGGCGCTATTAACTCTGGTCAGGCTCATTACTAGCGCACAGCCGCCCCGCCCTGCCCGGCCTTTTCTACTAATCAGCAGCCATTATGTAAAGTCAGTCAAGCAAGCAACAGCAGCAGCAACAACAAGCAGTCGCATGTACATTGCGGCGTATGCGCAACGTGCCCCAGCGCAGCCAATTTAAGGCGTTGCAAATTGGTGTTGCCGCAATTCACCTGATGAGCGAGCGAGCGAACGAGCCAGCGAGCGCGCACCGTTAACGAACCACCCACGCTTCATCTTCTGCGGCTGTAATTGAACAGAGGGAAGCAGAAAAGTACAAAATAGAAAAAATTAAAACGATATCCATTTTGGCTCAGCAATTTCGTCTCGGTGTCGTCGTGCAGCGCAAGACTTTCATATCTCGTATTTTAGCGCCCTGAATACGCAGTGCGTTGGCAATTTGCTGACAGCAGACAGGACACGACAGGGACGACAAGGACGACAAGGATGGCAAGGACGGCAAGGACGACTGCCTGCCTTGCCAGCCTAGGCGGGCAAAAACTCGTTTAGTTTTCATTTCATTTTCCAAGCAACGCTGCAAATGCGTTCGCTTGCCACTTTTTGCTATATTCACAGCTGCCGTGGCATAACCTCATACAATTTCTTTAACATTTATTAGAATTTGTGCGAAGACTGTTAGCTTGGCGTTTGGAGGCTGCTCGTCTTGGCTTGGCTTCCCAACTCTAAATTGCTTGCAGCCTCCAACGTACATTGTGTACATACATATACAAACATGGACATTTCGTTCCCTTCCTTGCTCAGTTCGCTGTCTGCATTCATTCGAGAAGCGCCTGGCCCTGCCTCGCCAGCCGCCGTGTGCTCCGTGCCGGTTGCCCGACGTGAAGCAGCGCAAACTGTTGGGCGTGTGGGGCGTGTTGTATGCCTCAGTGTTGGCGTGTCATAAAAACGTCGACACTGCCAACACGCCAAATGACAGCTGCACAATGGGCGCGGTACTAAACTTTTCTTGACTGTATTAGATATCTGAGGAGCGTGGCGACAAAGACATTGGTATAACTAAATTATTTTACAAAAGCATAGCTATAGAAGGATTCAAATGCAGAGTTCAATTTAATAATAGTTGAATTCGTATACAAAACAACTCATCAAAGAAATTATTAGTTAAAATCGAAAATGCAGTTGCAATGATTGTACGAGAAATTTCCATTATTTTGCTAAATTTATTTGCTTTAATGTACATACATATGTACTTCAAAAGTTTATTACAGCGTTGCCAGATTGTACGTAGTGCCATTAGTATTGCCAATGCCTATGTATTGACATGTAAAGAGCAGACCTTGTAGTAGTATCAGTGTGACAACAGAATTTATAACTATGTAAAAATTGATATAACAATCAGCTAAAGAAAATTATATAGAATATTACGTATATATATTGTCTTCTTTTTGGAATAATTTTGTTTTAGTCATCTTTAATAAATAATACAAATATTAATATTCAAATTTTAATAAATAATAGTAAATGGCAATCAAGTTGTGAGATCCACTTAATATTTTTTTATCTATAATTATTTTATAGGTAATCAATAAAATTTAAATCAAAATTAAACGCAATTCATAGACTCAGAAAATACGGATCTTAACCTTAAGAAACATATTTAGCTAGAGTTGCTCATGGTGTCAATTGCCCCTAGTAAAATGTTACTTTTTTTTCATTTAATATTTTATTGTTGCAGCTTTATGTCTTAGACTCGACTTGTAATTTTTACAAAGAAGAGTTGATAGCATGAGCATGAGAACGATAGCTAAATATGCTTGAATGTTTCCAGCTTAAGTGATCCGACACTTGATGCTTAGAATGAAAATGTAGATGTTATTACTAGTTAGAGAATGAATTATTATTGAATTAAGTTTGAATTATGTGCTTTCTCTGAAAACATGTTCAAAGCAGGTGTAGCAAGGATGGGATGAGTGTTGGAATAGATTTTATTATTATAGATTAAATGATTAAAATAAGTATTAGTTTTGTAACATATTAAATTATTTATTTAATTTTTTTCGCTAATAAACATTATATTATTTTTAATTAATTTTAATTTAAATTTAAATATATATATTATAGATAAATCAAAACTAGTAACTGGATCTAATGACTAGATTGCCATTGCACACCACACGGATCTAGAAAGGGGGATTTACTATATGATTTATTTATTAATTTAAGTATGAATAATATTTATTTATTGATTTAAGTATTAGTAATAATTTAAGCATGGATACTAATATTTGTATTATTTCTTAAACACGACCACATCATAATTGCATTGTTATAATTTATATGTTTCAATACACATTTCATTTAAGTGCACAATCGTCCTGAATTTTTTACCTCTGACATTTTCATTTTGTGCCCATTGTACACGATTTAACATTCGCCCGTTGGCAGCTTGTTTATTTTTGTCCTTCGCATGCTGTGGAATTATTTTGTACACATTTATTTTTCTTATTTTTTTTGCCGTGTTCTTGTTTAGCACCTATTTGCTGGCTGTTGTTGCCGCTGCTGCTGCTGCTTTCAGCTTGTCGGCCAGACAACTATGCGCTATTGCCCTGATTAGAGGTGTTGATAAGCCAAGTCGTCCTATCTCAAGCAGCCCATTAAAATTATGCATCTATCTATCTGAGTTTTTTGCGGTGCGTTTTGCATTAGCCGTGATTATCGCAGTGCCGCAGCGGCGCAGTCAGGCACCAAGACACACCGACATGATTTCAGCGTGTTCGAGCAGTTGCTCCTTCAGTTGCCGCAGGCCGAGTGGCCTACACAGCAGTAACAACAATACGTAGATTTGTACATTCATGTGTGTGTACAACAACTTGAAATGCCGTCATGTGCAGCATGTGTGGCATTGTTTCGTTGAAAAGCAAAGGGTTCCAACAATGGCAGTACCAACTGCTACAGCTGCTGCGTCATGCACTTGAAATACCAGTCAAGAGCAGCGGCAGCAACAGCGCAGTCGCCCCAAAATATGCAGCAGCCTCTGCTGCTGGAAAATGTTTTTTGAGGCCAATGTTTTTAAATATTTTTTTATTCTATATGTTTACTTTTTCTTTTTATTTGAATGCTGTCCATAGAACAATGGGAATACAAATACAACAACAACAAAAGCAAAAACAATTACGATGTTTGCAAATGTAATTACACACATGTTTATCAAGAGTTGAAGCACCTGGCTGGCTCGTTGGGTTCATGTCTACAGCTGTGAAAAGTCAGATTCTAGTTTTTCACTTTAAGCTGAATAACTTTCCTTTTAGATAATAATATAGTAATAATAATAAATAATAATATAATAATAATAATAAATAATAATATTATTTATTATATATTTTCATACTCTAGTGTATGACTCCCAAATCCCAAAAAGTCAATGAAAAACATTGATTAGCGACTAAAAATATGTATTTTATTGTTTGTTTATTTTTTATTCATATGGCATTTATTATATAAAAGGTTTTTTAAATTACTCCTCAACAATAATATTTATTTTATTATTTTCTTATATATTTGTTTAATTATTTCTTCATCGGCACTTATAGTGTAGAAAGCTTTTTAAGCGCCGCCTCACTCAACTCTCACAGACTGTGAGTCACAGCCAATGCCAATTGCTTGTGCTGTTCATTTGTATGAGAGCGAGAGCGCGATCGCCCATGGGAGCGCCCCCTAGAATACCCTATATAAAATTTAATACTTTATATATATAAATTTTAATTTAACCCAAGATTTACAACTAAAGTTACATCGAATCAGCGTACACTTGGTTGAGGCTTCATATACCAGAAAGCCAAGCTGAGTAAAGCATATATCATGTTCATAAACCTGACTGCCCTTGCAGAAGTACAAAATAATTTGTTATGTAATCTTAAATAGTTTAGAGAACAACAGAAATAGGTCTATATAAAATCAGGTAATAAATCAAATAATAATTGCTTGCTTGATTTTGTTGTCGCCCTATTTTTTATAATTTATAATTTTTATTTGCAGATAATTATAATTGAGGCAAATTCAAAAATTACTATTGAGAAAGTAACTTTTCTCTTTTTTGAATTTTAATTAATAATTAAAACCAATGAAACCTCATATACCCCATGTGATGTGTGTTACATAGGGTATGCAGAGGAATCGCGACTATCGCGCACACAAATAGAATACGAATGAATCGCAACGCAACGCGAGAGAATACGCCTCAAGTAAGTTTTGCCATGAAATCCCTGGGAACTTCAATTGTCGACAGTCGACAGTCGACAGTCGAGTCAGTGAGCTGAGCACATTTTGCGCAGTGTAGGAATACGTGAGATGGTGCAGACCACGTTCATCCTGCGCTTGGCTCCTCAAGTAGCTTCAAGTTAGGAATTCATTGTTAGTTATGCGATTTCATTGCTTGTTTTCTTTGCGAATTTCTTCCGACGACAACGGCCATGGAGCTGAGGACACCAAGGCAAACTAAACGTCTTTCATTGGATTTTGGCATGCCAGGCATCAGGTTTGGAATCACGACTTCAAGCAGCCAACAGCAAAACAAAGCCAACAACACCAACAACAATAGAACCGAAAGCAAGTAGCTGTAAGCCACCCTCAATCGCATTGCATTGCACAGCAGCAAGTCAAAGTCAAAGTGTTCGACATTATTTGAAATTCATGAGTGGCATTCTGGCTCTCGCTGGAAGCTCCACGTTTTGTCTGGCAAATAAATTCAAGGAGCAGCAGCTGATAATGGCATACTTAGCCCCTCTATTCACATATAGCTCCTCCTTCAACAGCAGCCGCAGCAGCAGTATCAGCCACGCTTTTAATTGAACACGCACGCTAATTAAGACACCAATAGTTCTGGCTTTACTTTTAGTTTTAGTTGTTGTTCGTGTTCGTGTCGATTGTGAGTTGGTGCTTGGCTTGGCTTCTGTTCGTATTTTGGCTGTGTAGCGCTTTGGTTCACAATCCAATTTTCGTTTCGCTTCGCTTCCTGCGGATTCTCATGTAACGCAATTATTACGCTAATTAACTGTTTAAGTTTATGCTAATTACGCGCGCACAAGTCACCCGAAACATTTCCTGGCAAGCGTTCAATTAAAAGGTCGTCCAATGCCAAGCACAAGAGAAATGAAAAGTTCCAAGAGCTCGTGCTATATAGAACGCATAAGAAGCGCATATCAGATTTCGCTCAACTCTTAATATATTCAGTCCAAATGGTAAAGTCACTTTAATAAATTCAAGGCAATCCAATTAGCCGTCCGCAACGGCTATGGGGTATAGGGCTACGGAGCATATTTAGGCTATGTACTGGCTGCAACAAAACCTTTTGACTGTGGATGAAGATGTTTATTCAATTCAAAAAATTAATAGAGATATTGAATAGCATGCATAGGCTGGTAGCTCATGCTGTAAAGGTGGAATGTATGCTCACATCATTTTGACAATTTTGTCACCTGCGCTGTGTGGTGACAAAATTGTCAGAATGAATGGTCAGTCAAGTATGAATAAGAGCTTACACTTGAAGACGAGCTTTTTATAAAGCTTAGCTTTCGCGAGAGAGCTGCTGCCTAGAACTCCGTAGAGCTCCAGAACGAGAGCATTAAGTGGAACTTGGCAATACGTAAGGAGACACGCTGCCTTCTTCGCCCAATCTTACTGGGAGACCTAAAAATAGATAATATGGTTAGCGTCAGTTAACTAAGCCAACTGGATTAAGGAACATTAAGGGAAAAAAGAAAAGTTTGCTCTTAAAGAAAAAAACCAATTAGATTTTTTGCTACTGGCAAACGTTGTGTGACCTGCAAGTTGCTGATTTTAATGCTGGAGCCCTACATTTTTTATATTTGGGCACAGCGACGTCGTCTAGACTTTGCCCAGATCGTGATTTTGTCTCACGCTGGCTCAGCACTTGAGAAGTTCCATGTTTTATAAGTTTCCTTTGCACTTCGTTTATCTAAACTACTTCCTCCGTACTTCTTCTACTTGGACTATGTTCAAGCGTAACTCCCACACCAGTGTGAAAATATCACCTGAACACATTTTCATATTTTGTCTGCACCTTGAGAAGATCTTTGCCGAATACTATAAGTATGGTGATATATTAAATTAGTTATTTACTAGCTAACTAACTAGCTATTTAACTAAATTTAGTTTACTTACTTTTGTTGCTTTGAACACCCTCTTCTATGCATTACTAATGAAGGCTTAAGTGTTTAATTTAAAGGGAACGTTACAAATGAAATGTGATATTAGAAGAGTTGGGAATATCAATACACTCGCATAAGAGATTCATAGTTGGGATGGTATAGACCGCGATGGTTAATCAGATTGAACAGTATAAAAACTTAGAATTTTGCACTCCCTGATTTCTTTTTGCTTAATTAGAAGCGTTGGCTTAATTGTCGGAGGTTTCAATAGAAACTCTAAAAAATTAAGCAAAATAAAAATTCCTATAATAGAAACAATCTTCTCTTATGTCTTAAAAATAATATTTTTGTTATGTTTCGTTATGACATTGGGGATTATTGAACACTTTTATAGATATAATATATTGTATGCGAATTCTTTATCGTCTATATAGACAACTGCAAATATAATATATAGCACAAGTATTTTGCTTGACTTACATACTGAACTATATCTACATCAATTCTCCAGCTAAAGAATGCCATATATTTTAAAAAGAGGCTTCACATTTTTATTTTCAACACTTAAAAGACTTTATCACTCGCTCTTTATTATAAGTCTAAATTTGCATTCGGGCGCAACCAACTGCATAATACTCGTTCATTTAAAAAAAAAAATTTTAATTTCTTCAAAAATCAATATTTTCAGATTTGTCTGCAGCTTTAATGGCGGCGACATACATACAGACTGACAGCTGGACGATAATGCACTCTCTTTACCCCTGTAAAGGGTAAACGAACACATTTCATATGAAAACTTGTGCTTATTGTATACGTCAGTTCTTTTATTCGAAACTTAGACAGCATCTTAAACTAATGCACTTACTAACTCATCACTAAAACCCGAATCCCACCAGCACTTACAGCCCCTCTGTGCCACGGAGCCGGGCCATTTCAGACGCTGACAGTGGAGTCCATGGCGAGTAATGCTTCATTCCTGGCATTCGCACGTCAGCGACAAGCGGAAACAGTTAGCAGCCATCATGGCTGCTCAGCCCGCCCTCCCCCTATCCACTTCCTGTTAATGTATGTGTGCGCATGCATTTCTTAAAGCCTGTGAGTGAATGTGTGTGTGTTTGTGTCTGTGTGTGTGTGTGTGTATGTAATTATTGTAGGTCCAACGTCATCGTCGTGTTTGTGTCGACAACGCCGCCAACTTGTTTGCATACAAATTAAACTCGTCATTTATGTGCGCTCTCTGTCTCTCCCACTCTCTCTCTCTCTATCTCTCTCTTAGTTTCGCTCTTTCTCTGTCTCTCCCACTCTCTCTCTCTCTCTCTCTCCCTCTCGCTCTCTTAATAGCTATCTCAGCTCACTCTCCCCCTTTCACTCCCTTTGCGCGCCCACTCAATAGCGCGCTTCGCTGCACACTGTAGATTAATTTATCATCTCGCTTTACAAGCATTCTATGAGTGTAATGAACTTTTAACAAGCAACTGCCACGCCCACAATGCCCAACGACCAACCATACACAGCCCGTCGACGCGTTAGTTTTTGCGCATCCAATTAGTTTTTGCAATTTTTTCCAATGCTTTTATTAGCGCAATGCAAATATTGTTCTACTGCTCCACTACACATCCATCAGCCGAAAAGGAAATAAAAACAACATGCATATATATCTATATATATATATTTTTATACAGATAGAGGTTTTATACTCTATTTTAGTAAATGCTGCCCGACATCAAATTATAAGATCCTTCTATATCAATAAAATATGAAGTTATGAAATGTTTTTTTATTTGTATAATAAATAACTCTCATTTATATATATATATATATATATATATATATATATATATATATATATATATATATATATATATATATATATTATATATTATATATATATATATATATATATACATATGCATACATATATAATATTATATATATATGCTAGAGGACACCTTGCTCCATTATTAAAAATTGCATTTAAAACTTAATTAAATAAAAATCAAGTACAAACTTTAATTAAATGAAATTAAATATAACAAAATTAATTCCCATCTGATAGATTGTAATTGTTTATGAAATACTTTTATCAATAATCTGTTAATATTTTCAGCAAAATATGAGAGGCGACGTACACATACATAGTACCACTAACCATACAACACAATAACCGATAATTTAAGCAAGCCTGATTCACTATAATGATTAAGATACAATTTTTTCTTCCATCTTCTCTTCTTCTTCTTCTGTCGCTCTCACTCTCTCTCTCTCTCTGCCTGGCAATTTATTTTTTGGTATGGTTAGTAATAGTACATAGCATTAGCTTTGTATACGACGTTATTATGTACACTAAACTAATATTGTGGGAGAGATGGCAGCGAAGGCTCTGCTGCCAGCTTAACAAAGTTGAAAAACATAATTAAAGTTTGTGCATGGTGCCGATCCTTAGGGACAAATGCCTGAAACCAGGACTAAAAGTTGACTAATGCGCGCAGCTTTCACGCGCCGAAAGGTAATTAAAATGCTAATAAACACTCGTTAAGTACATAATAACCCAGCAGGAGTAACAACAACAACACCAGCGGCCACCCGATAAAGAGGGCCCAACTAATGCGACTTATCTGCAAATTTACACCAGGCACGAGTCGGCAAAACGTCGCACACTTTGCTCTCTACCAAAAATGTACTAAATTTATGTCTCAAATATTCACAAGCACACGAAACACACACACGCACACACTTGTACACACCTACGCAGTCTGTAACTTGGAGGTTGTTTTGGGGCATCACTACTCGCCTCGCCTCGCCTCGCCGCGACTGGGCCTGCAAAAATCATTTAACAGGATCGCATTGCTAGTTATGCGCCCGACGTCCTCTCTGAAATGTGAATTACAAGTGAGATTTAAATAAATTAGCTCACGCTCACGCCCTACTGTGAACTCGATACACGCTCTCACATAGCCACACACATATAACTTGTGATGAAAATCCATATTGTCAATCCTTTTAGTTCGTTCTTGTATTATTCTCTCGATTATATTAAACAAGCTCACCTAGCTACTGGGCATATGTACACCTATAATTAGAGGCAAAGGGTGTTGCATTCGCTCTTCCATGTGATTCTCATGCAAAGAGCTTAAAAGCTTGAACCCAAATAAAATTATGTTGTTGTTAGGAAACGTCCCAATGTGAGAACATATTAATCATGTAAACCAAACATCCTTTCTATACATATAATACACAACATTTTGCAGGAACACCCTATATAAAAAACAAATCACACCTTTTAGCCAGTTTTATGCCCCAAACACTGAACTCAAATTTTAATTAAGTTTTTTTTCAAGTATTTTCTGTGCTTATGATGCTGCCCAGGCACTCGCCACGGTTCTCTGACCCTTTGCCCCACAAATTGCTAGCAATTTCTCATGCCCGCCTAGTTGTTGTTGTTGTTAATGTTGTGTTGCGGCTTCAACTGTTTTGGTCAGAGCGAGGCGGCTATATAATATGTCGAATATGTTGGCCTTGCCCGGTTATTGGACACCAAGACCCAAGCACATTATAAATTATGACATAAAAATGTAATAAGCCCCAGGATCGACCCTCGGATAGAGAGTGTCAAATATTGAGTGCACAGGGTGAGATTCCGAATAATGTTTGTACGAATGGCTGTGTGTGGGAGATTGTTTTACCCAGAAACTGTTAGTCAAGTGTTAAAGCTGGGCAAAACGCTTACATTATTCAAACTATTGTCGTGCATAAAATAGGTGGAAGCTTTGGGCAGATAGGAGAATATCAAGTCAAAGTTTGCAACTCTGTTACAATAGTTGACGTTGTTGGTGTTGCTGTCGTTGTTGTGGAAAATGAGCAAGAAAATGCGCCCGTTACGATATTTGCATAAAATGAGTGAATAAGTGCAGTAGAAGGCCAAAGGCTGAAAGAAAAGTGCGCGACTGTTGGCTGGCACATAAACAAGCTGGCGATGAGTGAAGCGTCTCAAATGCCAACAGGTTAGCACCCGACACGCCCACTTATTGTTGAACCACAAGCACCCGCCCCACCACACATCCATCTGCTGGCAGTTGGCTGTTGCTGTGGCATTTTGACAATACAACGAAGCCAACGCTCACCTCGCAGTGGCAACAAAAACGAATTTGCATAAATAACAAAAACATATTTAAGCCACCTTCCAGCGCCCGCATTGCCCGGGATGCCAAAGGGGCAGGTTCAGAGATCGGGCTAGGCCAGGTCATGCTAGCAAACTTCCTGGGCAGCACTCGGGCTATTCTCTCTCTCTCTCTCTCTCTCTCTCTCTCTCTCTCCCTCCCTGTCTCTATCTCTTTTTCCTCTGCCCTTATCTAGCTGCTTCCATTTTTTTTCTCGTTGTTTGCCCTGTGCATAATTTAGAGACACGCATCGAGCCGAGGAAGTTGCGTTGTCGCCTTGCGGACATCTTGTCTGCCTTGGTTAGTTGATTTCTTTTAGCCCATAAAAATCAGAAAAACGTCGTTCGTCGTGCTTCCTCGCCCAGCTTCCTTTTTCCTGATTTGGTTTTCTGTCTTTGCCAAATATGCATGCAAATATTGTTTGCAGAATGTGGCGCCAAATATTTGAAATAAGTGCAAAGCGGCAAATAAACGACAGCCAGCAACCGGATCAGCAACAGGATATGCAAAAACGCGTTAAGGAATTTGCTTGCTTTCAAGTTTTCACAGATTAAATATATACAGGCCGTGACTTCAAGATGCTGCAATAGCTGAAACTGTCTAGGCCACGGGTAGTAGCTACACAGAGAGAAAATATTGTTTAATTAAATGAGATTTTTTTTTTATTATTTATTTGCAATCTATTTTTACAACAATAAGCAAATTGTCTGACAATAATAACTAAACTCTCTAAATAATTTAAAGTTGTATTTTTAAAATACAATTTATTATATAATATAAGTCCGATATTGCTTGCCATAGGTAAAAGGCAATTAAGATGCTCATGATAACATATAGTTATAACAAACAAGCTTTAATGGGTGATACATTTTTTTTTTAATTGAAAATCGATAGTCACATATTTTTCAATAATTAATTTAATTATATTTAAGGTAAACAAATTATTCTTATTCTTTATTCATTCATTTTTATTCATACAACAGTAAGAACGAATATGGAAGCTCAAGTCCTAGACGAGTTTCCACACAAGTTAATATCTCGGTAAACACAATTTCGACTTTTAAGTCGTTGTGGATGTCAGTGAGTGTCTGGCTGGCTGATATTGCTTCTACGCTAACTAATTTTCTAGCTTATGCCTCTCTAGCAGAAGCTATGGGGCTGCGGGACCCAATCAATATGCTCTGCAGACCGCAGTGCAGAGCTGCGAATAGCTCGGAGGCAAAGCCAGCGATAATGTTGCTGTGGTGCGCAAAAACAAGAACTGCGACGGCAACTGACAACAGCTAGAAAAACCGCAACAGCAGCTGGGACAGCCAGGACAGGCGGGACAGTTGGGACGCGGCCAGGACAGCCAGAATGTGTCGCAAACACGAGAGGTGAGCGCGGAGCGGCGAGTGTTCGAGGAAGCAATAATTTAATTCTGCATTGCAAATGCAAACAAATTTCGTTGAGCCGCAGAGAAAACTTAAACCGCAGCGCGCGACAAAAACGCAGCGGAAGACAACACGAAAGCGCGAAGCCGGCGGCGTTGAAGAGCGCGACGAACAGGATGCCACGGTGCAAGGAACTGTGGCAAAAGTGAGCGAGTGTTTATTTTATAGTCGCCACGGAGTTGGCTTTGCCTGCCTGTTTCCCGGCAGCTAACCGCCAAACGCTTTGCTCTTGCTGCAATGCCCGCATCCATCCGACCACCAACACCCGCCCCTTCCCGCTCCGACCCGCCCCGCCCCACCCTGCCCTGCACCGCCTTTGGTCTGTTATTATTGAAGAATTATTACGCGGAGTGGCAACAGAAGTTGCCAATGCAGGCAATGCCGTCCCCAGCGCTGCCTCCGAGGAACGACTAATAGCGCAAGGCACCCGCACAACATTCTTGTCGATGCATTTCTGTTTTTTAGATTTATATATTTGCGCATAAAAACCGAGTGCAAAACTTTTGCATATTCATGGCGCTTTAAATGTCGTCTCCAGCGTCGACGGCAGCGACGTCTGAAGTGCAACAGCCGCAGCAGTAGCCACAAAGGCAACTACCAAAAACAGCAAAACAGCAAGGCAGGCTCCAAGCATACTCTACCAAAGGGGAAGAGTCTGCATCCAGTTAAATATGTCAATTTCGAATATAGATCAGTATAATTAAGTCTCAGATAGAGGGGCGAAATCAATAAAGGTTCTAAATTCCAACCAACACCCAGTACAGCGCGTTTCACTTAGTTTTCAATTGCAAGCTAGATCACGCTATATTTCATCTGGAAACATAGAACCTGATTGATGTATATCACAATATGTTATATATTGTATATATATATATATATATATATATATATATATATATATATATATATATATATATATATATATATATATATATATATATATATATATATATATATATATATATATATATATATATATATATATATAATTGATACAGGAGCAATCAGCACATACTCCAACTTATGTGACAGTTCAAAGAATATATCTGCAAGGCTGTAGTGAACCTTGTCTTAGCCTCATTCTATCAAGGCTAGTAGACCATTTGACATGCATGATCAATGTTTAAAAAATATTTATTAATTTAAAAAAAAATATTACTATGTTGCCTTAATATAACACTTAACGGTAGAGCTGAGCTGTTATCGATGGCACTATTGAGGTATCGCATTTTTACTTTTCCAGCCCACGATAGTACATAATATCTTTAAATTCCCGTTACGTAAATTAGGGCAATGTTTATAAGGCTTAGCTATAGAAAATTAAATATTAAATATCATCTCTCGTAATGAAAATGCATTCTAGATTAAATTATTGAGTTTAGAGTGAGTGACCCTAAATATATGTAAAGCAAAATGAAATTAAGAATAATTTGAAGGCCCTAAAAAAACAGTAAATGCTTCAAAGCAGATTATAATTTTAGTTTCGAAAATTTTTTCGAACAAAGTATTAATCCTCAAACAAAAATAAATCTTAGAAAGTAATGTGATTGACTAAAAACTACACTATCGATAGTATTTAGCTTGCAAAAGAAAATATCGAATGGTTTCCCAGCTCTAGATAACGCCTATGAAGCGATAGGCAAAACATTTGCAGAATGGCGCCAAATTAGAGCTACTAAAATCATCTATTGCATCGATGGAAAGTGATTTTGTAGGGAAATCGTAATGTATTTGTATATCTTCGATCTTGATATATCGCCTCATTGACTCAACAAAGACTGCCACCGCGTAGCTCCTCGCTAGAGCTGCGAAATCGATAGCTACAACCATCAACAACCAGACTAGAGTCACTATCGATTATGTTAAAGCTCTAGATCAATTTATATAATATTTATAGCTACAAGTAAAGCAAAATAAATAAATAAAAGACCACCCGTAAACAAAAATTAAATAAGACAATGATACCTAATTTAAAAGTTCTTATATTAATATTTAAATATATATATGTCCTCTTGTTCTTATCAGGAGATTAGGTTCCTTTTCATAGTCCAATTGTGTTCTCAAGACACTACAATAGCAGCGTATGGATTCACCCCATAAAATAAAACTGTCTAAAAATAAAAAAAAACGATAAATATAATGAAATATTCCATTATTTGATTACATTTGATTAAACTTATATATTGTATATAGGGACACGGTAAAGTATTGATAATGTATACATCATGTAGACAAAAGTATCGAGTATAAAATATCGGACATACCCTATACCAAAGTGTCCCTACTTGTATATTTTAGCTAAGATATTCTAACACGAAATATTAGAGTATTTAAGGTGCAGCTAAGCGGAGCTAAGGAAACTTTTCAAAACTTTTTGTGCATATGCCGCAGATGCTGAAAGGAGGCAGACAGGAGAGAGGGAAGCAAAAGCGAGTGTGTGTGTGTGTTTGTGTGTGAGTTGGTTTCAAAGGGGGAAAGGGAAGAAAGAGTAAACGCAAAAAAAATCGTAATAATATCAACTATAAAAGTAGCAACATCAGTTGGCAGCTGTAAGCAAACCTAGCGACAGACAGCCAGGCGGACAGACAAATGGACGACCGTCACAGACATATTGTGTCTGCAAAACTTTGTTGACAACAGCAACCACAACAACAACACCAGCAACACCAACAACGTGCGGATACAACAACAAGGAGAGTGTTAGAGTCGAGTATCTAGCGGCTAAAAACCGCGCAATGGAGCGCATGTGGAAACAATGAAATTATTGGTTAAATTTATGTGCTCTCTATGAAGTGAGGCTGCCGCGGCTGCTGAATGAGAAGCGCCCAGCCAGCATGGAGCATCACGCCCCCAGCCCCCACGCAATTTGCCTTGTAATTGTCGACATGTCAGCACATTAAACGGCTATAAAACGTTGGCAAAATGGCAAATCAAAGCGACTTGTCCCACGTCGGCTAACTTTTCTAATTTACGACCATGGAATGCAACAGTTAAGCGCCTGTGGCCTTTTGAACTCTCGACCCCGGCCACATTTACATGCACACAAACCAACCTCAGCCACACTGCCTCCCAGCTGTGGGGGGGTTGGAGTGGGTTCGGCTGGGCTGGTCTACCTGCGAAGTCGCTCTAAAATTTATCATGACACTAATGAGCATGAAATGGGACAAGGTTTATTAAATTTCCTTTTTAAAATGCGCACATGGCAAGTTGCCCAGAGGAGAAGACGCGCCGCAGCAGAAGCAGCAGCAGCAGCAGCAACGGGCGGCAACAAGTTCTCTGCATTTTTTCTCTCTTTCTCTGCTCATCAGCACAAGCAGGCGACTGCTACATTGCATCGGGGCGAGTGTTGGCGACATGGAAGTGGCGCCATTGCGACTTTCGCACTCTCTTTTGCTACCTATCAGCTGCCTAACTTTGGGACCACCCCACGCACACATTGCTCCATGCGCTCGCCACCCACTGCCACACACATAGACAGACGTCCGAGCAGCTGCTGCCCAGGCAGCAGAATGAAAAATGTCCGCAAGTGCGAAAATGAATCTGCCCCATGTTGCAATTTATTATGCCAACATAATAAATATTATATACAGTTGGTGTGTCAGACACTCACTGACTCGACGGCCATTGGAAGGCGCCTCCTCCTCTCCATTGTCCGCTCAATTTTGGCTGGCACAATTTGAGGCAGCGTCGCGTCGCGTCGCTTTGTAGCAGTTTGAGAAATGTTTAAAGCATTGCCACACTCCTAGCCTAATTGTGGCTAAAGTAAAACAAAGTTAAATCTATGCAGCCAATGAGAAAACCAAAAACTATCTGTTGCAGATATTTTCTTAAATTTGTTATAAAAGTAAATGGAAACTACCTGGCTGAAGTCGTGAGTGAAGCCGCACAAGTGAAGCAAATAAATTTAATTCAGAGTCATAGAAGTTAAATGAAAATGTTCAGGAAAGCCGTAGGAAGGTTCGAGTCAAGCTGCTGGTCAAAAAGGATTGAAAATGCTGAATTGAATTTTATATCAGTTCGTCCCTCTGCTCATCTGTCCGTATGAATGACTGGCAATTTTTCCCTTTCATGTCGACTCGACTTAATAAGTTAGACCTAATTTTGATTGCCCAAAATTATACAGGGGAACTACTGTTAGCCTCCTCTGGAGCTTATCAAACACAACATATGGCATACACGAGTATAAATTTAAAATTTCAGATCTCTAGCTTTTGTGGTTACGATGGACGGATATATATATATATCGACTCAGCTCATGATCAAGAGTATATATATTAAAGAGGTCTGCACAGCTTCCTACTGCCTGGGTTCAGAGCGTAAAAGGCATAAAATAATTTTTTAAAATTCTAATTTAATCTCATCAGTTTTCTGCTAACTTTGCTAGCAATTTACTAGTTTTACATTTAAAGGTTAAGGGTATATAAAAAAAAAACCTAAAAGTATACTTTAATTATCTCCATTATTATTTCTCACTTGTCGCATTTATTGCCATAAAAGACATGTAGGAAGAAGAAAACGAGTTAATAAAAAATTTTTAAATTTAAAAAAACATTAAAATAAAACTTAAAAAAATACTATTTCTTCTCCGCCATAACGCCCATTGCAATCAATCGATTAATTAAGCTGACAATCCCAAAAAAATAATAATAATAAACTTATTATGTATTTAAAATATTACAATATAAATTAATTATAGTTTGTTAAAAAATATATTATATAAACAATAAATATATAAATACAATAATATAATTATATAAATATAAATAATAATAAAATAAATAATAAATAATAATAAATCAAAATAAAATAATAAATAATAATAAACTAATTACATATACATATCTATAATATTTACCTACCTGACACAAAATCACCTTCTATATACGTATATACCTCCACTAGTGGTAGCAAGGCAAGATTTGAATAATAATTAAGAATATTTGCACTCTTCTCTGGTCCAGTTGAGCTCAGCATAAAATCTATCCAGCTCTGCACGTTTGCATCAGTGCCTGAGATCTGCCCATTGACGTTAAATAAATTTAATACTGTTGGCCTTTCCACTTACCACATCTAACCGTGTTGTGGTGCTTGTTTATTTTGAACTTAGCCTTAACCCTTGCCGTTGCCTCTTGGGTGTATTACGATTTCTGGGTACGCACCCATAAATAAATCATTCAAATTGTCAACAGGAATTTATTTGCGTTGCGTTTTCGTTTCATGTAAGTTTCTTGCGGTATCCCAAGCGGAAATGGACCACACAGCCGCAGTGGGGTAGTGGGAGCGAGTAAGATGATGATCAAGGGTGCCGTAAGAGGAGGGTTGAGGAGAAAGGCAGGCAGCATCAGTTTGTTCTGCTTTTGTCAGAGCTTGTCAAGTTGCTGCCGACGCAGTCTGTTTCGGCGTCTTTTCGTATTTGTAGATTTATGCAGCTGTATGCGTATCTATACATGTGTGTGTGAGTGTGTGTGCTAATGTAATAGTTTATGTTGTTGTGGTGTCTTGGTCGTCCTTGCGGTAGGCAGCTTTATTATTGTTCAGATACCCTAACTAAAGGTATCCAAAAATGTATATTTTGAAAATATATAATTTAAAAGCTGACTATTATTACAGCAGATTATGATTATGTCTTCTTCTTAATGCTTATCGTATTTGTACTATGGTGGTAAAGTATTAAGCTAATATCCATTGTATATTTTATGAACCATTATGGGTACTTACCAATCGATTGTATACGGCTAAGAACTATCGAAAAATAATTGTTATTAATCACACTGATGATTCTCTCTCTTCTGCCGGTCACACACAAAAAAAGTAAGATATGCAGATCAAAAATTAATTATCTATAGTAAACAAAAATCATTGCTAATTACTAAAATTAAATCACATTTTACAGCAAATAGTATTTAGTTATTTTATTTATTATAATAAAATTAAAAATAAGAAATACTCTTAATTTGCTGTAATAATCATTTCTAAATGTAAAATGTTTGGCATTTTTATTATTTATTTATATTTAGCTTTCTTTATAATTTATATCCAGTTGTCCAGTTACAGGTGCAAGAATATTCTGCCAAAGAAAAATAAAAATCCATCACCTGATAGCAAGCAAATCTTGTTGACATTTATTTAATTATTATAATAAATTTATAATTATTTATTTATTATTTTAATAAATTATTAATTAATTTAATCCATTTATAATTGATAATTAATTATTTTAATACATTTATAATTAATAAATTATTTTCTTAGTACGCCGTTTCTCTTCTCGCTCTCTTCGCTTGCTTTATCACGGCTCTTTGTGAACCAACTCTTCAGGTTAGCAACTTGTTTATCAATTTTCGATTTAATTTCATTAGCCCGGCAAAAGGTCAAAAAGCAGTGGCTGGGTCTAAGATAAGTTCTGTAAAGAGAATTTTGGTAATTGATTAAATAAAATACGTTTTATTAAATTCTGTTTTAATATTGCGATATATATTTAACTATAATTATTAATTATATAATTAACTATAATTAATTTGTACTTTAATATTTGCATATAAAATCAATTTTTATTTTATATCATATATATTTATTAATAAATTATATTTTATATACATATATAATGAATTTATCATTATTTATTGCACATCTTTAGCTTGATTGTAGAAATATGTCTGATAGCTAAAAAAGAAATAATAATAATAATAAATAAAAATAATAAATAATAAATTACTGCACAAAATTATTATATATACAAACATATTTTATATACCAAAATTATTATATATTAATAAAATAAAAAACAAAAACAAATATATATTTAGATATATAAATAATATAATATATATACATATTTATTTACTAATTCCAATCATATATTAAAAACGCATCTCTCAATAACTATATTATTTTTATTGGGGCAGTTTATCTTGATATTCTGAACGAAGCTTGAACAATGAATTGGATTAAAGTGTGTGCACATGTGTCTTACCTAGACAGGCCGATTCCTGGCTGTTGTTATATAAGCAAATTTATTTGTATGCTGTTGGCACTGCTGTTGCCGCTGCTGTTGTTGTTGTTTACTTTTCATTTCCGGCCACGTCGACAAATCACAAACAACCAAAAAGGATATTATCTGCAGGAAAACTGTTTCCGTGGCCACACTATCGTCGCTGCGGTGTCCCCATCTTTTTTGGGTCTGCTCTGTCATGTTTATTTGGATAAATAATTTGCAAAACATTTTTCGTTTTTCATTGTGTGTTCTCTTAATGGTCTTTTAAGTGGTCTCCATTCCACATCAACGACCGCCTGAATGCTCGGCTGCCCGGCTGCCCGGCTGCCCGGCTGCCCAGCTGCCTAGCTGTCTGCTAATCTTAGCCTGGCTATCAGGTCGAGCCAGAACCCCTTCGGCCAGTCGAATGTAAATTCTTAGCTCACGTGCGCAAATAGAAACCCAAACTAATTTCGGGCCTCAGTACAAGACGTCGACACCACAATTTCCAGCACAATTCCAGTGCTAATTGGCTGGCCAAATGTTTGTACCTCTGAAATTTCCACTTGTCATCATTGACGACTCACTCGAAGCGCTTCTGATTCCAGCCCACGCCAACAGTTACTTGCGAGGCGTGCTGCAGATATGTCTGGAGCGGGAAAGAGATTCATGGGCTTTACTCTGCTAGCCTTGGGCTGTATTGGCTGTAGCTGGGCGTCGGCCAATCTGACCGAGTTCCTGGCGCACCGGCAGCGGCGTGGACTTATCTATCAGAACAGTGGCTCCATTAAGTTCAGCATTGGACCCTCGATGCCCATTCCTTTGGGCGACCATGTGACCTTTCGCTCTGCGGTGCTTTCGTTCACACTGCAGGGCGGCACCTACAATCTGCCCACGACGCCCATTTGGCCCTGGGACAAGTGGGAGAGCACCTTCGCCCGATCTCTGCAGCAAATGAGACGCAACATCGAGAGGCACACGGCCAGCGGAGCTGTTCGATACGCGGACGATGCTCGGCAGCTGGTCTACACGGCCCTGGCGGAGTACATGGGCAGAAGGAACGACGATATGAATGTGGGCACACAATGCCTGCTGCGTTCCATTTGCGAGAATGCCCAGGTGCACCATCATGTTGGCGTCTTCTCCGAAATACTAAACATTGTGCTGAGGTGAGCAAACAATTCCAACTGTTTCCAGCCTCGCCTCTGGCCCCATTTAATCCTTGCTCGACTTCTTTGCAGTCCGGGCAAGGCCGACTTAGATAACTCCTATCACGATGCCTTTGCGGCTGGACAGGCGGGTGCTAATTGCCTGGCCCTATTTAAGGCCTGTCCACGTGGCCTCAACTTTCTGGACGAGCTGTTGGTGGCGGAGCGCAGCTGAAATTTGATTAATTGGATTTTCGCTGCGCCTCGATTGAAGCAACAATAAAGTTTTAGCAAATCAAAATGCATGTCTAATGCTTCTTGTTGTTGCGACTATTGCATAATTTGCGAGTCTCTGTCAAAGGCGCATGCCGCATGCCGCATGCCGCATGCCGCATGCGGCAGGAAACGGCAATAGGGGCGGCTGAACAAGCAAACGTACAGTAAACGGAGCTAAGCAAACATTGCAGCTCACACGCAGCTTCTTCTAACGGAATTTAGCCAATTTGCGTATTTTGGGAAATACAAAATTCAGAAATTAGATTAGTTTGGGTAAACTTTGATTTTAATTTATTTTATTATTAATTTTTTTTTTTTATTTTGACCTTTACCTTCCATAGCACTATGAACTATTTTTTTTTTTTATTTTACAATTTACTATAGGGTGCATAATCAGGTTCATAAATTGTAGTTAATTAATTAATTTTGATTTTATTCTACTTTATTTTATTTTTTTTTTTTACCTTTGCCTTCCATAGCACTATGAACTATTTTTTTTATTTTACAATTTACTATAGTGTGCATAATCAGGTTCATAAATTGTAGTTAATTAATTAATTTTGATTTTATTCTATTTTATTTATTTATTTTTTTTTTTAATTTTGACCTTTACCTTCCATAGCACTATGAACTATTTTTTTTATTTTACAATTTACTATAGGGTGCATAATCAGGTTCATAAATTGTAGTTAATTAATTAATTTTCCATTTCATGAATTCGCTGTCCGCATAAACGACACAGCCGCTAGGTTTGTTACCTACTCCGATGCGACATCAGAAGTTCAAATACCGCAAAGTTGCACAACTGTTACTGCTCGCTCTCTCTCTCTGTATCTCTGTCTCACTCACTCTCTTTCTGCTATGCTTCGATGCTCAACACCCTGTCAACATTGTCCACCCACCAAGCAGCAGCAGCGTTGTTCGCGCTGTCATAATCGCATTTGAATTAGCTGTGCATACAGAACGACAGGCGATAGCCGAACAGGGTGCCTCAGCTGCAAGCTGCTGGCTAGGCGCAGCTATTGCTTGAGCAACGCCCAACTGAGGCACCCTGTTGGTGGAGCAGCGCTGTTGTCGCTGTTGTTGTCGACGTGTTAGCCACCTGGCAAGCCTAATGTGCCACTTAAGACGCATTTATTGTCTGTCTTTCAGCTGTTGTAGTTGCTTTTCTTGTTGTTGTTGTTGTTGTTATTGTTGGTGTTGCTGCATTTCCATTTAATTGAAGCCATTGTTGACAAAATGGCGGGCGCACGCTCGCTGCACAGCATTTAGCTCTCAGCGTGCCGCAGCAGCAGCAGCCGCAACCTATTCGCGTTGCGGCCAGTGCTGCCAAGTTTGAAAAACACAAATGCAGGAAGATTTGTGATCGAACAGCTGGCGTGAAATATAGCTAAATTTTTAGTTCTTGAATGGCCAAAAAAAAACTCAAATTGGAATTTGCAGGTGAAAAGGGACAGCTGGCGGAAAAGTAAACAAAAAATTTAATTGATGTGAAAATATATATAATATAATATATAAAATCTTAAAAAAAATGTGTTTTTAATTTCTTTGTTTATTTCCTAGAGTTGTCTAGCTATTTCTGGCTTTTTTCGATTAACAGTTGGCAGCACTGGTTACGGTTTGCTCTGAGGGAAGCTGACATTAAAAACAAAAATGTAAAAATCATGGAAATCAGGAAAATTATTTGAAATAGTTTTTATCTTTAATTCGAGATTTACTCCAGGTTGGCCCAGCCAAGGAAATATATATATATATATATATATAAGCTATTCAAAAATTGGCATCCACAGTCAGCGCATCCAGGGCACTCGCGCCTCTGGGGCAGTCCAGGAATTCACGCAGACAATCGACGCCCGCCTGGCCCGCAGCGTGGGCTTCCTTGTAGACCTGATCGAGTCGTGCCTTGCCCGGCCTGCAATGGAGAATGGAGTCAATTGAGCTGATGGAGCTGATCTGTGCGACTTACGTTAGAAACACGTTCAGCAGCTCGGCCATGATCCCCACATGGTGGTGCACTTGGGCATTCTCGCACATAGCACGCAGCAGGCACTGGCGACCACGGCCCTGGACGCTGCTCTCGTTGTCCATGTAGTGCTCCAGCGCGGCGTAGGCAAAGAGGCGCGTGTCATCCTCGTGCGATGCGTCGAGCCGGCGTACCTTTTCCTCGAGAGATCTGGCAAAGATCGACTCCCACTTGTCCCACGGGTAGAGCGGTGCGGAGGGCAATGTGTAGGCCCCAAAGTGCAGCACAAAGAAGTTGACGAAGCTGCGCCACGTCACTGGATCTTCCAGCTGAACGCCCATGACGGGGCCAACCACTAGGCGAATGCTGCCTCCGTTCTGGTAGACCAGCTGATGGCGCTTCTGCCGCGCGAGCAAGTACGCCGTCAGGTTCTGTGCAGGCGGGATCACATCGAGGGAGCAGTGCACCAATGCCACTAGGCAGCCGAGCAGCAGCAAACAGGTTGGTAAATGCATTACAAACTCCTAAGGCAGCTCTCCCTGAAGTGCACAGAGCGCTGGAAGAATGAACGTTAACAACAGCCGGAACGATCCGAAGTTTCGAATTGGGCTCAACACAAGCAAAGCAAACATTTGCGCGCTCAATTAGCAGCTGAATTGGGTTATAAAGTCATCAGCTTGGCAGCGCGCTTGGCACAAGTTGAATTAAAATCACATATTTTCAGTTATCTACAGATCCATATTCGTATTGCACAGAAACATATCTGTTTTATTCAGGGTTTCAAGTAAATTCAAAATTGGCGCTGCGTAAAATGGAGCTGCCAACTTGTGGCATACAACATTTTTGCGTGAAGCATGCCATGCAAGCCCATAATTTGTGCATTTCATTAGTTTAATTGATAAAAGTGTCAATTAATACAACTCTAATGGATAATAACAGTTCCACATGCAAAAAATTGTCATTTACAATAGCTAAGCAAAATTTGAAGTGCGCGCCAAGTAGTCAGCGCTGCCAACCCTTGTGGATATGTGGTCAACTGTTAGTGTTGCACAGTAAATAAGATCCACAAGTCAGAGTGACCGCAGAAAAGTTATGCAGAATGCAAAATGTTCCAAAAATTATTGCAATTACCAAAATAAAGAAGCTTCGGCCACACCTTATCGAGCTAGCATTCAACTTTATTAGACATCTGTTTAAAAATTAACTAGAAAAATGAGCAACGAAGCGGCTAAAGCCCAGATCTCCCAGGAAAAAATTGTCGCCCAATTCCAACAGCTACGGAATGAACAAAGAAACCTGGCCAACAGCCTCAATACGCTGGAAATGGATCTGCGCGAACACAAGTGAGTCAGAATGCACCGCCAAACCTAACCTCCAAACTATAAACAACAAATTCTATTTCTATATTTCGTTCGCAAAGAACTGTGATAGAAACACTGAATGCAGCGGACCCGGACCGCAAGTGCTTCCGCCTCATTGGCGGCGTGCTGTGCGAACGCACCGTCAAAGACGTCCTGCCCCAGCTGATGGAAAACAAGGACTTCATTGCGAAAACCATTTCCACGGTGACAGTTGATCTGAGCAAGAAGGGCGTGGAGCTTAACAAATTCAAGGAGGAGCACAACATCAAAATACGCGGCGAACAATTAGGCACCGACGCCAACAAGTCCGCGAACGCGGAAAGCGCCAGCAAATCGGAAAACCGCAACGTGCTAGTCTCCTAATCAAATAAAGGAACCCCAAACAGCAGACGAGATGTGAACGAGGCGTATTTATTGTGTCCATTCAGGTTCTTTGTGCGGCGGCACTGCAATAATTGATGCATTGATTATGATTCTAATGTTATATGTAATTTTAGCTATAAGGCGCCGTTACACACTCATCCATGTTCCCCCCACCTTCACCTACACCCTACACCCAACACCCAAAGCCCACCCACAATTAGATTCACACACCCACACACACGCCCACACACACATGCATTACTCTCACCCAGTCGGCCCACAATTAAAACGAAAAGAGCTAATCTGAAATGGTAAATGGATGCACAAGTTGAGTGATTTTATTGACGCTGATAATCCCGCTTGCCGCCCGACTTGCTCAGCAGGCGCACATTCTTGATGCAGATGTCGTGGGAGACGGCCTTGCACATGTCGTAGACGGTGAGCGCGGCCACAGAGGCGGCTGTTAGGGCTTCCATTTCGACGCCCGTCTGGCCGCTGCATCTCACAGTGGCCACCAGGCGCACGTGGTGCTGCTGCTCCAGCAGCGTGGCCTGCACCCGTACCGAGGACAAGGCGATGTTGTGGCACAATGGTATCAAGTGTGACGTTTGCTTGGCTCCCATCATGCCAGCCAATTGGGCCACGCTGAGCACGTCACCCTTGGCCAGCTCGTTGGCTGCAATCAGCGCCGTCAGACGCTCGCCCACATGGACAATGGCCTCCGCGCTGGCCGTGCGGGTGGTGTGAGCTTTGTGGGCAACGTCCACCATCTGCGCCTTGCCCTGGCCGTTTATGTGCGTCAATCCACTGCAGTTGCGCAGCTGTGCGAGCTGTGGTTGATGAGAGTGAAGCATGATGCTCCTGCTTCTGCAGCTGCCGGTACCTGCAAGCAAACAGTTCGAGGGGAATGGTGTGCGAGCTCAGAGCTAGCCGCCTATGAGTATCATTGGGCGATTTTCCATTTGCGACAGATTCAGCATGCCTGCGTAGGATTAATGCGCCCGTTAATACAGACAACTTGAAGCGAGAATCCAGATCTGAGACCCACCTGCATGTTGCCGCTTCTTGCGCTGCACTGCGGCGCCGATGAGCTCGACCAGCTGCTGCTCCGTGCAGCCCTCGCTGCGCATGGCGTCGCGCAGCGAGAACTCCTTGTTGCCAAAGAGGCACACCTTGATGTTGCCGTCGGCAGTCAGCCGCAGGCGGTTGCAGGTGCCGCAAAAGTGCTCTGTCATGGAGGTGATGAAGCCCAGCTGGCCCGCGAAGCCGGGCACCGCATACGCCTTGGAGGTGTCGTTCGGCCCATTAGGCAGCGCCTGGAACTCGGGCCAGCGCTGGCGTATCGCCCGCACCGTTTCGCTGTACGAGATCAGGCGCTCCGTCTGCCACTTGTTGCCCGAGAAGGGCATATATTCTATGAAGCGCACATCGACGGGCCGCTCACGCGTGAACTCGACGAAGTCGCATATCTCATCCTCGTTGAAGTCGCGCATCAGCACGCAGTTGATCTAGGCGAACGGAGAGTTGGTGGTCTATCAGGAGTTCAAGTATTCAGTACGGAGTATGCAAACCTTTGGTCGGTAGCCCAGCTGAATGGCCAGATCGATGCCCGCTATGACCCGCTCCCAGCCCTTGCGGCGCGTTATCTGCTCGAAGCGCTCCTTGCGCAGTGTGTCCAAGCTGATGTTCAGCGAATCCAGGCCAGCGCGTTGCAGCGGCAGCAGGAAGCGCGTCAGCACCAACCCGTTGGTGGTGATGCCCACGTGCTCCAGCTGAGGCAGCGCCTTCAACTGCGCCACCACCTCCACAATGTCGCGCCGCACTGTCGGCTCGCCGCCCGTCAGGCGTATCTTTCGCACGCCCTGCTCCACGAAGATGCGTGCCAGGCGCAGCACCTCCTCGGTGCTCAGCAGCTGCGATTTGGGCTGCAGCGGCACGCCCTCGGCCGGCATGCAATAGTCACCTGTAATGGAACTAATTGAGCTAATGTATTTCACCACCGCTTATCGGCTACAAGCACTCGGGCCGATAACACCGATGGAGTGGGCACCACAGGAGTGGGGCGGACTTACAGCGCAGATTACAGCGCTCGGTGAGCGATATTCGTAGATATGTGTGATGCCGGCCAAAGCTGTCCGTCAGGGGCGAGGTGCCAGCGGCGCTCTACATACAGTTACGAATAAATCAAAGTCATTCAGACAGACTAATCAATTTCTATTTAGTACTCACCTGCGTGACAGGTGCCGCCATTGCGTTGTTGTTGTCACTTTTAATATCAAGCTGAGCACCTGTTGCCGCACTCTTTGCAGTAGTCGCCAACTTGTGGTACTGCGAACCGGTTGCCATGGTTGAAGTTGAAGCCTGTCTGAGCTGCGCTGCGCACTGCAGCAGCAACAGATTCGAGCGTTTCACCAGCAGCCGCATTTGATGGACGTTTCTACGCTGTGGCTGGCTGAGACTACAATCTGAACACGGGCGACACGGCAGCTCCGTTACCTAACCTACAATTCGCTGCTGGGGGCTTGCCGCTTGAGTTCCTGTGCCATCAAAACATTCCAATTAGAATCAATTCAGTCTGATAAGCGTCTATTCAGACTCGGCATGTGCTTACCTCACCAACGAAAACGCTTCTAATTCCAACTTGAGTTGCTCCGCACCGGCCACAGCACGAACAGCAACGGGCGAATGTTGTTTATAAACTGAACGCTCAGATCATATGGCACCTGCCCGCTGAGGGGAGCTTTGGACTAAAAGCTCTGCAATCTCAGTCGCATTCACAGCTTTCAATTTGAATTGGTGTGTGAGCATCAGTGTTGCCAACTCCTTGAGGCCAGATCAATCGACGAAAAAAGCCAGATATAGCTAGACAGTTAAATCACACCAAAATCAGTGATCACATCAATTTAATTTCGTTGACTTTTTTAAGCTAACTTATACTTTGTGCTCAGCCGACATGTGTGTGAAAATTCATGTGCATTACACCAGGACATCATTCCAATTTAACAACTCAAAATAGCTATAGTTCCCGCCAGCCGCTAGATCGCTAAGCTTCCCGCATTCCGCGTTTTGAAAACGCCATATCTGACAGGAAAATAGCCCAATTGGCAACAGTGCTGAGCACACAGCTTCAATAAAACAAACTAAACCTATGACGAGTCGAATGATATTAAATAGTTGTTATTTGCTTATATTATGAATCATTTTATAAATTTTAAAACAAATAATAAATAAAATTGTTTAAATTAAGGCATACAAGAACAAGCGATTGGGAAATACTCCTACCTAAGATTCTTCTATTCTTCTATTATTCTATCTTTCAGATAGGCTCAAATAATCTCAATAAATAGTATAGATATGAAAATAAAAAGAATGGAATAATTTTTAATTATTATAATTTTATTATTATATTTATTAATTATGGAATTCAATTATTATAGTACCTATTATAATATTTATTAATTATATAATTTAATTATTATAATTTTATTATAATATTTATTAATTATATAATTTAATTATTATAGTACTTATTATAATATTTATTAATTATATAATTTAATTATTATAATTTGATTATAATATTTATTAATTATATAATTTAATTATTATCATTTTATTATAATATTTATTATAATATTTATTAATTATATAATTTAATTATTATAATTTTATTATTATATTTATTAATTATATAATTTAATTATAATATTTATTAATTAATAATAATTAATTATTAATTAATAATTAATTAATAATTTAATTATTATAATTAATTATTATATTTTGAATATAGCAAAAAATAGATTTCGATATTAACTCAGCCTTTTGTTTTTGTTTTTTTGAAGTTTTCATAGCAGCCCTCTTGGGCTACGCCACTGGCACAGCCTTTGATCCAGTGAGATAGTTAGCACTCGCTGGGTCAACTCTGCCGCATTTAGTCATCTGGCTGCCTCGCTGCTGTTCGGTTCTTCGCTGGGCTGCCTCGCCGCCCGCCTCGCTCCCGCTTTGTTTATTGTAATTTCGGCAAATACACACTCAGACTGGCACCATGCATAGCATGCGCCTGTGGAATCTGAAGCGGCTCTCGCTGCTGCTCTGCGCGGTCTTCGCGCTGTACTTACTCGTTTTCTCTGGCGGCTATCGCAAGTATCAAATAGACGGCGTTATCGACAATGCCCGACCGGAAGCCGTTTGGGAGTATGTGGCGGACTTTAACAAAATGCGCCTGTTGAATCCCACAATGTGAGTATGCGCGCCCACATCTTGGACAGCGACAACTAACACGGTCTGCTCTCCGTGGACCAGCATAAATTTTAGGATTCTGGCTGATCAGGGCCACGCCCACGACTGGCGGTACACGGTGAGGTATACGGAAAGGCTGTCGCACTGGCCGCACTGGCTCAACGAAGCCACCGCCCACTATGTGGTGACCAAGACCCTGCCGGGCGTGCATCCGCCAGCCTGGTCCATCCAATCCACGCACGACACCTGCTTCCTCGGCGGCCACTATTGCTGTAAGTCCTCGAGCAGTGCTCACCACATGTCTCCACGCCTCTCACGAGTTGTGTTTCCTCTTGTATTTTTCAGTGCATTCGCGAAGCGAGTTCAGTTTCAGCTCCCTCGGAGCGGGCACATATGCCAACGAGAAGATCCAATATCAGTGCCCGCCCTTCCTAGGCACCGCATGCCGCCGCGAGCTCGAGTTCCAGCGACGCGCTGTCATGCACAATCTGACTCACATATTCAAGAGACTTAAAGCATACACGACACGATTCGAATTCCATTCAATTCATTCTCTTTTTGTTTATGTTGTAAAATTTCATTTTATGCTTACAAAAGGTAGATGCTCCACTAAATTAACAAACTCAAATTGCTGCTAAATGTTTGTTCAATCATAACAAAACTATTAAAATACATGATTCCAAACTAGATCGGCAATTCAAGCATTGCCTCTGCTACACAATATACAAACATGTATAATATATATATAATATATAATATATTGTGATATATATATATATTGTGATATATATATATATTGTGATATATATATATATTGTGATATATATATATATTGTGATATATATATATATATTGTGATATATATATATATATGTATATATCTTTTCCATTTTATCAGTTTTATAAATTATTCATCGGCCTGTGATCATCACAATTGAATTTTTACTCCTTACAAATAGGAACTTTGTCTTAAAATGAATAGATTAATTGGGTTCTCCGATCTCTTAGATTGAGGTACAATTTAAAAAAATATAAAAAGGGGAAAAAAAAAACAAAAATGCGAAGTGAAGTGGTTTGCGGCTTGGTGCCGCAAGAATGTGACTTAGATTCTGATTGAGAGTTGTGGCAATTGTCCTAGCTCGACTCGCTGCATAGTCTTGAGTCTCTTGAGTCTTTTAATTAGATCACGTCGTCAACATAGTATCGAGTCACTAGCTCACTTGTCCAGCTCAAGTCGCTTGCGTTTCTTGGATCCGGCACTGCGTGCCAGTCGAGCACGGTCCGCTTTCTCGGCTGGCAGCACAGGTGTGCTCGGCGCGCTCTGGGATTCGCCTGAGATCGCAGTGCTGCCAAACCAGCGTGTCAGCTTTGTGGACTGAGTGCACTTCACGGCCTTGGGTGACTTGCGCAGCAGTTGGCTGGATTGGGCACGCTGACCAGTATCCTCCGAAGCGCCACTTGAGCTGATCAAATAGTTGGTAATTTTGTTGCGCTGTGTCTGCTGCTGCTGCTGCTGCACGGGCGACACGTTGCCCGTGGAGTCAACACGCAGCCGACTGCCAAATTCACCATTATTAGTTATCTCGAAGATGTCTTCGTCCAGCAAGGTGAACCGACGTTGTGGCAGCTGCTGCTTGGGGCTGGGCAAGTTCGGCAGCAGTTGCACTCCTGGTTCGTGGTCCTTGGCCTGGTTTGGCTCAAACATTTTTTCCAAAAGCTCGAGGCAGGAGCGCTCGCGTTTTTTCTTAGTCGTCGTGCCTAGAATCGGTTTGTCCTGCTGCTGCTGTTGGTGCTGTGGCAGCTTCACCTCCGATCCGAATATCTTGAAGCCCTCAAATGGCACGGGCTGCGCCAGCGTCACTTGGGACACTTCCGAGCAGTTGCTGAATATGTCTGGAGATTTGTTGACAGAGGCGCGCTGCTGAGCCAGCAGGAGGCCGAAGCGGGAGGTGGTCGGCTGGGGCTGTGACTCCTTGGCAGGAGCTACGCGCTTCCTCTTCAAGGCTCGAGTGCGTCGGCTTTGCGAAGACCCAGAGGATGGCTGCGAGCTCTCATCATGGGAACTATTGATCACCACGACATCTGGCTTTTGGCTAGGATGAGTTACGACTGCCACCTCGGACTCGCTAAACAAATTCAGGTTGACGGGCAGAAGCAGCTGAGTAGCCGGCGGTGCGTGCGGTACCCGAAACTCAGGCAACTCGAATGCCTCGAGTTCTGCAAGATTCTCCGGAAGTTTTTGTGCGCATTGCATATACGAGTTGTCCGACAGTAGGGAACCGGAGCTTAGTAGCTCAGGCGTTGCTGCGGGTGCAGCTATCACGGGTTTTGCGCTGGCCTTTCCGTTTTTTTTAATGCCAACAGAAGAATTCGGTAGATCGGGCGTGATAGCTGGTGAAGCCGTTGCGCGTTTCGGACTGGCCTTACCGTTCCTTCCATTGTTCGGGACAGAAGCCGGCTGCTTTAATGTGGCACCGGGTGCAGCCTTTACAGTTTTAGAGCTGACTTTTTCAGTCGTTTTATGGCTAGGCGAAGAGGTCAGTTGGTTTGAAAAATGTTCCTTTAAGGCTCGGCTCCTAGTCGTCCTTATGGGTTCTGGCGTTTCCACTTTCATTGGGGTTGACTTTGATTTCTTAGGCGTGACTGCGGGTTCTTGCTTCACTGTGCACTTCTCCTGTTTGCCCTTGCTGCTCTTGGGTGTTTGATTTGCATCGGAGATGCGTTTCCTTTTGTTTGTCCCTTTCTTAGCGTAGTCCAGCGACTTCAACTGCGTCATGTATTTGCTGTGTGCCCGAGAGTCGGCGGAACGCGTTAGTCTTTGCATTCCACGTGTCTGCCTAGGCTCGCTGTCAATCCATTTTTTGCCATTTGAGCGAGTGGCCCTGGGTTCAGTTTTGGGCGTAGCTGGCAGAAATTTATTATGCTTAGGCGTTTTCGGCTCAGGTTTTTTAGGTGACTCAAGCGTAGCCGGCGTAGCGGGTGACTTTTTAGGGGAAGTCTTGGTTGGTTTTGTCACCAGTTTCGACGGCTTAATGGAGTTGTTGGTGGGGTTGCTTTGGTGTATGGAAGAGCGTTTTAACCTAACGTTCAGTATTTTCCGTGTTTTAGGCAGATCCTCTGTCTCTGAGTCGGTGAGCTCCAGCGACTTCGTAGCTTGTACACGTTTCGTGTATTTTCGCTTGGCTTTGGACGCTGGTGAGTTTGACGCTATTGGCGCCGATTGTGACAATAGAGTTGGCGACACAATTATTTCACAATCATCGCTGGAAAGCAATACTACATTGTTGCTGAGCCTCTCCGCTTCCACCTCTGGTTCAGATTCGGATTCAAAGACCAAAGGCTCCATTGCAATCACATCATCACTGTGCTCAGACAGCGATATTTTATCTGACTCCTGACGCTGAGCCAGCTGTCGTTCCCGTTGAAGGCTCATCAAACATTCGAATATTTCTTCGGTGCCGCCGGTGGAGCAAACGTCTGATGCGGAATCTATAGTTGAGCCACTTATTATGCTATTGCTGTTATTTTCGCCCAGCCAAAGCGACAGGTTGCTCTTGTATTGTTCGGCCGTGACAAGAGGCAGATATGAATCGAATTGATGGCGATAGCGACGCAAGCGATAATCCCTGCAAAGGCAAATAACATTTAAAACGTTATGCACGCTAATCATAAATAGCAGATTATACAACAGCAAATATATATATATATACAACATTAATCGTTTGATTTACTGCTGACGTTCACCAACTTGATGTATTCGCCAAGGACACCCCGCTGCTTATAGTACTCCTCGAGATCGACACGTTTGCTTAGCACCTCCTTAACATCTGGCAGATGAAACTTGCTCTCAAAACTCTTAAAGTTCTTGAATTGATAATCCAAACAGCCTCCCAAGTGCAGCACCTTATGCAGCAATTTAACGTCGGACTGGAAAGAGTTAATGAAATGTATGTATGTATCAGGACGACGTTGCTTCTATGTCTAGTGGCCTCACCGTTATGTCCACACTAGAGATCACAATGTTCACTTTGCGCTCAAATTGCTTCAGCAGCATGGAAGTGCAAAAGTTATTATTTAATGTGTAGCCGCGATGGTCAACTATGACGTAGTCAAACTTCAGCTTGCTGAGATCACCTATGCTGCGTAGGACGCTCCACTTGGTTAGATAAACGCTATGCGCCGACTCTGTAGTGTCTATAAGTAAATGAACGCGAATCACTTGATATTCCTTTATGTATATAAAATATAATATGCAATTAGGTACGAACCATTGACGTCCTTAAGAACGCAGACGTTCAAGTCTGTGAGGACGCCCAGGTGAAACTGCCAGCCAGCCAGCAACTGGTCATCGTTCTGCAATACAACAAGCGTCTTCTTGGCCGTTCCCAGCCCACTTAACAGGGCCACAACGGACGCTGTTTTGCCCAAACCGCTCTCATCGTTCAATATGCAAAACTCTTGTTTGGACAGCCGTTTATAGAGAAAACGCACGGCTTCAAGCTGAAAGCACTTCAGGTACTGCGTCGTTTGGCTGGGAATCAGCACATTCTCGGAGACACGTAGTTCCGCTGTTCGCTCTGAGACAAAGTGATACATTGGCCTCTTTTTCGACTCGTATGCGTGCTGTTTCAGTGGACGTGGTGCAGCGCCAGATAGATTGCCACGAGTATGTAGAGCAACTTAAGATATGAAAATATCAGGAACATTGAAAACGAGCCGATTATCATCCTCTTGGACGTCAACGGCCCATCGACATACTCCGTATTAAATATATCCACCAAGTTGTTGTTATTATAGTTGTTGTAGACGATATGCATGTGTGGAGCAAATGCAGCAGGTAGACGTAGGAAAAAGGGCGCGTAAAGTGCAGTGAAAAATGTCTTCTTTTTGTGGTTTTTATTATGGCGATTGTATTTGGTATTCACTGGAAATATGTAAAAATAAATATTTAGATTCGACTTCAATATTATATGTAATTTATTAATGTAGTTTTGCCATGAGAAAAATTGTTACTCTTGTTGTGTACCTTTTTTCGCGCCTTGCAACACTAAACAATAGACTCATTAGCGATGAACGATGTACAGGACTAGAGATGGACAAATTGCAAGTATTTACAATAACTCATCACGATTATTCAAATTAAGTTAAGAAACACTTTAAACAACAGTAAAAAATGTGAAATTCATATAAATTAATACGTTAGAAGAATATTCTAAATATTGTGAATATTAAAGGGGCAATGAGCAATCACTAGATTGGCATCATTGGCAAAACGAGTACAAACGAGTTACTTATGTTTTGGTATTTTATAGTTACAGCCGCATTTCAACAAGTGCTTGGACGCCTTTTCATAACAATTGATTTAAAACCAAATCATGGTCGTCATCGGAGATAAAACGCCAAATGCGAAAAGAAAACATGTCGAGGATCCTCTGACTGCAACCACAACACCTCCGCCTGCCAAACAGAGAATGGTAGTCACACCTTGGCGTGACACGTGCGTCTAATACATTGATTTGCTCGAAAAGTTTCGCTAACAGTTGCATTTTTCTACTCTTAGTACAGAGTTTAGCTCTGTATACGATTGGTTATTTGGAAAGCAGACGTCACCTGCACATCGTCGAAAGGCTCTTAGCCACATGCGAATATGGAGCCTGCGGCGGGGCAACCTTTGTCCGGCTTCAGTGCTAGCGACTGCCGTGCTGGTCGACGCGCAGCTGGAGGATAAAGAGGGCAGCAGTAACATCCAGTCAACATATGCTAGCGCCTTCACGCGCTTCTTCAACTTTATGTCGTCCATCATGCAAAACTACAACATGGCCAGCATGTATGCCACGGCACAGCGGCTCGGCCTGCAATCTTTTATCGTGGACTTAAGGCACTTGTGCGCGCACGGCCAGGAGCTGCCGCCTGTGGTTGTATTGCGGCACACAGCCGCCCACTGCTTGGAGTGGCTGCGCACATTTTACTGGCTGCCACAAAAAGAGAACCTGAGTAATCTGGACGCGCCAAAGCTGCAGCGCAAGGATGTGGCCAAATTTGAGAATGAACTGAACACTCTCTTCGAAATGTTTGATTTGGCCTTGGAGTGCGAACTAAAAGGAGCACACAACCTGAAGCTGATTAGTAAACTCAAGCGTAGCCCAGACTTCAACAAAATACGAGTTTATTGCTCCGCAAGAAAGCTCAAGAGTACAAATGAAATCCTTGATACTGTGGTCAATGAATTGCGCTCAGCTATAAAACGCCAAAGTTCAACAATGAAAGATCTGCTGGACATTTACATGGCGGGCGTACTTAAAATGAACTATTTCCTTGGCGCAGGCCTTGCGCACGCTGACAGCGAGGAGCTTGTCATTAAGGCTACCCAGGAACTCTTCCGACTGCTGGCCATGCAGGGCTACATTGAGAATTTGTTTGTGGCCTTCGTACAATTATCGGAGAATGCAAATGAATCTGATGGGAGGCGGCGAGGCGCGAGCTATTGGGCTGCAAAAATGCTGCAGACTTTTGGCATGCTGTGCCGAATGAAGCGTATGTACAAAGAGGAATTGGATTTGGTATGTATGTGAAATAGACGGTTGCCATTTCTAGAGCATTTCCTTTATTTGTAGAACTCCAATTTAAAGGCTGTGGATTTTACGACACTTAATAAATCAGAGATATCAAAAACCTTGCGTCGTCTGCTTATCCATTCGGGCGTAGATCAAACACTTACTTTGGTTTTTGGCGAGTGCCCGAAGAAGCCTCGATCTTGGGTATTTGAGCGAGAATTTCTTATGAATAGACTCGGACCCTTGAATAAATATTCAGTGTGCATCCTGAAAGGGTAAACTGAGTGCTACAATTAGTTAAAAATATACTCTAAACATAGTTTAATTTCAGTTTGCTGCCTCTCGTGGTTCCGCCTCTGACAGACGAACAGATTGATGATTTTACGAAGCTTTGTAGCGCTAAAATGCAGGCTGTAAGTGACGAGAAACCCCTTGATGCTGAGAATCAATCTACGCTGAGTACAAAAGGAGATAGTAGTAACAAAAGCGAAACTGTATTTGGTATTTGGAAACTGGATAAAGGTTAGCAACCGTTTTAACTAGAATGTGCACATTTTCAACATAATTTATTATAGGTAATTCCTGGTCGAAATGTGCACTTGGAGTATTGCCTGCAAATACAATTTAAGTAGATTTCTTAAAATACTTAAGGAAAATGCAAACAAAATGCATTTGAAGAAAATTTAAGTATGTTAAAAGTATATTTAAATAAAATAGTTGAGCGGGAAATCTGCTTCATTTATTTTTGCCATTCTCAACGACTTCATAGCTATTGTTTATCAACACTGGCACTGCTCACGCCAAAATTTGTTTGTGTTCGCTTTTATAATTGAATGTTGAATTAAGAATGGATTTCCAACGCAGCGATGCTATTCTTATGGAAATACTGCAGGACCGCAAAACTGTCACTGGTTTTTTAGACGCAATATTTGGTTTCTTGAGACGCAAGTAATAAATGTTCATAAGCAATATAATATGTACCAAAAAATCAAAACTTTTGTAGCACCGATTTTTATCATACCAAGAAGGATGCATCAGATAAAATCGGATTCCCCAAAGGAATGAGGGATCAGATTCTCTATGGCGCCATGCAGCGATATGACCCTGATTGTTGGTTGCAAACAATGAGCGCTGAAAGCGGAATTGACGATACTGGGGAGAATGCGCCGCCGGCGACTCAAGAAATCTGTGTCGAGACTACAGAAAATATGCCAGAAATAAATCTGAAAAAGAGAAGTGAAAATGTGAGCGACTCAAGCCGTGCATTTGAGGCTGGTGACTTTAAGAATGGCGCCGTGTTTGAGCATCATTGCTGGTCTCAGACACTAAAGGATTTGGAAGTGCAAGTTCAACTCCCACCCACCCTAAGAACTGCCAAACAACTGTCCGTCGATATCAAATCGCAGCAAATCAAGGTGACCGGTAAGTGTACTCCGGTGCAGGTGATCCTAGAGGGCACACTTAGTCAGCGTATACGACAGAACGAAGTCATGTGGTCCATAGAAGATGGCAGGTTGCTGATCTGTTGTGGTAAGTATTTCAAGCTAATACGGAACCAAACTATAATTTGATGCTCCTTAGACAAGGTAAAGGAGCGCTGGTGGGAGCGGCTCTTCGAAGGCGACGATGACATCGATATCAAAAAATTAGATTGCGAGCGCTACATAGATGAGCTGCCCCAGGACTCGCAGGCGGCCATTGAGAAACTCCGCGTGCAACAGATGGCATCGGATCAGAAACAGAATACCCTTCTCACTACAGATCCGGAGCAGGCCAAAACACTAGAACGCTTGCGTACAGCGTGGGACGCAGAAGGTTCCCCGTTTAAAGGACAACCCTTTGATCCGTCGGTGGTGCGGATGAGTTAGTAGTTTATTAGGCACATAAACATAGTTGAGATACTTAGACTTAGTGTATATTGTTTAAATAGATTTTGTAGTCAGGAAAGCTCTAGCTAAACTGCACGTCAATGGTGTTCTTAATGAGCTTTTAACTCTTGCTTCTTGCGCTGCAGCTGCTTCTTTTGGTAAACGACGTCAGTTTGATCTGTAGACCAAGCCACATACATGTATGTAGTGAGCAGCACAGCGAGGACTAGACGGTCAAGGCTCATCACATTGGTGACAAAGAGAATGAGAGTGAATCCCACGAAGGACGGATGACGAACATGAGTGTAAAGGTTGCGCAGCTCAAGCGACTTGTACACTATGGGCTCGAAGTAGTTATGTAGATTATAGTACGTCTGCTTGATGCCCATCAGCTCTCCCAGATCCATTATGAAACTGCCTCCGAAAATAACGGTCCAAAATATACCATGAGTTATAACAAAAGTCCACCAAAGCGGGGAGCTCTCCTCCACATCGATCTGCCAGAGCACAATGGATTGAGCAGGTAGCCAATTTTTGACCAGAAACTAAACGAATAGAGAGCAGATGTTTATGTATACGAAACTCAAGTACATTATGTTTGTATATACACACATGTAAACAAAGCGATGACGTCAGAGCATAAATAGTTCGCTCTGCCGATGCTACACGCAATTTGCACAGCAGATTCTTCACCAATGCTGACTTAAAGAAACTATGCTGAAATATGAATCCAATGACATAGAGGGTATCCAATACAACTGCTCCGTATGCGGTTTCCAAACGCGATTTATTGTCCAATAAATTAAAGACCCAGGTGTGCGCTTTTGAAATTGATCGTGGTTTGGAAAGAAACAGAGTCAATTTTCCGACCACATAAAGTGTGTAACAGAGTGTGACTAAAGACACAAGCAGTATAATAAGCTTTATAAATGAGGACATTATACTTGAGGTTTGATTTTGTAAATAAATAATATACCACTATAAAAAAAAATCACAAAATCGTAAACTTAACGCGTCTATTGCAAAGAATATCGCTGTGTTGGAAAACGCTTTCAGACTAGCAATGGATTGTGGCCCTAGAAACACAATCATCTGTTTGTGCGCGTGTTTTAGTGATTGGCAAGTGCGGCTTTGAAACTGACGTCAACAAATATTTAGTTTTTTTTATTTGTATTAATAGTTGTAAAAATGTTTACTCTATGGACACTGATCGAGGCCTCGCTGCTGTGCTTAAATGCGGTTTGCATATTGCACGAGGAGCGCTTTTTGGCTAAGTGTGAGTAACTGCAGGCTGATATTTGCACAACTGACCTACAATATAATAAATTTACAGTTGGCTGGGGACGACAAGCCGGTCAACAGGATTTCGGAGCGCCCAGCGCAAAGGATCAAGTCTTAAATCTTATTCGATCAATTCGCACAGTTGCCAAGAGTAAGTATTTATATGAAACCTGATATTTGCACATTAAACAAAACGAATGCGACTTACACGTGTCCATATTTTATTTTACAGTTCCACTGATATTTCTTAACGTAATAGCTATTATATTTAAACTGTTACTTGGGTAAAACTTAAATTCTATTGTAATAAATGTACTAGTAATGGTTTTCGGAGAATTCTATATTATTATCCTACGTGGTGATTCGATTTGCGTTGCAGCACACATTTCACTCGGTTCTCTAGCGCTATGCTATATGCATCCAACTTGTAAGCAGCCGCCTCCAACTTGTCCACAGTGTCTGAAATTTCATCAATCTGCTGCATGAGGGGTGCCAGCTGTTGAAACTTGCCGCACAGCTCGTTAGTGGACACGTTCAGGTTTTCGGCAATTTGGCGCATGTCTTTGTACTTGGATATGGTTGCCTTATTCATTTCTTCGAGCAATTTATAATCTTCTATAGGCGCATTTAGCTCGTGTGTTATATATTCTTCGGTTTTTTGGAACATCTTCGTGGCCAATTTGCTGAGATTTGGGTCATGGGCGTGTGCCAAAGCTTCGAAACTGGATGTTGAAGTCGACAGCGTGGGGCCTCGCATTGGCGAGTCAAGTAATGGATTGTGATCCTGATCCTTTTGTTGAGTAACGTTAGCGCTTGTTGTTGGCTGCTCTTTGTCCATGTTGCTTGATGAATTTTCCACAACAATTATGTGAACAGCTGATGTTGCCGATTTGAAGTGAATGCCAACTAACACGGCGAACAGCAAATGCACGCGTTTCCTTGTGAATGGTCCATATTGTGGCGCTCACAAAGTTTCTGAATTTTTGCTATCTGGATGGGATCAGTCTAGCTTTGTCAGTTCTAAAGATAACCAGCAAAAAAAAAAAAAAAATGTTTCACCAAAATGATGAGCTGAAGCTTAAACATCTTTTTGATGGTGGTGAGTGGAATGTGTACGATTCAAATATATTAAATTTGGGTGTAGGGGCTCCAGGCACCGATTTACTGGAGCCCTGCTGTGACATTTTTGAACAGGCTACAGCCCATTGCTTGGTAAGTATTGAACGATTTTTATAATAATTATTAATAACCTTGGTGTGTACGTAGAAACGAGAAAAGGAGGCCAACCAATCTATGCTATTTCAATATGGACCAAAAGCCGGAACTCATGAAGTACGTAATGAAATCGCCAACTACTTAAGCGAAATGTATGAAAGCCCTGTAAACAGGTAATAATTTGATGTCATAGCCAAAAATGTACTCAATTATAGATAAGCTCACTTTTAGCGAAGAACTGATAGTCACTACTGGCGCTACTCAAGGTTTGCATTTCTTGATTTCTACTCTGATCGACTTCAATGGGTATATATTCGTGGATGAGTACACGTATATGATTGCTTTGGATAGCATGAAACATTTTACGACTCTTGCGATTGTTCCTCTTAAGCTGAATGACGACGGTGTCGACCTTAACGATCTGGAGACAAAAGTAAAAGATCGGCGCTGCAAATCCAAAGAGAAAGAGTTTTGGGCAATTTACTATACGATACCCACTTATCATAATCCCACTGGCATATTGTTTTCCCCGAGTAAGATTAAAATGTTTTTTATTAGCCAACTCTATACATGACTATTATCTTCCCTGCTAGCTGTTTGCCGTGGCATTGTGGAACTCGCTCGCAAATACGACTTCTTAGTAGTGTGCGACGATGTCTATAACATTCTTCATTATGGCAATAAACCGCAGCATTCCCGTCTAATGTCTTATGACATGCGTACAGATGCGGATTATGTGGGCAATGTTATTTCCAACGGCAGCTTTTCTAAGATTGTTGGACCTGGGGTGCGGCTAGGCTGGTTGGAGGTGCCTCCGCGTCTTAAACCGCTGCTCCTTCGCAGTGGCTTCGTTAACAGCGGTGGTTGCTTCAATAACTATACGGCCGGAATTGTTGGCAGTCTATTCGAGCTGCAACTGGCGCAACCGCATATTGCACGATTCTATGCTGCTTACAAGGAGCGGATGCTGGCCGCCAATGCGGTACTAGAGCGTGAATTGCCCAAGACCTGTCGATTCTTAGCGCCTTCTGGAGGGTATTTCATATGGATACGTATGCCGGACCACTTGAAGTCTTCCGAGTTTCTGAGCTACTGTTTGAAGCATGAGAAGATTACATTTATTTGTGGCACACGGTTTGCTGCTGAGGAGGGCAATGGGCAACAATTCTTCCGTATATCCATAGCATTTCACAAGAAAGAAAAACTTGAGGATGGGATGAGGCGTCTGTGTCTGGCTCTCAATGAGTTTATAAAGAATTCTGAAACATGAGCTATTCTTGATTTATAATATGGCAAATTGTAATTGTAATTGTTATTCATTGTTGTTTGTTATCGTATTTTAAATAAAGCTTAAAAGTATACGACTTAGAACTTAATACAGTTATAAATTATGAACAAATATCTGTATGTAAAAATTTTTGGGCACAATCTTAAAAATATCACAAATTTGATCAATTTTCTTTTCTTTTCTTTTTTTTCTTTACAAATATTCAAGTTTAACTTTACGAATCTGTAGTTTACATGCAGTCCCTCGGAGTAGCACCCATTCGTTTCTATTTGGCCCATTTGTCATGTGGGTTCAGAATGCTTAACCGATAACCTATTGGATATTGTGTGCATAATACTTTGCTTGTGCGACGACGATTGCGTGGCGACAAATTCGAAGAAATCAAATATAACAAATTATATAACGTAAAATAATAGTAAAGTAACCAACTATTCGGTGAATGTGAGAACAATCTCCTTGAGAGAGGTATACGTGCCAATAACTAGACCCAGGATGCCCACAATAATCAGCACAAAGTTGCCTAAAACAGAGAGAGAGAGAGAGATAGAGAGAGAGAGAGAGAGAGAGAGAGAGAGACTTATAATCATACAAACATACGAAGCTTTAGATCAAATACTCACTTAACAGCAGCCAACACTTAGCCAGCCCAGTAGTCTCGTACCAGTGCGTGCTTATCTGAATCAGAGCTGGAAACGCTAGGCCGAGAGCTGATAAGCACAGAGCGCCAAAAAGCGAAATGAAGAGCTCCAAATTGGGTATGGCGACGGCGAGCAGAACTGCATTAATCAATCAATCAATCAATCAATCAATCAATCATTTGATAGTGTCTTAAACTATTTTACAGCTACTTACAAGTGACAAGCACAAGGCCGGTGCGCACGGCATACTCCCAGAAGAGCTTATTGCGCTGGGGGCCCAGCTTCTTGCCAACGTAATCATTCCATGTGATGTCAATGGCCACATAGCAGGCCAGACCGTGTGTGATATAGATAGCAAATGCCAGCATGGCCTTGACGCATTGCGCTGGACTGCAGAGGACGGCACATAGTCGTGAGTGTCATTCAAGTAGAATGATTTCAGTTTACTTACATCTCATGTTCCGGCAGATTCAGAGTGATGGAGCCCAGCACACTGGAACCGTAGTTCAGATATCCGAACAAACCCATACCCACGTACAAGAAAACAATCCATACCATGGATACATTCAGGACGCCACAGGAACCGCCAAACTTGTGCGGAGTTTTCATTTCATTCTCGAGCGGCAAAATGACGCCAATGGCCTCCAAGGCGAACAAAACTGTGCCGAAGAACAAGGGGAAGTTCTCAATCTTGCCGAAGGCATCTTTGCCCTCAGTTGTCACAGGCTCCCGGAATATGTAGTAGCATATGAAGGCAAAGGATACCATGGTTATGAAATTGGCTAGTGTGGAGAAGGGCGCTAGGTACTTCAGCTGTCGCACCCAATTGATAAGTATCAGTGGAACCAATATGATTATCATGCAGAGACGCACGTCGACGTTGGTGTCGTAGACGGCATCGACAATGGATTTGATGTTGGACGCAACAAACACCACGTAGACACAGCAAGTGCCCAGTTGGTAAATCAGCAGGAACACGTTCACTACGGTGCCTATATAGGGTGCGCAGCACTTGAAGAATGTGGGTCCCTCGCCTAGCGCTGTCTCTGCCACAGCTGGATAGTTCATGCTGGGCACCTGTGGGGGAAAAGCAGTCAGTAGAGTTTCGAGTCGATATACAACTATCCATCAGCTAACCTTCTTACGCCGACACAGCTCATACTCTGCCTTGACCAGCTGGTGTATGCAGTACGTGCATATGAATCCTATCACTATGGTGCCTATGGATCCCGTCACGTAGCCTGAGTTGCGAAAGGCATTTGGCATGGCTAGAATACCAGTGCCCAAGGAGCCCTTCAACAAGTGGAATAGGGTTTCCCAGTTTCTGTTACGGATATAGGAGTATTAGAATGGAGTGGACTTTGTATCCCTTTTAATCTTACGTTGTGGGATGCGGAACATCACGATGCTCGTAGGGATTGTAGTCTGGATCTTTGGCAGCACCCTTCTCCGCTAGCTCCAGTGAGTACTTGTTGCCACCCTGCTGCTTAATGTTGTCCACATGGTCACTGACAAACGCCTGATTATTGTGTCCATTTTTACTCATGGCTAAGGAGGCAAAGTGAAAGAGTTATAAATATATATATATCTATTAATTCGTGGAGAAATGATATTTATATTTATTCTTTATGAAAAGTCAAACCCAAAGAAATTTATCCGTCTGTCCGTTTCGCCAACTACCTGACCAAAATACTGATTCGACCCCATAAATACGAGCTTTGTGCTTTTTATAAGTGCCCTACCCTCTTACTATACTATATAGGACGGGTATTATATCAAGTTGTGTGCACTTGTAAGATCTGCTTCGCCTTGTTTTACCCTGATTCCGTTAAACATGGAATTCAGGTACAATGATATTGGAATATGCTTGTAACTAGCAGAAGGAGGCGTGGCATAAATTCTTGATTGGGGTGACAATCTGGCCCGTTTAAGGCCTGTCCGTCCGATGAGTGCAGCGATCTCTAAAGCCGCAAAAGCTTGAGACTCGAATTTCTAAATGTATGTTTAAGTATAGCATAATAGTTATAATATTTTCGATAATTCCTCCCATATTCGAGCTATCAATATTAATTGATAATTTGATATTATTTTCTAAGCGAAACCTGAGTACCAGAAAATCTAAAGATTTAATATTTAATTCTATCTATTACACTTGTTTCCTCCAATACTTGAATATTTTGAATTACAGGAGACTTGTGCTTAGGGCAATGAACCCTTATAGATGTGATTATCAAACTTTATAAATTTCGAATACAATTTATTCAATAATTTAAAAAATAAAGTCTATTTGGCATGTGTGAGCTCAGGGTATCTCCTCGTCGGGCACTTCCGAAAAGAGCACTCGTAGTTGTACTCGTTGCTGCATATGAAACCATTATTTAATTTCTGACACTCTCCATACAGATCGCGATCTATCTAAGAGCAGCTAATGCAGCTGAAAATAGTCCGACATATATCTAAATTAAATACAGACCCAGGGCAAAGTCAAGTTCAGTGTGACGGAATCATTGCCCCCGTCATCAGAGCCGCATCAGGGCACCGCGACTCTATTGCGCGTGTAAATGTGTATGTGAGTGAGTAATACAGACAGAGAGAGGGAGAAAGACAATATATATGTATGTGTTAATGTGTGTGTCTGTGAGTAACATCACCAACAACTTGTTGCAAATGAAACGTGCTAACATTTTCTAATTGCAGCCAATTTTACTGTCACTTGTAAGTGGCTTTGGACTGTACATGTACATTGTTGTGATTTCATTTAGTGTTTGGAATGGCTTGGCTTAGCTGCTGTCGTTACCGTTACCCCTTAAAAAAAAAAAAAAAAAAGAAAAGTAAACTTTGCTGTTATCTACACAGCTACAAACAGATAATAATTGCCTATGTCTTAATTAGAAAATATTTTCGTGTGACATGCACAATTTGACATTTTATTGCCCGCTATTAGGCACAAGATCTTAGCTGAGATAAAGTCAAAATCTAAGCAGGAAATTTCCCGAATGCTAGAAACACTAAATTTGGCCAATCAAAACATCTGTGAACCTATGGCAATTTTTCCGGTTTTGAGAGCAATTGCTATATTTAATTATACCAGTTGACTTCTCGACTTTCACATACACTCACATATAGACACATATATATTTATATATTTACACTGATTCGGTCGAATGCATGCCTGCATAATAAATTCGAAACAATCCCAACTGCACTCACTTACATAACTGACGACGGCAGAAGGTCATTCGCAACTGATTCGTCGATGAGCTTGTCTTGAATTGAATAATTAAATGGCTATATTATATGGTGAGTGACAAATTTTTGACACCCACTATGGTACGGAAGTTGAAATTATGCATAACTTCAAGTACATCTAGTTTTTTGTTCTAGCCAATAGTTTGGGGTACTCAGCGGGCAGGTCTGAGGCATGCGGAAGTCATAACAATATTGTAGTCAAATGAATATGGCAATTAGCTTTGCGTGCAAATCTAAAAAAACTCTCTTGAGCTTACGAAATATAAGCGATAGAACTTGAGAGTTAATGTGTTCTTAAGCCATTGGAACATTAAGAATAAGATACTATATTCAAAGCTCGCTCAGGCGAGACTGTGGGAATTGACTGCGAGTGCTTTAAAAACTCTATAAAAATGGATAAGTTATGAACGTTGTACAAATAATGGAGATGCTGAACATGATTGACAACCAATACAAAATGATAGAATCGACCTAGTCAGCAGCCAAAAATAAAAATAACTTTCTAATCTATAGATTACGTATGTCCATAAAATTAAAGTTGTTTATATATTTTATTTTATTTTATTTTATTTATTTATTTTTTTTTTGCCTTTTCAAATAACGTCATAAGACTCACTTATTTCTAGTTGTGCCTAATTTCGCAGAAATACTTCAGATAATTTATTCATGTGTAATTTATGCGAAACTTAACTAAAATAAAGCAAAAGAAAAACTTCATAGTTTGTTTTATTAATGAACTGCAACCGGTTCAAACTGGATGCGTGCTGTCTTTCGCACCGAACCTTTTGGCCAACACAGAGAGGCAAGAAAAACTTGTATGCCAGCCAAAGACCCAATACGCTTAATAAATTCCATTTGACAAAACACAAATCAGAAGTGCTTTTACCTAAATGCGCAATACCATTCAATGCGAATTTGCCTTCCACGAATAAAATAATTAACAGAATAGCAAAACAACTTTTAGCAAATAATAAAAGTTCGCATCTATTCAGCGCTGTTGCACGTGCTGCACGCGAAATTCTATAGCCAAAAGGAATTGATCTAAAATGTATCTTCGCCGAAGATCAACTACTCTTATTCCTATTCTCCAACTAAGCCATATAATCCTTATATATCCACATACAAACATATATCTATATATATATATATATATATATATATATATATATATATATATATATATATATATATATAATATAAATATATCCGTAAATTATTTTTCCGATATGAAAGTGAATTATATATACTCGTATACTCGTGTTGCAAAATGTTTGGTTTTTTTCGCATATGTGGCCCAAATGTGACTTGTGTCGACCTTGTCCTCAGTTTGGGCGTGGCAAATAAAAAAAAAACAATTAAATTTATTACTGTTTTATAGTTGCGATTCCCAACTGATTATCAATGTTAATATCTTCTATGCATACGATATATTATTTTTCCAGTATTTTTAGATCGTAAACGAGCCTTTCCAGAGTCTTAATCAATATTATTTCAAGGTATAATTAAACGAAAATACAAAAATAAGATATCATTTTTGTATTTTTTATCTATTAAATTATTAAATTATAAATTAAAATACTGCCAATATCCCAAATGAGATATAAAACGATTAAGCAAGCTCTTATAGTCTTGGCACTGTTCGAAAATATAGTTTTGGTTATTTATTTAATTTCTAGATAAGAATTATAATACCCTTAGCTAGCGTATTCAAAACTAATGGGAATATCTTCTAACTCAATCAGCACGCGACACTTTATATAATTTGTGCTAAGCACTTTGCAAGATCTGCCGACGGGTTCGAGTTCAATGAGCCAAGCTTACTGCCGGCCTTTGTGGAGTTTCGTTTATTGTTGTTTGTATTTGAAATTCAACAGTCATTTGTCAGCGACGTGTTTGCAATATCAATTGGTCATACTTATGAGGGCTTCTCGACATCAGCTTGAAAAAAGTTGTTGGCCTTGCTCTGCATTTTGGTTTTGACTTTTATTTAAATTCAATAAATAAACGGGTGTTCATTACGTAATAGTACCTTTATTCTAATTCAATTTCATTAATAACTTATGTATTCTTTTTCACTTTTTTAATAGTACAGTAATAATTTAAGAATGAAGCTTTAACGGGAGAACTACCGATTGATGATTTCCCTTACAGTTACCAACAAATACTGCCGTTATCAACATATTGCTTGTTATGCTTGTTCTTATGCAGATATTTTCAAATTCAATTTCATGGGTATTTGAAACGCTTTGAGTGCAATTTAATTTTATTCATCTTAAATATTTTATTGCTTCTGCTTGACATTGAGAAAATTTTCCGATTTCTTACGCCAAAACCTGTATTAACGGAAAATTTATGCATATCAATTATACGCGATTGAATGACATTTTAATTATAGTAAACTCTGTCTTAGAGCGCAGAATATTTGACATCAAGAAGGCTGCACCACTTATTGGAGTTAGCCTTCGTAATAACCGTGTTCTTGTAAGTTGTTTTATTCCGAAATGTCCGTGGAAATATTTATTTGAAAATTCCGGTTTATTCTGTTATATAATGGTATTTGATAACCACACTTTTTTTTCGTAATAAAAATATAATTTTTCTGACTTTTGTAGAACGACCAAACAAGTTGCTTATTATTTCTGAAAGCCATATTTCAGTACCCGATTCACCTGCCAATGTCTAAGTTATCGATGACCTGTAAATCTATTAGATTTTTCAGTTGATATATTGGTTAAATTAAAGCAATGATGTCCCTACGTTAATTGGTTGGAATAAAGTGGAGCAAATATAGCCGCTGTGGCAAACAGTTTTGAAGATGACAGAAAAGTCTTTTGCTGCAGTTGCTTAAAGTCCTTCGAATATGGATGATGGATGCCATACATACTCAAAACATGATTTGTATGTAGCTTCAGCTTTGGTTCAACATTATTGATTCAACTTCCGTCTATATTTTATGATTATATAAGATTGCTAATGAGTTTTTCCTACCCCCAGTGAGCTACGCTCGTTTTATTTTTGTGAGGAAATAATTGTGATTGTTCTATTTTCATACACTGATCAATAATTTGCGTCTACAGTTTCGACGCTTTGTTGTGCTAATTTAAGTGCAATTAATTTAGATTTTCAAGAGAGCTATTCAGCTGGCGTCTCGTTTACTCATTTATGTCGCTTAATCAGAGTCCGAGCAGAGCGTGTGCTCTCAAGCTTGACTCCGAATTTTTTGTTTTGTTTGAGAGGTTCGAGCTCTGCTTAGTTGTTAGTAATTTGCAAGTGCTGTGACACTTCCGGTGTTAATTAGCCCCAAACATTTTAAGCATGACTAGTGAGATACTACCTACATATACAACTTACCGATGAGCCCAAGAACAAATTAATTTTTTGTTGTAATTAACAATTATAAGTTATCCCCACTTCGCACGAGTCGGTTCGAATAATGTGTAAAACAACAGTAAATGAGTAAGTTGGACAAACACAATGATATATCGAACCCGAAATAAATATGAAAACAAGCGTTGCCGGTGTCAAAGGTACTGAATCTAACGGAAACGATCCACGTTTTGCGATGTGAACGATGTGATCGAGTTGCCCGCGCGCTAACGACTAAATCAGATCCAATGTGGATCACCGGTTTTATGCACTCCGCGAAATGTTGCCCCCAGATTGGAACGCCAGCAGCAAGCAACCAACTAACCACTCACGAATACTCGTTCTCTCAGGGTACGGGGTAGCTGCACCACCAGTCCCATGGAAAAATCACATCCAGCGACAAAATGTAACTGAACTTTTTAAGTAACGTCGTTTTGCACAGAATCCACTGTGATAATTGCGAGTGTCTATAAAATTATACACTAAAGACTTTGGCATAAAATAAAAACAATAACCTCCATGAGAGCGAGAGCAAAAGTAATTGAGATGCCATACGAGCGAAAGATATACCATATCATATAGCTCATAACTGCTCATATGTGCGCATTGATGGTGCCCGCTTAATTTCATATACTCTGTCCAAAGCTCAAAGTATTTACTCAAGCTTTTTAGGCAGTCCCATTTTTAGAATTGATTTTACAGAGAGATAGATAGTAAAATGCAGCTTCTTATAAATAAAATAATATAAAAAAATATATTATTTGATTGTGAATAATATTCAAGGTTTGCTTTTAAAATCTTAAAATCTGAAAATCTTACTTTTAATATTTTACAAATATTTTAATTTTTATTTTATATTTTATAATTAAATTTTAAAATTTTAATACTATTATACTTTATATAAGTAAAATATATATGCAGATGAAATTAGCTTAAAGTCGTAATTTTTTTCTCAAGTCTGAGTAATTTAATTTATTTACCTTTGCTGTGACTTACGTACGTATTCGATGTTCACTCTCAAGAAAAACAGCGACAATAATTGTAAACATGATGCGTGTTGTCTTTTAATGCGTAAACGGTACAAATCAATAAAAACCAAAAAAAAACTCGCTCTCTTTTTGAACGCTTTCCAGTCTTGGCAGGGCCAGGCACAAAAAGTCGTTGCCAAATATTCGATAGCTGCTGCTGGGACTCGTAACAATGTGGGACTGCATAAAGAACCAGTACGAGCTGAGGTGTAAGGTGCTTTCAGCTGCCACTGTATGTAACTGAAGTCGCCGATCGCTTTGTTGTTGCCAAAATCTGCAATTAACATTTTTTGTTTTTTTGTTAGTGTCGCTGGTTGGGGCAGCAGTGCCTTAATGCACTTTCTCAGGCGTGCAACCGGTTTGCGCCGAAGAGAATTTGCGCGCTTGCGCCAAATTTCATTTACGGCGGCGGCCTTCCAATAGTTTTGCATGCATTGCGCATACGCCGTGTGTTACAGTTTCTTCGAACAGCACTGCAATAGTAGTGTGAGAGTCTGAGCATAGCCGAAAGCCGGCTGACCATTAGCCCACGTCCATGTCTAGCTGCTGCTAAAAACCGGTCAGCCGTTACACGGACTCTGACGCAGTCTCGTCTACCCCATTATCATCGTCTTGAACATGTTTGGCCTGTGACGTCAACGTCGGGTTGGTAGTCTCGTGAATCATATAAAACAGTTTCGAGCATGCAAATCAAACAGTAGCAGCTGCCCATCATCTGTCCAATTGCTATCTACGCACATCACACAATATTACGCGCTTGTTATCTTAGATCCGAGCTTCTCTTGGCTATGTCCGTGTTTATCCATTTATAGGGTTTAGGAATATTTTCGTGGCTAAACAACAGGTGCTAAGAGTTGCCTCCGAAATTTTTGAGTAATTTGTGCTAATTTGAGAGCAGCTGGGGTTTCCTCTATTCCTGCCAAATCGTTTGAAACCTGCTGAAACGGTAATTAAATTATCAATTCGATTTGCATTGTTTATTCTAATTAAATTGCTTAATTAAAACTGGATTTTTGTTTGTGATATGCTCTTAAATTAAATTGAGAATTTCCGCACGAGTCTTGCCCTAAGCAAATTATATATTTTTTGTCAAATAGAAAACCTTTTAGCTGAAGCGTAAGCAGGCCAATTATTTGGTTGGCCAGAACACACGCTAATTAAATGGTCTAATTTGCACGCTCACAGGCAAACAAATCTAGATAAATGTGAATTGCATATAATAATTAGACGCGAAAATCGAGTAAATGATAAACAGTTGTTGTAGTGTAATTGACGCTGGTGCGATTGCGATAAATATAGAAATAAATACACGGAAAATAATAATAATAATAAAATAATAATTCCATTACACTGGAAAATAAGCTACTGCATAATTGAAAATTGTTTTCGCCATGAACTTGTGCGATCAACAACAATTCCATTACACTAATAAACACGTGTCATTAACTTAAAATTAGAATCGTGTCGGAGTAGCCTTTAAGGGTCGCTTGAAGGGTCAAAGCCGAACGAAATGTCTGTAAATATATATATTAAAACATTATTCTTGTTCCTGACTTTTTTTTCAGTTTCCGTTCTGATGAGAATTCGGGGTATAAAGGGTCTATTGACGAGACTGGTTCCATAAATAATTTAAAATTAGAATGATAATAGAATGCTCGTATATTAATATAGATATTTTTAATCAGAATCATTAACTGCATACCTAGATTTAGATCTTTGCGCCTCTAATTCCTGGGCATCCACCTCTCCTTCCTTTCTGGTCAATCGCCTATGTAGATTTTCTATACAAATTTAAAATAAAATCTTTCATGTCATTGAAGAGATAAAACAATCCAATTTTATTTACATCTATTATGTCATAAACTATTTTAAGTGTATATAAGAATAGCTCAGGGCATCTTCTAGTCAGGCACTCCCGACTCTCGCACTCGGAGTTGTTGGTATTCTGTTGTATCTGGTCCTTTGTTTCTATCAGTGTGATATTGAAATCTTGCTGTTAGCCACCCATGGTTTATCTGTCATATGCAAGTGGAGGCCTAATTGAATGATTACCTTGTTATTGTCAATTTGTGGGACATCTCATATCTCAACTATTTCACGTATTATATACTTAATAAAAATTTAGCGTGCAACTAAAATCAAGTAAAAAATTGCGCATACCGCTTTTCGGCACACCGTAAAATGTAAAACTGGGTGATGTTGATTTATCTGTTGCTCCCGCTCCTAAAACAGACAGACACAATTAAAGGAAATGAGAATTGAGAGCTGACTGAATAGCTTTAAAGTATGGTCTGAAACTCGCGTGGCACTCGTTCTCTAACAATAATTCAAAACAATAAATAAAATATATATTTTATAAATAAACATAAAAAATTATTATAAATAAATATAAAAATATTAAAAATAAATAAATTTGTTATTTTTATTAAAGTATCTTTAAATGTGTTCTCGCTTGACACACGTTCTCTAACAATAATTCAAAATAAATAAAATATAAATTTTGTAAATAAAATAAAAATAAAAAATGATTATAAATATAATGTAAATAAATATAAAAATAATAAAAATAAATTAATTAAAAATATCTTTAAATGTATTCTAGTCTTTGCACGGAATTCGATTGTAGTTACTAGTTATTTTAGCTTATTTTAATTCGAATTCGATTGTAATTAGTAGTTATTTTAGCTTATTTTAAGCAGTTGTCAGAAGCTCAGAGGTTTCTTGCATTTGCACACGCTTGGCACGGGGCTGACGCTGAAATCAGTTGGACTAATCTTGGCAGCCGCATGCCAAAACCGACTAATGGAACGACAGCCACTCCAACACTAATCTGAGTGAGTTTTGTGTGTGTTTTGCTTCCCTTAAGCATTCCAGATAAGCACGGCTAATCATTGTACTCGCCGGCCTACAACAATGTCTCCATTTTATCAGCTTCGCAGGTAAACATTGGTCGGATTCTCAGAGTCTATTCGCACGTTTCGTTGTCTGCATCACTAGCCGTACTGAATGTTTTGCAATTACAAAACAAAAGCAAAATTATGCCAAACCAGACGAGTACTGGCTGGCAGGCGTAATTTCAATGTTCAATGTTAATGTTAAGCTGTAGCCATTGCCAGGCGTTTTCTGTGTATTTCGAATGCTCTGAGTCAAAGCTAAATTCGAATATCTGGCACAGCAGGCTGCACCAATAAAACTCACTCGGGCAGCGAGCGGGTTTTGAGTGTTTTTTTTAACCATATTCTGCTTCTTCTTACCGTTTCGAATGGAGTGCAGTTTGTTGAAATGTTGAGCACATTGGTATTAGCTTTGTGTTTAAAACAGAATGTATTGTAAGATTTGCGGGCTTATTCAGTTCACGCTGATCACTACATAAACAACAAATAGTCGCACAACGCGACGTATACATAACTAAATTGTTTTACGAGCTCCGTGTGGAAAACAACGTGATTACAAAAATGACTCTGGCCGTAATTAGTGGATCTTCTATGGAATCCAATAATGGAGCAGTAAGTTCTTACCAACACGAAAAGTGCCTTTATCAGCTTTTTATATTAGCTGCCTGATTGTGCGTGACATATTTATGAATTCATTATCGAATATAAAGGCGGATTGTGATTGTGAATCAAATTTTGTTTTGACGTGATTAAATAACTATTAGGCTGACATAAATCTACTAAGTGATAAGTGAACTGAGTGAGCCCTTTGATATCCACAGTTTCGGTGCAGATTGTGCTAAAATATGTGTATTTCATCTGTTTGGCCGTCAATCAGAGGCGACAGTATACAATGCCAACGGCATTTCAGTCGCGTCTCTTATCTGCTCCCTTTATTTGGCTTGTCTAATGGTGTTTTATATGATGCCAAGAAGCGGCAGTAGCCCGACATTCATCTACCGTCAAGTTACCTAATAGCCTCGCTGTGCCAAGTGCATTGAATGGATTACTTTAATGACTCAAATAAAAGTGCTGCAATATAATTGATAACTCGTTACCAACAACAATGCCAATTAAGCATATTCGCATGAGTTCGCGACTGTAAAATCTTGTCTGTTTGCTAAAAACCGTACATTACAAAGTCGTGCTGTAGACCATATAAATGATATATGTATTTATCTGTTTTATTGGATTGTTCTCAGTCAGTGTAATGGAAACCAGCTTGGTTTTCTACTTTCTGCCAATATCAATTTGTTTTCGCAACAGGAGATATTTGCCTTAACGTAATGCAAATGGAAATTTGACTCCACAACATTTATTATCGTTTCTGATTAGTTTTACTTGGCCATAAAAACAAATATTGAATTTTCTTGATGTCTGCAAATTGAAACTTTTAGTTACATTAAACAGTTTTATTGATATTTTTTGCTGTACTATGGTAATGTTATTTAAATACTGTATAGCTGATAATCGGAGAAAATACGCTAATCTATCGGCGGAATACATGGTTTTTATTTAAAGAAACATATGGTGCACAGTTAACAGTTTTTTCTTTCGTTTGTTGTCCCACCGAATCTGGCAGGCCGGCCTTGTGATCTATAGTATATACCGCGTTATCTGCACTAAAAACATACTAATGAATTGAGAATTTATTAATTTATTAATGAGCAAACCAAAAAGCTAAGCAGGTAATCGAAATTGCCAAGCACAGCCACTACCCAAGCAGCCAGCTATGTGGCTGGCCAATGTTACTTTGGGAACGAAAGTGTCGTGAAGAAATCAGTTGTTCAGTGATTGTTGAATCCAATGCATTGTAATTAATATTCAATTTGGACACCCACAATGTCAGCTGATGGAGAGGTGAGGCGTGAAGAATTATATTTACTATCAAAAACTATCTATTAATGAGCTGCCAATGCACAACAACAAATAGACTTAAATTTAAGACTTAAAGTAAACAACTCTTGGGTTAAACCCTCTGAATCTGGGACTCCCCTACACTTTGACAAATAACACGTCATCGGCACAAGGAAATGTGTTTCATTAACTGTGCTGTGCGCATAATACGAATCGGTAAGCACTTTGGTCGTGCGCCTTGCATACGAATGTGGTGCGAGACTTATATATATATGTATGGAAAATAGTAACAATTTTTGTTTATTGTTTCTTAAGAATTGTGTTTGGCCACCGTCGCCCGCGTTATTTTATTCTTTTGGTTTGCATGAGCTCAAAAAAATCATAATATAAAATATAAAATTGATTGTGGCATATGTGGCAACCGGTTTACGGACTAAATTTAGAATGCATTGTCTCCGGTCTCCGGTCTCCGGCCGTTCCATATGCAAATAAATTTTTCAACTCAGCTCAACTTAAAGCTAATTTGCGCGCCAGCCACAATTTGGATTATAGTTGGAAGGAATTGCAGTAAATAAGCAGTCAAGTACGACTTGATTTTGATTTGTGCTACGAGCGTGTGAACTTGTGATTGTCGTTTTGTTTTTCTATAAATGAAGCAGCTAAAACTGCTGATATCATTGCAAAGGCCACACAAATTAAGTCAATTTTAATCGCACTTTTGAAGCGAAAATAATTCGCATTCAAAGCAGAAAACTTACGATTTGGGGGCGTATGCGTAATGTCCAGCCAAGCTGCCGCACTGCTCGTTTTCGTTAAGTGACTCAATTTACTCAACTGCTGGTGCTTCGTTCATTGAACGCGTCTTGCCCTCACTAAGCGCTAGATGGCGCTAGTTTCCGATGCTCCCCAAAGTATGCAATAATATTTATGTCGACAAAAGAAATTGTAGCGCAAGTTTGAATGCGATTAATGAAAGATTTCAAATGTCAGAATGTTATAAATGACAACAAATTAAATAAAAAATAATCACACAGATGACTATATAATATATATATATATATATATATATATATATATATATATATATATATATATATATAAGATTTTCTATACAAGATTTGTATCATTTTAGTTTGGGGAATACATTTTCCGAAGAATCAGAAACTTTAATTGTTTGCGTATATTTTCATAAATATTATATTATTATTATAATTATATTATTATTATTACTATTTAAGTAGAAATTGTTTCTCTTCCATTGCGTACGCTCGTACATATAAGTGTACGTGTATAAATATATATATTTGCTCTGATTTGCGATTTTAATCAATGCAAGGACACAGGTTCATCTGAATTCAATGCCATATTTATCTAATCCGGTCTCTTGATGAATTCTGATTTAATAGCTCAAATTCGGTCAAGTTGAAGCGATTTCCAATTTCTTCAATTGCATTTTACGCAGTAAATAATAAATAGGAATCAGAAAAGTTTCCATATACTCGAACCAAACTGCTTTGCACTGGTTAGATGTTAGACGAGATCGGTATCGATTCGATTTTTGCAGCTGGCACGTTTCGAATTACACATAAATAAATGCGCCGCAAGGAACCTACATAAATTGATTTAAATTTGCAGTTGTTTTATAGACACATTTCCATTTATATATACAAGCGCGTATTCAATTTGTATATTATATACTTTTCTGACTTAATGGATGTCAATGCGTTGCGTTTTCATATTTTCGGCAATCAATTGACAATTAGTGGCTTGGGGTAAACGTCACACAATTCAATTGCCGTCTAATTGAGTGAGTAACAGAAAACTTTTTTTTACGAGACACAGGGAAGAGCAGTAACTGTAAATGTAACTTCATGACGTTCCATATGGTTTTGCGCAGTTGGATATACATATTTTCGCCAAACTCGGCACCAGTGAATGAACAGCCCGTTCAATTCTCGGTTCTGTTTCTGTTGTTGTTTGGGGCTCTGCTCTGTCTTATCTAACGGCATCGCTAATTAATTAGAGCATTATTTGCTATGCATATTGTAGAGTTTTCCGTGTATCGAATGGCCTTATCTGCACTGTCTGCATATTAGTTATACCGCAAAAAGGTCAATTGCAAATATTTTGCGAAATATAAATATACATTTAATACGTTCGAAATTCATCACGCAATTTATTTGATTTTGTTTATGGCTGAGATTTTATTATTACCAACGAATAGTGTATATTTCATATCCATGCAACTTCGTCTATTTTTCTCTTCTTTCCCTCCATTGTTTATTATACATTTGTCATTAAAATAAATAATATTGATAGCATATGCAAGTAGAATGAGCTCAATTCCAACAGGGTATTGTTAGTCGACTCTGTCGATTGATTTGTTTCGATTTGATGATTGGCTTTGCTATTTGTTTGAGAGAGCGAGAGTTTGTGATTCATTCGTATAGCAAATAAGTGCAGCGGAACTGAGAATACTGGATAGTCCCCGGTACGCCCATATGAGCACCGAACAAGTTTCCTTTCGATGGAAGTTTGCATTTTCATTATCAAACACGGAACTAGACGGGCTCTCTCTGCCTCTCTCCCACTCTCTATCGCTCTCTATGTGCTTCTCTCGGCTAAACACTCTCTTTTTTCTGGCAGCTCAATCGTCAAGTCGGGCATTTTTACTCGCTCGTTTTTGTGCGAAGGTTGGCATTCTTGTTCTGTTTGTCAAACCGTGCGGTTGTCAGAACTTTGAAATATTCTTTGCAACGTCTTGGCAACGTTTTAAATTTCCCTCGACACAAAGAAAATACGGCTAAGAAGAAAATTTTGGTTTTCTTTCGAAGCCAGAGCGGTCGCAAGTGTTGAGAATTGCATTAGTAATATTGCATTTTATCTTTATACAAAATTAATAAACCAAAAAAATCAAGTCTCAATTTTTGCACTAAATTTCCCCATTAAATTTTATTTTGTATCGTAAAAAGTGTTTGGAAATTGCTGGAAAACGCACTGCAACGCGTTGACCGAGAGTTTACAAAATACGTTAAGCGCGCGACAGTTGCCATTGCCGACAGGATAACACGACCAACTGGATTTTCGCTGCGGTGAAAATGAGTTTTCACAAAAGCGACTCACGCACGCCGTTGGCACCGGCGGAATATACCGTAAGTAGCTACCCACGAGGCTCGCGAGAGTTTCGAGCTCCGTCTCCCGATTTCCGACTTATGCTAATGAGAGAACCGCTCGGTATTGCTCTATCGGGGTATTCATGTTGGGCTCGCCTGATGACGACAGAGGCAGAACATCGATTTGTCTAGGCCATTATCATAGCACCGTTAAAGGTTGCTTTAATGACAGTTGTCGACTAGTTCATTCACTCGCATTAGAATGAAAGGGAATATGCATTAGACCAATTCAAAATCATTTCTCGAACAAGTAAACTACTTGACTATAACTGAAGTTCTGATTCAGAGTAAATTGCCCTTAGCTCGGTCTTAAATAGGTCTTATTTGATTCTTATAGATAGTGAATCATGTGACAAACATGCGTAATCGAGTGTCATTAGATAATAATTATTCTATATACCTAGAGCTTCCTTCTAAACCTGCCCGAGCTCTTTGGTCTTTCATTGATTGATCGGAAATTTTGACAAATTGGCACATGCAAATCGTACAGACTAAGGTCTGATATGATAACGCATTGAGGAATCCCAAAACTGAAGTCTAATTTCGGGGATGTTTCAGTTTCGGATACGTTTCGTTTGGCCCCGTTACTGTTGTCGCTATGAGAACACACACATAACCATTTCCACCCTCGCTCTTGCCCTCGCTCGAGCTAAGCAATAACTTTTCGCATGTTTGTTGTTGTTGCTGTTGTTGGTTATGTTGCTATTGCTGCCTTTGTTGGTGAGCAGTGGAATTTTCCACTCGCATCCTGGGCGAACGCCTTGCACTTTTATGTTTGCTTGGCTGGGACTCGAGCTCAAGCCGTCTGTGGTGGGCATTTGTCGACGTCGCGTCGTCGTCGTCGTCGTCTCTCGTATACCTGCGTCAGCATATTTCAGGGTTTACATTTTTGTGCTGTGCGCGTTTTCGATTTCGTGGCAATATGCACAAAAATTCTGGTATGCTGTACATTGACTCGAATACGGTGTACGGCGGTCTGTCTGTTAGTTGGTCTGTCGGTCGTGACGCTGGTGCGCAAGCGCCGTCGGTGAATTTGCTGCGTTTCGTTTTCTCTAAGTGGAACAGCGTAAAATGCGATCGAATTTTGGTAATTTTCCACGCCATAAACATTGATGTCGTACTGTGGAAGTTCGTCCAAACTAATGCAAATATCACTTTATTCTCCTTGAGGCAAGTGTGAGCCACCACTGAAACCCGACCTCTGCACATTTTGTTATGGAATCAGGTAAACAGTGCATCGAACATGTTCTCTTGTTGCTGCCGACTTATGTGCGGTTCGCGCTCGGATTGAGTCCGTTTCAATTTGCAATTATTAATGTCGTCTCTGATTGGTGCTTGTTCCATCTGATATATTGAAATCGTATCCCCCACATGGATGTGTCCGTCCCACTTGCTATCTTATCTGAGCTTTAGTTGGCGCCTAATGCAATTTTTTAATGCATCGGCCATACGCCCCGTACGACATATCGGCGACATACCTGGCCATAAATCGACGTGTTTGCATTGACTGATTGCTAACAGTTATTTCGCTAGAAATCAACAGTGCTGAGTTGAGTCGCAGCCGCAGCTACAGCCGCAGCCAGAGCCCCGCTCAGCGGGCACGGGGCGCCACGTGATGCACAATTCGTTTGTGTTTTATATATTTTCGCTGCTTGCATTTTAGCCAGTTTTGTTAAAAATTTTCCATTACAAATTGTTGGCTTTTGTTTGCTTTTTTGTGTTGTTTTGTGCTGTATTTGCCGTTTTCGATTTCATTTCCCTGCTGCTTCTGTTTCTGTTCCAGTTCCACTTGCTTATGTAAGTTCAATGGCATGCAGCCGTCGACGCAGAATTATAGAGCTTTAGCACTAGAGAGCTCGAGTGGGCTAGTGCTCCAAAGGTGCCTCTTAATTCGAAGTGTGCATGAAGGCATGTTACTGCCAGTCCTGCACGCCTGCGAATGTGCGAATTTGTTTAGTTACTCATTGCAATTAGAGGGGGTGGGCAGGACAGGGGCCATTTGGTCACATCATGCAACAGCGCATTGCTATTCTTGAAAATAATTATTTACAATTGCAGCGCTGTTTCGTAATAGCACGTATTTAGATTACACTGAGATTTTTGTGTTGCGAATAGTGTTTCCTCTTACCGTTCTTATCGGACGTCTCCGGCTCAATTTGCTTGTTATCGCTATCGAAATGCACACATTAGGAAATACCTGCAATAAACTATGAATCCAATATTGATCGATGAGCGTCATGATTTACCAACTCAACTGTCAATTATTAATAATACTATATGTGTGTACATTTTTTTTTATCATTTCGCCTGTTTGCCAAACTGTTAAATCGATTTGAAGAACGCTGCGATACCAAATTATCTATTATTGAGTATTTAGTTAAATTTTTTAACGATAATCTGAGTCATCTTGCAGTTAAATTAGTTGCGACATTTGGGATAATATTTGCTTTACGCTCCCTATTGCACAATGTATATTTAAGTACTAACACTAAAAATAGAATTCTCTCATCGCATGTTTATGTAATGTAATGCGGTTATGACACAGACTTACTTCACCGGTTCAATCAGAAATCCAAATATATATAATAATAATTTCTGAAGCTCTGAACAGAAATTGAGAAAATGAGAACTTTCGCTTTTTAAGTACCCTTTCGGTCTCTTTTATAACTCTTTTAATAATAATCATATATTAGAGGAAGTCTAAAAATGTATTTCCATTTGCTAAATTTAATGGTAATTCGATAAGGAACTACGTCTTATCACCGCTTCTCTAGCTCCTAATTCGTCATAGCTTGCATTTCAATCGCCAGTTCTGACTATATTGAACTTGAAGAGCTCCAGCGACACGTGTTGATCGCTCTTTTCGCTGCTCTCGCGTGGAGCTGGCAGTTTGTTTGCAGTTTGCTTTCGAGTTCTATTTGCGTGAATACTTTGTGCTTTACTTTATGCATTTATTTTTTCATTTTGCTCGTGCTGTTTGGGTAGCTGTTGCCGCCATTTGAATGCGGGTACATGTTCTGAACCCTTCAACAAAACACCACACGCCACGCTGAATGCGGAAAAAAATGCTTCCACTGCAAATGTTTTTTATTTTTCAACTATTGCACTGTAAAGCTTTCCACTCGTAATGTTGCACGCGACAAAACAGTTGACTGTCTCATTGGATGACTGACTGCCTGCCTGCCTGACTGACTGGGTATTGGATTAGCTGGCGCCACAATGCAGTTGACTTTCTGCCTGCCCAGCTGTCTAATTATTGCGTAAACTATTTTTATTTCGAACTTTCGATATGAAGCGATGATTATATGCAATTATTGTTATGCCATGTACTTAAACACTAAATAAGGCATATTGATTACTCGAATGTTGGCTTTAGTAAATGGAAAGTTCAGGAATTAAAAGACTTACGAGTTCTGAAATTTCTCAGAGTTCGGCGAATTAAAACGTTAATGTTTGTACAACACGGATCAGCAGGGTGTAATGACTTTAACAATAGATATACGATAGTAAGAAAATGGCTTTATATTATATGTTAGAATACCAATTGATCTATTTAATCCCGACAGTACTGAAGTACATCACACACCATACATCAGACAATTCTGATCTAAAATTTCAAAAATTGTTTGAATCTTAGTGCCTTAATTTTTATAAATCTTGAATGCTTGTAGTATTGTATAACTTAGGATATCTTATAGTCGTTAATCTATTTGTTATAGTCGAGTATGGTGCTCATGCATTTACGCTTTTAGCATTTAATTGTTTGTGGTCCATAAAAAATGCCAACTGATGCGTTAAACTGTCAAGTTGTGTTTTGGCCTACGCCAAACTTGATTAAGATTTATTCTGAAAGTGAACGACAATGGAACAATGGAATTGAACAGTAGAGTATAAATTTTTTGTTTTCTGGGCGCAATATTGAATTTGAAATATCATAGTCGAAAATATAAGGCTCAGTAAATATCGGTAGACTAATTAAAACTAAATCAAATATGAGATATTTCCATGTTAATAGCTGGGGAAATTTAAGTTCAATTCTTGACTAAAATAGTATTAATTTATTTATTTAGTGAAGAACCTAAACATAAAACTTGGATATAATATTCGAATTTTTTTTATATTTTTTTGAATATTAATAAATTTTATTACAAAGTCTAGTTCATAGTTTCAGTCGTTAAACAAAAATAAATATAATTTATTTAATAATCCACGTTCGTTCGTTCGGATTTGCCGAAGTCTTCACGGAAATGTTTGAAATATTCGTTGCCTACTTTTGTGCATTCGGCGTTTGCCGCTGTTAAGTGTGGCGTTTTGTGACAGCTTCCCCTAAACGACAATAGATGGCGGTGGCAACCTACAATAAGTATACGCACTGTTCACTGCCGTTGTTTATTTGACATAATCCGTTTATCTCATAAATAATTCAAAATAACAAATTTTTTTATTATAATTAAGCTAAATCTAGTGAATGAATGGGTTATTTATGTAGCAATTTTTTAATAAAAATACAAAAGTTAATAACACCTCTGCCCTTGCTTTAATTTGGACAATTCACAACAAAATATAACCATCATGAAAAATGACTAAAATAAAGCTGACTTTAGCTCTATTTGTGTGTTTCTGTTGCCGTCGTAAATATTTTTCGCACATTTTTTGCGCAAATTTACAGTTTCCTCATTAATTTTATCTACGTCGCACTTACCATAGGCGGATCATGTCGCTTACGGCGTCGCACTGATTTGGATCAATTTATATGTGGGAGCACTCACTGCCTTTTTTAATAGCAGCCCGCGCTATTCTGTCTTGCTCTCCCTCTCTGCCTCTTTCTCTCCCTCTCCCTCTCTCTCTCGCTCTCACTCTCTCTCTCTCTGCCCCACTAGCCGCACGTGTGAATATATAGGAAACAATGGCAATAGACGAAACATTTATGACGTCATTTTTAATGCGGGTATTCTGAATGCTGCTGCACCCCAAACAGTGTATCTCAGCAGTTACAATTATAGATGCCGAAAATCTCGTTCTGAACTATCGCACTACTAAATGGCTGCTCAGTTCGGAAAAGGCGCCCCTTTCTGATGCAGCAGTCTCTGCTGTAGTGTGCGTTCCTGTGCTGCTCAGTGTCTACTATTTATTTTTGAAGCTATTTGCAATATACCGCAGACCACTCTCTGTCGCTGTCATTTTGGCAACAAAAGTGCATATAAGCGGACGACATTGGCCGTGGACGCGAACAGATTTGTATCGTCACTCACTGGAACTGCACGTGAAAACGTCGCGCATGTCGTTTAATCGTCCGATCCTGAATTTGATCTTGATCTCGAGTACGAAAAGCGCAACGCCTTCAAGCTGAACGCTACCGCCGGAAAGCCGCCACTGCCGCCGCGTCAGCCGCAGCCGCAGCCGCAGCCGCATGAGCAGGAGCTGAGCAGCTTCGTTCGCAGAAACCACGAGACGCGTTTGTCCAGTGGGGTGCTCAGTCGTCACAATTTGAAGATGTCGCTCAAACGAGGCGGCCCACCGCCGGCGCCATCGAGTGGTGCTGCAACAATGACCACATCATTGAGTGGCGCCAGCTTGGATCAGCAGGTGCGACCGAAAGAGTGAACTGCTTGCTGTGTGTGTACGCGTTCGAACGCATTTTTCTTCTTCCGCATAACAGTTTGTCTATTGAACTTGAATATTGCGCATACGGCGCGTGTTGCCAAAAAATGTCTCAATACGCTGCATTGTCGGGCGTTTTGTTTATCGCAACATCACAGTTGACTTGCTCAAGTTGCCGATCCATGTCTAGTGATGTAAAATTGGCTCGTTTGACCTTGCCCACTGTGATTGTCAAGGTCATGTGACTGCATATCCAGCAACAAGTAACCAAGCTTCTCGACGCTGGCCATAAACTGACCAAATTAACCGATTGTTCGCTGCAACAAATACGTAAATAATTTTTGGCATAGATGCAGTTCTCAGCAGCTAATAGCCAGCAGCTGGCCGATTTACATAAGTGCGGGCGCTCTCTCTCTCTCTCTCTCTCTGTATCTCTCTCTTTGTGCAGTGCATTTCGCTTCATTACACTATATCAGTTGCTCAATCGAATTCTGACGATCGACGATCTCTTTTGCAGAAAATTCCGACGGTTGTGACGGTCTACGACAGCGAGAAGAAAAATGGCAACAGGAACAACGCGAGCATAAACCAGCCCAAGTGAGTACCTTTCATTCAAGTTTCCGATGCCGTGGCTAACGTAGCTATAGCGCGCATCCGATTCAAGATTCCATCAATTTTGCAACTAGATATAAATTGTGTATTCGTTGTACAAAATGTACAAGAATATTGATAACAATTCCTCAACTACAATGTTTGAAATGTATTCATCCTCGGATAGATTCATTCGCTCCGACATGGCCGATGTGCCTGTCCAGCAGGCGGCTGGCTCTACCCTGCCTTTGGTGTTGACGCGCAAAAAAGGCGGCGACGATGGCGAAGATGGTCACTATAATCCCTTCGAGCATCGCAAAGTGGAGCACCCCACCTCGTAAGTATGAATAGGATGACCAGAGGTCCACTGAAAGATTGGTATGATAATTTCAATTCACCAAGGATGCAATGTCCTTCATCTGCAACGTATGTATAATCGTGTCTATGGCAATGCGTAACAAAGTTCAATAAAAGTGTGTTCTCGAAATATCTTATATAAACAGCTGATATTTGCTATAGTCTCACATGCCTAAGATAAATCAATGACTAACTACGAGTATTAATTAACGTCATTGAACTTTTGCCTAGACTTTGATTTCTCTGCTTGCCTTTGTAGTTTCAACGAAAAGGAAAAAAACGGAAATACGTTTGAAATTTTATTGACATTGTCCTTGGACTTTTGCCGAAAAGCTCTTAAACTAAAAATAAAGTAAATTCGCAAATAGAAACGAGAACAGAATACGAAAAAAAAAAAACAAACACAAATGTCGCGATAATGCTGAACGATTCGTATGCCGTGCAAGGGTGAGAATCGCAAAGAGGGGCAGTGCCGTGCACTGGCACTACAAAAAGGGAACGTTGGGCTAGGCACACTAAGTTGGTTACAATCTAGATTCAATAATTTTGATTCATACTCCGGAATTGACTCACTAATGAACGGAACTACTAAACATAGAAATTCAATTGATATTTATAATTATGTAGTTTGTGGCTAGCTGACGTAGGTGTGTGCCTCTGTGTGTGTGTGTGTGTGTGTGCATATAAATTACAAATATGTATAAAATACAAATACAAATGTATACGCGACTCGCTCTCTATTATATAGCTCTGACCATGCGAAACAACGCTAGAAACGCAGCAGTCGGCATCGGTTTGGCCGAATTCTCTTATATTTTGTAATATTTGCATGCAACTTAAGATTTCGTTTATTTATTTTTGGCAGTCGGCGGCTTTTGCGTAATATAGATAGTATTTAGATATTACATCCATTGCATTTCAATTTTTATTCGAGCTCATTTCGATTTCCAGCGACCTGGAGACCTTTGTGCATCTCCTCAAGGGCTCCCTGGGCTCCGGCATTTTGGCCATGCCCATGGCCTTTGCCAATGCCGGTTTGTGGTTTGGCCTGGTGGCCACCTTTGCCGTGGGCACCTTGTGCACCTACTGCGTCCATGTGCTGGTCAAGTGCGCCCATATACTGTGTCGGCGTCGCAAGATACCCATGATGGGTTTTGCTGATGTGGCCGAACAGGCCTTTCTGGATGGCCCGCCCGCGCTGAATCGCTGGTCCCGCTTCATACGCTTCATGGTGAATACGTTTCTGGTGATCGATCTGCTGGGCTGCTGCTGCATCTATTTGGTGTTTGTGGCAACCAACGTGCAGCAGGTCGTCGGCGTTTACATGGACACTGAGCTGAGCGTGCGCTTGTGGATCGTGATTGTGTCGGCGCCCTTGGTGTTCATGTGCCTCGTCCGCAATCTTAAGTTTCTGACGCCCTTTTCAATGATCGCCAATATTCTAATGTTTGTGGGCATTGTCATAACGTTCGTCTATATGTTCTCGGATTTGCCAGCGCCATCTGAGCGTGTCGGCATCATGCCGCCAACACAATGGCCCCTCTTCTTCGGCACGGTCATCTTTGCCCTCGAAGGCATCGGCGTAGTCATGTCCCTGGAGAATGACATGAAGAACCCCAGCCACTTCATTGGCTGCCCCTCGGTGCTCAACTTCGGCATGGGTCTCGTCATTGGCCTCTACACACTCGTCGGCTTCTTCGGCTACCTCAAGTACGGCGACGAAACTGAAGCAAGCATAACGCTGAACCTGCCGCTGGAAGACAAGTGAGTAGCATAGAGTAGCATAGAGCTCACTCGCATTGGGTTATTTATTTTGAAATTTTCTTTCTTGCAGGTTGGCTCAGTCTGTTAAGCTGATGATTGCCATTGCCATATTCTTTACTTTCACGCTGCAGTTCTATGTGCCAGTCAGCATTCTATGGAAGGGCATCGAGGGCAAGATTCCCGCTGCCCGCCAGAACATAAGCGAGTACGCCATGCGTGTGGGCCTAGTGGTAAGTTTCACTAACATTCGCACTACTTTGCCCACCATTCAGTTTGGAATTTCTATTGATCAGTTCTTGTGCTGTGGCATTGCTGTGGCGCTACCCAATCTCGGTCCATTCATCTCGCTTATTGGCGCTGTCTGCCTGAGCACGCTGGGCATGATCGTGCCAGCGGTTATTGAGTTGGCTGTGTACTACGAGGACCCTGGCTTCGGGCGCTTTAACTGGCGGCTGTGGAAGAACTCCGGCCTGATACTGTTTGGCATTGTTGGCTTTGTGACAGGCACATATGTGAGCATACGCGAGTTTCAGGCTGAGTTTAACGTCAGCCATGGGGGCGATGCACAGTGATCAGCTGCCCAAAGTTTATGCTAATTTAATCTAGATTAGTTTTAATAAAACTCTTCTAAGCACAGGGATATCTAAGTTAAGTTTTTAACTAATTTTAGGGCTAACCAAAGTTTTGTAAGATTCTCCCTCTGCGATACTTTCACCCACGCTCCCCAGCTATACACTAACCCCCCTATCACATAACACGCCATCCTAATGCAAACATCAAAATAAAATTATAAAACAATTGACTTCCGATATCATGAACTTCATTCAAGCCAATTTACAGGCGGATTTCTTGCAGTTACCCTCTAACCCCTCTACCCCTCTACCCCACTGACCTCCTACCCTTTAAAATTACAATCATCCAAACAAAGTATTTGACTTAGTCGATGCCGCATTACGAACAGTAATTGTGGCATTACATTTATTTAGAGAATTCTTCCAGAAGTGATTTCGTAAACGTAGTGATCTTTTGTCAGCAAAATATATCGTAGTTATAGTAGTTGTAATTAGTTCTTAGCTGAACTAAATTAGTTACACGCAAAGAGAAAAACATACAAAAACACACAACGTGGTCGCATGTGCACAACCAATGTTAGTTTCGTTATATATTTCGTTCATTAAAATATCATTGAATTTCTTTATTTGTATGCCCTATTCAATTATTCATGACATATTGAAAATATATATACATACGTATCCTAAATGACACTAATTGCAAATAAAATTTTATTTTCAAAATAATACAAATACAATAATCGATTTTTATTTACTTGATCTATCTAAATAAATAAATAAATATATATATATATATAGAATAGTTTATATATATATATATATATATATATATATATATATATATATATATATATATATATATATATATATATATATATATATATATATATATATTAGATAATGTTGGGGAAGGGAGTGATTGTGTTATATTTCCACAGTAGAACGCACGACCGAACACCTCGATGCCTCTCTCCTCGTACTGTTTGGTTGCCTTCTCAATGACAATTGCCCACTCACTCAGCCGAAGCGAGTCAATCGTTATCTGATCTCGTTCCACTCCACTCCAATTTTACAACATTAGAAGACAGCTGGCAGTCATCATTGGTTCGACTTCTTTAAATTCTGTTTTATTTCATAGGTTAACATAATGCTGAGGTCCTCCGAATTGAATTAAGCTAACATTTTTATTTTTCTTTAGGTTTTTATGTTTATTGCTGCAGTTATTTGTCTTAGAGTCAACAGCGCATTTAGATCCCCGGCATTGATATATATGATTATGATGTACAGCTCAAAAGTATGCTGTGGAATTTCACTCTGAAATGTATTGCATACTTTTTGAATTCCTGAATAATTCTTGACAACTCTTTTTCATAAAGACCTCTATAAAAACTTGAATTCTCTCATCCCTCACGGCAGAGTTTTAGGACCCGCCTTGAGTGCCTTTTCTCAGTGATCTGCCAACTTACACTGAAAAGTCCGATTACAATGATTCAGCAGTACCTAGGCAGAACCACAATGCTGAAAAATATATAGAATAAGTACCTGAGTGTTAGTCTGGACAGAAGCTTCGCCTTTAGGAAACTTTTCGCATTGAAAACTGTCTTGGTTGCTTGCAGCACGAAACAAGGCATCTCTGGATAATTAGGTCGGAAGATACAAGAGTATTTAGCTCCAGGGTTCTAACTTAAACTTTTTTTATCTATTTTATTTTAAAATTAAGCGTTGGATCGAATTCAATTCCAATTCGAAAATGAAAATGAACCTAACACTCCTGATACTGAATAAACTGAATAAATTGAATAAAAATATCAGATACAAATCGCTTTAACCAGAGGCACATGAGAGTCCAACACATCGAGCGAGAGCTCATTGGATACATACCTAAATATGCATACACAAATACCTCGAGGGACTAGATTATTACCTCAAAAACCTGGTTAGGCGTCAGATGTCAGAGGCCACCACCCTTAAATGCTAATAGGGCATTGGACATCTCCTTGATCTCCTTGAACTTCAGCTGCGATAGTTACACCCTTTAATCTCTAACTAACTTATGCCCTAAGAAAAAATCATTTAAGTTTCCATTAAGGGGCCATCCAGTAATAATAGCTTCTTTTAGCTCCATTATCGTCCATGTGTCTAATAAAACCTGTCGTCAGGTTTAAATTAATTAACTTAATGTACTACCTACTTATTTCTTATTAATTGATTACAAGGTTACCTTACTTTTTATGGGGTGTGAATTTGGCAACTTTCTTCCAAGTCGGTTTGCGTGAATTTTGAGTAGCTTGTTATAACGACTTTAGAAGAAAGACCTAAAAAATAATAAATAAAATAAAAATTTATTGTTTACTTATAAAATAACGTATATTAAAACTCGTTTCTAAATATCATTTTACTTATTTAGAAAGGAAAGAGTATATTGGGTTTGTGTAATGTCCGTCTGTTAGATTAAACGATTTCTTATCCTGAAGCTATAGCTCCAATTTCAAGCATTTAAATTATTGAAACAATTCCTCCCGAATTCTTAACCACAAACAGATTCATCTTGTTTTTGGGCAGTGAATGAGTATTATGCCGTCAGTAGCATCCGATTGCAATAATCTTGGGTGTTATTTATTATATTTATTTATTTGTTTATTAATAACTAATAATAAAATAAATAATAATAAATAATAATTTGTGCGCTGTATGCTCAAATAATTTGTTATATTCTTAGTTGCATAACAGTAAGGAATTGTATTCGTTTAAAAGGTACCATTCGCATAGGTTTATCCTATTTCTAATTGTTCCCAAACGCCCTCTAATTTACTGGACCTTGGGAATGCTTCTCAGTAATTAGTTATCGCCTTCGTTGTATTGACATTTCCCAGCGGCTAGGGAGAAGAGATTTGCCACACATGTTTATTTGCGGTAAACGCAAACAAGCCGAGCACTTGATAGCGAGTGATAAAGAGTCAACTGCCAAGCCGCAGCGACAACAACAGTTGCCATATTTTGCAACAATTTTTAGCGCATTCCCACGCTTCTTTATGGCGTACGGAAGGGCGAGCAGAGAACTAAGCGCTAAGAAATCAAATTAACATGTGATATAAAGTGCTGAAAAACGAAACGAAATGCTGATAAGATATTTATTCAGGTGCTGTGGACTGTGTGTTTTTGTTTTTTATATTGTACGTCTCGCGTAATCACCCACAAAACTGTTGGCAAAAAGGCGAGTGGGCTACAAAAAATAAGAAACATAAGAAAAGGGAAATGTGCAAACGCAATTTAGGTCCGAGTAACTGAAAACTGAACCGTGAGAAAATTACACCCACAGATAACACACAGGCCCTCAGACAGCCAGACAGCCAGACAGACATACATACACACAGCAGAACTCATATAAGCCTTGTATCCATCAAATACTCTTGCGATAAGCGTTTTGCATGTGACGCAATGTACAGTTGCCTGTGTGTGTGTGTGCAGTTGAAATTTTATTGTTTACCAATGCTCAGGGCAACCAGCAATTGGAAACAGAGTTTAAAGTTCGTTAACAGTCAAAAATTGTATCTGACAGATACATACACGTGCAGCTCCTTTACTCTTTACTCTTTTTCCTTTTTTTTTTTTTTTGCTGTTCGATAAGCAGCACGCAGCGTGTGAATTTTGGAAACCAATCAGACCTCGTTGCCATACTGATTGAGCTATGGCTGTGTGTGTGTGTGTCTTATGGATACGCACGGCTTTTGGCGTCCGTTTAGCCAATGCTCATCAGTCGGGGCTAAGCATATTTCAGCGCTGGTGCGTAAATCACATAAGCGATGTGTGCACAACCTTTGAACTGGCAGATTAAATGGCATAAGCTGCCAGCTGCATAAGTCGGCGGCAGTCGCAAATTCATTTGGATTTTAACTACTGTTAATTTGGAATTGATGTTTGACTGTTGGCCAAATCGATTCGGTACGCTGGATGCACACAGGTTTCGGCCTGATCGATGCACAGATAAATGTATTTTATTGGCTGCTGTTGCCGCTGCCCACTGTAAGTCCAAGAGCAAGCCTCTGTCTCTCCCGCTTCCCTCTGTGGCCGATAGTTGTTTAGTTGTTTAGTTGTGTGCTTGGCAGCTTAATGTCAGGTGCACAATGTTGGGCCATGTTTATTGGGATTACTTAGTTGGTAAAAATTATGACCAATTTGTCGGGTTCAATGAGATGCGACAGCAGTTGCAGCTAGCTCCAGGAACATTCATGAATATCCGCAACGAAACGCCTTTCAAGTCAATTGCATGCAAATTCAGAGTTAGTTGAAGTCAGAGGACGTCGCGTCCTCGGTCCATAGAAGGCGTTGTGTCTCGCGCACTTATTTTGCGTACATTTTTGGTTAGCAAAATTAAAGCCTTAAACAGATAATGCGCTATCAAAAGCAGACAGTGGTACCCGGCTCTGGCCAGGCATTCAATGCAAATCTCACACTCTCGCCCAGGTGCCGGTCGCCGGTCGCCGGCTGACGTCTGGCGAGTTAATAGAAAATTTATAATGCCGGGCGTGCCATAAATCGCAACATACACCCACATGTGTTGTATGTCAACGTAGCGATAGGTAGGCAGGCGAACGTGTGGGAAAAAGTTGTAATTTGCAGTTGACAAATACGCAAATATGCTTTCGGCCCCGCACTCAGCTCGCAAAAATTAACTCATATTGCAAGCAAGAAGGCAGCTCGAAGCTGCAGCTCGAGTAGACTCAATGATTTATGTGCACAGCGCTGCCTACGAAAATGTGTAGCAGCAGCAACAGCAACAGCAGTTGCTGTTCCTGCAGCAGCACGAAGCTCCTCGCTGCAAAGATCTGCTGAACAATGGCATTGGGGCAGTGGGAGCTGCTAGATGGTGGCTCACCAATCTTTAGCCTCAGTCTTGTGTGTGTGTGTTTTTTTTCTGCTTACCTGCTGCCGTGTTGGCGTTGCTGCTGCTCCTATTCCCGCAGCTGCTGTAGTTGCGCCGCAGGCTGCAATTGTCTGCTTAAAAGCGTTCATTCTGTCCACAATGAAGCCACATAACTTGGCCGCAGTTACTGCCCGCTCAGCCAGTCAGACAGCCAGAGTTGCCCCCCCAGACTCCTCTCCAAGATTGCGCCCATGGCTTCGATGTGATGATTTATTGCGGCTGCGCCTGCAGCGACCTCCATCCTTTGCTCACCGATGTCTAATGTACAGATTCACAGTACGGTAGCCGCTGTTCACTTCGATGCGTTTCCATCTTGCTGTTTAGCTGTTGCTGTTGCTGTTGCTGTTGCTCTTGCCATGAATTGAAACTTTATTTAATAAGTTGATGTTATTTGTTAACCGCACTAAAGGTGCGCTGCTGAATTATATTGCTCCTGGCACAGCCACACTACGTAGCTATTCTAATGCACTCATGGGCTGGCAGTAACATGGCCAAGTGCCTGGCTATAAATTACATGACCAAGTTGCGCCGAGGCGTGGGTACAGCGATTTACTGCATTAAATTGCAGTTTAAGCAGATTCCAAAATACTCCACTCGATTACCATATTTGACTGATAAAATATGTTCACATGAACACAAATTTAAAGTAGCCCAAAACCGTGATGGCTCTGGACTTGATGATGTCTAAGCAAGAAATTGTCGTAGACAGAGAGAGAATAAAGTAATAAAGTTGTAAGGAATGTATGTATTTGTATGTGTTAATAAGATTCAAGATAACCGGACTTAAGTTATATGATATGAAGAATTTACGAATATATTGCTAGGTATCGAGTAGAATCTAGTAGATTGATGAACATTAAAATATTCTTAATAAATCAAATATGAATTATTATTATTATTATCATTATTATTAATATTATTGTTATTATTATTTCTATTATTATTATTATTGTTATTATTATTTCTATTATTATTATTATTATTATTATTATTGTTATTATTATTATTATTATTATTATTATTATTATTATTATTATTATTATTATTATTATTATTAATTATTATATATATATATTCATTTAAAAATTCAGGCTGAACGCCTATTCTTTATCAATCATATTTGTTTTCCTATAATTATCAAAATACAAAATGCAGTTATTCTGATCTTTTCTGACAATTTTTGTTCTTAAATAACTTCAGAATTTGAAGTGTGTATACATACCAAGGAGAAGGTTCAAATTGTAATCAATGCTAATGGAAAATTTGGAATATATTATATAATATTATTGTATTAATATGTTATTGCATTATTATATTATTTTATTATTATATTATATTATATTATACTAATATACAAATTACTGGGAAAGACGAAGTCTATTTTAATCAATTTGATATACATTTCTAGATGGCCATAAACACATACATACATCCTAAATGTATTCTGAATTTATGCAAAAAGCACCAAATATTTATAATTATTTGATAGGGAAAGTAGAGTCCATCTTCAAATGCGTAAGGGGTATAGGACTAAGTGATACTCTTAATATAGTCTCTAAATAGAATGTTTAGATAGTCCTTTGGCCCAATTGTAAGTGGTTGTATGTGCGTCCCGCATTGTGGTGTAAAATGTTACTCTTTTAATGCTCTGTGTCAATGAATCGTATTAGAAAGTAGGCAAAGACATGGGCGCTTTAATCTGAGCCGCTGCATCTGAACAAACACTTTCTGACAAATTGCTGATAAATAAACCTCAAATGCGAGAGATTTGCAATAATGCCTTTCTAATTTCATGCGTCGCCGTTTTTGCCGCCATAGAAGGCACCTTCTGGCGAGCATGCAAAGCGCAGAAAAGCGAAAAAAGGAAAAATTGCGAAAAGAGCTGCGATTGGTGCCTGTTGGCATGGCGCCACTACAGGCTGCGCAGTTTTAAACATTTTCCACACGTATTGCGAAAGTTTGAATCATTTGTCCACTGTGCACAGTGCGGCATCGAGCCGTTTTCATTTAAAATTCTTGTCACAGACATGTAATTGCAACGCGCCATCGACTGCGGCCTACCGACTCCCGAGCTCCAGCTCCCAACTCCCGACTCCCGACACCCGACTGCCGACTCCTGTCTCCCGACTCCCGCTGCCAAACGGATCTATATTGCAATTGGCCTGGCCTATTGACAATGCGTTTGTCAGCAACAGAAACAGCAGTCGCAGCCGCAGCCGCAGCAGCAGCAGCAGTAGCAGCACTGGGCTGCTTGTTGCCTCTGGCGCTGTGTTGACACAGATAAGTGCGTGGCGGTGGCGTCGGCAGCGATAAGTAGCGTTTATGCATTAATTTTTGCCTCAAAGTGGCATTATTTATTACGCATTAATGCGCTGAATTAACGTTTATTTAATTAATATTAATGCTGGCGCAGCAGTTGTAGCTTGTTGCTGTAGCAGCAGTTGCTGCAACACAGTTGTCAGTTAACAGCGATTGTTGCTGCTCCTGCTGCTACTTAGGTTGACATTTTGTCTATGCATTTTGGGCAGCCAGGTAATTAAAGGTACCGCTAACAGGCACTGTCTGTCCAGGCAGTCATTCAGCCAGTCAGTCAGCTAGTCAGCTAGTCAGTCAGTCAGCAATTGTCAGTTGTTGCTAGACAACATGTTGCTGACATACCTCACAACCATGTTGCTGGGCTGCAAATTTGGTGCAGTGAGTGCTTTGGGCGACGGCGGTGTCGTCGACATCCTCTCTGTCTCGGCGCCTACAACTGGTCTGAAGATCCCTGCAAAACTTGTCACTGGCATACATTTGTGACATTCGGCGGCATTCTTAAGCCTCAGCAACAGCCGTAGCCGTAGCCGCTGCCGCACAGGTCAAGGCCTTGGGGGCAGCCAAATTAACAGTCGACTTGAGTCGACTGGTGTTTATCCTATAGTCAACAACCGAATGCCGCTGACCGTTAAATTGTGCAAATATTTGTACAGAAATCGAAAGTGAAGTCGCCTGGCAAATAAATATGTAACCAATAACTCACAAGTTTGTTGAACGAATTTTTGATAAAGCAATATTTGTATTAAGTCGGGCGATAGATAACGGCTGCTTGGCTGTTTGTAATCCATCAGTGTCGGGGGCGGTCGACGGCAGTGGACATGGTCAATACTCGTGCTGTTACACTGGGCGCAATAAACTTTATAATTTATAGGCCAATCAGACGCAGATCGCACGCACTAAAACAAGTGAAAAATCATAGTCCAAACACATAATGCATCAGTGGGGATCAGAGTGCCAGGCAATTTATAGGATGGCCATGCCAATAGACACCGCACAGCGGGTTGTCAAATCGAAGAGCGACTGTGACGGTAACGGAGACTCCAACATGGTACAGCAACTGCTGGCTTGGATGCCCGCGCGTGCAGACTCTCCCAGCCAATTGATTTATACAAACGGCAAAGCAACGGAACACAAATTGGTTAGCTCTGGCAGTGCAGATTGGGCCGAGGCAGGGGCTGCGTGCGGTTGGAATTGGGGGTCGGGGGTCCTCGAAATGATTTGTTGCACTTTGCTGCAATCGTCGCATACGCAGAACTTTTGTCTTTGGTGCTGTTTAACCTTTCGAACTGGCCACATGGGCGGAGTTGCAAGTGTGGCAGATTTCAATGGAAATCATTAGCAAAAGATCAGCAGCAGCTGCTGCCAGCTCAACTAACCGAGTCGCTGACTTTGATTTTGCTTTGCATGCGGCTTGCGTAGCTAATTAGAGCCATAAATGCAGCTCAATCCCCCAATGTAAGCCATGTTAAGGTTGTTGAAAGCCCCGCGGATTGAACGGAAAGTGATATGCAGGCGTTGCGAAAAAATGTTCGGCCGGCCAACAAAAGCAACAACAATAGAGATAGCAACAGTAAGAGCAACAGCAAGAGCAAGAGCAAGAGCAAGAGCAAGAGCAAGAGTAAGAGCAAGAGCAACAAATACACACAGATGTCGCCTGTCGCCCGTTTGACCATTTAGGTTATGTTGGAATCCAACACCAGTTTATCAAGCGACAACCCAAACAATAAATTACGCAATTCAAACGCTCAACTGCAGTCCATCAATGGCATAATGAGGCAAGCAGCGGGCCGCCCCAGCAGCAGCAACAGCGGTCCCAGCGCAGATGCATTACCATATCGGCATAAATTCCGGAGCATCGTTAAGTGGGCCTGAAGACGACTGCCAGACAAACAGGCTGTGCTGCGGAGTAGCTGTAGTTGCAAGCAGGTTGCCTGCCGCATGCCACATGCCACAAGACACAAACCACAGTCCGTCAGGCTACCCAGAGTGCCATCTAATGACGGAATCAGCGCCAATACCAATGATAATGGTTGGCTATGTGCCCATTGAACCTATTCGACTGTATGAACAGACTTCCACTTTAGTTGACCTATCAACTCACGATTCAAGCAAACAGACATTAGAGATTGAAAGTGGAACAAAGCAGAAGTATTGCCCGACCACTATGGGAAATTAGTTATATAATTTGATAAGCAAATGCTGAGTTTCATTGAAATCCTTTCAGTAATACCGAAGTTGTTAGATCTAAAGGCAAAAAAGGCAATCGGCAAAGTCACGGGTTACAATGCGATTGAATTGTGATTAAATTCTAAGTGGCAACTTTAGTTTGAATTTGTAACTTGAGAATCGAGCCCAGTCTCCCCACTGCTCGAGATGTTGCCAATTGCCAATGAGTTTTGAGTTCGACTTCTAGCAATTTCGGATTTTCCTTTCATATAACAATCATAAAGTAGTGTGGCTGATGGAGATGGTTGTGTTGCTGAACGTATGATGGTACGAGTCCTTGGGTCCTGATGTCAGGAAATCCCCCTTTTTTTTGTTTATTATGATATACGACTTTGTTTTAAAAATTCGATGATTCATCTCGTTTTCTACCGGTGGGTTTCGATCAACTAACTTTTATTTGTATACCGTTTAAGCTAGAGATTTCAAATTCACTGTGTCGGCTCAGAAGCAATTTCTTCTTTTTGCTTTGTGCAATCTTAACTGGGATCGTAACCTTCGTTTACCGTCCTATCGTAGTAGGCTCCTTCTTTGTCAATCAATCGTTGAATAGTCTTGGGTATTGCTTTTCAACATAATAGATTAACGGTAGTATTGATTCGCCTTCTCTTTTATTGCAAATCAATTTCTTAGTCCCTTCTCGTTTTTCTCGTCACTTTTGTCCGCTATATTTACCTATATGTACCTATAACTATTCCTTGCACAGTGTGTTTCGTGTTTTATGTGCTAATTACAATAATTATTTTCATGCATTTAGTTCTGAACTCTCTCTCTCCTCAATAAAATCCTCTCTTTCAGCGTATTTCAGAGAAATTACACACAGTTGCCAGTAATGAGAATTCACCTGGCAATTCTCTCTACTTGTGTAGTGATTTCTCATATTTTATTTTACTTTTATTTTTAATTAATTTTTTTTTAAACATGTAGTCATAATATTTTTCTTCTTCTATATTTCTTAGTTTTAATGATATCACTAACCATACTTGGCTGTGATTCGGGGCATAGCTCGCCGGTCTGTAAAATATTGTTATTCTTAGGCTTTTTCATTATTCTGTAATTTGAATTAGACTCACGTTTTTGTCAATTTTTATATAAAATAAATAAAATAGATACGTATAGTAAATAAAAAGATTTTGTAATTTTTAAACTTAGGATACCACACTCCCTTCGCTAAAAATTTCCAAAAAAAAAGAGATTTTAAATGGGGCTTGTGCAGCAGATCAGTCGGTATTTAGAGTATCTTCTACCGCAGCACCTAGGACCTGACGACAGTTGTTAATAGAGCACTTGTTATTTAGGTAAATTGATAATTAATATAGGTTTTTTATTACTGATTGTTTTTTATTCATGTTGTTCAAAACGTTTATATATTTTATGACTAAATGTAATATTGGTGAATAGCCCGTGCACCATCAGTTACATCATCAACAATTGGATCATCTATTGTAGCTGCGTTCATTTCATCCGTAATAACGCTGAGCTTCTTTTTAGCACCATACTCCTGGATCATTTCTATGATAGCTGAATAGCTTCCATAAAACAAAATAGTCAGTCCAAGCAAAATCAAAATAATATCTTTAACCAGTTTCCATTTGAGTCTGCCATATGAATATTCATACAAAAGGCATATTTCAATCCAACAAGGAAAAATTATATTCAGTAGAGAAATGGAAAACGCGCCAACCAAAGCTAAAAGTGGACCCAAATTTGGAAAGGCTATTGCATTGCATGTACAAACCAGCACGAAGCAAGTTCGAAATATATATTCAATCCTATGAGGATGCTTCGGACGGTGATTTTCGGCGATATATTGATAGCATACAATGTCAACAACAACATATCCACTCAAAGGAAACGTTAAGAACACGGATATTGCAATGAATATCTTGATGACCTGAGCAAGCCTGTTACAAACGCGTACAAACACAAATCCATTATAACACAATAACATACATACTATTAAAGAATACCTACGCTTGATGAACGGGCATGTTTAGAGTAATACTAGCTTCCGCAAAACTACCATAGCGCCAATATCCCATGAACCCAAATATTATATATGTTGAGGCGACAAACACAGCACCACGGTTCAGGACACCGCACCATCCCAGATATGACGCTGGCTTGGCCATTTTTGATTCAATGGCAAGCATCTGCGAAAAACACGGAAAGTTGTGCAAATTTATATATTTTTGATTTATGTTTGATACCGACTTACCACGCCCACTGACGATGTGGCGAATAGTAGAATTCCAAAGAACATGGGCAGCTGGTAGTTAAAAAGGTTGCCTTCTGATATTGGAGGTAAATTTGTAAAAAAATAATAAAAAATACATCCAAAACCTAAATACATCAAAATATTTGCAATTATATTCGTAGGCATCAAATACTTCAGGTGGCGCAAAAGAAATAGGGGTATTGATAAAACACCAACTATTGCACAATAAATCATGACGCTTAGTTCTATGCAATTATAATCGATAACTTGCTTTAAATTGACGGCTACAAAAACGATGTAAACTACGCAAACGCCGTAGTGGGAGAAAATCAAAATTGCATTCACAACATGACCAGCAAATACCGCGGAACAATGACAGCATTTCGGCCCCACACTAATTGCATATGTCATTGTCTCTGGAAAGGTCATATAACCGACGCCATTACGTCGACTAGACTCCACCATACATCGTATCTGAGGGGAAGCCATATTTAACACGATCATTTTACAAGTATTTCGCTCACCAGTAGTTGCAATCCATAAATTAGTAGGGCAGTGACGAAGATTGTGAAAATGATGCCACCAATAAAGCCAGCATAGTAGAACGCAATCGGAGTGGCCAAGCAACCGGTTCCTACCACACACTTCAGCAGCGATAACAAAGCATCACAATTGCTGTGAAACTGCTTGATAGCCTGATATGCATTTATATATATGAAACAGACTTACGATAATGGTTTCTCTACAACACGGGCTTCATATGGATCAAACGGCCTGGTATAACCGTACCTAATGGAAATGGATAATAGATGTAAATCCTCAGAATTAAATTGATTTAACGAGATAACCACATACTTATCCATGTATAATTTTTCTGAGATCTACAGGTAAAAGAGTAAATACTATATTTTCCAGATTTTGCACTTATTATACATTAATGATTTTAAAATTTTAATCGACTATATGACTACACTAACAAAATAATTTAGTGAATTGAATAACAAATATAAATCTAATCGAAGCAAATATCAAATCCTGACAATATATGTCGACGTACTAAGATCACAATATATTGAATTATTAAATGAAATAACAAATGGAGTGGGAACAAGTAAGGAAGCTCTTGTCGAGACCCGTCGACTAGGAGATACCCTGAACCCTTCGAATAGCCGATACTCGAAGAATGGTATCATTATTTATTATTTTACATACATATACATATGTATATTGCAAGCAACACATACACACACACACGCACGCACGCACACGAACGTAATATAAGCACGCGCTCTTCTAACTGAGCAGCAACTGTGCTCGGTCTGCAATATGCCTATGACATGGAAGACTAAATGCTTTATAACTTTTTTTCTAGATTGACTTTTTTAGTAAGTTTTCACAGTGTGATTATGGTATTCATATGTGTATATTTGACAAAGCACAAGTCTCTAGTATTTGATAAACGGGTTTTGCAAATTGTGGGCGAAGGGGGCATGGTATCAAAAATCCAAATACTACATAATGTCCGCATTCACTACGCCTATCTGCATAGTAAAATTGAAGTCTCTAGCTTTAATGGGTCACATAAATGAAAGCAAATTTATCGAAATTTATCGATAATGCGGAAACGGGGTGTTACCGAGAAAAAAAACAAACTCGTATTGCGTATGGTATTTACGAGTATACATGTCAAATTTCTCTAGCTTTTGTGGTTTACGAGATCCTACCGTTCCTACGGACAGACGAACTGATCAAGAATATATACTTTATGGGATGTGCGACGTCTCCTTCTGCCTGTTACATTATACATACATTTTATACATTTTCACAAAAACATTATACTCTGATTTCCCATTTTCAATGGGTTCAGGGTATAAAAACGGTAAACTTGAACTACGTGTGGTATATACGAGATCTCTTGTGGTTAACGAGATTGATGCGTTCACACAGACGGACGACAGGATGGATAAACGGCCATAGCTATATCAACTCAGATCATCGACCTGATCGGGAATAGATATACCTTATGGGGTATGCCTCGCTTTCTTCCGTTTTCTACATACATTTTAATAAAATCATTATACCCTGATTTTTTTCAATATGAATGGATTCAGGGTATAAAACTAATGAAATGTTTGTATAGAATTGTAAATTAATATCAATACAACTAACATATAGAAGTTGTACAGCCAGAGCATCTTGATTTTCCCTACCTACTATAATAATAATAATAATAACAAACTCTAGTCGGAGGTGCCCGACTAGGAAATACCCTGAACACCGTCCAATTGGACTTTTTAAATGCTCTTTACCGTTTGCATAGAATTATATAATTTTAAATTAAATTACAAAAATAAATAAATAACTTTCATGAAAAAAAACTTTTGATGGCACCTTCGAGAATAGAACCTGGGTTTCCGTGCCTCCCAGCGCCTCACTTGAGTGTCAAATGCGAATTCTTACGTAAAGTTACTGAGCCAGTGAGCTGGTGCTAGTGCTACTGAGCTACTGAACTTAAACTGCTTAAAATTCGTCCTCAATTTAAATTTGTTGTTGTTATGAATTCTTAGAGTTTCCTAGATCCTTCTGATGCTGCTACCACGTGCGTTTGGTAATAAATTGTTTAATAAACTAATAGATTTCATCTATATATTATATTGACTTTATTTAAATTATATCAATGTTATGGTTATTTTAGTTTTATTTGATTTAAGCCGAAGCGGGCGTGGCATGCAAAACTTAACATAAATCAAAATTGTATAAAGGTCCCATTAAACTAAATACAATATTTGGAGTCTCTAACTTTAAAGATGTAATAGATATAATTTTAAAACTGAAACTCAATTTTCTTTTTTAATCGATCAAAAAGGGAAGAGTTATCGAGTTTTTAAAACAAAACCTTAAAAAAAGTTTGAAGTCTTTTATGTTCTGAGATCGACGCGTTGATACATACGGACAGACGGATAGACAGGCAGACAGACGAACAGGGCTCAATCGACTCGGCTTGTCGTCCTGATCAAGAATATATATACTTTATGTGGTCTGCCACGCCTCCTTCTGCCTGCTACACACATTTCGACAGCAACAAAGCCATTATACCCGGATTCAGGCTATAATAATGAAAAATAAAGTTATAAAAATTGTAATGGTTCAGCTGAAAGATCTTAAAAATTATAAATTCCCATTGTCATATTTTTCCTTGATGGCTGCCAGTGACACTATGGTGCCAGAAAAGCCTCCGCACAAACCTATAATGATGAAAAACAGGGATCGCCAAAGTAGAATTTTCAGGGGTCCATATCCCTCGCTGTAGCAGACGCATATATTGATAATGCCGGGATAAATTAGGCCCAGCTGGGACAAGCAGAATGAGCCCACTAGCGAAAGCAATAGCCCAAAATCTGGAAAGGCAATCGCGCAAAGCACGGATGCAACGACCATGGCTATGCGCACCAGATACTCTATTAACAGTGCGCCGCTTTCCACTAGCTTGGGCGCCATGAAATTGCGCCATATAATCTCAATGGTTACGTAGCCCTGTAGGGCATAGTTGCAGAATATGGCCATAACAAATAAGGCGGTGCCACATTTGGACAGGCTGTGGAAGGCTTAATGAACACGGATATTAGAAAGTGAGGCACTGCGCGCATTTGTTTACGTTTCATCCGGTAGATTTTTAATAATGTATGTCGAAGTATCATCACCGTACTTCCAATAGCCGAAGAAACCAAAGGCTGTAGAAAACGCGATCACAATAAACATTCCTTGATTTAGTACGCCACACGTGCCCAAAAAATGTTCCGGATTTCTCATATTTAGTTGCAGTTGGAGCGTCTAATAAGAATAAGACGGGTAATTAATGTGGACACTGCATGAAAATATATATGAATTAAACTGACCACACCTATCGCCTGAACTGAGAACATTATAGTGCCAAAGAACAACGGAATCTGGGACAAATTCTGCACGGGTCTCAGGTCAGCCAGATTGGGCAAATCAGTTAATATATATGTTATGATAATTCCTACACCTGAAATGTGGTCAACACTTAACACTATGCCATTCTATTAGACTTGATACCGAAAACCTACCAATAAGCATAAGTATGTTGGAGATGATGGATAATGGCACCAGGTATTTGAGATTGCGTATAAGGAAGGTTAAGATTAGGGGCAGCGTCATAAGAGCAATGTAAAGGCGTGGGTCCATGGGTGGAAGGTAATCGTCGCCCAATTCCTTGACGTTCTTACCGATAAACACGACGTACACAACGTCCACGCCAAAGTGATAAATACACAGGAAAGCGTCCACCTGTTGACTATTAAGTATACTGACTATTGATAATCTATACTGATCTTAGGAACGGCGACTTACGCGAAGAATTTGCTCATTGGCCTCAACCAAGGGGGTCCATTAGCAACAGCTAACTGCATGGCCTCGCTGTAGGTGAGTATTGTCATTTTATAGCGCTTGGCAGTCACGGTGATGTCACTGAGCTGCGGCAAGAGGACATAAAAACTATAGCAGCATACATATATGCAAACGCTACCAACACATGCAAAGCATATAGCAGTAAGGTGGAAATCAGAATTGAGCCTACCAGGCCCAGCAACCATCCGGCATTATAGTAGGCTCCGGGCAAGGCTAGAATACCCGTGCCAAAAGAACATTTGAGTAAATTTATAAACGCCTCCGAGTCACTATGTAAGGTATACTCATTTAGATGATCTAATGGATAATTAAAATAATTAACTCACGTCAGTAGATTCTGTGCGTCTGGCTGAAATTGTGGCTTGTTGCTGGCCATCCAGCTGAAGCTTAAGAGACAATACTGAACAGGTTAACACTGAAATGTACTCAAATGGCACAATTCAGAGAGTGACTCATGCATACTCACCTCAATCTTCCCCTAATGAAATGGAAGAATCCCGGAGTATATCCAAAATTGCTATTTACTTCCTCGTTAATTCGAAAATCCAAACGCTGACGGCTGGGTTTCACCTTTGGTAACATTTTTTAATACAAATAAAAAAAGTTTTTAAGCACTGATCTCTTCGACAAGATTATACAAGTTTAGTTGTATGTGATTTTCTATATATTTTCAGGGCCAACTTTGTTGCAAATTATGTAAAAAGCCAAGCAAAGAGAAGACAAAGACCAAAGTCTATTTTAGATGGCCGCTCAGTTCGCATACTCTTTCAAAAGTGCTTAAGTGCAGCACGTCACGGATAGAGCAGATATTCGAAGAAGACTAGATATAAGTTAATATATATGTATATGTATTGAAATTATTTTTGTTACATATATATGCGAACCCAGTTAAAAAACGACGAAGATTTTTTTTTTGCTATTTTGATGCTTTATATAGGGTATTCCATGTTCAGTGCAATGAATACGATGTTCCGATCAGTACTTAAATATTAGTATGGCCCAGAGCAGGGATTCATTCCAGGAAATTAAGCACAGCAGCAAGAGGTAGCGAAGCAGCGTCTGTTGTGTGGGCGTTTAAAGCTTGGCAAAGTGATCTGGCCATAAAAACAGGCCAAGACTCGGTCGGACAGGACTTTGGAATTTGTTCGTTGTTTGCTGGCTGTTTTTTGCTACCTAAATTATGCAACAGCCGCTGGCAATCGAAGTGGCAAGCCGGCCAGGCGGTGAGCCGGTGAGTCGGCAATGATCCAATTGGAGCTGCAGCCACGCCTTGTTCCGCTCGCCACGTTCTAGGCCAGCTGAAAGGCAAACTAATTAGTGTGGCCAGCTCTGTCATTTTGCACGCATTTCTCAAATGCCTAGTGACGATGGCACTGGCCATAAATTGACCAAACCACTGCACCGCACTGCACCACCGCACAGCACCCCATCATTCAAGGCGATCGAACGAAAGTACAGTTTCTAGTTAAATCTGAGTCCCCATTGTGTGCGGCCCATGGAAGGCCGCCCGCTGGGAGTGCGAGGCCTGATAGTAGTTGCGCAAAGAAACAAGTGTGAGTGCGAGTGCGAGTGCGAGTACACATTTAATATATACAAGTGCCCCCACGCCCTCCCCTCATTTCCTCAACCCCTTTGACTAACTAAACCGCCCCTTGGCCGCTTTGTGTTGGCGGAAACGATGTTTTTCCTATGCAAATTCTGTTGGTTCCCCTTTTTGCATTTACCAAGTGTCTTTTGCTGTGTGTTGTTTATTTGTTTTCACCGAGGCCAGGGGTCAACTACGCATTTGATTGCAGTTGCTTTTCCTATTTACTATTGAGTTTTTCCCCCTCGATGCGTCTGATGTCGTCTTGAAAGTAACTTCGTTATGTGTGTGTGCGTGCGTGTGTGGGAGGTCAGGGATTTGAAATTTGTACACTTCTAATAAAACAATTCGAAGCTGGTGGATGTGTGGCAGATACTATTTAGTTACAGCAATATATGTAGATACCATTACTTTATTTACAAATTATTCAGATATAATATTGAATCCATCAGATTATTAAAATATATAGTATATAAAAAGATATTTCAAAAAATGTTCATCATTATAAATAAAATTACTATATAAATGTTAACATATAATTTACAATTTATTTATTATATTGAATACATAAGAATCCTAAAATATATAGTATTTTAAAAGGTATATCAAAAATTGTTTAGCAATATTAATATCACTACTATATATATATGAATACAAAGTTTACAAATTATTTATTATATTGAATACAGAAAAATTATATAGTATATAAAAAGGTATTTCAAAAAATGTTCATCATTATAAATAAAATTACTATATAAATGTTAACATATAATTTACAAATTATTTATTATATTGAATACATAAGAATCCTAAAATATATAATATTTTAAAATGTACATATATCAAAAATTGTTTAGCAATATTAATATCACTACTATATATATATGAATACAAAGTTTACAAATTATTTATTATATTGAATACAAAAAAAATTATATAGTATATAAAAAGATTTTTAAAAAAATGTTCATCATTATAAATAAAATTACTATATAAATGTTAACATATAATTTACAATTATGTTTTATATTGAATTTTTATGTAATCCTAAAATATAAACTATATGAAAAGGTATTTAAAAGTTGTTATTCAAAGAATCTTTGCCCTGATAATAATACTTATGAAAATCATGAAAATACTTTGACTTAAAATAAATATCAGGATATATATAAAAAACTTGAACTAAAATTTATAAGAATTGACTTTAAGAAGCTATACTCGTTATGATAATGATCAATATAGCTGAACTACCCGGGTGCGTCTGAAGCCGTTTAGGGTATGTGTACAGTAGCCGCAACAAGAAACAGTCGCACTAAACAGACATTTAAATATGCGCATTGGCAATTGCATTGCAGGCGTACCACGCTGCGTATGAATTTTCTGTGAAATTAACATACTAATGACACTTTGAGGCTGGCCAAGGGTGGTGCCCACTGCCCATTGATGATGTTCGGGCTCCGGGCCATGCCCGGACTGCGACTCGGCCCGCTGGAGTCGCTGTCCGTGACAGCCGCGAGCCGACATCAGCTGGCGCAGCAAGTGGGTCAGCCAGCGACTGCAAGTCGAACTTCGCATGTGGTTCAATAATTCCAACAGTAAATGCTAAACTATGCGCATAGATTGTCAACGCGCCAAGATGCTTAGCTGATTGCTGCCGTCGAGGCGAGGATTGGAGTCAGTGACTGTAGCTGCAGCTGAAGCTGAAGCTAGAGCTGGGGCTGGGACTGGAGCTGGGGCTGGGGCTGGACGTGGTGTGTCATTAAAGTGCAGACAAATGGCAACGGCATGTGCGGCACATGTCAAACTGCAGGCAGCAGCAAACGGCAACAGGTGAAAATGTTGGAATTCTGATTATCTGGTGGCTGTTTGGCTGGCTGCTGCCAATCACTACAAGCAACTGTTGCCGAGAGTCAAGCTAAGCAGCAACTTAAACTGTAACTTTCGACGATTTGTCGCTCAGCGCTCAGCGCTCGTCGCTCGTCGCTCGTCGTTCGTCGTTGGTTTCTTGACGGTTTGCTATTTGCTTTTCGTTTGCTTCAAGCTTGATACTTTGATGTCGGGCTACCAACCGATCACCTCAAACACAGCAGCAGCAGCATCACAATTATGTGTGTGTATTTTGCCCGCCAGCCATATGGGTACTACATTCCGTATGCTCGTCTGCCCAGTGCCTGTTTCCCATTTGGCACGCCCACATTCAATTTACAGCCGGAAGTGTGGGTGTGCACGCATTGGGAGGTACCCACTTCTACAGGCAAGATTTTAATTTTTCTTTATTACTGCTTTGGCATTCGCATGTTTTTTCTTTCGCAAACTCGAACTCATTTGCTCGCGCATAAATCAAAAATTGTAGCAGCAATAGCAACAGCAACAGCAGCAGCAGCAGCAGCAGCAGCAGCAGAAGCTGAAGAGCGGCAGCAACTCCCGCATAAAAAAGTATGAAAAACGCATATAATGATTGGCTCCAGAGCAATAACAGCAACAACGGCTAATACAAGAGCAACATCAGAAACAACAGCAACATAATAGCCAATTGCCTTGGCCACGTAGCAGCAGCAAAAAGTGGGAGGATGCAGTGAATTTTCTCCCTCGGCAAAACTTATTTTTTAGCGTCGGCTGCCGTTTACTTTGTTGCTTTTGCTTTGAGTTGTTGTTGCTGTTGCCGTTGCCGCTGCTGTTGCTGTTGCTGTTGCTTTAGTGGCTGTCGCTGTCGGGCCGTTTGCCTTTTTGGGGCCATCAGGTCTTCGCCTAAGCGGCAGGTTCCTGTCTGTGTCGTCTGGAGCCCAGCTTCTGAGACGTTGACTGCATTTTTAAGCGCGCTGCGCATAAAATAAAGGCAGATTGCAGCTAAAGCATAGCCTCGGGCATGGAGCGCGCGTCGTTTCTTCAATGAAACGAGTAAAAGTGCAGGATGCTCTGTTGTCCTGCCCATCGGAACAGCTTCTGCAGATACGGCAGCAGCAGCAGCAGCTAATTTCAAGATCGGAGTAAAAAACCAACCCAAACCTTGAGCTCGGCTCAGCTCAAAGCCCTTAGAGTCCGCGTTGGGTTGTTTGCTGCTGTTGCAGCAATTGCTGCTGCGCTGATCTTGTGCGATAATGATGCAAGTTAATCATTAGCTTGGAACGTGTATTATGCGATTATTAGCCTGGCCCGGCAAGGATTATTGTACTACTAACACCGCCCTGCTGCCTACTCGTAACCATTTGGTGGGCGTTTTACTCAGCGAATTTTAAGTAATTTTCAATTTCCGTTCGCCATATTGCAATTTCATGGCAATGCTGTGTTTCCTTTGCGTAATGCGATGGTTTTCAAGTCTGCAGAGCATATGTAACAATTTGTCAACGCTGCCTCGACTGGGACTACGTAGGCAAATCCCTGCTCGTAAGCAGTTAAGCATGCGGCAGCATGTTGCTGCAACATGTAAGATGTCAGCGTTTTTTAAGAATCAATTGCCGCCCAACAGCAGCAGCAGCAGCCGCAGCGGCAGGCGCAGCCACAGCCCCCTTAAGCAGCTCCAACAACAACAGCAGAAGTCGCAATTCGATATTGTCGTTGTGGCTTTGGCGTTGGTGTTGTTGTTGCTGTTCTTACTGCCCGCCTTCTGGCTGCCGTCTGTCAGCAACATGCTGCCGCCGCCTCTCCCTCGACTAAGTTATGGCCACACACATCGCACGGGCGGCCTTGAAAAGCAATACGAGCATCGAAGAGTACTTTGAAAAAATCATTGCAGAATTTAAATAAGCAGGCAAGTAAAACTACAAAACAGCGAAGAAAAACGCATACGGCGCACACACATTTTGCGAGCTTTGCAATTGACGTGCAACATGATTTTGTAGGCGTGCAACATGCGCATGTGCAACAGCCGCAACTTTATCAGATTGCCGCAGTTCCAAAAGCTGACGCTGCCTCAGCAACAGTCCATTTTTTTATTTGATTCTTTTTCTCGTTTTTTCTTTTTTTTTTGTAGGTTTTTGGCATGTTCACTGTCAATTGTTTGGTGGGCGTTGCAGCGGCAACGGCTGCAACGGCTGCAACTGCAGTAACAATATGGCCCATAGCTGAGCCTTCGCTCCAGAGCTATATCAATGTCAACAGAATTATCACACAGCGCTGTCAATATATGCAAGTATACACACAGTGAACAGAACAACAGCAACAACAACATGAACAACTGCATGCAAAGCAATCAACTGACAATCACTTGCCGGCTAAGGAGTTGGGCAGTAGCAACAACTGCTACAACTGCAACAATGCCTGGCTAAGACAAATAAATGCGTGTTTCTGCATGTGTGTGTATGTCACACTCGTTAACACGATGCGAAACTGCGCGAAATGCGATATTTCACACGATTTATGCACGAACAACGACAAGAGCTGCAACTGCAAAAGGCAACGCCAGCAGCAACTGCAAAGAGCAACAGTTGCTAGCAGCCTTTTAAGCGGCCACACACGTTGCTGAGCTTGAACTATTACCTAGCTCTACCTCAGAGCGATGTAGGAATGCGTAATTGTCTTGTCAAGGGATGGACACCTGAAGAGGCCCATGGAACTATCGAGTCACATAGTTTTATAAATATGAAATATGCTGCAGCAAAGAATTAAATGGAAACCAAACACATAAAACAAAGATGAAGAAGCTGAGGAAAACAGTAAGTAGAAGAGTATAGGGTCCTCAAGGTAATTTAATTATTTCATTATATAATTATATTATTATAGTAATTAATATTGATAATTCATAATTAATAATAATAACATGGAAATTGAAAATAAATAAATAATAACTTGGCAAAATAGATAATTTGGTTCTGAATATTACAAAATATATTTTTATATATACGTTTATAATATTTTTGTATATATACATATATAATATACAGATTTCTTCTCATTATATATATGTTAAATATCTGAATATTACCTCTTTTATTTCTTACTTGATTTATTTTAATTTATAATCTATTATATTTTTTAAATTAATTTACTATATTTATTTATTTTTTTTTATGAATATTTTTCAACAGTTTCTTTTAAATATAAACCTTTAGAAATTTACTTAATTAACTTGCTTATGCAATAATTATATCATCAATAATAAGCACATATAGCTACATATCGTCTTTTACTTAGAACATCTAAGATGTATATGTACATATACATACAGCGAACTGGACCTATTGAACAAACACAATTGCTTGCATGTTGCAAACGACACTGTCAACATGTTGCTAATGTGTTGCTGAGCGGCAGCTGCCGCATTGCGCACCAGGCAATGTTGCTGACGGTTTTTCTGGCTAATATGACAGACAGGCAGCAGTGGAATGATGTTGATGATGCTTCGGACGGTGAGCAGCGCTTGTTAAGATTTATGCGATGCGAATTGGTTGTGCCAACATTTGCCCATATACATAATTGAAATGTAATAAATTCTGTGGAGTTTTTCGTGCGCAATTAGCGCGTTTTGGCCAACAGCGACAATTGCTGACCATATTCATGTTTGCAGTTTGTTATTAAATAAAATAATTTCATAGCTGGCGCGTAGCAGCCGCAACCACAGCCGCAGCCGCAGCATTAGGAGTAGCACTTGTTGGCTGTGTCAGTTGCCATTGCTGGTTATACATGCTGTAAAGTGCGAAATGAACACGCTTCATGCCAACTATGTGCTGTCTTGCAGCTGCATCAGCTGCATCAGCTGCATCAGGAGCGGCTTCGGATTCGCATTCAGTTCCAGTGTTCAAGTTCCAGTGTTCAGTATGTTACTTGTCAACACAAATGGCAATCGGCGTTGATGAATTGGCGTTGCCTTGGGCCAATTATAACCTTCTTTGGCCATGGTCAATTGTTGCGAGTTGCTGCGGTTAAATTGCGAGGCCTTATGCCTTATGCAGATCAAATGAACACAGTTCCTGTCCGTGCCATGAAGCCCCACAGCGCTTCCTGCATCCGCCTCGCGTGGGTGTTGAATGACCAACAATCGATACCAGGAGTGCAACAAAGTATCAGAGCTCTGTAATCAGATACCAGAGACCGTCTACCAATCGTCTTCCCCTTTATCCACTCATATGGTTAGATAATTGAGGCACCCGCAATCACGTCGACATCGTCGTCGTCTTTTTATGGCCGTGTGCCCAAAAAAGGCGCCAACTTTGCTCGGGTCACAATGGCCAAATAGGCCACGTGCTACAAATTACTATGGCAAGAGAGCAGGGAGCAAGCGGGAGGATATTCTTCCTGCTACTGCTGCCGCTGCTGCTGCATGACAAAAAAATGCACACCCTCGCACCTGAGTCTGAAACTGAAATCCCTGCCGTAAGGCGATATTTGGTTTCTTTCCTTTGACTGCTGCGCTTCTCAGCTGTTCCTCGTTTCGTCCCCTCGGCTGCTTGGCGCGCGTTCCCTCCTGTGCATTATCATTATTATTGTTATTATCTACGGCCCGGTGTGTTCCCTTCCGCTTATACAATAACATCCAATTTCTGCTACCTACCTACCTCTGACAGCATCAGCTTCTTTGAGATTTGCCTTGATTTGTTCCTGCTGCTACTAAGTCGCTGCTCCAGGCAGGCAAGAAAACACCCGCATGATCCATTAAGCATGGCATATGTAACATATTTGTATTCTACACTAATGACATTAGCATCGACAAAGAGCAGACTGTTCTGATAGCTGAAATAGCATAGAGAATAAACTTGACAATTGTGCATTGCAATGGCAAAACTCAATGGGCAGAGATATATAGATATATACTCAGTTATTGGTAGAGTCAACTGCTTTCGACTCGTACATAACTTATCTCATTAGCTTAGCTCCTAGCCAAGTTCTAGTCAGTCGGTAAAGAGATGTTAGTCGAGCATTAATTGAATTTCAATCCTTTCAGGGAGCTGCTTTCCTTTCTGCTCTATTATCATCCTTGTTTCTTAAAACACTTCTTAAACGTATAATTGTTATTTAGTTCTACTTATTTCTAACTAATTGGTAAGAAGGTTACCAAAGTGGCGTCTTATGATTTGTTGGCCCTCTTCTTGGAAGTCGGTTTGCATGAGCTTTGAGACGATCATTATACCGACTTGAGAAGAAAGAGATCTGGTCCTTAACTGTGTAGACATGAGTTGAGTTCCGTACAGAATTAACTCTTTGTCTACTTCTATCAACACTCGCATCAATGTAGCTAAGCATTCCCAGTCTCCTCCCTATCTGAAATATTCCTTAGTAGAATTCTTGGGCAGGATCTTATATCCTTGGATACTTTTCTTTACTCAATAAATTGCGGAACTATATTAGGTGTAATCAAATTTTGTTTATAAGTGAAAGTCCGTGCTGTTGTACGCCTGTCTGTATAAACACAAACCATGTCGTCGCTGTTAAAGCTGTTCTCATATATGCGCTCGCCTGATAAAATGGCAAAATTTTCCCGATACTCCTACTATGGGCGTGACAAATCGTAAAATGCATCTTACGCTGTCTCAGAAATGCTACTATTCAAAGTGCTAGAGATATTAAGTATCGAATTTACAATTCATAATGAGGCATGGAAAATCGGGAAAATAGTGTCTTTTATTTCTTTACAATTAGAAACTAAAAATTTAACGAATATATTACTGTTGACTAACTATAGCAGTAACTATAATAACTAATCAAATAAAAATAAGCTGTGATTATTATATTGTATTATACATATCTTAAGAAATTATTCTTGTTTTAAAACATTTATTTGAAGGAAGAAGAAGAAGAATGTTTGAGAAAATTGAGTTTGCTGAGATGGCTATAGCGCAGACCGTAAGGCCCGCAAGCAAGGGCCTCTCTAAGTGCAGAATATTCTGCAAACATTCCCCTAATTGCAAGCCACCCCGGCGGAGATTATTGACCTCAAGCAAACAGCACAAAGGTATTGCAAGGGCGGCACTCTTTGGCCATGAGCAGCACCAAAACAGAAGCAGCATCAACAGCTGTTGCGAGGCTCAGGGCAAAAAGTCTTGGCGCGCTCCTACACACACACGCACACAAAGGCCTACATTGAAGAGGAAGACGTGCACAGAAGTCACGCACAATTGCAGTTACGAAAGAGCCATTGGAAAAACTGTCGAACAAATCTGAGGAACAGCTGAGAAGGTGCGACTAGTCAGCGGAAGCGCACGGGTCGACAATTAAGGGAAGTGAAACTATAGCCAGATCCTTTGCGGTTGCATGCGAGAAGGTGTCAGAAATGTAGCAACGGCAGCAGCAGCAGCAGCATCTGTGCCGGCAATTACAACTGCAATTAGAACCTGGCCATGGGGCAGCTATTATAGCAATCGATTGGCCAGAACAAGTGCCTCAAACAAAGCTGCTTCGAATGACATATGGACGACGCCGACGCAGATGCGTTGCATTGCGTGTCTCTGTGGCCAGACGATGAATAAAGAAACAAAAACTGTTGCGAAACCGTTAACGGGTTTAGCAAAAAGGCAACTGTTACCGTTAGCGACATTAGAAGGTGGACAAAAAATATTAAGCAGAAGCATTTAAAGAAATTCAAACGAATTGGCATATTTGTTTGCGCTCCTTTTTTCCAGCTCTGGCTGTCTCTATGCCCCCGGGCACGCCCACTTAAATTGCGTGCTATGCTGAAAGCATTCATTTAAGGCCGAGCTTGATGCGGGCTTAGACTTGGGCTTCGGACTGTGGATGTGAATGTGAATGTGAATGTGAATGCCACTGCGACTACAATTAAATTTGCATTTGTATGAATTTAGCTGCTGCTGCCGCTGTTGTTGTTGCTGCGATGCTGCCGCGGGTGAAATACCATGGCATAGGAAACATTTATCACTGCGTGGCAGTGGTCAACACCACCACCAACATCACCAGCAACAGCAGCAGCAGCACAATCACCGCCGACGCCAACATCTTGGTAAGGCAGACAACGCATAATAAAACTAAAGCGCTTATAATTTCATATGAAATTCTTATGGACTCGGAGTCTGAGTCGGAGTTGAAGTCGGACTCCCAACTATTAGCCGGACATGCAATTGGCCAAGAGGCAACAGCAGCAGCAGCAGCAACATCCAAGTTAATCACAGGGTTGCCAGTTGAGTTGCCTAAACGAAAATGCTTAAATTTAATGACATAAATATACACGAGGCAAATGGAGTTACTCTGCGAATTCGACTTGGGGTCGTACTTGGACTCCGACTCAAACTGAAGTCGAAGTTTATGTCTTCAAAGTACTACGGCGGGTGGCTCCCATATATGAGCCTATGCAGCTGACAGTTTATGTGCCCCTCGCAATTCCATTGTGCCATACTCGAAATGCGGCTATAAATCTAGTCGTATTTATCAATGTGTCACGCTCAAGTTGCTGTGCCTGCCAGCTGCCTGTCCATTAAGGAAAAACGAGTTTCTTGACACCAGGTAGGGCGGCGGGCACGACCCACCACCCCTTTTTATTTTCCTTTTCCGGAATCTTTTGCGCATTTGCAGCTTATGCCTTGGAAGCAGCCTTCGCCTGCCGCCACCGCCAACCCGCGAGCAGGACAAACCGGCTGCTCCTTTAACGGGCACACAGCAAAGGAAGCCTCCTCCTCCAACCGACCCTATGGCTGCTTAGGCTTTTGTGTGCCTGTGTTCTTTTTTTGCCGCGACGTAGATAACGCAGCTGCGCATGTAAATTAAAAATTAGGCAACTTCTGCGCAGTTGCCATTGGCAATTGGCCTGGGACTGTGTCATCTTCTGCTTGGTGCCGAGTGAAACCACCAGGGCAGCAAAAAGTTTTTTCCCGCACTAAAGCTTTAACAGATTTCCGAGCGCGGGCCACCAGAAGGGTAATGAGCTGCGCAGCTGCTTGGAATTTGATGAGCTTCGTCTGTGAAACTAATGAAACCCTTGCAAGCGCTATATACAATTAGCTCTCAATCCTTTGTGTTGCTTAAGCCACAGATTAAGGAGCATACAAGATCTTATAGGAGTTAATGTGTGATAATATTATGGCTAAGTTTGGTATACTATATAAATAAATTGTACTAAAATACTTGAGTATAGAGTCTCTGATAAGAAAAGTCTATCATTCTCTTTTAGAGATCGAATTGCTCTGAAATTAAGAAATTGATCTGAAAGAAGAAGAATATATTCATGATCAACTCGACAAACGGGAATTTGACTTGTATACTCGTGTATACCATACACGGCACGGATTTGTTTAAAAAATTCGATAACTCATCCCGTCTTCTTATTATCGATAAATTTAGATAAATTATTTGTTTTTCGCCGAAAATTAAAGTAGGGAAGCTGAACCCTTCGAATAGCTGACATTGGAAGCATGCTATGATTATTTTACATATATATTGCAAGCAACACATACACACATTCGCACGCACACGGACGTAATATGAGCACGCGCTCTGCTAAATGAGCAGCGACTGCGCTCGGTCTGCAATATGCCTATGATGTGGGAAATTCAATGTTTAATACATTTTTTCTAGATGGACTTTCTTAATCAAACTTTCACAGTGTGATTATGGTATTCATATGTGTGTATTTGCCAAAGCACAAGTCTCTAGTATTTGATATACGGGTTTTGCAAATTGGGGGCGAATGGGCCGTGGCATCCAAAATCCAAATACTACAAAATGTCCGCATTCACTACACCTATCCGGATAGTACATTTGAAGTCTCTAGCTTTAATGGGTCACATAAATGAAAGCAAATTTATCGAAATTTATCGATAATTCGGAAACGGGATGAGTTATCGAAAAAAAAACTCGTACTGCATATGGTATTCACGAGTATACACGTCAAACTTCTCTAGCTTTTGTGGTTTACGAGATCCTATCGTTCCTAAGGACGGACGGTTGATCAGAAATATATATACTTTATGGGGTCTGCGATGTCTCCTTCTGCCTGTTACACACATTTTCACAAACTCATTATACCCTGATTTCCCAATTTCAATGGGTTCAGGGTATAATATATAAGGTTTTTCAAATACTAGAGACTTGTGCTTTGGCAAGTACTACAAGTCCACATATGAATGCTGGGAAGTGATATGATGTTGACTACGTGTTTATTAGCTATTCGATCAAGGGTGCGTTCAAGTTGTTGTCTAGCTCAGAGTTTCTTAAGTATACCAACGTATGTTACATTTTTAACTAAGATGTTTAAAATCTAATTGCATGTGAAAAGTGTCCTATAATTAAATATATAATTCTAATATTTATTGTATTTAAGTAGGACCAGGTTCAATTTAGAATGTTCGGAGTACAAATACTTTTCTTCTGAATAATTTGTTTTAATAAGCATTATGTTGCGGAAGGTAGCTATTATAGTTTGTCTACTTTACTTAAATCGATTTTATAGTTTATGCAAATTAAAAATAAAATCAAAAACGTTCAATTGGAAACATTTTAGTATATGAAAATGATGAAATAATTCTCACATTTATTAGATTTCAGTAACATTTAAAATGTGTGCTATATTTAAATATTAATGAATTCGATAAAAATTATATGTGTATTTATATTTATTTATTAATTGTATGTATATATCTACTTATAATATCATCATCATCATCATATCAGCATCATATTGTATGAAAGAAATATAATTTTACTCCGAAGAAAAAGTTAAGAAAATTGCTCTATTGATTTTATAATAGTTCGTATGTCCTTAACATATTTGCTGTGCTTGGCTCCTCTAGAATCAACAATGTTCATGTTAGGTCGAATGTAAATCCATTCAAAGCTTGGAACACTGCCCCCAACTTGTTAACCTATTTGTCAGAAGCTGTTTGCCACCCGTTGGCAATTAATTTTTTGTGAGCCAAGATCTTATCGTATCACTTTGCACTTCCTCTCCGGCAACAGCACGAATCCCACACACAGCAAAATTCCGAAAAACACCAACGCTGACGAGTCTGACACCGAGGCAGTGTCGACGACGCTACCAACATGAGCTTAAAATCTTGCGCACGCCTCAATCTCGCCATGATCTTGGGGAAAACAAATTTCAAATGATTTACCTACAGCGTAGTCTGCGCACGCGATGGCCAAGATCGAGTGAGCGGATAGAAAGGAAGGAAACGGCGGGCAGCGAGGGGCTGCCCTCAACTCTGTTTCATTCACTAAAACTTTTGTCTTAATGAAAGATCGCCCAAAATGAGCAAAAGAAAGAGAACTAAGCAGCAATTGGTCTGCTAAGTGAGTGAAGGCCACCAACTAAGCTAAAGGTTTCGCTGTCTTAAAGCTGTTCTTGTTGTAGCCGCTTGTTTCGCTCGGGCAGTGGTGCCACCGGTGTTTGTTAAATTAATTGAATTTGTTGCTAGTTTCTCGAAAATAGTCATTAAAGAAATGTGTTTTAACTTGAAGCCACCGAAGGCAACGAGAGAGTTGGCAGCAAGCTGTGTAGGCAGCCAGCAGCCAGCAGCCAGCTTTGATTGGCCTAAAGTGTTTAATAAATAATTTCCGCAAGCGATGATCACTTGACTTCATCTACAGCCTGAGCTTCATCGCTCTCCTCCCTGTTGTTTGCCATTTTTTGCTTTTAACTATCTAACTTACAACATCCGCTGAGCCGTACGCAATTGAATGCTGAGCATTTTCTCACGTCGCTTAAATGGCTTAATAACCGAATGCATTTGTGGCTTAGCTTTAAGCGCTGGTAATCGCTCCCCCCTCCGCCCGCTGAGTGGCTCTTGGAATGCCCACGCAGGCTGCGTTGCCGCTTCCGGTCTGCGGTCTGCACCCCATCAATGGGTCAACGTAGCAGGCTAATGAATGAGTCTTCTCTCATCGCATCTCTTGCTGTATTAGAAACGCCATAAAACTGCTGCAATTGCGTCTGCTGAACGCATAAAATTGATTTGATTGCCTTTCAGGCACTGCCAACACCCGCCCATGGAAATAAACTCGAAGATAGACTTGGCCACGGAGATGAAGATGCAGATGGAGATGTTGATTGTTGGGAATACTAACCGAAATACGCTTCGTGACTGGGCTAACTGATTTGTCGTTGTTGTTGTTGTTGTTGTTGTTGTTGTTGTTGCTGCTGTTGCTGTTACTGTTGATTTCCTAGCAGGTTGCTTGTCGTTAAAGCTCAGATATAGGCCGACAATCTGCAGCCGCATTGATGGGACCTCTGATGAGGTTGAAGCTGATGGAGTTGCTGGTCCCAGTCCCAGTCCCAGTCCCAGTCCCAGTCCCAGTCCCAGTCCCAGTTCCAGTCGCGAGCAGCTTCCTCAGTGCTCGGCACATTTAGAGATTAACAGGTTTTATTGCTCGATTGGCCATAATATCTTTTATTTACGAGTCTGAAGCTAATTTGAATTTTCAACGTTTTCTTTAGGCGCGTTTCAGAGTCGGCTTCGAATTCGCCTTCGCCATCACCATCGCCATCGCCATCGCCATCGCCTTCGCCTTTGACTTCCAGCTTCTATTTCTACTCGCACTTCGGTTTTACCTTCCACTTTGATTTCTATTGATATTTGTGAGGCCAAAGCTTGACCATCTTTCGATCTCGATGGTTTCTCGGTTTTTTTTCTTTCGATTTTCGGAATATGCATTCCCACACTTTACAGGTGAATGGGCAAACGCCAGGCGTGTGTGTGTGTGTGCGAGAGAGTGTTCATGGGATTGTGATTGAGAAAGAGTTTTATCGCATGATTGTTATATTTTATTATACGGCTTATATATTGAAATGCTTCAGTTTGGACCGATTGGACCTTCGTGTGTGTTTTGTATGTTAATCGTTTATGAGCTTAAGCTCATTTTTTTCTTTCCTCCAAGGGGAGATAAACAGACAGACTGAGCGACGGGCCGAATAGTTTAATTTGTATTTGAATGAACAGTTGATTTTATGCCAAAGTGGCAAAAGGCGGTATCAACAGCAGCATCAGCATCAGCATCAGCATCACCATCAGTTGAGAGAATGTCGACAGCAGTTCGGAAGCAGCATTCACTAAATTTTGTATACTTTGTGGGAGTTGTGAGGCTTCTAAGACTCTAATGCCTCTTGTACAACAAAATTAAGCTGCTTTATTGTCTGGGATCTAGGCATAAACATAAATTATACATTGGCGTTGGTGTCGCACTGGAGCCGCAAAACGAAAGACTTAGGCAACAAACTTGATTCTTAAGAAGATTTCATTTAGACCTGTTAATGATAATTGTTATGGTGCCGAGGGAAGAAAGTTCTGTTAGTATATACAAGTCTGTATATATATATAAAAAGAAGAATAAAATTAAAATAATATTATATTATATAGGAACTTAAAAGCTTAAGTTATTAAATGCAGTTGTTGATAAGTATTCTAAAACAATTAAACATAATTTTTTGTAAATCATTCATTCATTCATTCAAGCATTCATCTCTAAACCTTCACTAGTTTCTATTTAAGTATTATTTACTACTAATTCTAGGCTATAATATTATATTACAGAATACGAATTTTGAACACGAAATAACTTCATATGCTTTATGTAGTCGATAAGATTGCAATAAAGATAGTATATATTACTTATGGAATTTTCCTTTTATTTCTTACATAATCAATGATTTATAATTGAATCAAACTGCTAAAAGTTGCTTTAAGCTCTATAAGCTCTAGCAGCTTCATAAACTTTAGCTGATACCCAAATAAAATGTCAACGGGTCAGCAAAGTCGTAAGCTGAAACTGAGTTTTATTTACAGTTGCGAGCTGCGGGACATTAACTCATCTTCATAGTGGCTGTTAACTGTTTTAATTTAGTTGCAACTAATTGTTGCGAACTGCCGCTGCAATGATCTGCGATCTGTGATCTCTGTGCTCTGCGCCTCAACAGCTGCTGATGATAAATCATAAGCCACACGTGTTTCCATTAAAATATTCAAATGCCGTGCAGTCAGTCGCTGGTTATCCGTGAGAATCGGAGTCTGTAGCTAAATCTTGACTGCGCATTCGCATGCAAATTAGATTTTTTAATTGGCGCATAAAAGGCGGCGACAATGCTGAGAGACGGTAGCAGTTGCTGGTAGCTGGGCGGGTTGAGGGCAGGCAGCTAGAGCATTCGTATCGCAATTGACCCCCAGGCTGGGAATTTAGCGAAAAGCGGCTATGGTACAGCTCTCCGTTGAGCCGTTGGCGTCATCGAGGTGCCACAATGCCATTAGCTTTTATGGTTATTGCACTAGGTGGCTGATGCTGCTGATGCTGCTGCTGCAGCATCAATGCAAATCAATGCGCCACATTGTGGTTAACATTGTCGCAATGTTGGCGTTTTTAATTGAGAATTCTGTGGCGGCCTCCTAGCCAAGGTTTAATTATTTGTTTTTTTTTTTTTTTGTCTATTGTGCGTGTTTTTGGAAAGTCAAATCTAGACGTCGCGGCGCAGTTTCCGTGGCCCTCCCGCAGCGCCGCGCGGATGCCCGGTAGGATAGACGCTGTCGAGAAAGAATGAGCATCATTAAAATTAAGGAAAAGGAGCAGCATGACATGCGAAGCGAAGCGGTCCTCAGGTAAAGCTGTTCAGGGGTGGCTGCTGAATTTGCGGGGCTGGATCCGATCGAACTGGGTTGGGTTGGGCCGAGCTGGTCTGGGCTGGGTTGCGTTTGCTTTGCCTGCGGCTAAAAATACGCTTCTTGGCAGGCGGGCCGCGGGCGGCTTGCTTTTGTTCAAGGAAAGTTTGAAAGACGTTAACCGAGATTGCAAGATTGTCGTTTCCCGCCAAAAGTTAGGGGGTTGCACGACAGGGATCGGCGGTGGTGGGTTGCTGGCTCGGGTGGTGCCGGTGGTGGTAGTGGTAGTGGTGGGCCAGCGACAACAATGCTCAATCAGAGAGGGTGATGACTGCCCAACCGTGGGAAGATTTCCAGCACAAAAAGCCGAAGCACAAACAAACTCTGAAGGCATTTTCTATAGGATTTCGACAACATTTCAATGCAGCTGCAAAAAAGATGCAAAAAAAAAGAGAAATAATAATAATAATAAGAGTAATAATAATAATAATCAGCTCTCTTCAAGATCGCTCAGTCGCAGTTTCAGACGCCGGGGTGTTAGCGCCCGGCGTAGGCAATTGCGACACTAAAATGTACTTAAGGCGACTGCAGATATGCATAAAGCAAGCAGCGCAACAGCTGCGACAACTTCATCAAGAAATCGGCAAATCAGCAAATCGGCAAATCAACAAATCAGCGACGCGCCAACGCCAACGCCAAGAAATGTTGTTTGGTGTGTTGGTTGATTGGTTGGCTGCCTCCAGACCGACTGGCCGACGGAGGCGTAAGATACGAATAGTATCAGCATTCGGATTCGTATTAATGCTGATGTTGCCGTTGCTGCCGCGCGAATTGGCTGCCAGTTGCTGCTGCCACCTTCGCGTCGGCCAACTGGGCCTACACCATTTTGGTTTTATTTCGCGGCTCGCGGCCTCGTCAGCGTAAATATTGTCGTTGTCGTCTCATTTCAATAACTTATTGTTGTAGTTGTTTCACACCAATCAACTAACACTAATAGCTCACACACACACTCACACGCACACAGATGTAGCTGCATAGCTACACCTACAAGCGGACGGCTGTTGTTGTTGTTGCTGCACGAAAAATTTTTGTACGAATCGCGTAAACGCGTTTTTGCGTTTCGTTTATTTTCCCTGCCCACAATTCACACGCACACACACAATCACAGCGCACATTGGCATTGCTGTGTGTGTGAGTGAGCGCTCTTGTGTTGGTGTGCTACTATTCGTTCATTCACAAAACGTAGCCAGCGTCTATATGTGTGTGTGTGTGTGTTTGAGTGGCTGGCATGCTTTTGGCTCGGCTCTGTTTCATTTTGGTCTTTGTTTTGTAAACACACCGCACACACACACTTACAAGTACCAACACAACAGCAGAGACCGTCGGCATGCAGCAGCTGCGACGTTGCTCACACACACACAGCAACTGAGAGCACGCGCTGAGCTCTCTCTGCCGGCGCTGCTGCATCGGCATTTCAAGTTCAGGCGCTCGACGCTGCCGTCGAAGTTGTTTGCCGGCATTTGGCTGAGCTCTCTCTGTGTGTGAACGTGTGTGTGAGTGAGGGAGGCAAGAGAAGAGTAAAGCAATGAGCAATCTATGTGTGTGTGTGTGGGCTAAAGAGCGAAACACTGCGAGAGCATTTCACTGTGTGAGCGCGTCTCATTTTATCCGGCTGAAATTTTATCCGGTTGTAGATTGTGATTTAAGCAAACATTTTTTATTTTATGTTCAACTTTTAATGTTGTTTTTAGGCATAATTTATTTAAAACATACATTTTAGCCATTCATTTTTAATTTATTTATAATTTTTTATTAATTATTATTAATATAAAAATGTAATTATAGATATAATTATATTTTATTTCTTTAATTTTAACGTAAAAAAAAAAAAAATATATATATATATATAAATATATATATATATAAATAAAACAATATTATTTTAAACTTTAAATTTAATACGAAAACTACATGTTTTTTATTTAAATATAAACCAAAATTTTTAATTATTCAAACCAAATTTAGTTTTTAATTCAGGTTAAAATTTTTACAACTTGAACAATAGTAAATGTGATTTAATTAAATAAAGATAAAACCTAATGGAGACATACATAAGTTTTTGAACATAACTATTTTATTCAATGTCTGAATTATTGGAATTTATTTTATTATTTTATTATATATTATTTTAGCTTATTATATGTTTTATTAATTATGTATTATATTTATTATGGATTATATTTGAGTAAAATAATGAGAAAAAAACTCATTTAAGTATAATAAATAAAATAAAATTAAATAATATTTACTGTTTATAACAGCTGTTATAAATTGTTTGATTTTAGTAAATATATATATATATATATATATATATATATATATATATATATATATATATATATATATATATATATATATATATATATATATTTGTTTCGATTGCTTCTATAAAATTGTTTGTTTTCATATTTTAATTCCATCCAAAGCATAAAGAAAAACATCTGCAATATATATAGCTTGTGGTACTAAATTGATTGGCTCGCTCTTGCTCTCATTAGGTAATCTGCACTTGACTTTTATACGCCCCCATCCCCACTTTAGTAGCTATAAGCCATTCCCCAGCCAATCCAACTCCAACGCTTGAAACGCTCCGAAACAGCGAAGCAGTAACAACAATGGAAAAGTGGGAGGCGCCTATTCGGAGCTCGCTTTCGCAAAAGCGAAAATGCAACGAAGTCTCCTCATTGGTATAAAGTTTGAGCAATTAGAAACCCACGCAGCCATAAACAACAACTACAACGACTTGCGACTAGCGTGGGGGCACCAGCAACAGCAACAGCAACAGCAATAGCAAAAGCTGCAGCAGCAGCAGCAGCAGCAAGAGCAACGCCAACACCAACAATGACCAGCTGCTGTCCCAACAGCAGCAGGGACTCGGCAGTTGCAGCCACAAACGCCAACAACATCAGCTGACAGTCGCGAAGTGGAGAGATAAAAATGCAAAAACAACTATGACAAAAGGCAGCAGGCAGCTTTTATGTTGTTTTGCACGTGCTGCAGCCAGGCTGAGTCTCAGTCTCTCACACTGGCACTCTATGGCGCTCTCAGGCTAGTTTATCCGGCGAATGAGACGCCAACACACAGACACAGACGCACGCTTGTACGCGTTGGTGAGCACGTCAATGTGTGTGCGCTGTTGTGAGTGTGCGTGCGTGTGTGTGGCGTCGGCAGCAAAGCAGCTGCGTCGTCGTTGGCAGCCAATTCTACTTAGAAAGGCCGCTGGCTGCGCCAGTGTCTTGCTGGGCAGTGTCGGTTCAGGTTCAACATCAGAGCCCCGCACGAGTTCGCTGTCGACGAAGTCCCGCAAAAAAGTTAATAAAGTTTCAAGCCCGGTTCGAAAGCAAGTTACCAAAAGCCTCGCGAATAGCTGCCTCACTTTTTTGGTTGGCCAAATTGTGCGTGCAATTGCAATAACTCCCTCCAACGCCCGCTCAGCTGCTTTTGCTGCTGTCGCACACAGACGCTCTCGCTCTGGTTCTCTCTCCCTCCCGCTCTTTCTCGCTCTCTCATACGCTGTCCCTCTCTCTCACACTCTCCTTATTGGTGATGTATGCGTGCGTGTTGGTGGTGCAGCCGAAGCCAACGACGACGACGACGACGATGCCCACGACGACGACGACGACGACGCGACGACGGGAAAATCTCTTTGCGTTGCAGTGAAAATTTTTTCGTACGTTTTCGTTATTTGTTATTTGCACGTTGACGCGTCGACAACAAGAAACGGTACACGGTACGTACGAAGTGTAAAACGAACACGCGTGCAGCGGCTACACTAACAACAGCAACAACAACAACTGTAATAATAACAACCAGAACAACAACGACCGTTAAACGTTAACACGCGTCAGTTATAAACACAATAATAATAATAATAATAATAAGAGAAAGATAAACAAAATAATACCTATTTATTGATATTCAAAACGCTTCTAACGAATAGCGTTTCCAATCTTTTAGTCATTCGCTAAAACTCCACTCTTAACTCAATCTAACTGCGATTCACAACAACAACAACAACAACAACAACAACCACAAATACAACAAACAAATAACAACAACTTTTAATCTAATCAATTTTTGCTCTCTCATTCAACTAAACTTGCCAAATTTTTCTATATAATTAAACAATAAATATTTTAAATAATTACAAAGAAATTATAATAATTTAATAAATGTATAAATAAGTGCATAAAGTCGCAATTGAAGTGTCTTAAAGAAATATATATATATATATATATAGTATATACATATATATAAATACAAATACATATGCATCATAAATATGTGTGTATGATATCAAGAAGATTTATACATGCGAAGCTTGCCAAGTCTAAATTATAACAACAACAACAACAACAACAACAAAAGTAACAATAAAGTTATTAAACATAATTGCAATTACTTAAAACACAACACGCGTGCAGCATATAAGCAAAAGTTTGTGATATTTTTTATGATATTAGCAATTAAAGTATACAACACATAAATAAAGAGAATTTTGCCTAATTATAATAACAATAAAATTAAATGTGCAACAGCAACAGTAACAACAACAACAACAACAACAACAACAATAGCACACGGGTAGCTGCCATTGGATAATGCTTGGATAATGCTTGCCAAAGCGCCCTAAACGCAAGAGGTAAGTCTCATCTAACTATATGAATATAGGTTTTTTTTTGTCAGCTTACTATAAGTTTTGGTTCAGTTTTTTTTGTTGAATATTTTGATTTTTGCCGACGGCAACGTCTTTTAGGCTCAGGCGCCAGTTGACAGTGGCCGGCCAGTCGCTGATTGCCTCAGCACAAAAGTGTTTTTTGAAATGTGTCAAAAAGTTATAGATCTAATTACATTGCCAATTGTGGATTTTGTTGTTGTTGTGGAATCAGTTAACAGTCAAACTGCAACTGCAACTGCAAACAACGCAATATCAGATAGCACCAGCTAGTTGATATATGCTTGTTGCTGTTGTCGGTGTGTGTGAGTGTGTGTGTGTTTGTGATTGTAGAAGAAATACAAAATAAATCAAAAGGAGTTAGGCTAGTCCGTATTAAAACACCTACAAACAATTGAGGGGCCTCACTGATAGCTGCTGCTATCAAGGCACCAGCCCCCAAAGATGGCTCTTGCTGTTGCCCCCGTTGCTATTGCTTGTGATTTGGTTTGACGTCAATCGTCGGCAGCAAACACTGGCAATGACAACGACATTGTGTGGCCAGCAAATTGACGCACAGAAACAGCATCAGCAATGACAACAGCAACAACAACAACACACGCAAATAGGCAGATGAGAAAACCGGACATGTTGCTGGCGTGCCACAACTCCTGTTGCAGCAGCATCAGCATCAGCATCAGCAGCAACGGCAACAAGCCCTTGAATCTTACGCACAATTAATGCGAAAGACTTTTAATTGCCATCAAATGCCATAGGAAAAGCACGTGAATGTGAACTATGCCAATTGGCTACACCTTGGGCATAAAAATGGGCAACGGCCAACTGACAAATTTGTATGCACGCGCTTCAAAAGTGCAATATTAATTAATTCCAGCGACAACTGCAAGCTGCTCTGTATGCGGCAGAAGTCTGTGCTGCTTAGAGCGGGCAATTAAATTGTATGTCATTCATTGGTAATTTATACCATTTAAAGGCAAACAACAGTAACAGCAGCAACAGCAACTGCAACAGCAGCAGCAGCAACTGCAACAGCAGCAACAACTCTCTCGCTGGGACATGTTGCTGGCGCGTTGGTTCAATGCATTCGCTGTCCATTTTCCTAGGTCCTTTAGCTGCTGATCTCCTTTGCTGTTCGGCAAACACAATTAGCATGCGTGCGTGCCACAGCTCGTATGAGTAATGATCAGAATTTTGTGATACTTTTTGGTGGCTAAACAGTTGATCGATCGCTCGTTTGAGCTGATCGCCCGATAAATGCAACTTGCCATGAAAAGTGCAGGCCATAAATGGGCATTAAGCTATTGCACATTTCTCAATATGTCGCGCGAGTGTACCAAGTGATTTTTCTCTGTTTTTTTCTGTTTTTTATAATTTATTTTTTTTGTTCGATTCGTCGATGTCGATGTCTGGCTTTATACGCACCGCACCTTATAAGACAATGACGACGTCTGCCGGACGGTTCGACCGACTGCTGCGACTGTTTGGCATATAAAGTAGCCAGCGCACGTCTAGCCTGAGCTGCAGCTAGCGACAGCACCCGCACCACAGTCGACGCCATTTTAAAGTGGCTAAAAGTCGCCGGCGAAGCCCCCATTGAAACCGCATTTAATACCCTGCCACCCTCGGTGCGTTCCATTGGCATTTCTGCATTTACATTTTTCACAAAAAAGCAAGCAAAAATCTTTTATCCCAGGTATCGAATATGGAATACCCTAAAACTATATATATATATATTTATATATATATGATATATATGATATATATGATATATCTGCAGTCAACTCTCTGTTTTGAAAGTCGATTCCTAGCACAAATTTTGGATATTGATTCATAACTTTATCAACTAATTCACCTTTTTGTCCAGGTACAAATTTGACAGATTTAGTGAAAAATCTTTTTAAGAGCTTTTAGAGAATCGTGCCAAAAGCGTTTTAAATAGATTTCATTGTGGCCATTGGGAATATAATATTATTTTCTAATTAATAAATTTGATAATAAATAACTCAAGAGTTAATTTGTTATATTGTTCAATCCATCAGACAATATCGCTCTTTTTTATACATTTTTGACCCGTTTCGTGGACAAGGTATAAAAAGGTCTGGAACTCCGTTTCGTGAATTAATTTATTTAACGCAAAGCCTTAAATTCACAATTTTAATGCCTTTAACAGGAAAAAGAAATATACGTATATATATATATATATATATATATATATATATATATATATATATATATATATATATATATACATATATATATATATATATATGTGTATATGTACGATATAAATATATCGTATATAATAAATAGAAATAACAAAAGCGCGCTTTGAAATTGAGACGTCGGGTAAAGCAAAAAATAAAATAAAAAAAACAAATACCAAAAAAAAAAAATGCTCACAATACACAAAATGAAAACACTTAAATATATACAAGAAAATTTAGAAACGAAACAAAGGCGTGTAACTGAGCAAACAACAAAAGCAAGCAACACAACAAAAGCAACAATAAATCGTAACGAAACGTAGCGAATACAGAAACTGAAGAACTTAAGAATGTCTAAGTTGAAATAAAATTGTGGCGCGTTAATTAACTTTAAACGATTGAAAACGAATTGATTTGGAGAAGCCATTTGATTTGGATTAGTTGTGCTTGCTTGGCGGGGTTCACAAGTCGAGTTCGAGACCTTAAAGCACACAGTGCGATCCGCCGTATAAAGACTAAAATTAAAATTTAATCATCACGTGTGCGTTAAAAAGCGGGACAGACGCGGCTCCGAGACGCTCGATCTGTGGCAATGTTTAAAACTAAAGTTGTTAATTAGAATGCGTTAAACAATAAAACAAAGAAAGACCCAATGGGGATTTGGATTTGGATTTGGACTTGGATTTGGAGCTGAGTGAACAGTGAGAGGGGGCCGCTGCGACAGTTGCGAAGAGATTAACACCTCGCGAGCGGCAGACATTTGATAGGGCTCGATGCGATTGGGGACTTGGGCTTCGTTTTTGGATGTCGACTTAAATTCTGTTTGGCTTTGGATCATTTGGGTGCCATTACGGCATCCGTTGTTATCATGCATTTGATAAACGTTTTGTTTTTCATTAGTGTGTGGCCCGTAGGCAAGTTCCAAGGCGTTGCCAGCCAAATCTCAGCCGCACGGACTAATTCAGATCACACCCCTTCAATTAGCAGCCAGCGGCGAATTCCCGGCAACTCTTTCGAAATGTAATCTGAAGCAGACATTTGTCGGCCATTTTTCGAGTGCGGTTTGTGTGGTGCGAATGTTCTCAAGCGGCCTGCCCGGTGGTTTAGTGTTCCTCATATTTTATTTTTGTCAGCTGTTGATAAGCAAAGTGGTGCGCCTTACTACGTCAAAAGCGTCGCACGTTATCAGCGCAGCTCATTTACCATAAATATATATATTTAGTATACATATAGCTGGATTTTTAATATGCATGGGCTGTTTTCTTTTAATTTTTCTTAATGGGAAACCACACGCAAAAATTGTACTTGAACCGCACTGATAAACGTTTGGCTCACAAAATAATTCACATGCGATTGGTGTTGTTGTGGTTGGCTCTCATTTAGCTAAACATGCCACAACTTGGAGGTGGACAGCTCTGGGGTACTTCAGCAACGGCAAGAGAGGAACATCGTCGGCATTTGAAAACAATTTTTATTTAATCTCAAGTAGTTTCAATTAACGTCATTGGACTACATAGATTGTTGATTATGCGACGCGTTCGCAATACCATTAAGACCAAATAAATATATACATATATATGTATCAATTTATATAGGAAAGGAAATATAAAAATATTTCAAAATTATATTAAAAGATCATGAGATTGCGACCACCCACCAAACAACAAGCAGCAGCAACAAATTGAATGAAACTCTCGCACACAAATGAAAAAAAAAAAAAAAAAAAAATATATATATATATATATATATATATATATATATATATATATATATATATATATATATATATATAGAAAAAAAAACAAAAAAAAATAAAAAAGAAATAAAAATATAATAATACTCGCACTTGGTCAGCTTTATCAGTTTATAGACGACGATTTACGTCACAACGGCGCGCAATTCATGAATTTAACAATTTATACTTAACAAATAATTTCTTGAATTCTTTGGTTCGTGTGTAGGTGGTGGCAGTGATAAGCGGCTGATACGTGACCCAGTCGTCGCTGGCGAGGTGAGGGTGGTTAGTCTCTGGGTTTATCGCACGACGTACAGTGTCGCGGCTCTCTAGCGGCAACCCAATTAAGAAATTTACGATTGGCTCGTAAACTGCACAAGGCGAGCATTGCATAAAGCCCATAACTGACTCATAATCTTCATGTGGTAAGCGGCAGGCGGCAGACGGCAAGCGGCAAGTGGCAAGTGGCAGGCGGCAAGCGGCAAGCGGCGCTTCATTAGGCCAACATTCAAACCTGTTGCTCGCACGCAATGGTCACCCAGTTGGTCAGTCGGCTGGTCACTCAGTTCAGTCTCAGTTTCTTTGTCTCTCGGTCCATCTGTCTATTTGTCGCTTAGCACATGCAACTGTCTGCACTTAGCGCTCACATTCGCCAATTTGAATGTTGCGCCCATCTCGCTCTCGCTGTCGCTGTTTCGCTCACTCTGAGCTAAGCGGTTTGCTTGGCCCGTAGCTTATCTTTGTGGCAGTATTTGAGGTTTTCTTGGCTGTTTTGTTTTTGGCTTTTCTGACTGCTTCGCATAATATTTTAGTGCACTTTATAAGCACAAATGCCTGTCGCATAAAAATTAATTGTAATGTTTGTTTATGTGCTCGGCAAATGTTAAACAAGTTTTTTTTTTTTTTGCGCCACACGGCGTATGGGCAATGCGCCAAATGCAAACTTCGTACTGCAATAAACATTTTTAATACGCAACTGGACAGTAAAAAGTAAAAGCAAACGCTAAATTAAGATACGAACAAAACTAGTGTATTACACAGTCAAATAATCCAATAAATGAAATAGATAAAAACTCGAGGCGACGACTCGCTGGGATGGTTTGCAGAGCCAAATAAATATGACACACTTCCAAATAAAAGAAAAAAAATTCTTCCTAAGGAAGTCTATTAATACGTAGTAAAATATTCATTTAGATATATATATATATATAAATATATTTTTTTTTATTTATTAATGTATATATTTATAATATACTTACTAAGAATTAATATATTTCAAAAAGAACAGATTAAACAAATAATTTTTTTTTTATTAATATACTTCCAATAGGGCAGACTTTCAAATAAAATTTTTTAAAATTAAAAATAAATAAATTAAAAGAAAAATAAGATAATATACATATTTATTTGTTAATATACAATAATATATACTTATTAAGTATTAATATACTTCCATAGGAGGTGTTTTTTGCTTATTTTATTTTTATTTATTTGACAATAAGCAAATTATTTTTATTTTTTATTTTTACATGAATGCTTACATTAATTATAACTGAGGTAGATAAAACGTAAATATCGAAAATAAATATGTTAGTCTTAGATATTAACCTATTAATACTATAACCATAAGAAATATTCTTTGGGGAAAGTCTTAACAGCAATTGCTGCCCTAATCACATGTTGTTTGTTGGTTCAGCTAATGTCATAGGCGCATGATTTATGATGAGTCAATTAGTTTATAATGCAAGGTCTGCCAATCTGATTTTCGCTCTGTCTGCGACTTGCTGACTTCCTCGCTGCTAATTAAGTACATAAATCCTCGCAATTTCAACGACTTCAACTTTATATTGTTGTTGTTGTTGCTGTTTGTTGATCTCTTAACAAAACACTGCAGCCGCTTAATTTATGTAATTCTCATTGTTGTTGACATATTTGACTTTCCTTTGCCGCCTCCAAAAAAACAATAAAGCCCGGCCTTGCTTTTCTCGTTGTTGTTGTTGTTGTCTTGTTTTAAGTACGCGCAAATGGCTGACAAAAATAAAAAATATCTTCATGCCAACAAATCCATTACAGTCAAGTGCTCACCAGCACCAGCACCAGCAACAACAACAACAACAACAATAGCAACTAACAAAAAAAAAAGCGAAAAACAAATACCAAGCAAATAAATAAAAGTAAATGTGTGTGTGTTAAGTTAAAAAAATTAACCGAAATTTTATTAGTATTTGCGCAAGCGCAGGCAATGCTAAGGCAAATATTTAACAGGCAGCGGGACTGACCATAAGATGTTCGCCGAGCAACGGCAACCAGGAGAGTCGGAGAGCCAGAGAGCCAGCGAGTCGGAGAGTTGGCATATATCGGGAGGGGTGGAAAAGGTTTTTGAAGACGCAACGCTCAGCGGCTGTAGCTGGAGCCGGAGTGGTCCATGACCAAATCGCTGTTTGAGTTTCGAGGCGGGCAAGCCAAGCAAAAGGCAATTAGAGTTGACACTTTTGGTTTTGGTGGCGGCGGCGGCAGCGGCGGCATGGCTCGAAAGGGCTCGCGACTCGCAGACTGCAGAACGAAGAGACTCCGCTTTAAAGAAGTTGTCGCTGACTTGTGTCCAGCCTCAGCGGCTGACGTGCCCAGGGACAGTTTAATTCTCACTAGGCAATGGGGCACTTAAAAACCATTTTCACTTGAGACGTGACCGCTGCTGACGTTGTCGTTATTTTAGTTGATGTTGCTGTTGTTGTTGTTGTTGCTGTTGCTGTTGTCTAATGCTGCTTTGTTTTTTTGTTGTTGCTGCTGTTGTTTCTGTGCTGTTGCTGGTCTGTTATTTATTATCAATATTGACGCAGCCAACAGAACAAAAAAAAAAAAACAGCCAACTCCAGCAACACCAACAACAACAAGAAATCTGTAAAATACCACGCAACATTGTAAACAAAATGTAAGCCGCTTTATTGTTGTTGTTGTTGTTGTTGTTGTAGACGCGCCTAAAACCCAACAAACCTGAGAAACTGTCACTAAGCCATTTTCGTTATTCTCTTTGATTTGCTGCCTGTGAAAGAGCAAACAAAAAGATGGGCCTCCCCTTTGACCACACAATGGCCAGCAACTGGGCAGCAACTGGCCAACAACTGGCCAACAACTAATCATAAATTTATCGCGCGATTATTTTACAGTTTGGCAGCCGCCTTTCAGTGATATTTCAATATGTTTAACATACCACACGATACTGTATTAGACGCCGGACAGAGCCTAGCTCCGTTGGGCTATCTGTGGCCCTCGGCTGACTTATGGGCTCAAGAGATGATTGGAAACGAATGCGAAATGAATATGCAAATTACAGTTATTATTATGCTTATGTTTATGCATATTTCTACATGCTATGCTGTGCGTCTCCTCACTTTTGTGCGCTAATTGTCGAAAGAAAGAGTCGAATTTGATATTTTCAAAGCGACTTTTAAATGGTGGCACGTGTGCCTAAACTTGGCCATAAATAAATAATAAAAAAGAAAAAGAAAAACAGCAGTAAAAAATTAAACAAACAACTGTTTGAGCAGCTAAACTTTACTTTTTCTTCCTTTTTTGGTTTTTTTTGTATTTTTTTTTTTTTTTTTTTGGATACATATATTTATTTTGGGTCTTAACTGGAAGTTAGTGAGCGAAGTCGTTGCTGTCACCCCAAATGTATCAGAAGCAGAGAGCTAGAGCGCTATCTGCGCGACTGGCCACAGGAAAAGGGAAGCCTGTTGAGTGGCAAACTGATTTCCGTTGACAATTTATACAAAAAGCAAAATACAAAAAAAAAAAACACAAAATACAAAAAAAAAAAGGAAAGAAAGAAAAGAAAAAGAACCCACAACAAGAGCAACAACCACAGCGAAATGCGGTGCGCCAAGTAAAGTTTTAAATTCCAAGGCATACACGCTGTTTGTTTTTGTTGATTTGCTTGTAGAATTTGTAGCAACAACAAAAATGCATTGCATTGGCATGAGGCATGGGGCAAGGGGGCAGGGGCAGGGAACAAGCGAAACACATTGACAAGCGAACACGAGAAGAGCTGAATTAAGCAATGCGAGAGGCTGAGCGCTTCTCACGCTCGCCACGAAAGGAAGGAGGACACGCAGAGTTCGTCCAAGCACACACCCACACCCACACCAGAGAGCTGAATGCCGAAGCGCAGCTATCATGACAGCTTATAGCATAAATTTCTGACCCAGCTCGAAAGAAGAGCACGTTAACGTAATAGTGGAGTTGGGGCCTATGCGACTCGAAGATACGCTGCTCAGGTGCTAATGGCACGACAACCTCTAGACAAACGTGTTTGCACAGAGAGAGGGTATTGAATGCCTTCGGCTCGAGCGGCAATCGGCCTTTGCTTTTTATCGGCTTTGGCTTTGGCTTTGGCTGTAGCTTTGGCTGTAGCTTTGGCTTTGGCTTTGACCAATAAAGTCTTATTATATACTCATCAATTCAGCAGCAGATAAAAGTCAAAAACTTGAGATACGTTTGCGTCGATGTCGTCGGCGTCGTCGCCGTCGAGCCACCAGGCAGATAAATTATAATTAAAGCAGCCGCAGCTGAAGACCACTAAGTTGAAGATGCTGATGCTGGGATGCTGTTCTGATGTCAGAGCGTATTTAAAATACGAGTAGAACAACCTGCATTCAAACGCCGACGCCACACGACCACAAGATAAACAAAACAAATAAACAGAAACAGAATCAGAATCAGAAACGAATAAGTAGACAGAGACGAGCTGAATTGAGCTTCAGTCGGCGCAAGAAACACCTGTCAAACTGGTCCACACACACTCAATACACACGACGCACACGCTGAGCTGTCGGAGGGCCCAAAATATCTCTCGAAGGAACAGCAGAACAGAGAGCGCAGACCATGGAATAGCCACGGACGGAGGGAGGGGAGGGGGATGGGGTTGGATAATGACTGGCCAAGGAAGAAGACGGCCAGTGATTTGGCTGGAACGAAACGGATATGCAATGCGCCCATTAGGGCCCCTGATTAGCCGGGGCATTGCTTTAATTGAAACTAAAACGGAAGTTATTACGCCTCGACCATGTCGGGCAGTTCTCGGCCTGATTTGATTAGATGATGCTGCAGAATTTGCGTCATGGCAAGCTAATTACGTAAGATCTGCGGCGACCAGCCCATGACGTTGCCCAGTTCACAGGCTAAGCAGGAAATGCAGCAACTGCAGCAACTGCAGCCAACAACCAAAAATGCCAACTCAGCTCGATTCTAAGCCCCTTTAAGGGCAAAGAGGGCTAAAGATATTAGATGTTAGGGTGCCATATAAATTGTCGTGTCGCGCGCAGTTTCGGCAAAGTCTTTTAGACAACTTTGGTGTCATTTGAGGCTGAAATTTGACTTGTTTCAATTAGCGCACACGCGAAAGGCACATGGCGCAGGGCGCACTCTCAAGCCAGAGCTTACAACTTACTTGGCATGTGTGTCTGTGAGATACGCCGCTAACTAGCAACGTGCAACGTGCAACGTGCAGCGCGCAGCGAGCAGCCAGCAACTAACAACTTACAACCGCGCGGCAATCAAATTACAAACTTATCGCATGCAAGCGAGCAGAAAATCAGCGAGCAACAAACAGCAGCAGCAGCAACAACAACAACAACAACGACGTTGAGCTCATGTCTTTGGTGTGGATTACCTGGCGCCGCAGTTGCAGTTGGGGGTGTTGAGTAAAAAGTGAAATGCCAGCCAGTTGCCACTTGCCACTTGCCAATTGCCACTTGCCACAGTTGAAATGCAAAACAACTGCAATGCGTGCGTGTGGCAAGGAAAAAGTTAACGGCAGGCAGCAAGCAGCAAGCAGCAAAAGGCAAAAATTTTGCCGCCTTCGCCTTGGCTTTACCTTTGCGTTTGCCTGCAGGAAGTCAAGCAGAAGAAGCTGAACGAGGACAACTTGGCATGTCTTGACAGTCGACAGGAAGTGCGCAAAATGCCACAACTTGCAAATGCAAAGTGCAACCAACCCCCACACACGCCGACGAAATGCTTGCCGCATTATGCTAGGCTGGAAGTATCTTTAAAGTTGCATGTTGAACGCGTGTAAACAAGCTTGTCGCGTCGGCCTATAAAAATATTATTAAATTAAAAGTTGAGCCACCAGCTGAAGCTGCTGCCTGGCAGGCGGCCACGCCGGGGCGTAACTCCACCCACCTGACGCTTGGAGGCGAGCGAGCGAGCGAGCGAGCAAGAGGCATGCGCAAAAGTGCAGCCTGTGCATAATTATGGAGTCATGGCGTTGCCAACGTGGCGATTGCAATGGCGATGATGACGACGACGACGACGACGACGACGGCCAGGCTGCCTGGCCATTAGCTGTTGATGAGCCGTGGCCACTGCCGCCGCAGTGAGAAACAGTAGCCGGTGCCACTCGGCGGCTGCAGCAGCAGCAACTTCTCCTCCTGCCCTGCTCGCCGCCTCTGTCTGGCCGCTCAGCATAAATAATTATTAGCAATTGTGTGCAGGTGCAGGTGCAGCAGCCAACAAGCAACGGCAACATAGCTTCGTCGTCTTTAATGCTTATTGTTGATATTTCACTGCAATTTCAGCAGTTTGCGCTTTTAACTGCGCTTGCAAAAACAAAAGACTTAAGCAACGAACTGGCTGCTGGTTTGACTCCAATTGGTCCGAGGGCTGGTCGAAAATTTGAATTCGACTTTGGGCTCTGCGCTGCCTCAGCGCTCAACCAATAAAATGGCCACCCAGATATTTTTCAGTTCTCCGCAGCTTTAACACACTCCACAAACAGCTGCAGTCCATCGCCTGTCAGGTAGCCCCAGTGGCGGACGGACACCGCTGGCCCACGTTGTAAACGTCAAACTGAAAATCCACTCAACGTTTTGAAGCGGCCACTGGCTGCAGCAGCAAGAGAAGAAAATTATTAACTGACATTTTAATGATGATAATGATGATGCCGTTGACGTTGGCGGCGGCGGTGGCTGCAACTGCGTCGGTGGCTAGACATAAAAAAACCCTTTTCGCCCCACCAAAGCACAGGTAGAGAAAACCATTAATGTTGCTGCTGTTGCTGCTGCTGCTGTTGGTTGTTTGTTGATGTAAGCGGCGTGATTTTTATCAGTTGGAGCCCTTGTGTTTGCCCAACTGGCGCCAGTTTTTATGTATTCTACGGGCCCAAAACAAAAATCGAAAGGTTTTCAGATAACTTTTAAAAACGCTTCTATGTGTGTGCCCCTCTGTGTGACTGTGTGTGTGTGTGTGTGTGTGTGTGTGTGTGTGTGTGTGTGTGTGTAAAATGCGTTTTCAATTGCAGTTTTTCAAGTGTGCGCAAATCAATTGGCTATGAATTTTAATTGATTTTTGCCAGACAGCAGCAACAACAGCAACAACAACGTCCAGCTACAGTTGAAAGTTGTATTTCATTTTCAGTTTCGTTGCGCTTGTAAAGGCTCGCGCTCAAATAAAGCATGAAAATAAGTTTTGCCTGCCACACACACTCACACACTCACACACTCACACACACACACACGTGGAGATATTTTGTGCAACTGCAAGCTGCAGGCGAATCGCGGCTAATTTCTGTAATCTGCAAAGAATGCTGCAAAAGGCACCCACAATTCGCTGCAGAGACTGAGACGGGACACAGAGCTCTGAGCCTGAGACTGACACACACACACACACACACGCACGCACATACACACTGACAACCAGACAGCTGGACAGATGGACAGACAGTCTGTCCAGACATGTGAGCGTCTGTTTGCAACCTGCTTAATGTCATGCAGCGGGAACTGCAACAGCAACAACAACAACAACAGCAACAACAGCAACAACAACAGCAACAAACGGCAACCATAAGCAACTACAACGCACTGTCACTGTCATGCATCATCATCATTGCAGCCCGGACTGGAGCCGGTTGCTGCTGCTGCTGTTGCTGTTGCTGTTGCTGCTGCTGCTGTTTCTGTATTTGAAAATTATTGCATGTCCAGTCTGTAGTCTACAGTCTGCAGTCCACAGTCTATAGTCCACAGTCTACAGTCTACAGTCTGCAGGCTGAGATTCAGACTCATGCATGCAAAGCCGAGAAACTGAGAAGGCGAAACACTTGCAGCATTGGCATGGCCAGTGAGTGATGCGATTATCTGCAAGATTCGCTTATCTACGGTGATCCATCAGCTGTGTGGCACTGAGGCACTTGCGAATGTCAGTTTCCCTTGCCTTGCCCCGCCATTGCTTCTGCTGCAGTTGCTGTTGCTGTTGCCGTCGTTGCGTGAAAAAATGCGTGGCCTGCGCGGGCGTCCGCCATATAAATTAGAATGTGCGTTGTTATTTCTTGAGTATCTTTTGTATTTTATTTCTCAAATATAAATTTGCTCATTTTTTAGTAATTTTCTTGCTCCCACGGTTGAGCTGACCAGCACCCGCTAGCGGCGGGTCAGCGGGACTGCTTGCGGTTGCCGGTGCTGTTGCCAGGAAGCGCTCGCTGCTGGCACAGTAAACCACAGTGGGGGTTTTTTAGTTGGTTTTTGTTGACTTTGATTGAAAGTTGACACAGCCAAGCGTTGAAAACCACATCCGTGGTGGGCAGCAGCAGCAACAGCAGCAACTTATAGTAGCAGCAACAGCAACTTCATCTATGTTGCTTGTATGCAAATGCAATTAGTTTTTGATTAAGTTGTAGTGCCCAAAAAGATGGCAGGGCAGTCTTTGGCTTATTGTATACAGTTGGCACGGCGCACCAAAGTACACTTAAGTGCAAAAGCAAAGCGACAGACCGTTAAATTGTTGCAATTACCAAAGCTAGCGTTGCTGCTGCTGCTGCTGCTGCTGCCGCCATGTTTGAGCATGTTGCTGCCGAGCAGCTTTAAAACAATATAAGGTATGTGTGTGTGTGTGTGTGTGTGTGTGTGTGTGGGTGTGTACGTCAGACTATTGTTGTTGTTGCTGCTTGCGACTGGGCCAATTGTTTAGCACGCGCTGCTAATTTTGTGCTGCTGTTGCTGCGAGGCAGGCAGCAATTTCTAAGTTGCATGTACGCCTTGTTGATTGTAGTAGGTGGTGGCCCGGCATGGCATGGCCTAGCATGGCCTGGCTCAGGCTAGCCAATGGTCATTATAGCTTCTCTCGGCTCAAAGTGCTGCTCCAGTTTGGAGGGTGACCGAAGCCGCGCAATCATGTTAATAACAGCTTGTATTGCTGCCGTTGCCGTAGCTGCTGCTGGTTGCTGGTTGCTGGTTGCTGTTGCTGTTTGGTGGTCAGTTGCAAGTTCTGCATGTGTAATTTATGCCTGTAGCTAATTGCATTTGAAAGTTTAAATGCAAAAGTCAAACGGTTTTCAGATATGCATAAAAACACAATCACCTAAGCCGACTCAGATGCCATATTCTGACAAAGGAGAAGAAGAAGAAGCTGAAGTGAACCGATTTTCCCTCTGCGTCCAGCTCATTTGAAATTCCAATTTCAATAACGCTCAATGATCTTTATCGCCAGCGCTTGGCTGTTTGGCTTTTCTATTTATATTTTTGAGTAGGCGTTGTCCGCAGCAGCCAGAGCCAGAGCAGAGCTCCATAACATTGCCTTGTACCAATTTATGCGTATACTGATGCGCAGGGCCAAGGTTCAGGGCAGGGCAGGGCAGGGCAGGCCAGTTCAATGGCTAGATAACGCCATGGGAGCCATCAGTTTCAATGCGTGCGCTGATGAAGCGGCTGCCGCTGCTGCTGCTGTTGCTGCTGTCGCCACTGCTGTCGCTGTTGTTGTGGGTGCGCGATAAGACGCGAGCCGAAGCCAGAGTTTATCAGCGCGCCGCGCACAGCTGCGCCTGAAAATTCAAATACTGAAAAGCTGAAAATCTGAAAACTCAAAAATACCGAACATTGAAAATTGTTGTGCTAATAAATTCATGTCGGTTGGCTGGCTGGCTGGCTGCAATATTGCTGAGATATATGTTTAGAAACAAGTTTGTCGGGGCGGCATATTTGTTAAGGTCGCACAGCTGCGCTGCCAACAACTGTTGCTGCGGTAGTCATTCCACATAAATAGCTGCTGTTCATGTGGCACATGGTTTTTGTGCATATTTCTCTTTGCTTTTTTGGCTATTTGCTCACCCGCATTGGCAGCAACCGCAACAACATGCCATGTTGCATGCCTAATTGCAACAGGTGGCAAATGCCAGCAGCCGCACTTACACACACACACACACACACACACACAGTTACTGTTTGCGGTTACAAGGGTTGCTGTCGCTGTCGCTCTTGCAGTTGCTGCTGGGGTTGCAGAGGGGGCTCAGTGGGTGCAGCAACATGTCGCTTTTGTGCCAGCAACAAGCCAATTAGCAGCAGCAACAATTTTCAATTTTCAATTGTCAGTCGTCAACTGCAAATGCAAATGCAAATGTAGTACAGCTCATGTTGACAATTGTGCTGCATGCTTAGTAAATAATAGTACATATTAAAGCAATTGTTAATTGTTTATTTGCTGATCGCTGTGCGATGTTTGCTGTTGACCAAAAATGGGAAGAACAACAAGCAGTTAGCAGTTTATGTTGTCACTTGGCTGTGGCATTTGATTGGGCTTTGATTTGTTGCTACTGCAGCTCAAATAATTAATGAGTTAAATATTATAATTTATTTAAAACTGGCCACGATCATTAATCAGCCGTGGAACATGACTCCGAAGCTTGCGCTTGGCATTGGGTCGGCTTTTCAGGCTTTTGTTGTCTGTGCGGCCACCGTTTTGGGGGCTGCTGCCACGCCTCACTAATTGCCCACCAGCAACTGTTTAAGTATATTGGCAGTAGTTTCTATCCTCTCCTTCATTTTTTTGTTTTGTTTTCTTTTGTGGGTGGCGACGCTTCGGTTCTCCACTAATTTTGCATTTATTGCTAAACACTCCATCAATCAACGTCCAGTTGCCAAATTTGTGGCCCAAAACGGCGGCAATGTTGCAATCGCCACGGCCCGGCCAAATATATGCAGAAAGTTTGTTAATCAATAAAAAATATGATTAAAATGTAAAATTCATAAACGGCTTTAAAAATCTAAGCCAAAGCCACGCAGTCTGCGTTTTAGCCTGAAAAAAAAGAAGAAACAAAATATGAAAAAAAAAAAATGGAAAAAATGGAAAAAAAATGGAAAAAACATCATTAAAAAGTCACAAATTTGCAAATCTTATCGAGAGTTGTTTGCTCGCTGTGTGTGTGCTGCTGGCATTAATATTTATACAGCTTCGTAGAACTATTCAGCCATAAGTATTTTTGAGCTTGATTAATGATGTTTGATTTGTTTCGAGCTGCTTTAATTACTGCGGCAATTAGCAGCTAAATGCAATAGAGTTTTGTTCGCTCCAACGATTTGTCATGAGCATCAGCGAAATGTTAACACATTTCATGTTACACATGGCACACATGTCTTTACAACATAAACATAAACATAAAGTTAAACATAAAGATGGGCATAAACATGCACAGACACACATTTATATATATTAAAATAAAAATGAAGCTGGCTCATAAAGTGCCCATAAAGCGGGCAGCGCGCTGTAAAAGCCATGCGAAAGTTTCTAGAAAGTTTTACCACGATTTTAGAGTAAACATTTTTATAGTTCAGCCGAATTACAGTTGTAAATGAAGCGTTAATAAACTTGAATTTTCTACTCTTCCTTTCAGAATATGCCCGAGGCTATTGCAGCAGCAGTCAACACATCCTAACTCAACGAGGTAAGCACTCATCGAAAGCCTCCAAGTAGTAGCAGCAGCAGCAGCAGCTGCTTTTTTGTTTTTATTGCATTTGTTTTTTGGCTGACAATGGCAACCCTGGCCTGGCCATGCACAGACAACGTTGCCAACCTTCGCTAGCGCAAAAACAAAAATAACATTTAAAAAAAAAAAATGTATCTGAAACGCATTTTGAATTTAATGCGTGCACTGCAGGAGTATGAAGTAGGCAGCTGGCAAGAGGCGAAGGCGGTGGAGGTGCGAAGGTGGAGGCGGGCATGTGGAGTTCTCATTCGTATCGATCATGTGCGCCTGTCCGGCCTGCAACATTCAAGTGTCGTCTTGTGTTTCGCATGAATTTCGCATCGGCATCGGCATCGCAATCGGCATCGGCATGGGGCAGCGTCTCACCTCGCCCGATCGCTCGAGCCTCGCAGTCTGGCAGTCGTCTGCGTCTGGGGCAGCTTTTAGTTGCGGGCGTTGCACGGCAGGCGACCTTCTAAGTCGGCCGCTAAGGAATTGCAACTGCCATTGAAAATGAGTGAAGTTGAACATTTTAGACAGATTGCCAAGTTTTGTCATAAAAACGCGGCAACTTCGCTGCAGCCCCAGCAGCAGCAGCAGCAGCAGCTGAAACTTGCTGTTGTTGCTTTTTGAAGATTAATTGCTTGCGACAGTTTGCAAACGATGGCGACGTTCAAATTGTAGCAGCAGCGGCAACAGTTGCAGCTGCCCCTTCGAGCCATAAAAATTGGCATTTTGTGGCTAAAATGAACATGACGTCAATGCGAAACGTTGTCAATTGCTTGGCTTAGAGTGCGACCTTTGGCTGGTTGGGCGATTAAGGCCGCGCCACAGCAACTACAACTTAATCTCAGTCGTCGCTGGCTGGCTGGCTGGCTCCGCTCTTTTTGCCCGCCAGCTAATTTTTAATTTATTTGTTGAAATTTCTTTTGACACGCCCTAACAAAAGCGACGCGCTTTTGGTGTCATCACAATTGTTGTTTCTTTTTTTGCGTTTAATTTAAAACCTTTTTTGCAACAGTATTTTTTACTTGAGTGTGTGTTTAGGTTTTTGTATCTCAGTTGGCTTGGCCGCTTTTATTCATAAAATGTATCTCGAACTGAAATACAGCTTAATTAACAAAAAATCTTAAGAAAACCTGCAGCAGCTCGCTGCCAAAGCGCAGTTCCATTCATACATTCAGTCCATTCAGAGTCACAGTGAGAGTGATATTCAGTGCGTATTTTTAGATTTATGTTGACTAATTTGTCATAATATTGTTTCCCATAATTGAGTGAGTGGAGTTCGAGAACTTCGTTAACGAGTCGAAATCGTGCAACAGTAAAAGCAACACAAATTACAACAGGCCAATCAATGATAATCAATTAACACCTGCGACTGCTTGATAAAAGAGTAGCAGCAGCAGCAGCAGCAGCAGCAGCCACGAGTTGAATAAATTAAAATCTCGCATCTTTATGGTCTTTGCATTGGAAATCAGTAAACAACACACATTGAAATTAGCATATCAAATACAACATAATTGCGCGATAATAACCGAGCATGAAAATGAAACCTGTTCTATCGCACATCTATTTATCGATCTTCGTTATATTGTTTTATTGTCTTCATATTTCTCTATTATGCTGGAGAAACATATGGAAAAAATATGTTAAAGAACTCATTATTCAGGAAAACATCGTTTCATTTGAGTGGAAGTCCGATGCGATTTCGGGCATGGCTCGCACGCCTCGAAAGGGGCGAGCTGTGCAGCGGGCAGCCCTGCTCCTAACTGTTGTGTAAGGCGAAGTGACAGCGACAGCGTCTTGTAGGCAATCAAAATGCAGCATAAAACATGTGCAACGCGCAAATAGTTGAGAATATGCGTAGAGTGTTGTTCTTGTTGGTTGTTGCCTTCCACCTGGCAGGCAAATTGAAAGAACTTGTTGCCTGTTGCCTGTTGCTGGCTGCCTGCTGCACGCAGTCGTCGACAAGCAAATTGAAAGCTTTAGTTTTGCACTTGCTTTGCGGTCAAAACCCAATACGCCAACAACAGCAACACCAACAGGCACAGCAACACTAGCAACAGTGCCAGTGCACGCTTGTGGTGTTGGTGGTGGCAGTGGTGCTGGTGCTGGTGCTGGTGTTGGTGCCTGTTGGTGGTTACAACTATTGATTACAAGTTGCCAATCGCTGGGTCTCACATTACCCAATACAACAAACAGGCAACAGTGAACAACAGCTACAGCAACAGCAACAGCAACAGCGACCTCGATGCGGGTGTTGCAGACAGGCGCAGAAAGGCTCCAATAACAGAGAGCAACAACATCGAGTGGAGGCTGTAATTAATGCGGGAGCCTGTGCTGACATTTTGAGAAATTTATTGCTCCAAGTGGATTTATAGTCTGCGACATTTTATAGTTTGCCTTGTGGTCGTTACGATCGATCGAGCCAACGAGCGAGCGCGTAATGTTGCCAGCAACATGTTGCCCATTGCTGCTGTTGGTTGGTGGGAACTGCTGCAGGAGCAGCAGCCACAGCAGCAACCCTTTAATGCGCATCATGTGCGCGCGCGCATATATAATTTGGCTACCCGATAATGATCGGCCTTTGGCATAATAAATTTACAGCACAGGCACAAAACGTTGAGGCAACTTTCAAACCCAAATTGTTGGCGGAGTCCAGAGCTGGCGAACTCATCCTTAAAGTTGGCAATGGCCAGCCAACAACCGAGAGCCGAAAGAGAGGCGATAGCCGAGTGCCAAGTGCCGACTATTCAAGTACCAACGTATCCGGCGAGCATGTACCTGTAGTATCCAAGAGTATCTGTAACCTGCAATCTATATTAATTTTTATATAGCCCGAGACTGAGCTGCCTGCTGCCCAGTGCCAGTCACGCTGCATACTTTCATAAATGCCAAAATTTCACCTGCTTTCACAAAGATGATTAAAAATAAATATGCAACGACGGCGGCGTCACCGCCACGAAACGAGTGCAGTTCTTTTGCCGACGCGCTGCATGATATACGATAATTTCGTTCTGATAATGTGACGGACAGCGGGCGAATGTCCAGCCCCAGCCCCAGTCGCAGTCGCAGTCGCAGCCTCACCTGACCTAGATGGCAATGCGTGAGTGTTGAGCCAAAAATCGTTTAAGGCTAATTGCAAAGATCGCTTTTGGTTGATAAACGAGCAGCAGCAGCAGCAGCAGCCGACGAGCTGGCGGAGCTGTGGGGCGCTGGGCAGGGTGAAACGGCTTGGCCGGCGATTGAGATGCCTCTCGGCTCTGACCCAAAACCTTTACGAGGCAGCACACAAAGCCCAGCTAAACAAATACGAAACGCGTAGTTAATGATGATTGCCGGCCCCCAAAGGTTAAAATTAAATAATTTTTAACTTGCTTCCAAGTCTCGAGTCGAACCCAGCTCAAAATGGCGGGCGGAACGCCGCAGCAGACGCAGCAGACAAACCATTCATTCATCCATTCATTTGCCTAGCCATGTAATTAGCATGAAATGAGTAGGATTTGGAAGATTTTTAGTTAAATATTTCAAGACTTCGCTTCGCTTCTGGCGATCGCGTCAGTGGGCTATGTTAATTTTTGGCGCTTTGGCAATTAAGCAGAAAATCGTATAGCTAATTATGATAAACATTTCACGTGGACGAAGAAGAAGCAGAAAGAGGAGGAGTAGCTTAAATGCGGACGAAAAATGGCAACAGGAAATGAGAGATAATAGATTAAATGAAATGCCAGCAAAAAATTAAACAAATATTTGAAAAATTATAATCAGTGGAAATATCTCGGATCAGCTAACCCAAACAATCGGAAATCAAATTAATAATGAAATTTATATATTATATTTATTATTATTTATAAATGATTCAATTGCACTGGAAACTAGCCTCGATCGTCGTCTTTAATTGCGTAAATGACTGACCCATAAAGTAGATATATAGTCTGCTAATAAGAGCACTGCCCTGGACTTTCATCACAAGGAGCAGCAACTGGCCCGGCAGTGCACTGCGATTAAGGTCTATGAATCATGTTTTGTAATTTCGAAATGTTTGAAGTTGCTACCACTTTTATGGGGCGTTTAACTGGCTTAGTTCCTAGAGAGGGCCTTTTGTGGTTCGTGGAGCTGTTAAGTGCCTGCAAACCGGTTCGTAGTTAACCCTGGCCCTGGCCCTGGCTTGGCCACTTGCAGTTCCTTTGGCCCATTTTATTCTCATTTGGACGACCGCAGGCGCCGCAGTTACTTTGGCTCTGGCTGCTGCCTGGCTCGTCGTCGATAAGGCGGCAATGGTTTAATTTAGCTGAACAGCCGATCAAAAGGCAGCTACAAAAAATGCAACGGCAGCAGATGACGACAGGATCGTTGGGCCCAGCCCACGTGCAACTGCAACTGCAACTGCAGACGCAACAACAACAACAGCAGCAGCAGCAGCAGCAGCAGCAAAAACAAATGTGTCTGTATATCGTAACTAAATTGACTTTGATCACGCGATCGCCCGGCCTTTGTGGCAAACGGAAGTATGCTAAGCAACTTGTTGCTGCCACGCCGGCAACTTCTAGCAGCAGCAGCAGCTGAAGGTGTATATTGCAAAAATAATTACATTTGATTGTAAAAGGCCAGCATCTAGGCCGGCGACTCGGACACAGGTACAGGCACCGGCACCGGCACCGGCACAGGCACAGGCACGGAGCCATTGCTGGGGCTCTGCAAAAGAAAAATGTGCAACATGATTGCAGTTTACAGCAATGGAGAGTCTAAGCAACACCGGCAGCAACAACTGAAAACCAACAGATAAAATGCATTTACAATTGAATTTGAATGTAATTTTATTTAAGCTGCGGTCAGCCAGGGGCACATGCATGCCTGCATGTGTGTGCCTGTGTGTGTTGCTGCTGGGTGTTGCTGTTGCTGCACGGCAGCAACAATTGGCCAAGTGGCAGGAAATTGCCATTATCTGGCATTATCCACTTGTGCAACAGTAGCAGCAGTCGGTGCAGGCGGTGCAGGCGGTGCAGGCGGTGCAGGCGGTGCAGGCGGCGTAGGCTGCACGTCAATCTCTGGTCGAGATCAGAGGTTTCAATGATCCTCCCCTAATTAATGACACCAAGCAGCAACAACAATGGCAACGACAACGACAACAATTAGCATATCGTTAGCTCTCATATTGACGTCAAATTTGGTCCGGCATTTAATGATCAGCAAAACCAATTCGAAGTCGTACTCCAAATTACGGTGATCATTTTAATTGCAGTGCGCCAGACGAACGCTGCCTCTCAAACTGGAAGCCAACAGCTCAATTCTCAATTCTCAATTACAAATGAGCGAGAGAGAGAGAGAGAGAGACAGACGTATGTCTGTGTGTATTTTAAATCAATTAAAAAGAGCTTTCTAACAAGCTTTGCCCGCCTGTTAAGTATGTTTGAGCTTGCGCTGGAATGGGGCGTGTTTAGTGAGCATTGCAACATGTTGCTTAGCTCATGTTGCTGGCTCAACTCATGTTGCTGCTGTAGTTGTCGTTGGTTTGGCCGTCAAGTGGGCTCTGCTTATTGGTTCGTGCTTAGGCGTGGGCGTATGAATAGCTTTTTATTTTCGTTTTTTTTTCTTATGTTTTCACTCGATGCGCACTTCATGTTCATTTTCATTTCGTTTTGTATTTACTTTACAGTGCTTGTTGTTATTGTTGTTGTTGCTGTTGTTGTTGCTTTGGCGCTGTTTAAATGGCGTTTTATTTCATTGGCCATATTTGTGCTCTGTCATGCATTGTTTGCCTTTGACTGAACATCTCTATACAGCTGGCTTTAGCTCCTCTTTACCTATAGCTCTCAATGTTGTTGCTTGCTGTCGCTGTAGTTGTTGTTGCTGCTGCAACACTAAGCTGTCCATTATCAATGCGTATCACGTTGTTGTTGTGTGCTTAAATGGCGTCAGCAAGACATTTTCTAGTTTAATGTGCTGGGCTCCAGCTCCAATCCAACACGGGCTGCATGGAGCAGCAACCAAAATGAAAGCCAACACTTTGTGCAAATAACAAACAGATGGCTAATAAAGAAGTCCACTTCAGGTCGCTGCAGCGCAGGGTAGTTCAGGGCGTGGCTGTGCACACAATTTGTTTACATTTTAATTTCTGCAATTTTGTTTAGTTAACTTTACGAGCGCGCGCCGTAGGGACGCCCATAGGCATACACAAGGTCTTATCGCTGCGGTGACAACTGAGTTGATATTGCTGCCCGCAAGGGGGCGCCACTTTAAAACTCCATCTGTGTGTGCATGCGTGTATGTGTGTGTGTGTGTGTGTGTGAGTAATAAGCGTGACTAAAGTTAAATAAACATTCACACACACAAACACACACACACACACACACATGGCGAGCAAAACTGGCGCCCATTGTGACCGCCATTGCAGCAACTCCCCCTCACACTCACTGACTGCTGCTCGCTGCGCCTCTGGCTCTCCCTCTCCCTCTCCCCTCCCTCTCCCTAGCCCTCTCGCTATCATTCTCACTCGCTACGTTGCATTTAATACAATAAAGAAATTGTTTTTATTGTTGGCAGCTTTTTGGTTTTTGTAGTTCACGCTTTTGTTATTTGCATTGTTTTATTTGGTGTTAAAACGGTTGTCATAATTATGCAGCTTGAAGCGAACAACAACAACAACAACAACAACAACAACAACAACAACAACAACAACAACGAAAGTGTCAATGAATCATATTTCCACTGGCATTGCACATATTCAGTTTTCACTGTTTTCTTATTTTACAGCTATTTGCATTTTTCATTTTCATTTTAAGCTCACAATGAACAGCGCCCAGCGCAGCGCAGCGCCAGCAAAAAGTATCCGACTACAACAGCAAATGAGCGGCATTTAATAATGCTTCCTCGTCTCGTTTATTGTTTAATAATGTAATTAAGCATATCATAGCACACACACTCACACACACACACACACACAGAGCTGATCTGCCATCTTGCTCGCACCTGTTTCGCTTGCCTTGCACTTCAAGCTCAGCAAGTCTCTCACAGATACTTCTGCCGGGGTCTGTGTATCTCAGCAATGACACGGCGCTGTTCCAGTTTCTGCCAAACATTTGCTTACAAGCATGTTTCGCTGTTTCGCGGCGCGTAGCGCCATGTTTAGGTTTTTTGGGCCCCGCTTAGGCCCAACTGCTGAACAATAAGTCGGCTCGCTAGATTCTTAATTTGACGTCTAGCTTCATTAATGAAACTCACTCCAAGCAGCAAATGAATGGCCATAAACGGTTTTTGCCGCAAAGATGATCATAAAATGTTTGATTTGCTTCTTTCGTTTTTTGGTAATTGCACAAGACATAAACAAGCAGCTAGCAGCTAGCAGCTTCCAGCACTGGCTAATTCGACAGGGTTGCCAAATACATGTACGACGGAGCTAAGTGCTAATAAAGTTGTTCAAATACAGTATATTATGTTTCGCATGTAGTTCTGTCCATTAAGCAGTCTTGCCATATTCGTTCCGGGCGTATTTATTATTCGGTTTATTCCCGCAGAGGCTAAAACTTTGGTATTTAGTCCGCTGATATTCGAGCCAACATCACTCGAAAGTCGAGTCAACACTTCATTTTGGAATAAATATGAAATGTGAAAATCTTTTGCCATAAATCATAAATCTCCGCTGCAGCGGCACAGCTCCTGCTCGGCAGTTCCTTTTCGCGTGCTAACAAGGCGACCCCACTTGGAGCCTTGAGCGGGCGTCAAAATTTATGTTCTCATTTCTTTTTCTTTTTCTATTTTTCCTTTTCCTGCTTTTTTTTTTTATTGTTTTTAATTTATGCAAAACCTAAAACCCAATGCTTGTTGGCACAGAAAAAAAGGGTAGCTTTGTGGTGGGGCCAAAGTTTTTCGCATAGTTGTCAGCGCTGCGTTGTTTAATTACGCTAATTAAGAATATTAATTGCCCTTCGCCATTTGCCGTTTGGAGTAGGATTTTCTCTCTCTTATTGTTGTGCAGCAGAAAATAGAACGTGAGTTATGATTATACGGCACATAACGAGCAAAGTTTTTAGCATTTCCATTTAAGTTGTAAAATCGAAAAAGTTAATAACAACTTTAAGCAGACAAAGGCCGGCACACGCACTCCATTAAACGAGTGCGCCAGACCTTCATACATATGCGACAACAGCAACAATAACAAGCCACCAACTGGTGCAGTGTGTGGTGGGCAGCGAGATGGGTGCCAGAGGAGGGGGAGGCTGACACAGGTGTCCATGTCGCTGGCACTTCAACACCCGAGCAAGTGGCTGCCACAACTCGTGCGACGCGCTCGTTCGTTGGACTCTTTTCATTTTCTCAACACGTAACACAAACACGTGACCGTTAAGGACACGGACACGGACACGGACCCGGCTCCGGCTCCAGCTACAGCTCTGGCTCTGGCTTCTGTTGTAGGCGCAAATTGCAAACAGAAGGACAACAGCAACGACGGCAACCCACCATAAACTGCCAGCTTATGTCAGATACAAAGCCAACTCAGCCTGGCCACCCTGCCAGCCTGCAGTGCTAGCCAAAAGGCAAGTGAAGCGTGCAGCGTACAAGAACTCGTAGTTCACCCTTCGCCTCCATATCCGCCGGCTGGGTGCGTGTGTGCACAATATTCATATATCACAAGGATAAGCGCAATGCAGCAAACGTCCTTCCAGACGTGCCGTCGCTGCCAGCCTGCACTGCCCTCTGCTATCCAGGCGGCAGTCAGTTGGCACTGACTACTGACCACTGGCCACTGGCCACTGGCCACTGGGCACGGGAGTTCCACTAAACTTCATGTGTGTAACTTTTAATTATTTGCGAATGTTGGCGCCAGACGTCGGCTTAGGATGCTGTGTGCCCCTGTTACCAAGCGACCATTCATTGATTTCCACTTGCCTTTGAATGACCAACTAGCGGCGAGTGGCGAGCGACGAGTGGAGTGTGTAGAGTGGAGAGTAGCGTGGAGAGCGACGAATGCGACGAATGCGACGACAGGCGGCGGTCAAGGCAATGTCATAAACTTGAGCACCATAAAATTTGCTGGCAGCGCAATAAAAAAAGCCACAGCGGGAGATGGAGATGGAGATGTAGTTGTTGGTGTCGCCGTCGCCGTCGCCGTCGCCAGTTGTGCCAGGTTTAAGTCCAAGTCCAGGGCGTGACCAGGGAGCAGCAGATTTAGCGACAAACGCCAAACGCCAAACGCATAAAACTAACGCAGCGTAAACGACGGCGGCGACGTTGTCTGTTTTGGCAGCGCCAGCGAAAATTTATCTTATTTATTTGTTGAGCGAAAGCCAAGAGCAAGTGCAGCATTTTGATGCTTGACTGATTGGACTCAGTTTATGAGGCGCCACGGCTGTGCCGATTGCAACTGCAAGATCCACGCCTTAGAAGCGCCGGCGTTGCCAGCCAGTCAATCAGTTAAGTCTGCGCCGCATACTTAAACAAATTAATAATTAAATAATTAGCTTTGAAAAATTAGGAGTTGGAAGAGCGAAGATTAAAAAAAACATCATCTGAATTGCATTTTCATTATTTAGCACATCGTTTGCAAAATAAATAATTGATTGTTGTAGCTTGTTAGCTTTTTTCTGCTTGCTGATTTACACAAAAATGGCACTAGAACTTTCCGGGCGCAGAGCTGCCAGACTGTTTAAGTGTCGTTGTGCGAGGAAGACAACAGGCATCTATTGCACTGTGACAGCTTTGACATTGTGTAGCGTAGAGCGAGACAAAAGGAGTTTCTTTAAGCTGTCGACGCAATTTTCCGCAGTTGTAGATTGAACTTGCAGTGCAGAAATCCTTGCTGTGACACGCGAGCATTAACCAAATTACAAATTTTAAAAGCTGCTTCGAACTTGCATTAAAGAAAGATCGATCGTTAATATGCCGGTATAGCAATTCGAGCACAAACAGGAAACCCTCAATAGAATTTACATTCGAATGGTAGCTACAATGTGATTTATGTTTTTTTATTTGCAGCCAAATCGCTCGCGTCAGGTCGCCCGCAAGAATCCCAGGCCGCGCAAGGTTGGGTTAAGCAATAATCGTAAGAAGGTTGCTAGCACGACGCCCTCGCCACAAAAAGTTGACCTAATGACGATGGCAGAAGGCACCGACCCCATGGGGCATCATCATCACGCCGCCGGCTCGCACAATCCCCACCATTATCACCACCACCCACATCCACACTCGCATCAGCACCACCATCCGGCGCAGTACCACCATCCCAGCCAGCACTATGCGCCCGCTCAGCAGCCGCCGGCAGCGTCCGCGGCGGCAGCAGCTGCTGCTGCTTCCCACTATGCGCCCTACGCCCAGCTGCAGTATCGGCACCACATGCCCCACCAGCACTTGCCGCTGGCCCTCAGTCTGCATCAGCAGGCGGCGGCCGCAGCTGCGTCGGCAGCGGTAGCCGCCGCTGTCGCTAGCGCCGAGCAGCACAACAACAATCAGCCTTTTGTGGCCAACAACAACATCATGCCGTGGAAGCAGCGCAAGCGCAAGCGCCTTTCAGCTGTGCTCGATAAGCTCCATCACAACAACAACAACAATAATAATAATAATAATAATAATAACAACACCAACAAAAACAACAACAATAATGGTGTGGCCTGCAAGACGGAGCCCATGGATATGGATGAGCAGGATATGGAGGAAATGGAAGCAGACGGGGAGAACGACGATAATGGAGATGCAGTGCATGATTCCATGCAGAAACACGAGGCTAACTACATTAAGAGGGAACAGCGTGACGCATTGACAACAGCCAGCGATGAGGAACAGATCGAGGCCGAGGCTGATCTTTCCGCGGAGGAGCTGTCGCACTCCGACCAGGACGAGCAGGAGAGCCCGCGAATTAGCATGAGTCCCCTGCAGGTGGCTGCAACGCCCTCTTCAAAGCCCGCGCCAGATATGGCCACAGATGCCAAGGAGAATCCGCTGCACGTGGACATCAAGACTGAGCACATGCCAAGCCCGTATGATCGATACTTCCCCATACCGTCGCCGCTGTTTGGCTATTATCTGCATACCAAGTATTTGAATGAGGTGTTCCGACGACGCCATGATCTGTATCCCTCGCCGCTGCAGCACACTCCCTCCTCCATTGCCTCCGAGACGGAGACCTCGCCCACCAGCCAGGGCAAGACACCAACCGGCAACAGCAACAGCACCAGCAACATCAATGGCCAACAGCCACAGATGCTGCCCGGCGTGCTGATCAATGCTTCGCCGCCTCCCTCGCTGCCCTCGCCGCCGCGCAGCGACTCCTCGGTGACAACAGCGCAGCCCACACGCCTCAGTCCGAAGCCGGCGAAGAAGAAGAATTCCGGATCATCTGGCCAGAAGCCCATGCCGCCGCCACAGGAACGGCCGCTGGACTTGTGCATGCGGAGCGATTTGTTTGGCGACCCGAAGAAGTATAAGTCGGGCTCGCCGCCTCTGCATGCCGCCACGGCTGCCATGATGCCACCGCCGCCCGCTTCGATGAGCGCGGCCAGCAGCCTGGAGAGCATGAATGCGCTCTCGCCGGCATCGAGCACGCACTCGAGCACCTCGCTGACCAGCACGACGCCCACATCGACCCTGGCGCCGCCCTCTGCTATGTCGCCGTACGCTATGACTGCAGCGGCGGCACACGCAGCGGCAGCTGCGGCTGCAGCAGCCATGATCAAAATGGAGATGCCCATGCATCCGCTGCACTCCCATGTGCCCACCACGACAGTGGGCGTGCCGGTGATCAAGGGCGACGTGGCCTCGCCCACCACAAAGGAGACGGTGGCCTGGCGCTATAACCTGGACGTGTCCCCGGTGGTAGAGGAGATGCCGCCCGGCTCGGATGTGGCCTATGTGTGCCCGACTTGCGGGCAGATGTTCTCGCTGCACGACCGGCTGGCCAAGCACATGGCCTCACGCCACAAGTCGCGTAATCCCGCCAATGACATAACCAAAGCCTACTCCTGCGACGTCTGCCACCGCTCGTTTGCCCGCTCCGACATGCTGACCCGTCATATGCGGCTGCACACCGGCGTCAAGCCGTACACCTGCAAGGTGTGCGGCCAGGTCTTCTCGCGCTCCGACCACTTGTCCACGCATCAGCGCACCCACACCGGCGAGAAGCCCTACAAGTGCCCTCAGTGCCCGTATGCCGCCTGCCGCCGCGACATGATTACTCGGCACATGCGCACCCACACACGCTACGAGTCGCGTGGTTCCGGCGGCGGCGGCGGTGGTGGTGGTGGCGGTGGTGGGAGCAGCCGGGGCGAGCAGCCGAAATCGCCGATGCCGCTGCTGGACATGAAGATGAACATGAATCTGCCGCTGTTGCTGCAGCAGGAGGAGCTGCTGCAAAAGTCCCCCCTCGGCCTGGGTGGACCCATGCCCATTGTGGTGAAGACGGAGAGTGCCTAACGGTATCTCTACGCGGCTGCGGCAAGACAGTTCATGACCTTCTAGAGGCGTCTCTAGAGTTGAGTTGGCTGTCCAGCTTAGTGCCAGTTGAGCTCATAGATCAGTTGTAGTTTCGTGCTACGCACAACTCTGAAAATCTCTCTGCGAAGACTGAGAACCTAATTACTACCTACTGTTAAAGGCTTAGGTTTACACACACACACACACATATATATATAAAAATTAAACTTAAAGATCTATTTTAATTTTTACTCCAGCATCCGACACACACACACACACTTACGCACTCACACACACAGACGGAATTAACTCAGACCACTTCCCAACGTATTAGCGTTTTAATTAGTTGTAGAGCAACTAGAGCAGCAGCAATCGCACGGAGACAGGCTTAGTTGGTATTTCGTAGTATTGTATTTTTGGATAATGTTGTTTACAACGTTCAGATACAGCTAGCAATTCCATGTTCCACAATTTAGCAGTTAGTTAACGTCATATTGAAAACGTGTATGCATAGTACACAGGGGCGCAAGCTAGTTGGTTAATTATATTAGTTAGTTAGTTAGGTAGAGGTCAGAGCTTGGCCTCTGGGCATTTTTGAACAACATTGAAATTATTAAGCTAGGCATGCAACCCATCTAGGCTACCTTTGCCATAGATTTAACGTATTTGTATTTAGTAATTGAAAGCAAAGCGGACAAACGTTAGTTTTACGGTTATTTATAATTTATATTTAATTACACTTAACATTAATGTACGCTAATTTATTTTAGGCTATTCTACTCGGCAGCATTGCGCATTTAGCTATTAACGTCTTAGCGCCTAAAAGACAACAATTTGTATTAATTTAATTTTAGTTTTACAATTTTACACACAGAAAAAGACAAAGAATTCTCCCTAGGGCACAAAAACTAAAACATTTCGATTTCGTACGTACTTGAGGCGATTGCGAAGCTAAATTTACGATTATTCCTTTATTTTTTATTTTTTTGTTTAACAAAAATCTCTTTTATAATTTAAAAAAAAAAAAAAATATGTATCATTTTATGCTTTTGTTTTTCATGAAATGAAATAAAAACTTTCTGTTTTTTAGTTCAATTTTGTATTCGAAGAAATTTTCTTGGCTAATCCGAAGCAATGCGAAAATGATTTATAAATAAATTTAAAATTTAAAATTATAAATTTTTAATTATGGCAAGTTTCTGTTTTGCCAATATTATAAATTCTTTTATAACTGTTTCAAGTTGAAGTTTTTGTTATTTATTACCATTTTTCTGAGCGCATGAAATATTGATTATTAATTTTAATTATCCGTTTAAATAAATTATTAATTTATGTTGTAGTTCGTTATGATTAGTTTCAAAAGTTCAAAAGTTTTTGAAAAATAAAACAAACAATACAAAACAAACAAAAAATACTATCAAATACAGACAAAAAAAAAAAAAAAACAAAAAAACAATTCACATAAATCTTTATTTATTTTGGTTTCTTTTTATGGCACTCTGCTATAATTTTTATTTTGTTTATAGCAACTTGAAATTGAGGCGGGACCGCAGACACAACATAAATTATTGGATCAAGATTGTCGAAAGACAGATCATAGGTAAATCTGGGTTACCTTGGCCAAAAATCTGCTCAAGCATTAGAGCCCAGCGACATCTAGCACCTCGTCTTCAGCTCCCGCTTTATTCTTATCGCCGAGTGGCGGGGCTACGAAAATCCTTTTGCCCCGGAAACTGGCTTACAAGCTTTTAGGCAATCGAAAGCGCTTACATGGCAAATGGCGAAGTCGCGGCTGGTCACGAAATTGCAGTATGGCACGCAGCAGACGAAGGCTCCCAAATGGCCCCTCACAAGACTTTTTGGGCAAGTTTTCCCACGCTTTGCCACCTGCGGGGGCGCCCAATTTCCCCATCCCTTTGGCAACGCGCAAAATTTCTTTAGGCTTAATGGCCAAACGACACGAAGCCTACAGTCGGGTGGGCGTGGGCGGTACTGGGAGTTGGCCTGGAGCTGGGCCCACCTGCGACTGCTGCAATGCAGTTTGCGGCTAATGTCTGACCTTGTTTTCCAATGACTAAATTAATTTCTTAATAAGTGCAGGGGTGCAGACGAGTCGCCACGCAAAACAAACACGAACTGCAGTCATGGCACAGTTTAACTTTTGGGTTAATTGTGGCAGCTGCCCTGCACTCCGCCTGTCTGTCAGCTCGCCCACCTGCCCACCTGCCCGCCTGTCCGCCTGCCTTGCCTAGACTTGGCCTGCCTTGTTTGCAATTAAGCAAAGGCAAAAGTTTTTGGTGGCAGCTTTAAAGCGACGTAATTGAAAGACATTGCGGGATCCGGCAAAAGCCGCAACTGCAGCGACCCATAAATCACGACCGTCGACTAAGTAGCCGAGCTCTAGTCATGTTGCACGTTGCACGTTGTGTAGGGGCATGGGCTCAAGGGAGTCTGTTGTGACTTATGGTTAGCCAGAGATTCGAACTGGCGGCCACTGAATTATCAAGCGCACATGGCCGATGCCGCATTGCATAATCCATTGCGTACCCCATGCCCCATTCCCCATTCTGTTGGCCGTGCATCATTTTGGATGCCGCCGCCCGGTTGACATTATTTGCCGCTCGGCCTGGATTTTTGCACGCATAAATCTCTAAGCAAGCGCGCGTGTCGTGCGTTTATTATCACTTCCGTCTGGCGGACAGGAACGTTGGACGGGCATCCCAACTAGCTGTTAAAGCAACTCCTTTGTCTTTTTGGCCATCGCGAAATTTATCGCCGTCATTTGTAATAGTAGCGCGAAAATTGAGTTTGAAGTTTGTGTTGTGTTGTGTTGGGTGTTCCGTGTGTTGTGTGTTGGTTCAGCTTAGTGCGGTTCGGCGCGGTTCGGTTCATTCTGTTGCCCAAGTTTATTGTTTTCATCAACATAATTCTTTGGCACTGCGCTTTGGAGCCAGTCCAAATGATTGTTAGCCAAAGATTTAGTGCTCGCAAAATAGGTGGCACTAAGCTGGGTATTTCCAGCTCCTAACATAGTTTCGCAAATGCCAGGCCATAAATAAATGTTGCAGACAGATATTATATATAGATATATATGTAAATTTAGTATATTTCCGTCACACGGAAGTGCCTTAAAAACCCAATTTTTGATACGCATTAATCTCGAATGAGTTATTGATATTGTACATATACAAATATATATAGATATATAGATATATATACAATAAATATATATATATATATCGAGCATTGTAAATTATGCGATTTTTTGCAAGAAATCAACTTTTTGACTAATACTAATTACATAGATAACTATTTACCAAGCATACGTACCATGTTTTAAATAAATATAAGCCTAAACATTTTTCAACTGCTTCTAAGAAGTTTAAGATTTAAGCATTCAATGCTGCTTTATAAGCGTAAAAACGTAAAAAAAAAACGAACAAGTCAAGTATTTTTTATCAAAATCCATTTACTCAAAGTGAACAACTCAATTTCAGAGATTACGAAATAAAATTTAAAAAATAAAAATAAATACAACATTTTTAAATGTAAAAATAAAAGTAACCCAAAAAAAAGGACAATTTATGAAATTCCATTTTACTCGAATCGCTTCCACACATATTTTTATAGTGCTTTTCGAATTTTACCTTCAACAAAACGAAAATTAAACCTAAATATAGAAAAGAGTTTGTAAATTAGACAACAACTAATTGATAAATAAATCAAAAGACTTTTCCAACTCTTAGCTTACATTTTGCCTTCTAGACATAAGAATGCAAATCAAAGATTTATGCAGCAAATGAAATGAAATCAAATCAAATCAAATAAAATAATATTAATCGAAGCAATTAAAATACATTTAAGAACATTTAGTTTATTTTAAGCAATGCAACAGCACATCAAAAGCAAAAAGAAAAGAGAAACGAAAGAAAAACAAAATGAATCAGTGAACAACATTGTGATATTAGTTGACAACAAAATCAAATTACTTCCATGCTCTTTCTATATAATTTGCAGATCAGGCCTGAGTTAACTTGCTCCTCAAGGAGCTGCATTTTCCGAAATGTTTTATGGTGCTATGTAAACTACTGCTTAGCTAGATTAAGTTAATTCGCCGACCTGTAGTTGTGGTTTAAATCGACAATCCTTAGCAGCCATACAAGACAAAACACTAATTAACACTAACTAGAAATCAGTAAAGTACTTATAGGAAAGGAAACTCTCTATTATAACTAGATCCATTATTTAAATGCATGCCATTTCGTAAAGTTTAAATTATGAATAACTACTGTAAAAATAAAAATTAGTTTTCTTGAACCACAATTAAATGAAACTAGGATACTTTTGAAGGGCTTTCAGCCCGCAACTTCTTAAATAAATAATGAGAAAAAAGAAAATAATAAAAATAAATAAAATTATGCAGCTGAAGTTTGTGGAATGCGAAAATAATGCAAATGCCTTTGGCCGCCGGTGTTTGCTTGAATGCAATCAGTGCAGATTATGTGGTGGCTGTGTGGCAGGGGGTCGATGGCGGGGGAGAGGGGCAAAGGGTTGCAGAAATAATGCACGTAATAACAAACTACAGGCGTAACTGAAATGGCAGGCTACTGCGCATTTGTCCAGCCGATGGGCGATGGCGATGGCGATGGCGAAGGCGAAGGCGTTGGCCAAGACGGACAACGGGAGGCGCAACTGCGGTAATTACAATTGCCGCCGGACATGGACAGCAGTAGCCACAGCAGCAATGGAAATGGCAGTGGCAGTGGCAGTGGCAGTGGTAGTGGCAGTGGCACAGCTGTGTCCGTGTTGCATCAACGCAACAGATCTCGAAGCATCCTCGCTCGCCCAAGACAATTATATGCTGCCAAAGACGCATGCGCAGCAGCAGCAAGAGCTTCCTGGCTGCATTTTGTTTTTACGTTTTTATTTGAGCAAATTGCTGGCAACTTTGCGGACTGTGACTGACTGAATGATAGACTCACTGACTGCTTGACTTTCAGACTTTCAGGTTGACTAAATGACTGACTGTCTGACAGTTGCTGCTGCTGCTGTTGCCGCTGCTGTTGCCGCTGCTGCTGCTGATGGTGGTGCAGTTTCGCTCCAATTGCAATTTGTTGCTGCCCTGTTGCCTGTAAGAAAAAATATGCCAAAATTGCTACGTGCGGGCGTTTTGCACAAGAATCTCGGACCGGAGACCAGCCGGCTACGATAATGATGATTGCAGCTAAATTATGATGCCCCGATGCGAGTGCAGTGCAGCAGTGCTCAACAGAGAAAGTGTAGCACACGCAGACAGACAGGCACACACAGATGCAGTTCAACAGAAGCTGACTGCAACATCATCAGGCCACGGCCATCGAAGGGACTTAGCGGCTTTATTTAGCATAACTCGCATCGCCATTGGGGCCACAACAGCAGCAAGAGCAACAACTTTAGCAACAACAACAACAAGATTAGCAAAACGTAATAATTGCAAAGTAGTTTGCCGCAGGTGTGCCACCCGCCTTTGTCGAGGACCCGTACCTGCAACTTAACCGGCTGCCTCACAGAGATGAGCACGCCCGATAAAGCAGCAACAACAAGGTAGTTTTTGCTGGCTGTTGGGGCAACATCCGATGCTGGCAACGTCGCGTATTAAATGCATTTGATCCTTGATGCTGTTGAAAATGAACTGAGCTCGAACATGCAATCAAGTAGCCCCGCTCGGCGCGCCTCTCCACCCTGCCCATCAATATGGCCAATTTCATGAATGAAAACTTGGCCGAGACCGTCTTGGCCTTTTGCATGTAGCAGCAACACGCACACCCACACGTACGATTGAAGTGTGTAAGGAGCGAGCTGTTGCTGTTGCTGTTGCTGCTGTTGGTGTTGTTGTTTCTGGCAACATTATGAGTCTTGGCGACGCTTGTTGCAGCTGTAGCGCATTAACCTCGTTCACCGCGCTGCTGCCTCACAAGCAAAATATTTACCAAAGTGATTAAGATGCCTGAGTAATTTTTAACACAATTACGCTGCCAAGCAGACGACGGTACTCAGTAGTCAGTAGTCGGCAGTCAGCAGTCAGCAGTCCCGGGCCTGCAATTGTGAGCTGCTGTTGCTGCTGCTGCTGCTGCTGCTGCTGCCTGTTGCCCGATGCCTGCCCCGTTGAATAGCTACTGTAGTTACACTGCCTCGGCGTCAGTTGCAGCTGCATTGCTGCTAATGACCAGGCCGAGCCAACAGTGCAGCCACTTGCAATATAAACTGTGGCATTGTCTGACTAGCCAGCCGACTCCAACCCCAGCTTAGCCAGAGCTTCAGCAACAGCTAGCAGCTCGGAGCAAGTGCCATCGGCATCAGCATCAGCAACAGCAACAGCCACAGCATCACGCGGAACCCCGAACTTCTGTATGCCTTGGCCATTAGCGTTTCCACACTACGCTGACTTTAATCGTAGCGCAGCGGTAGGTGGAAGGAAGAGACAGGAGGAAGGAGGTAGGTAGCAGGGGGCTGGCGGCTGGCGGCAAGCGGCAAACGGCAGGTTGCGGGTGTTTTACGCATCAGTGTTTTTTGACAGCTTCTTCTCCGGGCAGCGTAGTAAAAAGTTAACGTTTTGTTGTGATTTATTGTATATGCGATTTTTGGCAGGTGTTGAGCAGCGCTGATCATCAGCAGTTGCCTGCCTGGGCCGTGACTGCAAAACCGATTGCAACGTGTGGCACATTCGACGCTCAGTGGGTACCCCATTCGAAGCAAAACGCACGACAAGGCAACAGCAAACATATAACGCACCAGCAGCATTAGCCACAAAGAAGCTAAAGCAAAAGTCGTGATGCGTTTGGTTTAGATTCGAACGGCACGATTTCAGCCGGCGTTAGCCACATTAACAATGTTGCCACAAACAACGAGAACGACGACGTTCTCAATGCGAACTGTTGACAAAGAGCAGAGTTCGCGATTTGCGAATTTGTTGGCCATTTGCTAATAATATTTATACACTAACAAAAGTGCAACGACTTCATATTTGGCTTCGACTGGTGGGAGTTAATCTTGAAGAAGAGTTCAGCACTGCCCAGCTATGAATTGAATATTGGTTGTTCAACAACCCCAAAGAAAGAATGAAGAAAGCAAATTTATTTATATTATCTAAGACATTTCCGAGAGCACATGAAGTGCTAATAAAACTATGTAAAATGGATGAAAATGTTATTTATTATTATCGATTATACATTAAGATATGTATAAATATAATAATAATTTATAATAATATGTAATATAAGTGTATAATATATTAATAAAGCCTTCAATATATATTGTTTGTTTGTTATCTTGCGCTATTATCATCCTGGTATAATATATGTTGCCAGGCTTAGAATAATGAAACTAATATAAACGGATTATTATTATTTAAGTATAATTATGTGTATTGGCTCAGATAGGTATGCAAAATGTTTCAAATTCAAAATTGTCATCATTTAGGTAAAATAATTGAAAGAAGTAAAGTAGGGATTGGCGGAACGGCAAGATCCATAATAATATTCCATCAGTTGAAATATTTGTTTTAGGGCATTGAAGCATCTGCTTAGCTTTCGCTATGACAATATCGAAGTTGGGCAAATCCGAATTTCCCTTCCCATTGTCTTTGACCAATGAAAATGAAAATGAGCGCGGCACGCGCTTAGCTGCCGCACGACTAGAAAATTGCAGTGGTGAAGAGCTGCTCGCTTGGCTGAGCTCGAAGCGTCGGCAGGGGGATACTAACGGAAAGGGGAATGGGAATGGGAATGGGAATGGAAAAGGAGTGTGAGTGTTGCAGCCACGTGTTGCGCATGCGCTTTTGGCCCCTAGACATGCAGTTGGACACGACGCGACGCCCTGAGCCTGAGACTGAGACTGAACCACAGCATTTGCGTTTGTCAGGGTCGACTGCATCGCGCGTTCGCTTCGTGCTCGGCACTTTGCAATTGTTCAGAAGCTCGTTCAGTTGTGCAGTTGCGAGTGGAGCGTTGCACGAAGCGACGCTCTGGCGTGAGGCAGCGCACCAGCAGCAACAACTGCAACACCTTCACTCTCTGCGGTCGAGGCGATAGTGCGATGATGTATGGCCTGAACTTGCGCTGTTTATGCCTCTACTTCTGGAACAGCCGTAGCAATAGCCGCAGCCGCAGCCGCAGTCGCAGCCGCAGCCCCTGCTCATGCCACTGCCCCAAGCTCGACTGCTGCCTACTATTGTAGGCGTCAACTCACGTTTATGCTTTGTAGACATTATCGCGCCTGTTTATCTTTAAATTGCAAGTAAATTACGTTAGCTCGCGCAGCTTGATGTATTATGCTGCCTTGTTGAGTGGCCACTGAGTGATTTGATGAGCTGAGCAATGGCCGTGGTGGGAATATAGCAGATGACTGCACTGCTCAAAGGGGCGAAGAGAGAGGTAGAGAGAGAAAGAGAGTGAGAGAGAGAGAGACAGATCTTTAAAAATCAACCCGTTTATTCGAGCACTACAAACTAAACGTTGTGCGTAATAAATTAGCTATGAAAGCGTCGTCATGCAGTTGGATAAGTGTTTATATGTGGGTGCGTGTGTAATGTGGTGTATAGCGGTGTGGATGGGGGAAATCTCTCAGTAATGGGTCTCGGTGATCTTCACTTTGCCGTATTTTCCGTGCAAATGGTGCTTGGCAAAGGACAGCAGATTGGCATGACTATGGACATCCAAGTGGGCCGGATAGATGGTCTTGTGCACCACAGCGGCATGGCTGTGGTGGTGCACCAGGGGAGCCGAGTGATGATGGTGCACCAATGGAGCGGAGTGGTGGGCGTAGTGGTGCAGATCGGCATGCGCATCGATGTGGGCATGGTTGTTGTGGATTATGTGATGATCGACCACAGGATTCCTGTAGTGCAGGAAGTGGTGTGGCTCATCATGCACCACCTTGTGCACATGATGCACAGGTGCCACCTCATGGATGGGCTCGTGGCTGACGATCTTGGCCGGGGCATGGACATGGTCCAGATGAGCGTGGTGCACGTCGTGATCCAAATGAGCAGCATAGCCGTCGTGATGGTAAACGGGATGTGGCACGGCGTCTACGTGGTGGTCCGCACCATCGATCACTATAGCGGAGCTATGGCCCAGATGAATGCCATCCGAATGGTGAACGTCGCCGTCCACAAAGTGCGGCAGCTCCTCGTGGTGCAGATCGTGCTCCAGATGCGGCAGTAAGCCCGCCTGAGCTACGCCCAACAAAGCCAAAGTGCAGATGAAGAACTAAAGAAAATTTCAACCATTAGAAGGAACTTTGCCACCTCAATCTTCCACCTGGCGCCCACCTTCATTATGGAGATTTCACACTTAATTTGAGTTTATCCAAAAGTTAAGATTGACGGTGCGCCTGAGACACTTGTGTTGCTCGCTGTTGTCGTTGAACTGTGCCTTAATCCGCTGGAGCCCACGCGTTTTATAGCACCGAAAAAGAGCAGCAATCGTTGGCCAATATCACGTGCAGCCTGGCAGGTCGAACAGCTGGTCAACGTTATCAAAATGGCCAAGCAATGAAAGCGATGTGATGTGATGTGATGTGTGCCGGGCCAGCCAAGTGGCCGGCGTGCCTGGCATGCTCAATGAGCTTTGTCGTCACATTTCAAGCAATCTACAAAATGGGCCCGCTCATTATGTAAAGAGCACGATGTGGTCAATAAACCATTTCCATTTCCATTTCCATTTCCAGCTGGCACACACCCGTCATGTCATAATTTAATGGCCCAACAGGCCTACCTCACCTTGCCAGGGGTTGCACCATTCTGGGCAACTGTTGGCAAGGCCATCGGTTGCTTGGCTTCCACTTGCACCTGCAGCGCATTTTGCAGCCAATTTGGCAATCGGCTGCCAGTGAAAGCGTTAGCTTCGGCTGACCAACATAACATGCAACATTTTTATAATGGACAAAAATAATCCATTCACACAATTTGCATTGGGCATACAAAATTCATAGCGTCTACGTGCGGAATTCGTCGCCAGCATACGATGTTCACGGCTTGCCAATATCTCTGTTTATATTGGCACAATAGTGCTAAAAATAATGCTAGCAACTTGTGGGTGTTATCAATCGTGACTTCCACGACATTTGCGCCCTGCCAGCTGTGAATTGCCAGTTGTCAATAAAGAAAACAAAACTCGGTTCAGATAAAAAACAGTCTGTGCCGCACCGAATAGCATACACGCTTGCAGAGAGCTAGACATACGTATTTTATTTATATTTATTTTATATTATTTTCATATAAAAAATTAAATTAAATTAAATCTTTGAACTTGCTGAAAATATTGCGAGAAGGTGTAAAAGATCTAGACAAAAAGCGAGTTTTCAATAAAGTTCAATTACACAGTTTATATTTCAAACTACAGCCTCTGCATATGAATAAGTCTTGGGTTTTACGCCTTTTGAATTGAATTTTAAATCAGTGATTATTTGAATATAATTGCAACTCAAATATGAATGGATCCGTCTTCCTTCTGGGTCTCCTTCAATGAATTCATAATTTGAATATTTTTCTCATAAATATATTATTTCATTTTAAGATAATAGTTTAAGCTCAGCCACTTTAAAATATATAAATTTACTAATGCGAATTTCACGTCCGTTATAAGTACGAATTTACTTCACAATATATACATTTTTTTCTTTAATATATATTTTTGTTTTGTTTTTGTTTTTCAAATAATTATCATCATCGTTTACGCCATATACCATGTAGTCATCAGTAGAAAAGGCCCAGTTCTTAGCGAAAATCTTAAAACACTGTAGGTCTTTACAAATTATAATAAAAAGTAATTTAAATGAAAATGAAATTAAATTAAAATTAAATGAAATTACAAGTTATACAAAACAGAAGACTAGAAATTATCTAAAATTTTACCTGGTCCCCATCCAACCACCCAAAGTAAAGTTTTAAGCAATTCATATAATACATTAAAGCTTTTTTTTAGAAATTGTCTCTATGGCATACTGTATGTAGTAGCTTCTCCAGTAGTAAACTATTAAATTATTAATAATTAATTATTTATAAAAAATTCAATAAACTATGAACTATGAAAATTTTAAAAATACCGGAACACACAAAAATATATCATGTAATTTAATATCTTAATATTTTATTTATTTTAATATTTGATATTTTAATACTCATACTTTTAATCAATTTCAAGCAATTTTTGTATACTCTGAAATGAAATGGGAATAAGAGTATATATTTTATTTGACTTTATTTTAAACTCAACAGATTATGATAATGAATTTCGTTGTGCTTAGTTTATTTGATACAGAGGATTGCCCATAGCTGAGCATTTGACAAAAAGTTTTAGACTTTTACGTGTATGACCTTCAGCTATTAATTATAAATAAAATTTTTTAAATTTGGTAAAGATATCTTAGCCTGTGTACATTCGTCACGGCAATTGCATTTCCTGTCTAGACGGTAGACACGTTCCACAAATTATGAAAAACTTAAAGCAGTTAGCTGGTCGAGCCGCAGAGTCAAAGCCAGGCCAAGACAAGCCGAGTCCAAAGTAGGTCAGCCTATGGCTAATTACATAATAATTTGGTCAATTTGATCACGTTGCTAATGAGCAATGTTGTATGCAAGGTGGTGTGTCTGTGGAGGCGGTGGGCGGTAGGCGGAGGGGCGCAACTATCGCAATTATCGTTTTGGGCGGCGGCGTCAACACCCCGAAAACTACATAGAGACGTACGTGCTGCACATGTGCAATGTGGCCCAAAGTGGAACTTGAAAAGCGGCGATCGACTTAAAATGCCTGCCAGGTGCCCACGCGACGCGTTTGTCGTCGGCCTGTCCACAGATTTGAGTGCGAATTTGTTTTGGTTTCGATAGAAGCGCAAACGCAATTTGTACGCCTGACAAATACTCGAATATTTCCAATGAGTTTTGCGTACGAATTTGACAATTCTTGGCGCTGTCTTTTATACTTGCGGTCTTTGGGTCTTTTGGAATTGCCAGTTCCTGTCTGTTTGCCAGTCGCTCCGCGTGTCTTACACCTGCCCCAACAGCCAATTAGCCGCAAAAGTATCTCGCCGCGTGCAGCGGGCTGCGATCGCGGTTTGCAGCTCGCAGCTCACATCTCAAGGGGCGGACAGTGCAGCATTTGTAATTAGACGGGGCAGCAACAACGTTGACGGCAACTTATTTCAATATGCAAATTATTGTTAGACTAGCATAGAAAAAATTTACATAAAGCAGCGCCGGCGAGCTGCACCAGCGGCAGTAGCAGAGGGCGACTGCCACGCAGACAAAAAGCTGAAAAAAATATAAAAAAAATAATAAAAAAAATAATAAAAAAATCTATAATTTATTTGCACAAAAATGACTGCAAAGTCGTTGGTGGCGCGGGTGCTGGTGCTGGTGGTGACGGTGGCGGTGGCTGTGGTGCATGCTTGTAATTGAGTGCATCGTTTGAGGGGCAGCAAAAGTATGGCAGTGGGCAGAAGGTGAGAGTGAGCTGTATTAGCGACGCTGCCAACAACTAATTTAATGCCAGCGGCAACAGCAACAGCAACAAACAGCAGCAGCAACAACAGCAACAACAGAGACGGCAACATGTCAACGGCAACGCCTGCCGCCTGCGGACTGCTGCACGGAGCAACGAGGATGATCCCATTGATGGGGGCGCTTGAAAGGCGGGCCGGGAGATGGCAACACTGTGTGCATATTTTATGCCTGCGGCTCCCGTGCTGCGGTGTCCACTGTGGGCAGCTCTGCACATGAGGCTGATATAATTTTGCATCACATATTTTGTCGACCACAAATCAACTGCATGAGATATTTGATGGTAATTAATATTGCAAGTAAAACGTATTATGCTTTTGAATAAATGGCTCTGCTGCACTTAATAGCTGATGGCTGCAGCGTCAAATGTGTTGGCAGCAAATGCTGAAATGCCATGGAAAAGATAAACATGAGTAAGTTTTGAAGAATTTTATTTTTGAGCGTCAGTTGAGTAAGTTTTTATGAATTCAATTGTTGAGATATTTAGACTTACATCCTGGACCATTGACGATGGGAAATAGTTCTAGAATAGCTTTATTAAAATACATGCATAAGGAAAAGGAGGCGTGGCTACACAAAGTATATGGCAAATATAAGTATAAGTCAAAAAGATGGGTCTTAGCCATACTCTAAATTCGAATTAATTATAGCTGAATTGCGCTGAAACTTGTACTATATTAATTAAAAATTTTATGTTATTATCTAAGTTGTTATCGAAGTTAATTGATATTGGTTTTGTCGACAGTCATCACAAATCAAATCAAAGGTTTCGCAGAATAATAACGCTGAATTGCAGAATATTTGAGCAACTCACTCGCAAGATCATTAGCTCGCAATCACAATATTAATTTCACAATCATTACACTGTCTTTGGGATTGATCTTGGGATTGGCCCCTGGCCAGTAATCGATCTGAGGATGTTATCAACGGTAGCTACAGCTGCTCAGGGCACAGGTGTTTTTGGCCACTGTTCCAATTTGCAGTTCAGATTGTATTCGATTTCTCATCACACGATTTTTAATCATTAGGTCCCGCGTGCAGGAGTTCGGGAGTTCGGAAGGGGCGCGTACAGGATGAACAGAGAACATCGCATATGCGACTGGCTCTTCCCCCAACAGAAAACAAATGGCTCAGCGGTAGCAGTAGATCCAGTCTGGCATTATTGCATTTTCGCCAGGTAATGAAGTTCAGCAAAAAGTTAATCGGAAAAGCAAGGCCCCGCAACTAAATAGACAAATGATACGGAACGGAAGCTGCCAAGCAGTTGGCCAATTGTGCGGTGGGTTTTGCTTGCACATTAGCGGCTATAAATTGTCTTAATGCACACACACACACACACACAGACACACATTGAGTGCAGTCTGATCGGGGCCAGGCAGACACCTTGAACGGCGGCAAAGATCAGACCCAGAGGCTGAGACTACAGCGCAGAGCGCAGAGTTTCGTCGCTCTGCGGCGCATCGACTCGTCGTGTGATTTTGCAAACTCTGGCTGCAGTTCGAGTCCAGGTTTGGCATTCAGATCTTCATATACGATCATGCATACAGCGAGGCGCGTGTTTTGTATCTGCGTCTGTGTACCCTCCGCAAGTGTATCTGCATCTGTAGCTGTGGGCCTGGTGTTGCATAAGTCGCTGCTGCCGCCGCTGCTGCTGCTGCTGCTGCTGCATGACCAATCGCTGTAAGATTGTGAAAATTGTAACGCTCGATTGAGAGCTCAAAGTTGCAGTTGCAGTTGTTGTTGCTGTTGCTGTTGTTAATAATATTGCACAAAGGCAGCTTTGCGAAAGTTCGTCAGCAGCAACAGCAGCAACAACAGCAGCAGCAGAACAATGGCTCAAACTCAATTCAAGTGTACTGTTGTTGTTTTTGTTGTTGTTGTTGTTGGATGTTCTTCTGGCCATTGTTAGTTGATTTCATCTGAAATAGAAAGCATGCAATTTTCATGCCACGCTGCGGCGTCGATAGCGGCAGCAATTGATCTGCCGATCAGCGGATCGATTGAAGGAGTTATTACACACGAACAAAGCAACAGCAGTAGAAGCAGCAGCGGCTTCATCTTGAGGAGGAGAATCATTGACCATTGGAGTCCATGGCAGCTATTGCTCTATTAGTGTTTGGGCAACGGATCGTATGATGTGGCATAATGATTTTGCGGAATTTCAAATGGACCATAGGACAGGTGCTAATTTCATAGAACAGCCAATTGAAATGCCTGGCCAATATCATCACAGGCCGCCGACAATGCCATCGACAAGTGCGTGGCTAAAACTGACTTTAAATTACACTGAACAACCAGAAAAACACTTTAGCTCGAGCTGATTATGATCTAATTTTACAATAGCGCATTATCTATAATTTTCAATAAACTTATTTACGTCGGCGCTGCATCTTTAGAAATTTGTTAACAAATATCTAAAACGATTCTGTGTGCTAAACAGTATATATATATATATTATATTTATTTATTTTTATATACATATTTTTTTCTTTTGCCTATTATAGGTAACTTCAACTTTGTTAGGCAATGTAAGCTGATGAGTAATTGGCAAGTCGATTAAGCCAATTGGTCAATCGCCTGTGTCTTTGGGCTCGGATAGCGGCTCGTTGCGGCATCCGCATTGACAAAGCGGCGTTTAATTGCCTGAATCGAAGTCAAGTTCGATTTTCGAGTACCCGAACGGCATGGTAGGCGTTCCTTATCGAGATTCCCACGCACAGGTGGTGACAGGTAGCCGGCCGACTGGCTGACTGGCCGGCCGGATAGAAGTTGCTTGCCACCATGAAAACTCATGAAATGTGACCTTTAGCAAAAGGATTCTTAATGTCGGCGATAAGGATGCGCATAGGGACTGCTGCGCTGTGCGAATGCCACATCCCGACACCGAACGACCACTTTATGTCGGCACATAAATTAGTTGCACTCTGAAGGCAGGTCGTGAATGAAATCGATTGAAGCTGAATGAGTTTAACTGTAAATGCATTTTTAAGCGTATGTTTTGCTGTGTTTTGTCCAAGATACGACGACGACGACGACGATGATGACGACGCCGCCGCCGCCGCCGCTTCTTATCAAAGCCAAAATATCTAAGTGGCTTTGTAGTTCGTTTGTATGGCTGCAGCGGCACAGGGGCTAGCGGAGAGTGTGGGCCGAGGCTCTTTTATGGTCTCCGCCTGCCCCGGCTGCGGCTGCATTTATGCATATCGATGCCGAGGCTTGTAAATCTGTGCGTATGCCATTAATTTTTTTCTTTCGGATATTTCGACTCTTTCACTCCAGTCCACTCCACCAACAACAATAACAGCATCAGCCACAAAATCTTGTAAAACTGTAGTTTTAAATTAATAGGCGCGTATTACAAGCAGTTTATATGCGCAGGCGTAGGAGGTGGAGGCCTGCCCCCACCTTGCCTTGCTGGCTTGACTTTATCAAGCAGAGCTGTGGGCCCCATGAAGGTGTTGAAATCAACAGCTAGTCCAAACTCTATAAGAATTTATAGCGGAATTATGTGACAGCTGCTGCCGGCGTCGTTGCCGTCGCGTCGTTGCGGCTGTCATTGTTATTGTTTTTTGAGGCTGTTGTTCTTGTTGTTGTTGTCGTCGGCTAGCGGGTGTTCAACAATAACAATAACAATAACAATGCGTTAGTCGATGGTCAGGTTAAGAGCCTCAGAACCCGTCTGCAACTCCATATTCATCTCCATCTCCATTTCCATCTCCATCCCCATCTCCGTCAGTCTCTGTTTCAGTTACTTGTCTCTGGTTTCAAGCGTTTCTCGCGGCATTTCATTTCAACGCATTTCATTTCAAGCCATTCGATTTGATTTCTTTTCTTTAGTTGCCTTTGGGGGCCTCAAAGAGAAGCTGCTGCTCTTTAATTTTCACCTTTTGCCCGCGCTGGCCAAAGCCGGCCGAAGCTGGCTGAAGGCTTTAACTAATTTATGCAAATGTATATTTAATCGACGTTGACAGTTAAGGCGGGCGCTAAAGAACACAAAAGGCGCATCATCAGCCCCAGCATCGGCACTGAGAGCATCAGCAGCAGTATCGCCAGCAACATCAGCACCATCAGCATCATTGTTGTTGCTGCTGCAGCTACTATAGATCGCTGTGCTCTTTTGTGAGATGATAGATGTTTACGAGGCGGCAACACCCACCGTAGATGGAACTCAGATGGCGCAGATGGTGCTGATGTGGCCAGTGTAAATTTGTTGACGGCGCATGTTGTGCATTTTAAAAAACTGCTCAATGGAATAGAAGCAGGCCAATCAGCTGCAGTTACAACCCTTTCCAGAGAGTCTCCTCTGAGCGTAAATGGCAAAAGTTGAGTACTATATTTAATATAATAATCTAGAATGCAAAGTGTAGGACGCTTCGAGGGTATTTATAGTTGGATACGTCTGCAGTTCCTGTCTATGAATCGTTCGATGAATAATAAAATTCTGCATAATTACAATATATTTTTAGCGAACTGCTATCAGCATACGAATTGTCAAGGGACGACTTCTTTACGACAAGGTTCGAGGTACATTCAGCATTTCCTAAGCTTGCCTAACTTTTTACCGAACAATTCGGAGTAGAATACTGATTCCAAAGGAGGATTTTAATATGACAGCACAACTTGAGATTCTTTCCAAATTGTTATAGATTCTCCTCAAGGAGCTGCCCGAATATCAGGCAGAAGTAAAATTAATATGAATGTGCATCGGCAGGCTAATGAGCTGGAATCTTAAAGAGCCATTTAGCATCGCGAAGAAAGTCTTGTAAGCAACACGATTGCATTTTGATTACCAATTCAATAGACTGCTTTAGAGGCATTTATCATTCAGATTCAGATCCTAATGAAGCTGTAAATTTTTCACTGATTGCTGCCAAATTACAATTAAATACCGAGCATAAATCTTCCATAGAGCCGCGGCTATCGATTTGGCTAAGGCTTGGCCAAGCAGCCCTTCAGGGCGCCAGGAATTGATATAAGCAAAATATGCCCCAACACATGCGCATTAAAACAGAAATTACTACCTGAATTCCGCAAGTGCATATAACAAAGCCCGCGACAAAGCGGCCAGCAGAGCAGTGAGCAAAATGTAACCGAGTTTGTATGGCAGTCGTGTTTATAAAGCAAATCATAGACAAAAGCAAGCAAGCTTAACGGGCGCCATAAAGAGATGCTAAGATCTGTGTGCCGCTTGCTGCTTGCTGCTTGCCGCTTGAATGGCCGCAAGTGTCGTGGACAGGATGCAGCACGCGCTACGCTGGACAGCGGGCACTGGGTTGGGGCTGCATTGGGCTCGAAAGCCAGAAAGCAAGTGGAAAGGGGACCATACCGGGCCAACCGCTCGCTAAATATCAATAACATTTTTATTTATTTTGTTTGCGGGCATTTTGGCATTTTTGAGTGCATTTATTTTAACGTCCTAAGCCGAACGTTTTGTAAAACGTTTTGTCTGCTCCCGTGCATGCTGCAGGTTCCCCCAGTTGCCTGTTACGTACGAGTGCACGCCGAGATTTGCAGTAGCCATAGCAGTAGGCCCAGTGGCATGTCGCGTGCAACTGCAGCTGCACTTGTCCCGAACACTACTCTTGGCAACAATAAATAATAAACCTTTTGTGGATTTTGGTCTTGATGGCGGTGGCGTTGGCCTGGCTACCGATCGGCCAAGATCAAAGTCCAATTGCCGCCATTGTTTGCAGCTTGGAGCCGAGCAAGCGCAGGCGACTCAGCCGCCGACCGGGCAAGCAAATAAAAATGTCTGTAAAGGAGCCTGGCCGAACACTTGGAAAGTAGATGTGGCTTGTTATTAGACAAGTGCTAAATGCGGCATTATATTAAACTTTAATTAAAAAGGGAAAACCGAGCGGAAGCTGACCTACAATAGCTACGGCAACAGCAGCCTTGGTTACATGTAGGCATAAAAGTGAGACGGACAAGAAAAACCGGTGGCAATAATTTTAATGCCGCTAAGAGGCACAGTACGGCCAGGCGGACAGAGGGACTGATGGACGGATGGACGGAGTGGCGGCATCGTAAAATTCTTAAAACATATTTTATGAGCAGCAACAACAGGCAGCAGCAAGAAAATACGAAAAACGCTGCACGTTGACAAATTTGAAGGCCCAAGAGGTCGGTCAGGTCGCTTGGTAGGCGCCCAAAAGGAAAAGCAGCCTCATAAACGCTGGCGATTTAATTTAACGATTGTCATACTCATACTTAAAGCGAAAGGGTAAAAACCCAACAACAGAGACAGCGCTTGAATGCTTTTGGTCGACTTTCCGATGAGTTAACTGGAACTGCCAGTGAGCCATGGCCATGGCCATGGAGGAAGCCACCCACATAAAACAACAAATGCTGCGCCATTGTCTCAGGCGCTGAAATTCACTTGAAAAAATCTCATAAAACCCCAAAAAACAAAAGTAAGACAGAACAAATAAGAATGCCTCGCAGCAGCGTGAACGACTTTGGAATACACTCTCATCAAGAGACTGAAAAGTCTATATAGGGCCAGAGTAGAGCTGACGATGAGATCTGTCCAACAATGTTGGCTGGCAGGTCGAATAGCTCATAGCAACGCCTCAGTTAAGTGAGATTATTGTTAAGATATCTCATTGCGGCATAGCGAATATGCTCCAAGTCCAGAGTATTAACTGAAAAGCTACATTCGAATACATAAAACGGTATTGAAAAGCCCTAAAACGAAAGCGGCCTGCGCTTCGGCTGTTCGCTGAGCACCCAAAACGACATGGGCCCAGTTACTGAGGAAGATGAAGAAGACGGAGAAGCAGAGCCACAGAGGCACAGATCAACAACGTTGATCACGCGCATGCGACGACATTCAATGTGATTTCGTTTGAAGCGCCGCGCGCATGCGCGGGAGCAAAACAATCGCTTGACAGAGCCAACGTTGCCGGCGACGTCGATGGCGTCGCCGACATCGCAGTGGCGTCGGGGCTCAAATTGGGTCGCCAGGCGCTGTTTAGGCATATCCCTTGGCGGCCACGCCACTGTCGAGGACAGTAGCTGCTCCTAGATGCGCGCTGCTAATGTTACCCGACCGTTCAAAAAGTCAAAAGTGAGCCAGTGCAATCTGATAATAATCTGACAAACTGTCGCTGGCGTTTGACGGCGCATAAAGCGCACAAAGGCGGCCAGCGAGCAGGAAGAAATCAAATTTAGCCGAGCGGTACAGGGAGACTGGCCAAACAGTGCACCAAAGGGGATGAAGCAGGCTGCGCAGGGCCAGAGAGCGGTAGCGATTGCCTATTCCTAATGATGACAATTTGAGCCGCAGCTGTAGCTGTAGCTGTAGCTGTAGTCGCAGAACACGTAGACCTCGGCTCGCTGAGGGGTGCAGGCGACCGAAGTCACCGGCAACGGCAGTTGTGGCCTGTATTGAATTTTGAATGATTAGTTTGATTCGCGAGCGATCGGCAGATTGAGCCTGACTTTTAAATGTCGCAGTCGTTGAAGTTGGCGACGTCTTGGCCGCTTATTAGCCGCGCTAAATTGCACTAGGGACCCAATTTTGCAAAAGCCACGACAACGTCAGCGTCAGAGTCGGAGTCGGAATCGGAGTCGAAGTCGAAGTCGAAGTCGCCGTCGCCGTCGCAGTTGAAGGCGAAGTTGCAGTCTGAGTCGAACAAAATGTAACGTGTGTCAGTTTTAAGGCAAGCGTCAACTCTAATGAACTCTTGTGTGAATTTAGCTGAAGTCAATAAGCCAAGCGCTGTATATCAATTAAACTGGCAGACATTTGTTGCAGCTACCTGATCGTGGATCGTGGCAGCGGCAATGGCTTTTTGTGACGCCCACTTGTGGGCAACATGATGATCAATGAGCTGGAACTGCTGGAACTCTAGTTGGGGCTGTAGCTGTAGCTACTACCACTAGCTGTAGCTGGCCGGGCACATTGAGGCACGTAGAAATATGCGAGCTTTATGTCCATGTCAAGTGCAACAATTACCACAATTGAACGATCGTGTGTCCGGTAGTCGCAGCAGCGATATCTGAGCCACCATAATACCCTGTGCCTGAGCAACTGACCAATCCCATTGCAAATTGAATAAGAACATTATCACTGCTACAAGCCAAGCCACAAGTCTACAAGACAATAATAATCAAGATCAATTGCAATTACAAGCACAATGAATGCATTGCCTTCAACTTGACTTTCTGACTATGACTTTCAATTGGATATGGACTTGAACGGGCAGTGCCTATCGATCTAGCAGGCAGACGACGCTGCCCACTTTTGCCAATGCTCGCAGGAAGTGAACCGTGTGTCTGTGCGTCCCCGGCTAGACATGGATCAGACATCTGGACGTACACTTTGTTTGATATGATTTGCTGCAACATCTTGCTGCCCGGACAGAGACAGGCAGCAGGCAAGCTTACTAGCCTCGTTGTCGTTTTCATCTTGTGGTCACTCCTGTTGCATGACGCGACTAATGCGCAAAATTCACACAATTCATCATCATGCTACAGCCTGGACACTAACAAGCCCAAATCATTTTTACCGCTAGCGGCTACAGTGGTTACGAGCTCAGTAGCTGGTTATTCACTATTTTACGAGAGCTGCGATCAGGTGCAACAAATACTAAATATATTATAAAATATAGTTATTATTAGATATAATACAATTATAATATACATTATATTATAAATTATGTTTTATTATTATTAAATAAAATAAATAAAAATAACAAAAAATAAGCTTGCTGCTTATTGTTCACTAGATAGATTTGATTGTTCAATAGATCAATTAGATACAACTTTAAACATATCCAGAAATTGGTATGATCAAAAATAATATAAGCTGGTAGGAATCTATACTTGAGACTATTTCATCAATTTTAAATATTAATATTATTTAGTAATATCAATATTCTTTGATGAAATTTATTAATAGTACAATATAGGTAATGGTTTAATTTAGAATGGATGGAATCTAAGAAGCAACAGTATTTATATTACATAAAGTAATATTAATATTAATTATTAAATGGTATATAAATACAAAAATTTGAGTTTATCGTTTAATAATCTGTTATTGTTTAATGTTCTTTCTTACATGGTAAAATAAATTAAATAAAAGAAAAAATCAATTACAAATTAAATATTTTTTAGGAATTTATATTGAGATTTGTCAAAGCCTTTTTCTCTAAAATATTTTTGATCAAAATGATTTCTTATCTCTGAGAACGGAACCACAGTGCACGAATGCTACCCGACACGAATCTACTTACTTAAGCGCTATAATTGTTTAACGAGCGTTCAAAACGCGGCGACTGCGGCTGAAACTAAGGCGACTTTTTATGGCAAATGTGCAAGGTGATTGACAGGCAATATCAGAATGGGTATATCGGAAGGTAATCTATGCAATATCAATCTGTGTTACATAGCGAAAAGCGGCTCATAATGCGGCTCGTGAATGTGACTGTGTGTGTACATGTGTTGGTGTTGTTGCGTGGGCACTTCAAAACGAAGTTCTTAGCTGGTATTTGTTTTTATTACACGAAAATTTGTAGCATTTTGTGATTTCCGCGGAATAGATTCATCTATGAAGCGCGTCTATAAAGAGTTACGTCCGCCCGCCTGCTTTGGTCAGAGAGACGGACTCCAACTCTGACTCCGACTCCAGCTCTGAGTTCGACTTGGACGCCGACGCCGCGGCTCTTGATGTGATTTCGTAGAAGTGACCGCTGATGGACTATTGCGTATTGCTGTTGCGCGGTAGGTACAACAGCAACAGCAACAGCAACAGCAACGGCAATACCATTGGCCAACATGCTACGGTGGCGGTCTAAACGACCTACAGTCAAGCCAAGTCCGAGTCGTAGTTGGAGTTGAGTCTCGAATCGAGCCCGTCATCATTTCATTGTTGCCATAAACTTGCATTTATGATGACTTACGGGTCAGTTTTCCTTTTGTTTTTCAGTCGTCGTCAAAGCAAAGCACTTAATGTCGCACATGAGCTACAAATGCGATGGCAATGGCGATGGCGATGGCTCCTCCACGCACTTGAGGCGATTCTCGCGTCAACGGCGCTGGTGCTGGTGGTGGTGGTGGTAGTGGTAGTGGTAGTGGCGGTGGCGGTGGAGGAGTTTCAGTTTAAGTCTATCCCCGGGCCTGGGCCTGGGTCTGGCCCTGCGCTTGGGCCTGGTCTTCAGCTGAGCTGGAGCTGTTGTCTTTTCAGTAGTTGTGGCCAGCTTAGCCTTCCAGTTGTTGTAGTTGTTGTTTTCGTTGTTTGTTCTTTTATGTTAACCTTTTGTTTTTACCTGATTTCGGCGTCGTCAACGGCGACGGAACAAAAAGTTACCAAACGCATTCGCCCTCAATGTCACAACAACAATAACAACAGCAACAAATCGTGGCTCTGTCTTGTTGTTGTTGTAACATTCGTAGAAATCACAAGTGCCAAGCGCGCTTCATTGTGGGAACTGTTTTTGAAGTTGGCTCGCTGTCGGTTCAAGTATCTGCCCTCCGACCCTCCCTCACACAGACAGACATACTCGCTCATAGCTTCCTCTCCCTCTCCCTCTCTCTCTCTTTCTCTCTCTCTCTCTCTCTCTCTCTTTTGTTTTGTGTGTGTGACTGTGTGTGGTGTTTTCGACCACTTCACATTTTGACTCTAATATCCTTTTGAAATTGATTTGATTAACCTTTTGATGATCGATGATAATGAATATTTATTAACTGTTCGCCGGGTGCCACAATTTCCCACACTCTGCTGTCCAAACATGTCATAAAATGAGCATTATAAACATTAATTAATTTTTTTAATACAAATATAACGATGGATATATGTGGTTTGACTAAGCTTCGAAGAGACGGTTTCCTGGGACGACAGTTCTCATTGGAAATAACTGTCATTAAAACTAGAAAACATAACAGATTTTTTTTATTATTATATATAAACTGTGGCTAATTGGGTGTTGGTCGTCCGTGGATCGAAAATGGAATACTAATACGACTAATTAAGCGTCTTAGTTTCCGATTTTATTGCTCAATTTGGTAGTACGAACGCCGCTACTACAACTACAACTACAACAAAAAACCATAAACAAAATATAACAAAAATGACAATTTATGAAAAAAAAAACAAAAAAAAAACAACAAAAAATACTCATAATAAAAGAGCCCAACCCGAATCCGTTTATTGTGGGGTTTCGTTGCTTTAAGGGGCCAGCCAGCATTTGCATAGATTCGTTAATTAAATGTTTGTAGCCCTGATTTTTATCAGAAGATATAATTAAGTTGCATGCGGCAAAGGAGCGCTCTGCTTACTAAGTGATAAACATTTTATTAATGAGATTTTATGAACCGAATCTAAATACACGAACCCCGATCCAACTGCAAAAAAACTTGCTTAAAGCACCGGTGGAAAACACATGTTGAACCCATTTAGATAGAATAGGAGCTGCGCAATCGAAACGTCGAACCTGGCCAAGGTTGTAAACTATTAAATATGGTAATCTTCAGATAACGATAACAGCGAATGCTGCCGATCAATCCACTTATGATTAAGATATCAGTGCCAGCCCCGAAGCTCGACTCTCTTTGGAGTTCGTGTAATCGTTACATTTGTAAAAAAATAAAAAAAAATCGAGGAGTGCCAATTGACTGAGCGGGTTGTTTGGGAATTGATTAACACATATATCATCTCTTATTTTATTTATTTTTTCAGCAAATATTAATACTGAATACTAACGATTCGGATGAGATTCACAAGATAAGCAGCCTGAACACAATCAAATATGTATATCATAAATATTTAAATGAAAATAAAGACAATTCTCGATTTTAATCTGGGCCTTTTGTTTGTCCAAGCTTATCGGATCGATCTATTATAGATCTCACTTATAACACCTGCCAGCCATTAAACTTCCCTAATGCTCCATAGATAGCGGGTCATGTGGCGTGGCATTACCCCAAAAACCAAAGACCTCCGGATATATAAGTTAAACACTTTATTGGCACCCAAACCGCCGCACACCACAGGTAACCAAAAATCGTATTGCTAAACGTAGATTTTTGTTGTTTTTGAATTTTCGGTTTACACAGGTCACTGGGGAGAGTGTTGGGTGGCTTTTCGTTTGGATATTTGATATGAATGCATTTGCATAAATATGAAATTTATCAACGCTGTGCGCTGAAATGGATGCTGATTGAACTCATTTGGCTATTCAAAGATTCAGCGCATTATGTTATATACCGATGCCACATCATAATAAGCACGCACACACACACACACACACACACACACACACACACACACACACACGCATACGCAGAGTTATACACTTGGTTCGTTTATTTAAACAAAAGCAGTTTTAATAAATAGACATATGAAACACGACAACTAACACCATTAGCTCCACTTTAAATTGTTAAATTATTCAAACACTAATATGGTGCAAAAATAACACACAGCAACAACAACGGCTAACGATAAAATACCAATTTGTCTGTCATTTTTGGTCAATTTCATACAATATTTTAATGGTCAGTTGGCCAGTCTCTTTAGCACAGAGTATATCTGTGCGTGCGTGTGTGTGTGTGTGCGTTTGCTCTATAGATGCAGCATGGACGACTCATTTGTGTGGACATCAAACAAATTACTTTATCAACAGCAACAACGAGCCAAAAGCTGTTGATGTGCTGTTTATGCATCATCCATCGCCTGGTCCCTCGTCGACATGCTCTAACCCTCTCAAACAGTCGCCCTCTCTAGCTCTTTCTCTCTCTCTCGCTCTTTGGCATACACCTGCCGCTCTCTCCCTCGCAATTAGCATACTGCGGGGTGTGGTTGCCTAAATGACAACCAGCTAAACAAGCAGGCAGCCAACCAACCAACCAGCATCTGGCAGCCAGCCATAAAGTGGACCACCAACAGCAGCAGCAGCAGCGGCGGCAGCAGCACCCGCCGCACCGTCGAACCACAGACAAATTAACTTTCAGTTGTCGTTTTCGTCTTGGCTTACAGTATCGATAGTGAGAATTCCAATATATATTTTTTTATTAACAAGCAGGGAAATTAGCGAGGGAAATCATAATTTAATAGCCAGTCTTTTATATTTTTAATTTTATTGTTTACTTTTGAATCTTTAGCTTTGTTTCGGGTCTATAACTATGTTTCGGGTAATATGATATGCTGGACACTCTCCAACTAGCGAATGATATATGCGATTGATGAGCATAAATTTCCATTTGCTGTCGTAAAATGTACCCCCATCGATGATGGCAGAGCTCAACAATTTTGACATTTATTTCAAAATTAGTTTTAGAAAGCAAAACACGAAAAGATATCGAATTTTATGCCCTATCCATATCCATATCCACATCCATATCCATATACCATATACCATATACCATACTCAAAGATGTGCGCAATGTTTCAGCTCAAAACGCGCCCATTCATCTGCTAATTAGAGAGATAAGCGCGGCTTAAATACACGCCACTTAAGTAGGTCCACACAATGCTTGCACGCATAGATATCTAATCCAAATTCTTATGAGCTTACTCTTCATTTTGAGTTGTGTGTTTATTTGAGACACACGCTACAGCCTCTCACCAGCTGGCTAGTTATGTTAGGTGTCCCATGTCGCTCGGTTGTGCTGGCTCGGTTTCAATAATAAAGACATAGTCATATATTTATGTTTTAAATCGATTTCACGTTATGCATATACGTGTGCCTGTATGTGTGCTGTGGGATAAATATATAGAGAGTACCATATACAACCAGTTCTTTTTCCATTGAATTTCAGTCATGATGATGGCTTGAAAACTCGTTGTAAAAGCCAAACTATAATTTTGTCATTTTTGAAATTTATTTTATGAGCAGCAACTTTTTGTTTAAATAATGCCCAAGTAGTCACATAATTCATGCAAAACTCTCTGCCACAATTATGCTAATTTTAATTGAAAGATTTTTGTTACCGTTGCCGCCGACGCTTATACGCCGACGTCGATGTCAACGTCAACGTCAACGTCGGCGGTGCTGTCGACGTCTTGAACTTGTACAAAGAATTTTTCAGTTTTTTTTGTTAATGTTGCTGCGGTCCGTTGCTTGGCTTATTTATTATATATTATACTGTTGTTGTTTTTTTGTGTTTGTCAGGGGCAGTTTTCGTTGTTCTGTTAAAAAATCAAAGGATAGCCTATAATTAAAGTATCATATAGCACTCGCGGGCTGCGCATGAAACTGTCAAAATATTTCCCTGCACCCTCCCAAAGACCGTCGTTATCTAGCTTAGCTGAGCTAAGCTTTGCTAAGGCCTGGCCATAATGATTAGCCGGTCATTAGTTGGGTCAGACTCGGCCTGAGTCTCAGCTCCAGTCGAGGGATTCATTTGAAAAGCCTTTAAGCCAAAACATATTCCGTTTTGTCTGTTCTTGGGTCTGCACACATTTGTATGTTATGTATGTGTTTATGTATTTGGCCGGGGGTGCAGCCTAATGATGCCACAAATTTTTATGCACACATGCCCATAATTATGTGAAGCCCCAGCCGGGACTCGGCACGGAGCACGCAATGCACCCACAATCAGCTGATGCCATGGTAGACCCGTTACGAGACCGATTCGGTTCCAGTCGAAAACAACGGTGCTGGCTGGGGGCTGCCTCTTTGAATAGATATCTGCAGTTCGCATCTATTTATGTAAAACAAGCTGAAAAATGCTTGGCACTTTGGCTCGTGTGTTGTTCGCTATGTTTTATTTCGTATTGTTTTGATGGCTTGTGTTTTCGGCTTTTCAGATTTATAGCGCCAAAACATTTGAAAATCAATTAGGCGGCTGGCGGTCTACGGCTCAATGGACGACACCTGCTGATAAGCAAGTGACAAAACGAAAAAATAAGTTTATCTTGAAAGAGCCCAGAAAATGTTAAAACGCCGATCAAAAGCCAAGCTCATTGGCGTTTGCCAAGTCTGTCAGTAAATAAATTTGCATTGTTAGCGGCGAACACCGGCGTCGTCGCACAAGGGGTAGTAGAAGGCGACAGAAGGCGGAAGCCCACTGAATAATATATTTGTATATTTAATCACCGCATTACAGCTGCCCTTTTCATATGTTGTTTACGTTCAACAACTTAATCTTTTTATTGAGTTCTATTGAACATTCACTTAAAGCGTCTCGGGCTGAGCCTTTCACTTGTGCTGCGTCTCATATTAAAATTACTTTCTACTTTAGTTTTTGTTTTTGTTTTTGTTTTCTCATTTTTAGGAGCCCTTCTAGTCACGCCTCTGCTGCGATTATTGCTATATACGATAGTATAGTGTGTTACGCTCTTTCGGGGCTATCTCGTTGTGCATATCAAATTTCATTCATTTCGACCCGTTAGCTGAATTTCTGGCTGCTTATGTATAACGATCGAGAAATGTGCGCCTGGGAAGTCGCGACTATTTAAATCGAAATTAATTAATGATCAGAGAGATGCTGACACTCCTCCCGCATAATGAGCCACAAATATGGCTACATCTCAGATAGGCTTATGTGTATAGGTAGAGGCGCATATACATCGCCGATATACACATATTTAAATCGAGTGTTTCTTTTCATTTCGTATTTACGGCAGCAGGTAAGCTGCGACTTTATGGCTGTGTTCCCAGGCTTGTTTTTAGAGGCTTTTGTTAATAATATTAAATTAAATTAAAATATGTATATATGTATATATATATATATATATATATATGTGCGTACATCTGTTGTGTTCAGCCTTCTGACTACCGTTAGGGCTAAATGAATTTTCAGACACATCGAAAACAAAGATACGACGACTGGTCAAAAACCAATCAAAGCGTGATGAACAATTTATATGCTTTTATGCAAATTCGCCCATATAGTTTACGCATGTGAGTATATTTGTGAGCCAGCTTCGTCTTTAGAAATTGTAATTTATTAAATAAAATAAATGTTTATGAGCTTTTAATAAAACGCGCCACAATAAAATACTTAAAGTTTATATAAGCTGTCTAACAACCGCGTACGGCGCAGCTTGCCAGACATTTTGGCAACAATCGAGGGAACTCACGTACACACGATCCGCATCCAACTCCACAGATATTTTTAGCTCAGCTCTCACAGCGAAGGAAGCTCTTTAAGTTGGCCAAAGGCAAAAGCCGGCGGAAATTCACTGTCAGTCGATCAAGTCGCTGTTGCTGCTGGAGTTGCCAATCGTATTGCACTTGCCACGCAATTCTATAGGCGACACTGGACCACGTTGGTACGACGTTGTCAGGTGTCAGCAACAATGCGACGATTTCATCGAAGACGCGACGTCGCTTTGGCATGCAAATTCCCAAATAGGCGTTTGTGCATGTGTGTGTGACGATCTCTCAATCTTCCAATCCGAATCGCAGTCCCAATCCCAATCCCAATTCCAATCCAATCGCAATCGCAATATGCCAATCTGATGGCCTTGATATCGACGCCTAATTAAAATAATAAGCCTACTCAGATTACAATTCAATTCGAGTTGTTCTTACGTCATTGAAATTTCTGGCTCTCTTATTGTTCGGTGATTGCAGAGAATGAGAGAGATAGAGACAGCGGCAGAGACAGAGACAGAGGCAGAGGCAGAGGCAGAGGCAAAGGCAGAGGCAGCAACAGAGACAGAGACAGAAACAGAAACAGAGACAGAGACAGAGACAGAGACAGAGACAGAGACAGAGACAGAGACAGAGACAGAGACGGAGACAGAGACAGAGACAGAGACAGAGACAGAAACAGAGACAAAGATAGAGACAGAAACAGAAACAGGGACAAAGACAAAGACAGAAACAGAGACAGAGACAGAGACAGAGATATATACAGCGAAAGAGAGGGAGAAAGAAAAAGGGAAAGAGTAAGGGGTAAAGAGAGAGAGAGGCATATATGCAGCAGAAGGTGCAACAGCTTTCGCAGCCGATTTCACTGTTTACGTGGACGCGCCACATATTCGAGCTGCCACATTAATTATGAAAAATTATGTACGAACGGCGGCCTGGTTGGGGGCTGTGAGTGCCAGCCAAGTTAATTACAAGTTGCGCCCACTATAAACGCCGCACGGCTGCGAGAGAAGGGCGAGCACCATATAGATCGGGCCAATCAAGCAACGCACAATGGACTTTTCACATTTTTGCCAGCGACAAAAAGGTAGGTGTTTGATGTACAGGCTAAGAAATGCCCTGTACTAACCACAATATTTTCAGCTTGATTTATTTGAGAATTTACCAGAGAATTGAGTCGTTCATACGAACTCAAATTGAATTCTGGAATCTTTATTTGAAATTGTTTGCGTTAAGCGTTAAGCTGATATACCTCACACAGTCTACAGAGCGCAGGGCATGACGTCTGTTTTGTCTGAGTCAAGCAGCGTCTCCGATTAACTTACAAATTGGGATTAGCGGGACACCAAGGTAGCAGCAGATGAGTCCGATTCCCACTCCGACGCCAACTGCGTCGCGGATGCTACATGAGACCCTGTTGGGGACCTTGGAGCCGACGTCTGGCAGCATTGGCACAATTAAAAGCGCGTTCTACGCGTTCATTTTTCATAATTTAACACGCTGCCCCCGCAACGGTGGGTCAACAAAGGGTTAAAGATAAAGAGTATGGAGCGTGTAGAGCAGACTCATTAGATTTTCCATATCTAATTATGTTTGAAACATTTGATTAATTATAGGCGGCTTGATTGATTGAGCGCGCTGGACAAAACACCTTGCAGCGTACAGGCTCTGAAGTGGCCCAAAGCCACCGAGCCACTGAGAGACTGAGAATGCTGGGTCTCCCGCCTGGCAATGAAAAATGCAACGGCAAACAGTACACAACAACAACAACAACAACAACAATGGCTGCATGTGTTGTTGGCGGCATTGTGTTGTTGTCAGTGCGAGACGCCACAGCTTGCGGTGGCAGCAACTGTTGCTGCTGCCGCCTGGAAGTTGCTGCATGTCAAAGTTGTGTTGTTGCTATTGTTGATGTTATTGTTGCTGTTTCCATTGCTGTTGCTTTGGATGTGGCTGTTGCTGTTGCTGTTGCTGTTACCGCTGCGCAGCTGTTTGATTGATTGCCAATTGAATATTTGTGCCTTGCGTGATGTACGCTGTGCTGTCTAACAAAAGCCTCGCATGTCTTTCAGACATGCTCAAGTCCATTGATAAAAAGCAAAAATACTATATAAAACGAAAAGCAGAGCCATATGTTTTCGGCTAATCAATGCTGGACAGATTTGCACCGCTAAATGCAACAATTTCCTGCCAGCAGCAGCAGAAGCAGCAGCAGCAAATTCGTTTGACATTTTTGCATTGCCGCCTCACACACACACACACGCACACATAAATAAATAAATAAATACGCAAAATGTGTAGCGCCTGACAGGCGGGGCACTAAATTTATGGCGGCACAAGGACACAGACGTCACACAGCGGAAGAACCATCCAGCCAGACCACGAGGATGGGAAAAAAGCATTGCTGACATGTTAAACGACTGTAGCTAAACGGAAAGAGAGAGAGAGAGAGAGAGAGAGAGGGAGACCAACAGAGCGGGTGAGTGTGACAGAGACTAACAGACAGGGAGTAGGGAAGAGAAGGAAGTATGGCAAATCGAAAGCATTCGATTAGGCAAAAGATACGAATTAATTAAGCAGCATGCGGCAGATACGCTAACTTAATCCATTCGCGCTATAAATCAAATTGCCAAGCAGCAAGTGCTGTTTTGGTCGCTCTTGCCGGGCTGCCAGGAAGGTGGCTGGTCGGCCAATTGCAAGTGGGGCTCAAAGGTGCCGGCTACAATTTGCCCAACGCCCGAGCCACTTGAAATGTTGGTGGCGTGGCGAGGTCTCGTTGGATTTAGGAATCGCATAAGAAATCCATTAATTATCAACGGGTTGGATAAATACACATATTATTTAGAGCAACCCGAACATGTTGCAGCTCCATCATCATCATTACATCATCATTATTATCATCGTCATCATCATCATCATCATCATGGCCATTATCATTACAACCTGACCCACTCTTATAGATGGTCTACGCAACTTCACGCTGTCAGTCAGCTGGCAACATGTTGCTGCCGCCGCAGTCTTTGGTGTCTGGCAGCAACACTTAGCGTTTGTTTATCGCACTAGCACGAAATGTTGTTGCCAGGCGCTGCTGTAGCTGTGTTGTTGTTGTTGTTGTTGTTGTTGTTGTTGTTGTTGCACAGCCGCCGCCCACTTTGTTAGACCGAAAACCGTTAGTTTTGCCACCGCCGCCACGCATGTTGGCCACTTCACGCGTTATTTACAGTTGGTCGGGTGTGCGAGGGAGTTGCAGCCGTTAGATGCCTATTGCTGCTGCTGCTGCTGACTCTCATGCTGATGCTGATGCTGCCGCAGTTGCATGTTGTCGCTGTTCTCCATCACATGAATCACGACGCACTCGCCTGGCAGCCAACAACATTGAAATTGAGGCAATTTGTTTGCTGTTGTCGCGCATCCTGCGGGTAATTAAAAAAGGCGCAAGAACAGCAACAGCAACAGCAACAGCAACGCAACAGCAGCAAGATCAACTACGAAGCCATAGACATGACATGGCCAATGGCTGTGGCAAAAACTGGTCACTGCAGTGGCAATTTGTGGCAATTACATGCGGAGCCATTTACATTTAGATTGAAGGGTATTTATCTTGGCCAAGGTGCACGTTGCACGCTGCACGCTGCACGCTGCACGTTTACCAGTTGTACGTCAAAAAAACACACAAGTTGCTTGCCGAACTTAGCAAACATTATCAAAATGTTGGACTGTGGCGCCCGTTAATGAAGTGCAGCTCACTTTTTCGAAATGTAACAAAATGCTAACAAGTTGTTATTATAAATCGACATGGAAATTAGTTTACACTTGAAGCCGTTTGCCGTTTGATTTATTGCCGCCTGTCGCCTGACTGCCAGCTGTCTACTACCAACCCAGCCAAGCCGACGCAAGCCACGACGCCGGCAACGACAACGACAACGACACCGACACCGATACTAACGCTCAAGCTCCGACACCCGACACCAGTGGAGGCTGGCGCTGGGTAGACGCCGCGTGGATCCTAGGCGAGCGTCACTCCGGTTCGGTCCGCCCGGGCGCACCATAGGTCGCGCTGCCTGTCCGCCCAATGCCGCTACAAATAATTCATTGCGGTCGCGGCAGACACACTCCGAAATAAATTAAAACCTAATAACAAATAAGTCGTCGAGTGGTTTCTTGCTCGTGGATGGTGGCTTGTGCTCGGTTTCGATTTCAAGACGTGTCGCCTACGCAAAGGCAGCTCATTTAATGGATAAGAACCGTGTAAAAACATATGACGGATTAACATATTGAGGTGCAGAACAAAAATACAAATTGGCTCACTGGACCAGAATCAGATATTAACTAATAAGAGAATCGAATGAGAACTTTAACTTAAACAAGGGAAAAGAATTCATTTAAGTTACGAGTGGAATTATTTACCTGCAGCTCAAATTTGCTGCCATTTTCACTGCGGGCAGCAACGACGCTTTTAAGCTGTCAATTTTCGGGCACTCTGCGTCTGTTAAATGCCTGCTTAACTGCCACGCCCATCGCCAGCTGTCTGTAAATATGCGCTTAATTACATGTCATTACACAGAACAATGCAATGCAACAGCAATGCAATGGCAGCGTGGCAGTGGCAACAACAACCTCATAAGTAATAAAGCACGCCATGCAACCGCAGACCGGAATTGGCATCCGATTCCGACTTTTCACAAGTCGGAGAATCGCCTGCGCCCCACTCCGGTTATGTCACACTTAGCACACAAACTATGAATCAATTTACGGGCGGGCATTGGGCGTTTATCAAACATAATGAGGAAACAACTTTTTGACTTATCAACTGGCGCTGGACGCCGTGTGCTAGGTGCTGGAGCTGCTGCCTACCTGACAGTAACGCCTGCTGGCGAGCCAAAAAGTGTTGGTTAAAGTGTCAGAAATTTTCATTATCGCACACATACACGCACACACACACATACACACACACACACACACACAGGAACAGCGCGAAAAATGTCGTGCGGCATGCAATGCAAAGGCAGTGAAAGAGAAGGAGCTGAACGAGGTGACAGAGAGGGAGCTGTTACGCCCGTGTCTGCATCGTTTATGCGAAAAAGCAATGAGATATGTAATAAAAAAATTCAAATAAAACAAAATAAGACTTATCAAAAAAATAAAAGAGTTATATGCAGTGCAGCAGAATGAGCGTATTGGATTTGAGGTAGGCTGGTCTGTCTACCCAGCAACAGCAACAGGCTCCGTTGCCTGGCTGATATTATTAAAAAACTGTCAAAAACGCCTGCGCGAAGGCGCCGAGATGCAAACTGAGACAGAGACTGAGACAGAGACTGAGACAGAGACTGAGACTGAGGCTGAAACTGAGACAGAGACAGCGGCTGTGCGTGCTGGACTCACTTCATGCTGCTCTGGTTGTTGTTGTTGTTGTTGTCTGTATCTGAGGCACATTTATCATTTTCATTTCAATTTTGGCGCATTATTCTTGCAACTAAATATCGCCAGAGCAAACTGAGAAATGTGTGGGCGGACAACCGTCTGATTGGCGCAGGGCCACATGGCGTATGAGCAACGCGCGAGTTCCCCTGTCAGTCTCAGCCGGAGTGTACAGCATCTCATTCTCATTATAGGCATGTTTCGCGCCTCAACTCGCTTACTCGCTCACTCACTCACTCACTCACTCGGTTCGCGTTACTGTCGCTCTGGTTGTTGTTGTCGCTATTGCTGTTGTGGCGTGTCATAAAACAGTTTGAAAGCACATAAAACTGTCAAAGTCAGTTTGCTCGTGCTTAGAATTTCTATGCAGGAAGTGCAACGGGCACACCAACTGGCTGGGGAGCAGCCAATTGAAAGATGAACGGAAATGTTGCAAGCCATGTTAAGATTTGGACGCCGACAGCATTGACTGTTTTACGACGCCACAAAGTGCCAAGGAAATGAACTTAAATGCACTAATTATTTTATATTTTTGTAATAATCCTATGTATATAAGTATGTACATATATAATATGTAAGTACTTGTATAAGGACAAATATGTGTAATCGAATAATCGAAAAAATCAAACCAATATTCTAAAATTGTTTACTATTCAGTATTACATTCTTTAATAAACATAACAAAAAAAAATTTTTTTTTCTGCGATTTTTTCAAAAATTTTATCCTTTTTCACATGCACATGAATAGGGGCCAGCCTTAAACGTTTAACAAAAGGTATACACATATATTTTACTATTCAGTATTACATTCTTTATTAAATATAAAAAAAAAAATTTTTTTTTTTCTGCGATTTTTTCAAAAATTTCATCCTTTTTCACATGCACATGAATAGGGGCCAGCGTTAAACATTTAACAAAAGGTATACATATATATTTTTATTCATTTGGGGTTTATTTAATTAGTTAAATTATTTATATAATATTTGTTAGAAAAAACTTCATTAATCCGATTAGGAAGGGAATCTTTTAAGTAATTTAAGGATATCGCACTCCAGACTATATTGATTTCATCTGTTATTGCTTTCATGTTTTCGAGTTCTCTACCAGAATCAATATTAATTAATAAATAATAATTGTGTTTCTCATCCATTGCCATACTTTCTCAATTATATTGAGATCCGGAGAATATGGCTTATGTATCCATGCTTTTACCACTTCAGCAATATGGATCGGTTTATTATCCTGTTGGAAATTGCATATAGATCGTTTAGTCGGAAACTAAATTTAGCTTTAAATATGCTTACACATATCTCGAATGGTCCTTCTCTATACCGATGAGTATTCAACTCAAATTAAAGCTGCTGCAAACAGAGGTCGAACTAGCTGGAGGCAATGTACGGCACCTACAAAGGTCTAGGCATGCTGCTGGCTGCTGGCTGCCAAGAAAATGCAGTGCCAGCAATGTCGGCAACCAAAGTCAGTCAAAATTATGCAATTTATGCGCTTTACGTGGTAAAGCAGCAATGCTTCTTGGCAAGCATAGGGACACAGGGTTAACCAAAAAACACGCTTGGCGCCAGCTCTCTCGCCTGCTGCGTGCTGCCGTTGGTGCTGGTGTTGGTGCAACTGTTGTTGCTGCCTGCCTAATTTTTGGCAACACGAATTTTGCTAGCCACGTACATGACTAGCGCTGCAATGCGGTGCTTTTGTTGCCGTGTCAGAAGTTTGGGCTCTGCTCATTGTGTGATCGTCGTTGCTCGGCTCGGTAATCAAGCAGCTACGGCTGCTGTTGCTGCTGCACCAGCAACAATTGCTCTGAAATTGACTAAAGTGTGCGCGCTAACAAAATGTATTAGATTTCGCACAGATAGTGTAGAGCGCTGAAGCGTAAAATGTGCGCCTATCAAGCAAATTGTATCAGCAACACGTTTAGGCTGCTGCTGAAGCTGCTGCAGCACCAGCACCAGCAGCAGCAGCAGCATTGACCCACGCGATGGCAACATCATCTAATGCCAGGCGAAAACACTTTGTCTGAAATTCAATGCCAGCGGGCGCTTTGCCATTTCGCACCTCTTTGACTTGTAGCTACCTATAAGCCAAACACTTGTTGTTGGTATTGCCGTTGTTGCTGGTCTTGCTGGTACTGTTGTTGTTGCAGCAGCAGCAGCTGCTGCTGCTATCAGCCTAAGGCACGCGCGTGCCCCCACAAAAGTGGGGATTTACGATGGCTCGAATAATCAGCGCAAGCGAATCGCAGACAGGCCAACAACTGCGGTAATAAAATGCTTCCGGAGCACCGGCAGCAACATAGCAATCCCAGCAACAACAACTTCACTTTGTTGTTGGCTGCTGACGTTAAAGTGATGCATGAAGATTATCATATGATATGTTCTAAAGCGCGTAGTGGACATTTAGCCACACTACAAGCCCAATATTTTGGCTGTCAAGCTGCAGCTGTTTGCTGCTGCTGTTGCTGTTGCTGTTGCTGTTGCTGGTGCTGCTGCTGCTGCAATGACTGGCAACAGAATTCGCTGTTGTCGTTTATCAACGGGTGTTGATCGCGTTCGCATCGCGCTCCATTTGATGACGACTCTCAAAATGAGCTTACATGCACCACATTATCTTAATGTGACTGCAAATGAATGGATGAATGTTGCTGGGGCACATACAATTATTGCTGCTGTTGCACTTTCCAAAGACGCAGACTTGGGCAATGCGCATACGCCATGTATGCACACGCAAATTAGTCATGGTGTCGGTGCGGTCGCGCTGCGCTGCACTGGCAGGCCATAATCTGCCTTTTGGCAGCTGGCAATTTGCTTAGCACCCGCAATAAAGATAAAGCGTTTATTGTCTTGTAACATTTAATCATTGATGCCAGCCGGCTACGGCGTAGCCACTAATCGCAACTCGATTCAATAGCAAATTGTGCACTTGTTGCACAAATGAGTCATCAATTTTTGGCACCCAATTTGGGCAGACAGGCCATTGAGTTGCTGTTCAACAGTCACCCACAAGTGGGAGAGTTGGCAGTGATGGGTCGGGCAGCAGAGGGATGGGAAGCGACTGGTCGAAGCGAGTGCATTGCTGATCAGATAAAAGCGTCGGCAATCAGCAGCGTCATAATTTTTCCAGCGATAAATGAGTTGCGATAAGCGACGAGTAAAGAGACAGATAGAGACAGAGAGAGAAATGAGTGCTCGAGCCTTGGCGGGAGAGTGGGTAGCGGGGATGCCGGACTCGGGGAGTGTGGAGTCGCAGTCTGGGCTTGAAAGCTGCCTGAGCGCTGTAATTAAATGTCGTCAATTAATCAAATGTCACAATAAAAATAACAGAGTATAAAATCCTGAAATTAATATGCGTTAAAATGAAATGGCCTCAACAGCAACAACAGCGTTCAGAGCCGTCACAGCAGCAACATGAGGACCTGCAACAGCAATTGCTGACCACAGGAGCAGCCACGTCGGCAACTGCATTCTTGGAACACAAAATCGTGGGAGCAATTATAATTATTTTTAATACACATACTCGTATATAAACACTGAGACACATATGGCATATGGCATGACCTGCTGCTGATCCTGCTGCCCAGTACCAGAACAAAGTCTCTGGGTGCGTGCGTCGTATTTTATGGCTTGTCCTCCAACGATGTCGACGACGATTGTGTGGCATCTGTGATTTTTATCGCTGCAGCGCATATAATAACAATAATTCTTAAAGTGGGGGAAGGTCAGCACACAATGTCAACATGCGAAGAACACAAGAACAGCAGCTGAGACTCCAGGGAGGCAGAGACCCGGTCACTGGCTGAGCCAGCAGCCACGCCAAAAGCGGGCAGGCTGCGGCAAGGAGTCGAGCGCTTAAACTCAACAGCAACATTAATTTGCAGCTACGGCAAAAGCAGCACAATTTGCATAAGGGCCTGACGATGGCACCACGAAAACATTTCGTGACTCACGAGAATCATGCGAATACTGCATTGAAACAGATTTACATATGTAGATAAAATATTAATGTCTCACTTTTTCATCTGCTTTTCAATTAATTATAGATATGTGTATAAATCAATTCCAAATAAAAATTATTTAAAAACTTGGAAGAGGTTTCATTACATAATCGAACTTACTTTGGCAGACTTTGGTTTAAGATTTTTCTCAGTCTGTTGTCATGTTCTTTTGAGAACAATTTACTTAAAGTTTTTCTACGAAACAATTAAATTCTAACTGGTCGCTGAACATTCAGTGCCTGTGGTAATTTATCTAGTGCTTAAAAATAATATATTACTCACGCGCCCATCTCCAGTGGTTCAGGCTCAGGTTGGTCGTCCCATGGCTTTCTGCTCGGCCCAAGTTGTAAAATGATATCATAATATGCGCCATCAACGGTTGCAAAATTTATAACTTATTTCGTGGCCCAAGCAGCGAGCGAAAGAGACAACGAGAAGAGTGATAGAGAGAAGGGTAGAGTTAAATGCAAGCGAAGCGTCGGCGGCGCCACTTTGGGCTCATTCCAACGAATGGGATTGTGACTGCCATTCTGAGAGAGACCCCCTACAGTAGTGCCAATGAGCTGTTAATGTGTGTGCGACAAGGATTTCATTTCATTTGTGAGATTCTCTGGCTGTTGCTACAATGGCAGCAGCAACTGTTGCAGCCTGCCTGCCTGCCCAACAGACCAGCCAAAGCAATTGATGCGCCTTAAATTTGCCTTAATATTGTGGGTGATTGCATTTTGATTGTGCCTCTGCTGCAGACAGCATAGACCGTGGCTAGCCAAAAGATGTGGGCAGCAGGATGCACATGTTGGCCACTACTTGCCCGTTGGCAGTCCAAGGCGCTTGCTTAGCTCGGTGCTTGTGTCAACAGCATGTCAGAATGGAACCGCCGCTAGACAGTAGGCGACACTGCCTACGCTGTGGCTATTATTGTTGCTGTTGCTGTTGTATTTGCTGTTACTCTTGCTCCAACAGCAGCTCATACTGCTCTCGACTCTTTAATATACCCATTAGCTCCAGAAAAACAGCAGAATATTAGTTTTACCAGAGATATATAGCAACATCCTGCTATACAATCTTCTGTAGGTATTCGAATCGTATAACCAACAGTAATCTTTCGCAACTTTATATGTTATTATAAATATGCCAGCTAAAGTAAAAATGTGCTGGGTAACTTGTAGTCATGTACTCCCTATTGCAGCACTCTTGCCTGGTTATGATTCTGCGTTCTTTGCCAGCTTATCAAGCTGCATTATTGGCTGTCCCCCAGATTGCACTTGAACTTGACTTGAGTTGCTGTGGGCAGTTGTTGTTACGCTTGTCTGGACTGTCTGGGGCGTTGCCGATAGTCAGCAGCAGAAACTTCAGTAGCAGCTTGGCCAAGCATACGCCTAGTAGTTATTGTTGTTGCCGTTGTTGTAGTTGTAGTAATACTTATGTACTTGTTATTGCGGGCTATTAATTTATGGGGCTGCCATTTATCACATTTAGTTGATAAATCGATTAATATATATATATATATAAAAAGTATATATATATATATATACATTTTTTTTATCAGTATTATACATACACTATTTATGATATTTTTTGCACTATATTATTTTTTGAAAACATGCTCATGCGTTGATCAGATCACACAAAATATGTTAGGGTAGGCAAGAGCCAGCAAATATTCTCTGTGGAGTTTATCATTATGTGTCCAAATAACGGCTATGAATGTTTCTATACATCTTAGTTCTGGACGTATTCGGCCAGGTATGTTAATGTTAATGTCCATGCGACAAAGTTACTTCTGCCATGTCCATGATAATGATTTAGTGGAATTTTTATGGCAAATTTATTTGCGCGGCGCACACAGAGAGCGAGAGACACGAGAAAGATATTTTAATTGATTTTTCAGCAAAAGTGTGGGAAGACAGCGGCCCCCCGTTCAGCCCATGGCAAAGAGTCAGCAAAAGAAAGTAACCCAGAGCCAAATGATATATCGATTTGTGCGCTGTTATTAAATGCTTTTGCGCAGGAGAACATCGCCAACCTGAAGTAGCAACCACATCAATTTCTGGTTAGCATCGACTCACGGATCGCTTGAATCGCTCGAATGGCTTGGATCTCCTTGGCCCGGGTCGAAACGCATAATTAATGCGAAAGCCAACGCACTTGAGCGGCTGTGGCGCATGCGTAAGGCAAACGAAGAGGTGCAGCCGCTACAGCAGCAACATCAGCCAGAAGCAGCAACTGGAAACAGCTCCCCACGCAACTGCCTGCCCCTTCCCTGCTGATCTCTCAGGCGAATTCCGGAATTTTTAATAATTGCACTTGTTGCGCCAAAAAAAATAAATAAATTAGTAAAAAAGAAAAATAAAAACAAAAAGTCGAAAGAAAACAACACCAAACGAACAGAGGAAGCCGGCTGTAGTCGAAGAAGAGTCCCCTAGTACCTGTACCAATCCAAGTGCAAGTCCAGCAAGGCGACGATGAAGACGACAACGACAATGTCGACGCAGCGAAGATGACGCGGCAAGGCTGCAGGTGCAACGAACGTATGGGGCAACTGCATCGAGCAACGAGCAACGGCAACTGAGATGGGCAGCCGATGCGTCTGCGTGGTCATGCCACTATTTCCTTGGCCCGGCTCGAGCCCCTGCTACCCTGTCTTAAGCCCAGTGAACGCCTCTGTGGCTGCTCCGTCAGCCGCTCCTCCACCGCCACCGCCGCCACTGCCGCCACCGCCGCTGCCTGCTCGTTGGCGAGATAAATTATGTCGCTAATGCAAAGTGCTCCGCTTTATGCAGGCAGGCAGCCAGCCAGTCAGGCAGGCAGGCAGGGGATGAGGAAGACGATCCAGACGCAGTGCGTTTGGCTTTTATCTCGCTTATTGGTTGGCATTTGCCGTGTTGAAGTCGTCGTCGTCTCGGACTGCGACTGGCTTCGGATCTGGGAGTAGGCGTAGGCCATATTAGCGGTACAACTTGCAGAAAAAACAAACCCGCTGATAAAGCGACATCGTTAGGTTGGCGCTGTCTGCATTCGCTAATTACTGGGCCCAGCACAAATCTTCGTCGGCCATTTGAGGCGTGGGAAAATGGGGAAAATTGCAATGCAAATGACCCCTTCTGTAACAAAGAAAGAGAATAAGAGAAAGATCGAGACGAGGACAGAATGAGACGAAGAATGAATCTCAAAAAATTTGTATTCATATATATGGTACAAAATTTAGAAGTAGTTGAAAAATAATATTTGTATGAACTATCTTCAATCTATCGTCAATCATATGGAAACCCATCCAAAGCAGAATTCTTTGAGTTTATCTCCTATTAAAATACTGATATCACATGATGAGCGAGATTTACATAACTCGAAATTCATTGTATAATTTATTTCTAGTCCATGAATTAATATTTTTCCACTTAGAAATGCATATCTTGGTATTTTCACATTTTAAGTTCTTTTTGAAGATTTAAAAAATTAAATGTAATGTTCGTAGAGGTCTACCTGTGCCTCGTCATTTACCTGAAGTCACGTTTTTCTTTTGGCTTTGAGCAAATTTTAATTAAAAATATTTATTCAAAATGAAAAACACTTGCAAACATGTGACTCGTGTGTCTTGTCGCTTCCCTGTTGCCTGTTGTCTGTTGTCTGTTGTGTGTTTTCTGTGCCTGTTGTTTCTTGTTTACTTTCGCCATCGGCGACGAATTCACTACTCGGGAAATTTGCTCAAATTAGCAACAACAAGTGCAGCACCAGCAACAACAACAGCTAATAAAAACTCAGAAATGAGAAAAGCCAAACAAAACATTTTGCACGACAGCAGCAGCAGTAGCAGTAGCAGCAACAGCAACAAATGACAAGAAATAAAAATGAGAGCACGCTTTTTGGCTCTTTGGCTTTTTGGCTTTTGGGCCGTGCAGCTGTTACAAAGTCTTTGCCGCTGGTGGCAGCCATTTTCTATTGCCATTTAGGTGAGATGTTGTTGCTGGTGCTGTTGGTGTTGCCGCTGCTGCTGTTGTCAGCATGTTGCCCCACATGAGCAACAAAAGGCGACAAGAAATTAATTTCATGCACAACAAAAAATTCACAATTCAACGTGACATGGAAAATATCTGCGAATTTCTTTAAATTCGCATCCATTCCCTCTCTCTGGGTATTACGATTTACTCAGTAAATTTGTCACCCATCCGAAGAAGAAAATCCCATTTGCTCTGACTCTTCGATCCCGAAAGTTGGAAAATGATCTGATGATCTTAAGTCATTTAAATTTTTGAATCAGTTAGTGGATTGTGAGTTGGATGAATTTTGATCAAAGAACACAAAGACTATAAATTTAATTATTTATTATTAATAGCTATATATTTTAATAGCTATAGGATATCAGCCAGTCAGTACTCTCGCTTGACTTAGCTATATATTTTGTTTTTAGTGGGGGTTGCTCCACAGGCTTTGGGGTTGCAGCGAGTATCGTGGACTTTCCACAAATTAGTTTACTTTTTGTGCTACCAACTGACGCTAATTAGAACGCGCCACCGTCGCTACCGTCGCAAGAGTCGCCTCCCGTCGGATTTTTCGCCACTTATTATATCATTTTTGTGGCGTATGCATTTGGCAAGGCGAAAGCAGACGGCATTTTGCGATTTTGTCACAGTAATTGGACATATTAATCTCTGTTCACATGCAACTCTTGCAGTTGCCGCCAGACAGCCGCAAACCGGGCGGCGTCGGCGGCCCCCAACAGTTGTCGCCTGTCCGCAGTCGGCAGTTCGATGTCCGCAGTCCTCTGTCCGCTGTCCCATGTCCGATGTCGAGGCGTATTTGGGATGCTCAGACTGCCAATTTTTTATCGCCTTGTGGGATACAAATGCTGCAAATCTACATAAATTCGCTGAGACGGAATCGGCTTGGGCGAGACTGCGCAGAATTGTGAATACTTGACGATTGTACAGAAGTCTAATGGACTGTGTAAACCAATAATAATTGAAGAACATTTAAAAATCTATATAATCGGCAGAAATCCTAGTGCTATTCACATTCCGTATTTTGTGGAATATCTTTGGTGTTGCAATAAATTGTTGCGTTAGTCAATCTAGACAACGCAGTGATTTGTTGCTGAATTTTCTCTGCTCGCATGCCCACATAAATTATGAACAAATTTTGAAAACGATTGACTCCGCGCTGAGTCGCTGGCAATGCACATGAATCGCGATGACTTGTGGACTTGATGCAATTTTCAAAACGAATTGCTAATGAAAATGTCATTTGAAATTGCGGCACGTACGCGGCCAGCAAAATGGGCAATTTGTTGCTCGTGCCGCGAGTGCTACAGCATCTGTGGTGCCTGGCTTAGATCTTAGATTTGTGGCGGTGCAGGCTAGTGACAAAGGCCGCTGTCGAGGCTACCCGCTCAATGCCCTAAAAGGAGCCTTATCAGCGACACTGGAATACCGCCCCACCCCAGCCTTCCCTCCACACACAACTAGTGCCACGTCGGTCGCGTCTCGTTAACTGCCAAGCGTTTGGCCATTATCGCATTTGCATTCGCCGAGATGGCAAACAAAGTGTAAAATTATTTAATGCATGTGCTAAAGCTTGTCGAAAGGTGGAGATCCAACGTAGGACTCGAGTAGGTGGACTTCTGCTGCCGCTGCTGCTGCTGCTGCTGCTGCTGCTGCGGACTGCGCTGGCAATTGATGCGCGCGCAGCGATATCATTTGGCATTTTTGTAGGTGTTGCTGATTGCTGCACGTAGCTGCTGCTGCTGCCGCTGCCCCCGCCAGCGTCCTCCGCTGCAGCAATGTCCGCACTTGAAACTGAAGTTGAGGCAGCTGAAGCTGCGGCAGATGCGCCGAGCGAGGCTTTTCTCAAATTCAATTTAGCTGATGTTGTTGTTGCTTGTAATTTTGTTGCTGCAACAGATGCAATCAGCAGTCGAGTCAAAGGCAAAGCTATCGATATCAGTTGATGTTGCTGTTGCGGTTGCCGGTGCCGTTGCCGTTGCCGTTGCTGTTGCTGTAGCTGTTGCTGCTGCTGCAACGAGGCACGGACAGAGTCGAGTTAAAGGCAATCGTGCAACACGGCATGTTGCAGCTTGTTATTGCTTGATTGCCGCTAAAATTAAGTTGGCTATTGGTCGCAGTTCAACTCCAGCTCAGCTCCACCACCACCGCCAACTCCGAATGATAAATCACTTAATTGCACACCGAGCGCATAAAATGGAAATTGAGCGTGGTCAAGACATGACAAGGGGTTGCTCTTGTTGCTGTTGTACCTCTTGTTGTTGCTATTATGGTTGCTGTTGAGTGATTGGACAGAGGGATGGCCGCCCGCATCCCATCATGAACTCTAATGATCGCTGCCCACACATTGTCCCATACGAATCGCAGAAATCAAAGCCGATATCGAAATCAATGCCTGACAAATTGACACAATTGCCGCATGAGTCAATTGAAAAAGTTTCACACCATCATCATGCTGTTGATGATGACGTTGCTGCTGCTGCTGCTGCTGCTGCTGCTGCTGCTGCTACTGTAGCTGTTGACTGTTTGCCACTTTATTTTATTGTTTCCCCAAAGGCAATGCAGCGACAGCACAGAGCACAGCAACCCGGCTCGCAAGTGAAATAAATCGCCAACTGGCAGCCACAATTCTAACAGTCAGCGTCACGCAATAGGCAAAAGCTGCTCCTCGCTCTCACCCCTCACACACCCACCGACAACGACAACAGCAACGATAACGACAGCGACAGCAGCAACATCAATTAAACGAACGGCGAAACGAAAGCAGACTCGTATTCTATGCGGGTGTAAGTTGTCGCCTTTATCGTTTCTGTTTTGTCATTGATTTCATTTCAATTTGATTGCAAATTGAAATCAATTGTTGTTCTCGATACCCTTTTGCTTTTCTTCTCAGTTGCCTTTGCTTGAATTTGGCGGCTTTAATTGATTGTACATTGATTGCGCATAATTTGTGACAGTCGCTTGCATGACTTCAGCCTTCAAGCATACAAATTCAAAACGGAATCGAAACTCGAAATGCTTTTGAATTTTTATCTGAATCTCCATATTGACTGTGTCCGAGTGTTACGTGAGTTTGTTGGTGGCATCTTTCAAGTCTCACACGGCGATTGGCTATGTTCCACTGATTGCCAGCTAAGTCTGTAACTAATTTACCGTCTTTGCACCTGCTTGGCCAGTCAGCTAATAAGCCTTATTAATAAGCAATTAAATATCGAATCCGACAGTCGAACAATCGACCCACGCAAATGAACCAAAGCGAAACTCTAAATTGATGCAGAGTGAACAGCCGACAAAAGAGCAACAGAGGCCGCAGCGAAGACAGCGATGAGGTTGGCGACTCAATTTAACCAACTGAATGACTGATTAAAAGCGAAGAGAAAGACAAGGGCGGACGATGCGAAACAACGAAGTTTCGATACACTTTAGCCAGCAGTTTTGTTGATAGTATAATTTGAATAAAATTAAAGCTAATTATATTAAACAAATATTAAATCATTTGTTTCGTTTAGAAAAAGATTTAGGGAAAGTGGCTTACTGTAAAGCTGATAGTTTTCCCAGATCTTTAATATATAAACATAAATATAGTGTGCCTGTAATCAATTGAGAGCAAATGCATTAGAGTGTGCTCAATGAGGCACGTGTAGTACTCTTGTAGGCTCGTTAAGAGCCACAACTCGATCGGCACTCGAAAAAAGCGACATACGCAAATTAGCATTTCCCTTGTATCAGCAGCAACAGTCGCCAGCAGAGACAGCACCAACAACTGCAATGGCATCGATGGCAACAGCGAGAGAAACAGCAACAGAAACAGGCCCAATTCCAGAGTCGTCCGACTCATCATTAAAATGTGTCCGCTCGCCCAAAAACTTGATAGCGACATTGGCTTTCGTCGTCCTCTGCTGTGTGCGAGCGTCGACGTTGTCGTCAATGTCGCCACAAAGGAGCCGCCGCCGAGCAGAAAAATGCGAACAGGCTGCATACTCCCACCGTAGGAAGCAGACGTAGACTGAAGACTCAAGACTGAAGACTCAAGACTGAAGACTGAAAACTGAAGACTAAACAGAGCGAGCAGACCGAGCAAACTCTTCAGAATCTGCACCTGTCCTTTGCGCTTGTGTACTGGGCACGTCATTTAAATTACATTAAATTGTTGCGCTGACCATGAAAGCGCTGCAAATAAATTCGTTAAAATAACTGCGTCAAAAACGCAGCCTCACAGCCGCGGAGCCACAGATTTGCTGCGGCCAAAGTGGAACAGTGAACGGGGGCAACAATCCCCGCCAGCAGCAACAGCGGCAACAGCAGCAGTAGTAACAGCAGCAATTTATGCGACCAAGACAGTAACTGTAGCTGCTGCGGCTGTTGCTGCTGCCGTCGGGCATTTGATTTGCAACACAAACAATGACAACGGCAACAAATTTCATGAATGAAAGATTGTGCGGCTGCTGGACAGGAAGTGAGCTGCATAACGGACGCGGAGGTGGAAAGGATGTGGCTGCAGTTGCTGCCGTTGTTGATTGTCTGTCGATAGGCGCGTTGTTTTGTCAGTGGGTTGCGCAAAAATGTTTCTCAATCAGCATGCATTATGCAGCTGATACTGACCATTGGCCAACAACGAGGGTGGCTCCTGCAGTTGCTCAGCAAATGGCCACAAATTGCAAAGGCGATCGCCAATTACGCGCTCGCAACTTGACATTGAGGCTGGGCCATATATGGCAAAGGCTGCCCATTTATATTGTAATTATGCTGCAGTCGGCGTTAATTTCATTGCCGCGTACGCACCTGCAAACAGTAGCTGCCAAAAGTTGCTGGACCGGGCCACATGTTCCTGCCATGCAACGACTGCTCCCGACCCGACAACCCTTGCGTCTGTCGCGAATCATTTTAATTCAATTTACAAGCCGACTGAAATGTTCGGCCAGCTTCAATTGCTTTGAGGGTGCCAACTGGCATGGAATTTGTGAATGTGTTGTTGCTGTTGCTGCTGCTGTTGCTGTTGCTGCTGCTGTGGCTGCAGCTAAGGACGTTGGTGTTGGTGCTGATGCGGCTGGCTTTATTTTGGCACTGCTAAATTAAGATTCCATTAGCTGCCAACTCAGGCATCTTAGAAATGTATCTGAGAGGCAGCGATAAATCTCGCAAGTGTCAAATGCTGCAACAGTCGTCGCCGCCGTCGCCGCCGTCGCCGCCAGCAACATGCTCGCTAAGTGCCGCAACAATTCTCAATTCTCTAACAGCAGACGAGCAATTGAAACGTGTCGTAGACAATAAATTCCAAACTACAATAAATTATTGCTATAAATATTTCGCCAAAGGTTTTTTACCCCTAATCCGAGGCCAAACTTTGAAGGCGTTGCCGCAGCATCCAAAACGCCAGCCAACCAACCAGCTTCCTTTCCTTTATTCAGCTTCGACAAGTGACAGCCCAAAGTGACAGAGACTGCCAAGACAGGACCAAAATTGAATTAGGAATTGAGAAAAAGTAAAGTGCAATTGTTGCCAGTTCATAGTGTTCCAGGGACAATGCCAATAAATCGCTCACACTTATGACAACAAGCAGATCTAGAAAGATAGAGAGATAGCAAGAGAGCATGAGCATGAAGCAGAGCAACACGGCGTAACTGGCAGGGACTGGCCATAAGGAGCTGGTCAAAGCCGTAAGCCAATCCTTATAGAGTCAGCACAATAAATCATCGCAGTCGCACAATGATGAAATTATTATTTATGCAGAGTCGTTGGGACTGCGTGTGCTCCAGTTAAAGTTAAATTCACTTTTTCATACACTTGCCTAAGAAGAGCTTATCGAAAGCCGATGGGCATTGCATCCATATTGCATTCAACTTTATGTCTGACTGTTGGGCTGGCTTACCACTTTACATACTAATATTTATTTTAGAAGAGATCAACCTGACTGCCCAACAATCGTCTAAATATTAATTGGAGACGTGTATAACAAGCATTTTAAATTGACAGTTGGATAATTGCTTAGCTGCAGTAATAGTAGTTGAGAGAATTCTATTTCTGGTAGTCTAATAAAAATATTTATAAATACAAAATATATAAAAATATGAATATATATAAATATATATAAATATATATATATATATATATATATATATATATATATATATATAAAAGTCTGTCTATCTTTGACTAACGATATCCGGTCAATCCATATCTATCTATAGTAAAGGGTATACAGCCGTGGGTTGGCTCTGGCAGCAGTCGAACTTCAATAGCGACCTGTGGCAACCACTTGTTGGCGAGGCTGCCTTTGTCGCCATGAACTTATTGCATGCAACATTTACCGTATTAATAAATTATGAGTATTTATGTGCTGTCAGAAGTCGTGACGGCAGAGCGACACACAAAGTGATAAAATTAGCACAAAAATCTGTGCGTTTCGCAGTGCTTGGCGTTTCGGCTATTCGGGACAGACTCGTAAATAATGTATATGCGTGTGAGCTTATTGAATGTCTTCATAAGCGGGCGGGCAACAATTGGAAATTTATGCCCGCGACTTATATGGGCAACGGGTTGGACACGGGCCACAGACGGACGACGCTTCATAACTGTAACTGTAACTGGTGCAGACAGACTGGGGCAAGCAATAGGAGCAGGTACAGGTGCAGGTGCAGGCGCTGCCTGGGCCGTCACTCAGGCAACATGTCCTGTAATAACAGCACCAGCGAGCGACAACAACAATTACTACAGCAACAACTTGTCGCTTGACACTTGGCGCTTTTGACACTCAACGCGCGCATTCACTTTAAATCTAAATTTACTGATATCTGCGTACAAAATAGTATCAACAGCGGCGACAGCAACAACAACGACAACAGCATCAGCAACAGCAATAACAACAACTGCTACAAGCCACAAACAACAACAGCAACAAGTCGGCCAGCATCGAGAAACGAACGACCTTAGAGGTAATAAACATAAATAACGCCATTGAAAGCGACGCAGGCGCAGCTGAGATCAGTCCAAGACTGAGTCTAAGATTGCAATGGACTTGGAGACGCGGACGGCACCGACAAGCGGCAGAGAGAGATGTAGAGAGGGGCATTGCTCCGGCCTGGTCCAGCTAGCTTGTTACTTGTTACTTTGTTGGCCAAGAGTCTTTGCCGCGATCGCAACTCGGTGCTGGGGCTCGGCTTGGCGGTTGTCTATGGGCGGGCGTCACAAGAGCCGTCGAAGGTCAACAGATTGTCGGCCTGGTGTCTATTGGTGTCTCTCGATGGCAGCCGCTGCTTAAATTGCTTGCAGTGCTTGCAGTGCTTACAGTGGTTGCAGTGGCTGGGAGCAGCCGAGCAGCTGAGCGGGCGAACATTTCGTCGGGCAGGCGTAGCCGCGATAATTGTTTCTTGTCCATTTGGCTATTTTGATTGCAACTAATGAACCCTAATGAATAGGCAGCAGTCGCGAGGGATAGAATCTGTGAATGGGTTAATAATAAAGCTTATTGAATCTGAAAAAAACGTTGAATGGAGAAATTTATTTAGTAAACTCGGAGAATCTCCCTAAAATAAATTCAAATAATTATTAAGCCAAGCCAGACAATCAAAGGTAAATGTCTGTGGGCTCCCGAAAAGGCGTCCTGTATCCAGTCATAGTGGGCGGCGATGGAAACAAATATAGCAGGATACCGGTTACTGCACATGGTATCACGGATGTAAATACCTGTCAGCTGATTGCCGCAGAAGAGCGGCCCACCAGGATCGCCCCCACAAACACTCTGAAGGGTACCGGGCATGCCTGTGGCACACAGCAGTTGCTTCCTATAGATGCCCGGGAACAGACTGTTGCAGAACTTTTGGGGCTGCAGCTGAAGCGTCAGTGGCTTCAATACCTCCTCAAAGGATTCGTTAATCTGCGCTCGACCCCATCCAAGTCGAACGCACCTTAACTGCGCATAGGGCTGACGAGTGGCCAGGCTCGCGATGCCCAAATTGAATGTGAGATTCAGTTCGAGTGAGTCCTGGTCCTGCAGCCGGAGCAAAGCCAAGTCGGAGTTAAACGTAATGCCTGAGCGTGAGCTAGGGTATACCGACTGGACGTGCAGGAGCCGCGTATGCTCTGTGGGCATGCGTCGATTAGGTGCTCCAGCTATGATCAGCAGCTCGTCGGGATGCATAAGGCGCCGACTACAAAAGCTAAGGCATATTAATAATAATAACAACAATAATTAAGTGCACTTACTTTCTATCAAATATGCAATGAGTGGTAGTCAGGACATAGATGGGCGCCACGATTGTGCCCACGCAGACGTGATTGCTGCCAAAGTACTGCGATCTGGGCAGCTTCGTCTGAATGGACACTATGTACTTGGCATAAGGATGGTAGCTGGGCTCCGCATTCTCACCATGGTAATACGGCAAATAGTAGGTGGACAAACTAAGTGCTGTAAGCGAGCAGATGAGCAAAATCTGAAGCTGTAGCATACTGTAAACTGTGCTGCTGCTCAGCAGCCTTGATCACAGATGCCAAGCCTACTCGGACTGTCTGCCAGGCAAACCCAGTCGCTTTAAGTCTGACGAAATGTCAACAAACGCAACAAGTCTATCGTTCCAGATAGCTGACTGACTGGCTGGATGACTGCCTGACACCCACATGGCTGGGCAATAAGCACACAATTTGCATAAGCTGCTCAAGCAGACACCAGACAGCAGCCAGCAGCCAGCAACCAGCCAAGAGCCGACAGCGAGCAACAAGTAAGCCAGGTCATGGCAGCCCGCAGCTGTTGCGGGAGTCACAGTCAAACAGCATCTTCAGCCTGCCACACTTTTGCAGCTGTACGGACAAACAGGGAGGCAGAGGCAGTGGTAGATCGCATGAATGAAGCGCGTTGCACGCCGAAGTTGCAATACACTTACTATTATTAAGTTTTATTATTTACTTGTTTGTTATGCATTTACTCACAGAGTTTTGAAGATTTTAATACCCTAAACTAATTATTTCTACGGCGTCTAAATAGATAGTAAGTAGATAAGAATATACAATACAAATATGTATATATAATTAAAACACACAGTTAATTATTTAGTGATTATTTAGGGTATTATTAGATAATTATATTATTGTTATAGCAATCTGTTTGCAAACTTAAAAAAAAAATAAATATTTGGTAGAAACAGTTCCTGACGTCTGAAGACAATTCGTATTATGTACTAATCTAATAAAAATGATAATTATTAATTATTTAATAACAAACGTTTTAACTTTATAAATATTTTTATCACTTCAGCACACACAAGTGTATATAGTTGCTTGCTGAGCTAACTAAGCTGGCATGTATTAATTTAATAAATTAAAATAAAAGAAATTTAATGAACAGGGTGAAACTAGCAGATTAACGGCAAGCTTCTTGGTCAAAGCATTATGATCCGAGCATATGTAGAATAATCAGAAAACAAAGAGAAAATGGAAAATGGTGTAAAAGGAGTAGAAGAAGGAATTACCTGTGCTTTGGGGGTTCAGGTCAGCACACAAGACATAATAAAAATCTCTTTTATGGCACTTAAGTGTTTTGTGTGCGGATTGTGGGTAGCATTTTAGCCAGAATGTTGGATGCTGGCACTGGAGCAGCTGGAGGAGCTGGAGCTGCTGCTAGATAGCTCCTTCGTCTGCCCGGTTGCTGGCCACGATTTATGCGACTTTGGCCAAAGTAAATTGAGCATAAAAAAGACCCAACTTTGCGCTGCATTTGATGATGAAGTGCTCAAAATAATGCGAGCCACGAAAATTTACTAAGTGCAAGCGGTGAATTTATTAGACAAAACTTTGCTGTTTACGAGCTGTTGCTGCACGCTTATCAAGCCGCATCAACTGGCTAACTTATGGCCCCAGTTGGGTAACAGGTGCAGCCTCCGACCACTCTTAGATCTCGGCTGTGGACTTGAGTTTGGGATCGGTCAGCTCGGTAGCCGCAGCCTGCGGTCAAACAGACTTTTTAAGTTCAAATCACGAAGGAAAGGTGCGCTCCCACGATGCTGGTGCAAATTACACACATGTTTACTTATATATACACACACATATTGCAAGTATGTATATGCTTGCACAAGAGCTGTGAGTAGTGAGAGGCGGCGGCAACTGGCAACTGGCAAATGGCAACGGGCAACGGGCAACATTCAAATCCCATCAGCCACGCATGCAATCATCATGATCATTATGAGCGGAAATGCAGGAAAAGTAGGAGGTTTTTAACAGCCACCGAACGACCAGCCAGCAGCCAGCAGCCACCAGCCACCAGCGACCACCGACCGACTGAGAGACCGACGCTTTTTTGTCTCTGGCAAGTTGGCATCCTGTTCCAATCGTATTCGCACCGTTCATTCTCTTGGCGGCATTACCACCATGGGCATAAAAAGGCGCACAAAACTCTGTGGCATGCAAAAAGTGGCGACGCCGCCAACGCCGCAGCACCAGCTGAAGGCAGGGGAGCGCCGCGGCGGCATTTTATGTCGCCAGCAACAACAGCAAATGACTTTAATTGCATTTCTCGGCGCACTTTTTGCCTCACATCCAAAGCCGCAGTCCCAACTTCTTTCGTCGTCGCAGTCGCAGTTGCTGTCGCCGCTGCCGTCGCAGTTAGCTAGAACAGACAATGCGGCGGCGTTGCAACATTAAGTAAAATTAGTAGCGAGGCGGCAAAGCTGCTCTTTGTTGCTGCTCTGTGCCACAATCTTGATATAAATAATAATTAAATGGATTAACGGCCAATCGACAATGCATTAGATGCTGATGCCGCAACACCTCGCGCTTGCTCAGTAGCTGCCACTTCAGCCGCAACGCCTCAAGAGATCAGCGCTGCAGATTGGCCTAAGCAAACAAAGGCCAAACGCAAGCTAACACTTAGAACACGGATGGGGACGGCAGGCGGCAGGCGGCAGGCGGCGACGGCAAGGAAGCGAACCAGGTGAGTGCACGCTCAATTAATTAATGGTAACCATGAAAGAGCCCGAAAAGACTTTGCCTATGCCGCTGACTGAAACGCCGAGAGCCACAGCAGCAGGCACTGCCACAGAGACTGTGACTGTGACTGCGACTGCGACTGCGACGTCGACTGCGACTGCCACTGAGAGATCGCTATCGAAAGTACATTTTACATGCGTGTAGTTAACATACAAAGCGACCGTTCACACGGCCAAGCAGCCAGTCAGGCACTCAAGCAACCAGTTGAATGGTCCAACAATCCCCAATTCCAATCGAATCGAATCTCAATCTCGCCTGCACATGCGCAACTTTTTGGCAATTGGTTGTACCAATGCCTTTCCATTTTCTGTATACCCTTAACTGACGCGTGTCCGCACCGACTTTTATCGAAAGCTTTGACGCTATCTGAAAATTTGATTACAGATTAGATATACTTATAATCATCGAATTAATAATGCTCCTTATTCACAATCTTAAGTTTATGACTAATTATATATCGACATAAAGCAATAAATAAATATCAAAATCTCACCGAAAGAGGCACCAAACCAATAATATTACTAATAATGCTACAGCTCGGCATATAAATTCTGGTAGTAAGACTCTAGGAGTAGCTGAATATGCGGCATATGCTTCATACCCAAGACCAAGCTTCACTCGGTATGCCAATCTCCCAGAGTGCGCATTTGGGAGTCGGCTTGCCCATGCCAGCAGTTTGTGTAGCCATTTTAGTAAACACCTTTCGCCAAGTTGGGGGGCTTCTGCTGTTGTTGTCGGTGTGAGAATTTGCTTAATGAATTTCTGCAGCTTTATCGCTTAATTTGTGTGCCTAATGAAGTTTGCTATTGGTGGCTGTCAAGAGGGCAGCACAGATTACACATACGCCGCCAGGTCCCAGCAAATTGCGCTGCAAGTTTGCAGGCCTTCAGCGTGCCACAATGTTTGCACTGATCCCCATGCAAATCCGCATGGCTCAACACAGTCGAGCTGGTCATATAAATAAAATAAAATGCCATGCGACGCTCTTAAATATATTTTGGTAATTTTTTATTTTTGTTCCTACTCTCCACTCCACACATAATTACAGCCGGAACAAAACGAGTTGGAGAGTTTTCCGAAGCCGTCGCGTCATCGCGTGTTGCGCTGAATACAAAAAAAAAAAAAAAAAAGAAATAGAATAAATAAAAAAGGCGGAAAATTAAATTTTTATTTATGTGCTGCCACATTTTTTATGCCGCTGTCGTTCTTTGTACTCAACTAGACTAATTTTTGTAAAATTTTTTTTATTTTCAGGGTTTTTTTTTTGATTCCTTTTATTTTTGCCTTGCTTGCCTCGTGCGCTAATATATTTGGCGCTAGTCGCAGGGGGCGGCAATTTGCGCAAAGTGGATAATGTGCATTATGGTAGTTAAATATGTCATAAAACACTTCATGCTGTAGGTTTCCGACCCGACGGCTCTGCTGAAAGCTGTTGACTCCTGACTGCTGTTTGCCAAAAAGAAAACGAATACGAAAACTGTCAGCTGCTGAGTGACAGTGCTTGGAAAAATGCTACGGCAATTACGGGCTTGCGCTAAACTGTGGGATGGGTGCGCTGCATTTCATTAGAAAACTGACATTTTTTCTCAAATAGTCATGCGATGGCTGTCAGACTTCAGGCAGCTCGTAAAAGGTATGAAATAGTCGGAGCTGCTGGAAATACTCATAGCTCTAGCTAATCAATAATTAATAAAGCTAAAATTTAATAATATTTATGATTAATTAAATTGACAAAATATTAAATTTAATTAAAAGTTATATAACATTTCAGATACTCCGTGAGTGGATCGTTTTGCAAAGAAAATTGCTCTTATTGTGCGAAAAATATGATGCATTTCGTTTAGCGTACGTCTTGTAATGGAAGTAGATACTTGAATAAGTATTCCAATATAATAAATACAAAATACATTTTTATATTTTATTTATATAGATAGCAATGTTTTCTATCACAGCTTTGCACCATAAACCACAAAATTTTAATATTAATCAAGTGCATGCCTTCCATTTAAATGAACCATAGTCATTGAATTTTCTACCGTTTCCATCTACAAAATCAACATTAGACGTGTTGTGTTGTGTTGTTTATGATCTGTTGTTCAATTTTAAAAAATATTTTGAGAGACCGACCTGCTAGAGTTAAGATATTATTGCAGAGCTTTGAAGCAGAAATCACTTTATTTACAGATAGAACACTTCCTCCATAGATGTCTCTATAAATTATATGGATAGCGTATCAAAACCTCGAATATTGATTTAATATCGTGAATAAAATATATTCGAATGCAACATTTTTATTTTTTCTAAATTAATCATATTGAAATTTGAGCTCTACGAAAGAATCAATTAAGACTTCAAATAATTTTTGCATTGCGCATTGCCTCGGAATAACTTATTTGCATCATATTAACCCAAGCTGCCAAACAGAGCCAGTGAATAATAGAAACTATCTATCGCTCAGAGTTGTCAGTTTCATGCGCATATCATGTGGCATGCATCTATTGAGTGGTGCCCAGGGCACGGGGCTGCCAATAAAGTCAATAAAACAAATCTGCAATTGATTATTTTTACATAAAAATTGTCCAATATTCCATACAGATCGGCATGCCGTTACAGTGACACGACCTTGAGGCATAATAAAAATATGTAATGCAATGCAATTACAATCAAAACCGCACGACCCACACACAGCATTGCCCAGACTGCGACTGCGACTGCGACTACGGCCACCGTGGCGGCTGTGGTCGTGGTCAGGTCTTGGATTCGAGCCGAAGCTCTGTGCTGCGACTCTGTACGGTCTGTACGCATGCGCCGCGTGAGCTCCGTCGATAAATCGAAATTGTTTGCACTGCCAAAAAGCGAATAATTGCACGAGGTGGGCTGAGCAGATAAACCGAGCAGCCCGCTGGCCGCGATCTGGCAGCGAGTTATGGAATTATGTGTCAAACAACGAGAGTTAATGGCGCGGTCGGGCTCGACGGACAGTTGAACGGCGCAAAGTGGTGCAGGGTGTTAGAGTCTTGTCCAGAGCCCTAATGGAAATTGCTGGCATCTGCTGCCGCCGAGCCGAATGGCCTCGTTGGCCTGTGATTTTGCGCACATTGAATGTGTTTTTAATTACGAGACTGAGTGGATGCCAAAGTGGAGGCATTGCCAAATGCCAGCGCACACGCCGCACTCATAGATAACGATTTAGCGGCAATTTAGGCACGTCCAATGGTCAGCCAGCCAGCCAGCCAGCTAACCAGCCAACAAACCAACAAACCAGCAAACCTACAAACCACTGACCACTGACCAGCATACAGCATCTATGGTATCTACGTCCACATCCACATCCTCATGAGCGGCACCCGCGTCGCTGCCATTGCATTTGCTACTGTGCTAAAAGTTTAGCATGCGGAAAATTAACATGCGGCTGCTGCTGCCACTCAGCAAGCTCGGATCTGCGTATATCTCAGTGTCTTTGTGTGTTTCCTGGTTGGCAGATTTCCCTGGTGAGAAAAGCCACGGGCAGCTAGTGATGTCGTCGTCGTCGTCGGCATCGTGGTCGTGGCAGATTGAGCGTGTGACCAAAGTCAAGTGCAGTGAAAAGTAATTAACTTGAATTGGTGAGGCCGACAGTGAGCTGCATAGAGAACTGTGCGCGCACAGTGGGTGCCAGTTGCTTGGCACCACATAGGCCCACAGCCACAGCAAGAGCTAGGCTTGAGCCGCAGCCAAGCGATAAGCCACGCAGCTTAACCTAAAACCTTTCATTAAGACAACAGTTCGAAAGCAACTTTCGAATTATTGAAATTAAATGATTTTTATTATTACAGCTTGTGACTGTGCTGCATGCGTGTGGCTGGGAATCGAGTTTGAAACAAAATCAATTCGATTGGCAGCACATTAAAATATTTGATTTGATGTGGCGATCGACCGACCGACCATCAGGCGAGCCGACCAGCTACCTGTGCCGATCCACCGACCAACCGACCAACCGACCGAGCGACCGAGCGACCAGGAACAAAATGTAGCAATTTGTCAGATTGAAACATAAAAATTTGTTACACTTTATGCTTGGTTAGCAAACGACTCCAACAGTCAGATTCGAATGAGCACTCGCATCTATTTATACATAGAGCAAAAGTTTTTACTTGGAAATCAACCCAATATCATTCCATGTGACAGGCTACAGGGAAGTCGCCGCCCAGACACAGTCGCGGGCAGCTGGCTGAGAGAGGTAGAGTCGCTGCAAAACTCCCCCACAAACACAGCCAACATCTGCGAAATTGGACTTGGACCAATGCGGCGTCGAGGGCGACAAACTAGCGACAACAACCACATCGTCTGCTCCTTTTATGCGACATCTGTTTAGTCTGATTTGGGAAAATGCATATCATGCCCATTACATTGGCAATTGCAGGCGCGTATGCGAATTCAGATTCTCAGATTCTGGTAGACAGGCTGAAAAACAAACCAAATAGTTTCACCCGTTCACGAATATGCGATTTGCACTGAAGTTCAACAGACTTACAGATCACTGATCTTATCTGCACTTATGGCTCGAGCAGAGGGCGTCCGAAAAATTCATTAAATGCAGTTCTTAATGACTTCAAGTTCAAGATCTAGAATTAGAATAGTATTTAATAAATATAAATATTAAATATTAATAAAAAATATTATCAACAAAAAATATGTATATCATACTAAATATATTATATTTTTTTTATTTATATTTTATTTTCTTGTTTTATATTAGTAATATATAACACTTAATATATATAATTATATATATTTTTTCTTTTTTACTATTATATTATTTATTAATTTTTTTGTTTTATTATTTTTATTTGCAAATATATTTTCTTTCTTTCATTTACTTTTTTTATTAGTAAAATAAATTATTTAATATATATAATTATATATTTTTCTTTTTTACTACTAGTATATTATTTATTAATAAATTTATTTGAAAACTCTAGATACACAGGCTGAAATCCACAAATGGAATTCACATATTATGACGAGCTAAGCCTAAACCTGATTGGAGGTAACCAGCTGCGTCCTGGCATTGGCTCGACCCAATTCAGTGATTTCTTTTTTATATTGGCATTGCTTTGGCTTCTTAGCTTGTTACAATGCACTTCAAATTCAGTTGACACTTCGCCATATATGCCGAGCGACCCTCGTCACTCAGCTCGCGCTGGCTGTTTTGGTATTGCAAAATATGTTGTGGTAGGCGCGGGTGCAGTGCAGCCGCATCCTTCACTGTATTGTATGTGTGTGCATATATAAGATCTGCAGACAATCTGTGGAACAATGTGATAAATCTTATAGCGCGCTGACTACAAGTGCGGCATGCCCCTCTGGGTGGGAGTGTTTGCTGCAAGTGTACAGTCAGATAGGCACAGTCAGTTAGAGTCGGCCTGGCGGCCAGAGCAAGCGACTGGCTGGCTGGCAGATAGTCAGGCTGGCGAAGGCCTGCCAAGGCGCAGAGGGGCCCGCGGGGCTCGAGGCTCGGTCAGGCGTTGGTCTGGTCGCCACACCAACGCATCAACAACAGCAACAGCAACAGCAACAGCAACAGCAACTTGTACATCATTTTCAATGCTAAACAACATGGCAAGAGCATGGCAATGGCCTGCAACGACAACGCAACAACAACAGACACAACATTGCTCATATGGCTTGCAGATTTATTTTGCAGGCGTCGACTTCGACGTCGACGCAAAATAGTTGAGCGCAGCGCAAATTACAAATTCAAATTTAATTAAGTAAAAAATTAAAGAAAAACAAAGATGCAGACGCGTCTGCGTTGTAGTTTGTCAGTCAGTTGGAGATGCAGACGAGGATGGAGCAAGTGGTGCCAAGGGGAACTCAGCGTCTGTCAATGTGACAGGCGACAAGCATCGCAACATGGAGTCAGCAACGGAACCCGGAGCCACAGTCGCATCCAAAGCTGTGGCCGGAGCACTGATCCCAGCCAGTGGCATGCAAATCGATCGCATCAACAGCGGGCACTTCAATCGTCGTTGTCGCCACGACGCAGCTAAAAATGTTTCAATTAAATAAAAATAAAATATGTCGCATCGATACACTGGTACCGTCGACTCGACTTTCAGCGCGCCTTTTACGGCATCGTGTGGTGGCAGCCAATATGCACCAAGTGAAGGTGTTTCACTGGATAATTGCATGCAGCCTGGAACTACTATAACTATAATAAGCTATGCATTTGATGGTCACCACATGAACCACCAGCACCACCACCACCTTAGCCATAAATTATGAATAGAAATTTCTCCTGGAGGCCCAACTTCCCTGCCTTTCGCATGCCTTTCCTCTGCCGCTCGACTGTGGCTACTGCATGCCAATTTGTTTTAGGTACTAATTTGCAGCGTTGGCAAAGCGGCTGGGTAGGCACATTATTTCATAATCCCTGTGATCAGAACTTAATGGTTCTAGGCAGCAGTAACACAGCGGAGCGCATAAACTATATCAAACTTTAATTGCATATGACAAAAATATTGATCCATTTGCTAATCCAGTGATTGCTTCCAATATTTCAATTGAAGGAAATCTAAATTAGCCGAGGATGGAAGGAAAATATTTAAAATATACTTAATTGTCATTAAAATAATACTATAATAATAACATAATATATAATGAAAATTACAATTCCTTTCTATTCCTATATATTTAAGGAAAGATAACAATATTTTGCTATTAAGAGTTGTCCTTGGTTTTAATATCAATATATGTATTTATATCATTCATAGAATATATCTGAAAGAGCAAGGACAACATTTAAAATATATCTGAAAGTGTTATCAATTTATAGTTTTTCATTTAATATTAATCCAAGACCTTAAATGTGTTCAATTTAAAGTCTTAATAACAAGTAAGTAGTAAGTACCACATGGTAAGTAAACCATGAGGTATTCAAGTAGGAATCACCGAAATTTTAATCAAGACTTTCACTATTAATTCTAATTAACTAAAAATAATAATACTAATAAATAAAATCTATATAATAATAATTAATTGATAATTAAATGATAACTCGCGCAAAATACTCAGACGAATAATATAAAGATTGTTTTTTTTTTTTAAGAATCAAATAGAGTTGATGTCTGTATTGAAGATACTTAGCCAGATCAAGAATAGTCAAATGGGTGTCGGAGATGCTTAGACCAATTTTCCAATTGTCATAGGAATAAGCTATATATATATTATATATATGCCTGAATTGTTCACGAAATGAATGTCCTGTTGAATCTGGGACTTTCATTAATCTGTTTTTTTACTTGAACAAAGTTATTATTTAGTAATTTAAGAACATCTCTCAGGGAAACGCACAGTTTAGTGACAGTTCATACATAGATCAGACCCTAGCTGTTGGTAGCTGTTAACCATTGTCAGTTGGTTTGCTTCCATTGCCATCCATCAAAGCCAAATAGTATTTTGCATAAAGTTGCCAAGTTGTAACGTTGCGTCGTGTTGCGTTGCATTGCGTTGCAGCCTGCAGGGCTTGTTCGGAGTTGGAGTCGCATTTGCAACGGTACTTTGCGGCTATAAAACGTTTAGCCAGTCGTCAATCTGGCTCCGGCTGATGTGTCAACGTTGCGCCGAATGCAGCTGCAACCTGTTGTCAGCTGCAGACAGGCTGTGGCACAACCAACTAATTATGAATCAAATAGGCGAGCGTCTGCAGAATTGTCGCCGATGTAGCATTAATAATGCAATATTTAAGCATTGAGTTTATTGGCGGCACCTACATGAAATCATCATTAAATGCTGCAGCCAGTATTGTGGCTGTGGCTGTGGCTGTAGCTGCCTCGCCGCAGAACTCGTTTGCCGCAATTTGTGGCATTAGCAGATGCTACAGACATGTTAGCTCCTACACAGCACACGACCCATATCAGCCTCTGCCAGGCCAATTGATGTGACTTCCGCTCTGCCTAAGCTCGAAGGCCTCGAAGTTAAAAGCCACAACTATAACCCACAACCCACAGCCCACAGCCTACAGCATAGAGTTCAGAATTCACAGTTCAGGAAGTGGCCAAGACACTGTCCCGAGCACAGACGGACCAAGACTTTTCAATATAAATCAATTGCGATATTTGCCCCAGCGCATACGAAAGTAGCAGCAAACGGAACTGGGCGCAAGGCATACGTCAATATGGCAAAGGACATGCGAATTGGCAAAAGAGAATCTCAAGACGTTTCAAATTTAAAATGTGATTTCGCCAAGCACACACATACACAGAGAGAGAGAGAGAGAGAGAGAGAGAGAGAGAGAGAGAGAGAGAGAGAGAGACATAAGCAACTGGAGCCACACACATATGCCAAGTCAAATTGAAAGGATAATTCGCCCGCAAACACCCTCCTGGGTATGCAGCTCGCCCTGAGACTCAGCGCGACCGCCTTACGCCCTTCGACTGCTGATGGCATGCTAACACGCCTTTGAATTTGCCAATTGCTGTTGGCGCACGTACAAAACACTTAAATTTGCACAGCGGCAGCCAAGACACAGTCAGACCCGGGCCAACTGCATACGTACGTACCTACATATATACAGACAGATATTGCTACATATGTATAGATGTAGTCGAAGCAGCCGGCCGGGAGCCGCAGTCATACCCAGAGGTACTCGGATGCCAACTAGCCAGCGAGCACGTTTAAGAAATAGAATTTTTAAGCAAGTGCGTTCGAGTCAGTCCAGGACCAAGTCCGAGTTCGTATTCCATGTGTGCGCGTTCTTTAAGATTTCCTTCTGCTTTGGTTCCCTTGCATGCTCTACTCGATGGGATCACCTAAGCTAATTCAGTCAGTTTGCAGCTCGTTGACTTATGATTCACATAGAAGTTGGAGCAACACAAAAATAAATGTTCTTTTTTTTTGGTCAATCGTTCAGCTACAGATTGCAACTAAATCGGTAAACAGTTTTATATTAAATAATTAATAGATATATTAGTTATTCTTTATAGAATTCTTTATATTCTTTATAGAATAATTAATATATCTATTAATTATTTAATATAAAACTGTTTACCGATTTAGCTGCAGGCTGAATGATTGACCAAAAAAAAGAACATTTATTTTTGTGTTGCTCCAACTTCTATGTGAATCATAAGTCAACGAGCTGCAAATATTATATTAAAATAATTATATTCAGTATTAAATAATTAATAAGTTTCGCTAAATAATTAATAAATATATTAATTATTATATAATATACAAATAATTATATTCAGTATTAAATAATTAATTATGTATTTTAGGAATCTTGTTCAGGATTCCCTCTTGGCAAATACAAAATTTAGAATTTAGCATAAGAAGACTTATCAGCTTTTCTAAAGCCAAAGAGAGCATCGGAAAGTCACTAACAATTTGGAACTGGTCTAGACATTTCCATGGGCACTTGAGCGTCTCAGAGCTTTGCAACTAATGAATAGCGCCCGGTTCAATATGATTTCTTGCACGATTTGTTTGTTAAAAGTCAATTAGTTGATAAAATAGCTGAAAGCAGCTCGCTGCTTAGTCAGTTGGTCCATTTCGAGGCTGGGAATAGCCCACACACAAATGTGGCGTTGGCGGTGGCTGCTCACTGTCTGCTGGCACAGCGACTGCCACTGCCACAGCCACTGCCACTACCTCTGGCAGTGCCACTGGCACTGCATAATAAATTCGCTAACCACGTAATGCTGCAGCTGCAGTGCAGGGATTTGGTATACATTTTTTATGCGCTGCCCGCCCGCTTCCAAGTGCCGGAGACAGTGGCAAAAGTTTAAGAAAAGTCAACAGTTAACAATGCGGCTTCAACGTGTCGCCCGTGCGGATGCGGATGCGGATGAAACCACAGCAGCAGCAGCCGCAGCAGGGCTAAAGTTCGTGCGCTCTAATGGCATATTGCGGGCAAGTGCTAAAGCGAGCCGACGACGCTCCGGGAATATAACCCGTGTGTGAGTGTGTCTTCAAGTGTTTCAGGTTTTGGGCTCTGGGCTCTGGGCTCTGGGCACAGAGTGTGGCTTTGGCTGCTCGTTGAGTTTGTCTTTAAAATGGCCAAAACTTGCTGCTAATTGGATTTGTCAACTCAATAAAAACTGAATTAAATGCGTTTTGATGGTGTGACTTAATGCTCGCTCTGGGTTCCTTGACCAGCCACCAGTCAGCAGTCAGCAGTCAGCAGTCGCCAGCTGCCAGCCAGCAGCCGGCAGTCATTGGCCACGAGCTCACAAAAAATAAAAATGAAACTTGGCAGGCAGCTTGCATAGACAAGTAAGCGGCCACCACAGCCAGTTGCAGGACGAAAGGTATTTTGTTTTGTCCTAAAACTGAAACTTTTGCATATTAAAATGTCATAAAAAGCAATGTGCAAAGCAATTTCCGCTGCCAATTGCACAAAAATTCTGAACAGAAAACAAAACAAGCATTTGCAGCTGTTTTATGCTTGCATAACAAACACTTTGCAAAGGCAACGCGGCGTATGTATAATTTTGGTAGCCATCGTAAGAGATAAAATGTCATTAAGCCCGAATGCAGCACGCACAAACAGTCCAGAGCAGCTGAAGCTGGAGCTCAGGCAGTTCAGCTGCCCACACAGTGGTCAGTGTTTGGCTTTTGGCTTCAGCTTCAGTTTCAGGTTCGGCTTCGGCTTCGGCTTCGGCCCATTGCGTGACTGCGACGGTGACTGCGATTCCGATTCCGATGACGCCTTCACATGCCGCAACAGCAGGATGCGAAGTGGAGCCTCCCGTTGGCCAGATTACGCGCACGATATGCTAATTTACATGCGGTGCCAGGGTCCAAAAGAAGTCTTGTTGTGGGCGATCGATGGCCATGCGAGCCAGTCACCGTCAGCGTCACCGTGGCCGCCAGTTCAGAGGCCTGCGGCACGGCCTACGGTGCACCCTGATCGATATCTGGCATCTGGAAAAAAACGTGGTAAGTACAAGTAATCGAGTTGTAATAAATTTAAAGTGTGGAGCACCCACAAAAATACGCCAAGGCAAACTTGTTGCACGCATATTGACACACGCACAGCAGCACGACCAGGTGGCGAGAGTTGAGGTACCGAGCGGGCAGCGGGCAGCGAGCAGCGGGCAGGGCAACTTGCGATAGAAAGTCCTAGTCAAGCTGTTGATTTTTAGCAAACATTTCACCTGCTTTGCCGTTTGGGCCGCCGGCTGTTGAAAGTTCGACCCGAGGGGCTATTCGCTAAGTATTTTCACGTTGCGGTTGCGACCACTTAAAATCGACTGCCTGCAGTTGTTGCCACAGCAGTTGCATGCAACAAGCGTCAATCACCCGCACAAAGCCAAACCGTTCGCTTCACTGCCATGGAAAATTGTTGATTTGCCGCTTGATTGCGTGCACAGCGTACAGTTGGGGTGCTCCAAAAGCAGCCTGCAGTCAGGCTGCAGAGGCGAAGCCATCAACTCTTTATAGATGCATTGTGAAGTGCAAAGCCCAACACGCCGACAAACATCGAGAAATAGCAATGAACGTGCTGTGTTGGTCAGCAAGAAAAGAAATTATATTTAATTTGAATATAAATATTAAATCGCAATCCAACTATCCTCTCCAATTACATACAACAATTTATTATTTATTTATATATTTCCAGCTGCTTTAATTACTTTGTATTGCGAAATGCTTAAGTCGTTAGTCTTTAGTCTGTTAGCCAGCTCCGGCCTTCAAAGAGCTTGGACTCAGGCCAAGTATTGCTGGTACTTCATGACCTTTTGTGGACACGAAACTGTACTTGGCCACATAGCCATTGCGACCCGCCTCGTAGGTAACGATCAGAGTTCCGGTTGCATACTGTTGGCGGAGTTGACCCTTAACTATCAGTTCTCCAGCTGCGGTCAGTTCAATGGACTCCTCACGCACAGCGCCTTCATCATTAATTCTTTATGTGAAGTTTTGGCAAATAAAAATAAATAAATTTATATACAAATAAATATACATATAAATATATATATATATATAGATTTGCCCGGTTGTTTCTATACTTTTTTAACCAAGTCGAACTTATAACTTCGCGAATGAGTTATCTAAATATAATATATTTCAATATATTATATATTTTTAAAATACTTCTACCTGAGCGAATATTTGTTGCCACTCTGGGGCTCCAGCTGAACGTAGTTGTCTTGAAGACGCGATGTTACTGCCGTGAATGCCGAGTCGGCAACCAAAACAATAAGCAACTGTATAGAAAACCAAACATTTGATTACATATTTTGAGCTAAATTAGAAACATACCAATGCAATCAAATTAGCAGACATGCTGTCGTCGATCTTTTTGCGTCTAAGTCCAGCAGCCAACTAGATAAGCATCATTGAGCGAATCATCTCCAAGTCCGAACACGTAGTCTCTACACTCAAATTAAATAAAACTGAAACGAGTTTTACCTTTTGACGGCTATTAAAATACAGCATTCATATATCGCGGCCTCAAGCTTGAAATTGTGTGAAGGCTGCGTCACCCACAAACACCGTAATAAATTGTGAGGTAAAAATAATTACTGCCTAACTTTGAGAATGCTTTCTCAACAAAAGATGCTCGAAGCTATTCGACAATAACTATCGTTTAAATAATAAAATGTTAATAACTTAATTTAGAAATAATAACAGAAATCTAAATATCTCTTTGTAACTGCCTCTTGGCAAGGTCCGAACAGGGAATCTTTTCACACGCGGAGGTTTATTATTATTATTATTATTATTATTATTATAAAAACAGATTGCAAATTAAATAAAAATAATAAAATAAAAATAAATAATAAATAATCCCATAGAATTGTTTCTTAATTAATTTTAGCGCACGAGCTCCATATTGTTGTATATGCTTGACGTAAAAGGGTAAAGGTATTTTTACAGTCCATTAAATGAACAAAGACCGAAACGTATTTAATAAATAAGCTTCCGAACGAGCGCTTTTATGACACAAATTTAAAGCCGGAAGTGTGCCCCGCGGTGTTAGTTAACTAGCACTTGGATGATTGTACAACGGTCTGGGAACGGAAACTGCCTTTTTCTTTGACTTTGGCCACAATATTAAGCTGGCGATAGCCAACTCGTAGCTCGTAACTGAGATATTGCCTATTAACTACTCCATAACAAGAGTCCTTAACAGGCTAGCTTACTAGCCAGTGCTGTTCACATGAACAAAACAATACTTGTGCTGAGTACACTTCTTCTCAAATAATTGACTGTATTTAAGGATCAAAATGATTGGGCACTAAAGGATTTCATTTATGAAATTTCCAGGTGCACTCGGCTTATTAATTCTTGGCCAGCCTGTAGGTTGCCTCCTCTCATGTAGGTATTGGAAATACCGTTTTCCGATCTTAACTTAGGCTCGTTTCTTGCTATAAACAGTATCGGTATTTCCATATAGTGAGGAACTCTATATATCATCACCATAATATTCTTAATCGATCATATCAATCGAAACTTATAGCGATCTCGAACAAAGTGAATATCCACTCTGATCTTCATGACAACAATAGAGTGGTCTAAGATATTTTCAGATAAGAATACAAAACCTTAATATAACCAATAAGTAAATAAACTCAATATTCGATCTTAGCAATTTCCGATTACTGCTCGTAGCTGCATAGTAAAAGAGAAATCGAAATAAGGAACCCAAGCAAATAACTAGAACCCATAAAACAAAAAGTTTATGGATATCGGTATTATCGACGTTGTCCAGAAAAGTCTTTTACTTAGTTTAGTGAAATTGTTATTAATTATTAATGTTTTTGAAATTATTCAAGTCCTAAGTTTAGTTAGTGATATTTCTCTTAATGTAATTTTCGATTGTAACGGTACATATTGTAATCTAGTTTTTAGGAAATTGGGAGAAGTCGTATAAGACAACAATAATAAAAGTTGTCATTATTAAGCCCCTTCTATTATGAAAGTGCGTCTATAATAATTTCAATTAAATTGGAAGCTTTAAAATAAATTTCTCAAGCTTTTAGAGTCGGTGATTCGAACAACTATATCTTTACTATACATGTTCATAGCATTCGGTGTCTGACATCGAGAATTCATTTCATTTCCAAATTTCCACTTATGCCTATGAAGAAATCCGGTAAATACTTGGACAGACCCCTTGCCAGTCACATCGACAGATTAACTGTCGAGCCGTGCACGCATCGCCGCTGGCTGCGCGTCTGGCTGGCAAGCTGGCAACAGCCGTTGCCCTGAGCACCCACTAGCAATCGCAGACGAACTAGAGATGAACCCGAGGCGGCCGCTGCGACCATAGTTGATGATGCCAGCTGACCTTAATCACAAATTTGCATGCGCATTGGGGCCTCGAGTCTACAGACAGACGGAAATGCAGTTGGAGTTGGATTTGAAGTCGGAGTTGCAGCTGCAACAGGTGCAGCCGTTGCAGTCGTGGCAGTCGCTACAGACTCTGTCTGGGCATTGAGCATTCTTGCTACACCCACATGCGCGACACGACCTTAGCAGCTCATTGATTTCAATGGCCTTATGCCTGCAATTTAAATGCATAGCTGGCTATAAATTAATGCCAGACAATTGCATATTTTCTAAGGTCGTTTTAAAGCGGGAAAGAGAGAGAGAGTGAGAGAGACAGAGAGATAGAAACCCGTTGCCGCTGCCCCAACGTGCCTGGGAACGGGCAACACCCGCAATTGACTTTGTTGTAATTTTTTGGGTGCTTTGCTATGACTTGCAGCTGCAGTGCACAGCAGCTTGATTTATGTGACAAAAGCTGCACTGAAGGCCGTAGCTCATATGGTAAAAAATTGTCAGCAGAGCGAGCCATAAAAGCCGAGCGCCGAGATACGAGCCCGATACCAGACACTAATCAACACGTATTGATCATATGCAAGTGGTCAGCAGTCACCGGACTCGAGAGTCCATGGAACAACTCTCTATTAATTAAACAGCAGCAAAAACTGTGCTGCCGTTTTGGTCACTACACGTTCACTCCACTACAAATTGCTGTTGCCACTTTAGTGCGCCAGCGACTGAATCTTAGGCCAGCTCCATGCGACCAATATGCTTATCGTGGCGGCGTAATCGCCAATTGCCAGCAGCGAGGGCAATGAAAATGGACTGTGATGCCATTCCACGGACGGGCGGACGTAATAGGACCGGGTGCCGATGAGATACATTCTACAAGGCATAATTTATACACAGCTCGTTTCCCTTAAGCTCCTCATAAATGTGACAGTTTTCCTCAGAATAGTAGAAGTGAATATGGTCTGTATGGTCTGGATGTACGTATAAACCATTGCTCTTGGCTTACAATTGGCTTGGTTTCTTTTGGCGCAGATCGCAAAAGGAATACCTTAAGCAAATGGAGCTAAGAACAGATGTAATCTGCTACTTACAATTCCTTACTAATGATGGTCGGAATTGATTGTGTGAAAATAAATATACTTATAACACAGTACACAATTCCAGTCACAGTCCAGTCACATGCTGTGGAGCCCTTTACCTAGTACAAGGATTCCTTATATGCTCCGTTATTGGTTCACAATTCTGGAATCCATCCTATTTGAACCGTGACAAAACTGAAGCAACGTCATCACTCAACAATTTTGTTGCAGCACGTGATTTGCGTTGGTTTTTAGTTTGGCCATTCTCAAGTCAATTTGAAACAAACTTGTGGTCCATTAACGACAAATGACATTCAAAAAGCTATGAATTTTATGCGCAGTCTATCGCAGCTTGACTGGCAATATGCGGGTGCTTTTCGCTAGGCCAGTTAACGGCCGACAGGCAACAGGCAACTACCAGCAGACAGCAGGCAGCAGGGAACAGCTTAGAGCTGAGAGCAGAGCCGGCCAAGCTGGTTTCCGTCTGATGTCTCCGTTGCCGACCTGCCCCAAGGCGCAGTGCGGTGTAATTAATGCAGCAGCAGCTGCGCTTTGCTCGGCCCCTGCGCCAACGTCGGGCGTCTCTCGGTGCACCTCGGTTATCTGACGCTCGCATATTAAAAATCTTTATAGTCTTTTGCGGTTTGTCTTTGAGTGGATTTTTTCTTTATTTTTTGGCATCTATTCGATTTAGAAAATGTCGCATTGGCTGCGTGAGTGTGGGAACCTAAGAACTGGTGCCCTGCAGCCTGCAGCAGGCGGCTGGTGGGACGCGTCGGTGCAACGGGTGGTGCATGGGCGATACCAATCACAAGCGCCCGCCTGGCGCGGCCAAACGGAGCACAGCAGCCGCGCAGACGATTGGAATCGGCAGATGACAGCGTTGGTGGCTTCCTCCTACAAGTTTCGCCGTTTGGCTCTTTGACAGCAATTTTATTTAATTTCTGCACTGATGCTACACGAATGATAAGAGCCCTGTGCTTAGCTAAAATTGCATTTCATTTGTGCCCCGAAAATGTATATAGGCTGCCCGAGAGCATGCAAATGGCCAACGGCCAGTGTCGATGAGATGTGGGCACTCTGCAAGCGCTTAGCCACCTGCCCTGGTGATCAGCGTCAACATGATGCGAGTGCAAGTGGCTGCCGTATGACCCATAAAACAAGAAACGTAAAAGCAGAGAAAACAACGAACTTCTGATGCTCTTTAATTATGTAAAGGAGAGCTGGAGCTCGAAAATATAGAAAGGCCTTTGAAAATATGTATATTATATATATATATATATATATATATATATATATATATATATATATATATATATATATATATATATATATATATATATATATATATATTTTTTTTTTTTTTTTCTTTTTTTTTTCAAGAGAGGACTGTCAATAAATTAAGTACAAGTAATTAGTAAGTTAGTAAAGGACTATATACTACAAAATTACCATAAAATAATCACATATATATATATATATATATATATTATTATTATTATATTATAAATATATAGTATTGTAGCTCTTGCTTAAGCCAAGTCAATATACCCTGAGTAGTATAAAACGAGAGACTCTCGGTCTCTGCCCCAAAAACAAGAGCGTCCAATTTGTGTGGCTTGTCGTAAAGTTTTTGCGAGGCAGCAGCTCCTGCGGCGGCAGACATTCATTTGGTTTTTATGAGCCGGGCAGCCAGGATGCAAACACAGCAGCCGTCGTCATCCACGTAGTCGTTCGTCTCGTCGACTTGATTAGAAGCAACGACCAGGTGGCAAGTGATGCTTGCCTCGCCCAGCTTTCTGTGGCATGTCCTGTTGATTTACGCGCGTGCTTATTGCATTTTTGTTCCATGTGCACGCCCAACTCCCACCACCCACTGCAGACTGCAGGACCACCTGGCTGAGACAAATCGTCTGGCATTTTGTAGTTTGTCAAAATGTTTAACCCGTTAATTGTGCGATCAATCGCTGCATTAGACGCTGCCAGCTGCCACTAAATCAACAATTGGCAACGCCGGCGCACTTGCAGCAAGACGCTGCACGCTGTATCGCTGCTGAGGCTGGCGGATTCCAATTTGTTTGCCACATGGGCAATTACGCAAGAAGCCCGCCAGCTGCCCACAAAATCAATGCCTGCTCGCTGCAGAAGGAGGCCGAAGGGGGCAGCTGCACAATAAATAATGAGGCGAATCAGCGCCACGTAACAATCGAAGGGGAGAGGCGCAGACCGATGCATCAGCGCCCATCAGATGCAGCTGTCCCCGCCGTTCAGCCTTGATCATGCCGCTCAGCTTTTGTCAATATACAAGAGAGAGAGAGAGAGAGAGATAGAGAGAGAGAGAGAGAGAGAGAGAGATCGAAGAGTAGCGATTGCAATCGGCAAACGTTGATTACACCTGATAAATATCAATATGAAACGGTTCCAGGCTGTAAAAATCGAGTCAACAGCTACTTCAGCTGTTAGCACCTGCAATCGACAAGACGTTCTCTCATCATCGCCTGCATTAAGCAATAAAACACGTAACGATGCAAATGTGTGGCACCTCGAACCGGAAATACCCTTTAAGATTAAGTAAAAGCCGATAATTGAGAACAGAAAGTTGATGCCAAGTGGAAACCGCAAAACGATCCGAAATAAACAAGCAAAAATAAATAAATGAAATTCTATTAAAAATCCTTTAGAATTAGTTTTCTGTATTGAGTGAATTCCAATGAAAACGTTTGTTAACTTTAACTTAAATTAAGGATGGCTATGCCAAGAAGTAAGATCATCTAAATGCTTTACTCTACAAAGTTCTACAACAATAATATAAATAAATAAATTTATTGCAGCTCGCAGATCCATTTTAAATTAACTTCGAGTCGGCTCAAAATTGGATTGCTTCTGGTGCTGAAGATAAAAATAACAAGGCTCTGAGATCAGCCTCAGACAGCTGAGCTTGTGCTTTGGTCTGTCAGAGGTAATTGATTACGCGCTCCCTTAGCTACCGAAAAACCGGAAAGCAGAGACTCAGCTCCGATGCAAATCATTCCCAGATGCAGTACCGACCTGAGTCGACCCGGCTGGACTCGGTTCGGTTCGGCCCAAAAAGCGTGTGAAGCTGCCATGAAGCCTTGACAGCTGACCGATGCTTGGGAATCCAATGTGGCACCTGAGCTACGCATTGATTGAGACCTGGCAGAGAACTCAGTTGGCAGCGTCGAGTGCATTGCGCATACGCCGCGTGCATCAATTTTCCATAGACATCGACAGACGTGAACGACGTCGGCAACGACTGCTGCACCGCGATACGAAACAATTTTTAATAATTGACAATTAAACTAACAATAATTGACAATAAATATTAAAGTGGCGCTGCAATTAATGGCGCGTTTTAGCCATATAAGTCGGGCCTCGTCGGGGCTCGTCATCGCCAGCTTAGCGGCTCAGCGGCTCAACGTCAAACAGCGACTGCCTGACAGTGTGTGAGAGCGGCGAAAAAAAAGAGAGCAGCGTCTTAATGTAACTCAATTAGTTGAGTAGCCGAGCCGATAAATCAATCACTAGAACAGCGCCCATAATCAGAGCAGCAAACACTGAAAAGATATCGGGCAACCCGCGGCTTGGCACCTGGCTGAGTGGGATCCCAGCCGAGTCGAGGCTCGAAGCGAGTTTGGTTGATGATTTGCGTGCCGCGCTGCCATTTCTCAGCGCATCGACCAACGCAGGCAACTTCCGGCGCAACGTGGCGCGACGCGACTGCAACTCCAGCCGCTGCCACGTCTTGGACGCTCTGTTTGGCTTAATTGAAACATTTTGCGTAAGCGGTCAGACGAGGTGGGAGGACGCTGCTATGATGCGACAGCGCTTTACCTTGCTCGGCTCAAGTGGCGCGATGCGCCCACGCAGCATTTTGCTGGACTCATTCAGCATTGGCAATCGCGTCAAGCCAGGGCTGCATCTTCGGCCTGAGCTCCATTCGGACCACGGCGAGTCACAAATTGAAAGCTACAAGCGGCAAGTACACGATTTATGTGGGCCGACGAGCAACAGCATTAAACGAAAGTGCCCCTTCACGCTGATCCAGGGCAAAGGGAGTGGCTGTGGCTGTGGCTGCGGCTGTGACTTGGTGCAGATTTTCAAATGCCGCCCGATCGGCACTGGCCACAGTTAATCCAGGCCCATCCAGCAACACGGCCATGAACGCCGTCGCCAGTTTATGGCATTTTAATGGTCACTTAATTTTGTTTATGTTTAATGGGCGCGCCTGTGGCAGCTGCCCGTGGCTCCGACTGTACCAGCAGTTGGAGCCGTATCGCATATTGATTGCCGATTAACGTACCAGGTAGCCGAGTACATGGAGCCGACGCCATTGTTCGCAAATTACGCATATAATTTCCAGATGTGCCAGCTTTTGTTAAATATTTGAGCAAAACTCGCAATTTTAATAAGCTCTCGCGCCAATGCCAACTTTCCCACAACGGCCACTCGGCCAGTTGGCCACTTGGCGGCTATCTATGCTGAATTAACAAAATCATAAAGCAAACACTATATGAGCGTATGCGATAGCTTACTGTGGCGCAGTCGAAAGCTCCAGCCCAAGCTCTAATGATGATGAGCGCATCGCTTTTTGCAAGCAAATTGCAGGAGCGTTATTTCCTTTGTCGGCTCACACCTCAATCTTCAATTGTATATAGCTGAGAGTCCCACTCCGATGCGCTGCTCCCAGCTGAAGCTCCAGCCCATGCGCCGGGCCAAACTCTCCACATGGACCATGTGTTGCGCTGCGCCTCAACTGCAGCAGTCGTAATGATTTATGAATGGCAATTGCTGCGATATTTTATTGCATTTTAATTAGTGTAATATCAATTTGGTTTGAAGCCAGGCAAAGAACCTCACTTTATAAAGCCGAAAGGCAAGGCAGAGAGAGAGGCAGAGCGAGCCACACTTCGGAGTTTCTAACTCATAAAATTTGCTTTAACAACAACAGCGCTAAAGGTCGCGCCATTCTCCAATCTTCTAATTCTTAGCGAGTGACACACCCACACCCACGCCCACCACCACCACCACGCCCACGCCCACACCCAACGCCCGCAAAGACAACTAACGACGCGTGTCGTCGCAACGCCTACACGCGCATCATAAATCTTCCAATTTAATAACTCTCTAAATGCAAGTAAATATGCAAACACAATAATGTGTCACATATTTTTTTGAATGTCGCGCGCTGCATTTTGCTGGCTCCTCCATAAAAAAATTAACTGGAAAATTGGTACGAAGTCGCTGAGAAACAGCGCCAAGCGAGCCACGTCACGAATATCATGTGCACTCGAGTGCAAGATATGAAAATTACATATCTTATACTAATTATATAAATAAATTTTATAATAATTATATAAATATATTTTTAATTTGTCAAAATATATTCATGTGTCATGATAATATTAATATATAAATATATATATATATTTTATTAATTATTTAAAAAAATATATTTTATATTTTATATATTTATAATTATTTTTATATTTATTTATTAATACTATTTGTCAAAATATACTTAATTGTCATAATAATATTGATATATAAATATATATATTTTATTAATTATTTAAAAAAATATATTTTATATTTTATATATTTATAATTATTTTTATATTTATTTATTAATACTATTTGTCAAAATATATTTAATTGTCATAATAATCTTAATATATAAATATATATATTTTATTAATTATTTAAAAAAATATATTTTATATTTTAAATATTTATATTTATTTTTATATTTATATTTATTTATTAATACTATTTGTCAAAATATATTTAATTGTCATAATAATATTAATATATAAATATATATATTTTATTAAGTATTTCAAAAAATATCCTTTTAATTATTTATATTTTTTTTATATATAATTTGAAGTTTTTAATAATACATCTTAATATATATTGACTATATATTGACTATATTTCCCCTAATCGGAAGATAGGTTTATATTTTAAATATAGTAATAATTTAGTATGATATAATATGAGTAATTTTAATACAATAATAATGGAATATAATATATTGACTATACCTCCTCTAATCAGAAGTTAAGTTTATATTTTATATATAGTAATAATAGAACCCTTATCATTTATTTATATTTTGATATTTAATATGAGGTCTTTCTAGTAGCCCAATTACATTCGTGATATATTGGCTACATAAAACTAAATCCTTTTTTCGATTTTCATTTGAAATATAAAATGAATAGTAAAGTATCGTGATATATTCCCCAGATCTGTAGAACATTTTAGGTTAAGTTTTTAGTAATCACATAAAAGACTTTGTAATTGAAGGTTGCCCGTGGCATTCACTTGCAACTTCGCTGGGTCCCGGGTCAGTAAAGTAAACAACTCCGCTGTGAGTCAGAGCCTCGTTAATGATCCGAGCTTGATATCGTTTTAATTGTTTTGTCATTTAACAAACATTCTAAAACGTGATCACATTTCAGCATTGTCATAAGCTGCTGCGATTCCCACTTAATCCGTATGTAGAGTCGTATTCCGTGTATAACTAGTAAACCGCATATCGTGCAACAAAGTAAATGATGCCAGACATAAAGAAAGAAACTGAAAACTGAAAACTGAAACCCATACAAAGCCATCTTTCTTCTGCTGGCAAAACGATGACAAATTGCATGAAATAATATAAATTTTCAGTTAAGACAGTAAAACTGTCTGGGCCGGAGGCCTCGAGTGCGGCAGCTTCAAGCATCAAGCTGTTCGCTGCTCGCTGCTCGCTGCTCTCTGCAAGCTTCAACTCAGGGTCTGCTGTGGCAGACTCTGTGGCAAGTAAACTGTTGTTTTTCACGACGACGCTTGTCACATTGTCCACCCACAAGAGCAGACGACAGAGCTGGCTAGACCGGAGGCCTGGACTTGCCAGACAGCCAGCAGTTGCTCTGATCTCATGGCAGTCACAAAATTTGCATAATTTGCTGTTAAGGATTGTTTCTCCGCCCGTCTAGGATCACCCACGCCCGCTTCAATGGTGACTGGCAATTGCAAGTTGCAACTTGCCAGTTGCCAGTTGCCAGTTGCCAGTTGCAAGTTGCCAGATGCCAAACGCCCGTTGAATAAACTCGCTGAACGCAGTCAGTTATGAGTGCATCCAAGTCAATTACCAACACCCGCATGGCGTTGCCAGCCGCCGCTGCCCACATGCTGGCAATAGAACAATCTGTGCCTCATGGTAAACCCCTTTATGATTGCGATGCTTTTGTTGCATAAACAATGACAACAAATTGATCGTTGCAACTGAGTTGAGCAGTGGAGCAGTTGAGCAGCTCATTAGCGCGTTCGTTAAACCCGGCCGCAGTGCCGTTGCCACTTGCCGCAAGCCGCATGCCGCATGCCGCATGCCGTATGCCGCATGCGATCAATAATTTTCGAGATTTTCATTTAATTTGTTTGAATTAGCACAGACGACGCTGACGCAGTTTTCCCACTGCCCGCTGCCACTTAATAAATCTTTGTAAATTTATCGTTATCGCCTAATAAAATGTCACTGCAGATGTCACAGACATGTGATAAATTGAAAGCGCCCAGCATTTGAAAATAGCAAGCAATTAAGAGCAGCAGCGGCAGCCACTGACCAAGCCACAGACAACACCTTCAACTTCAGCTGCAACTTTATGTGGCACAGCCAGCCGAACGAGGCCATATCAAAGCATCTCTCAGTCAGCGGCAACGGCGGCAGAATCCTCTGATTGCAGCAACATGCTCGAAATTACTTTTCTGTGTAACTGTGGCACACACACAGACACACACTCGCACACACACACGCTCGCTCACTCACACACAACGCACAAAACGAAACAAAACGAACAACAATATCAACACAAAGGAGTTAGATGAAGTTCGAATTTATAACACTCTTTTTAAGGTACATATATGAAAGAGAGATTTTCGGCAGATGAAGAAGAGATAACTCTGTGCTCAATATTAATGATATCAAAAAATATTAAAAATATCAAATGATATCAAATGTCATTTGCTTAGGCAGATGGGCGGATTGTTCTAATCTGAAAGGGGAAAGAAAACTTGACTGTTGCAGAGATTTCAGATTCATAATGAGGAGGGAATGATAATTATGCAGCAAGGAGTCCACTCCAGAGTATCCAAAGAGTATAGCGAATGGGGCATATCCACACCTTGCCACGTCTGGCAGATAACAAAGTCTTGAGCTTGCCACATTTTCACACACTCTTCACGGGGGCAGGCAGCAGGCAGCAGGCAGCAGGCGGCAGGCGGCAGCGATAAGCGGGAATTAAATAATTTTACACTCTGCGCGATTATCGGCAGCGATTGCGATGCCAATACGGATACAGCTCGTGTATGCTAACGAGCAGGCAGCTATAATTGGCCCAGGCCATGCCCGAGATACAGATACAGATGCATTCGCAGATGCAGCTACAGATGCACATACATTCGCAGACAGAGGCGGCTCGCGTCAGTCCGTCTGTGAGCTACATTCTCTCCGGGCAATGCAAAAATGGCCACGCGCTCGGCCGGGAGTCAAGTAATTGACAAACAATTACCTTTAACGCAGCATTGTTCCGGCTCTGAAGCTCGCTTTGATCCTCGGCGTTCGGCGTTCGGCGTTTTGGCTTTCAAGTTGGTGCGCAGCGGCAAACACCTCAATTCTCAATTTTGGTAGCCAGCGCGAACTGCTTTGCCTATGCCGAGGCAATTGTCTGGAGCAGCAGCTGCTGCTGCTGCTGCTGCTGCTGCTGCACCCCCAACACCTGCACACAAAGAGTTGGAATAGCGGGCCCAGAGCGCAGCCCAGGCCCAGGCCCAAGCCAAAGCAACGACCCAAACCCAAACCCATACTCATACCATAATAATAAATATTTCATGAAGCTGTCAGCAACAAATAATCTAAAACTGCAGCGCGCTGACCAAAGGCACAAAGGAGCCGCCACCGCCGCCTCTTGGAGAATTTGTTGGCTTCAGCTTCAGCTTTGGCTGCACAATGGCTGCCGCAGCCGCCTAGCAAGCGTCTTCTTGTGGGTGTTAACAGTCACTACTGGGCGAGGAATGCGGAAAGCCTAAAGAGCTGCCAGTTGACTGCATTTATTAAACATAAATTCATGGCCATATTGACATTGCGCTCGCCTCCCAAAATCAATTCAAATACATGCATCCAAGCCAGTTTCGGGGCAGCTGAAGCTGGAGCTGGAGCTGGAGCTGCTGCCAGAGCTGGAGCTGGCATAAATGGAGCAGCATACACCTGCCAATGCATTGACATAAACCATAAACCGGTCGCAGTCGCAGTCACTGCTGCTGCTGCTGCTGCTGCTTACGCACTTGCAACGAGATCAGCATGGGATGCTGCGCAGATACTGCGTAACCTGTTGCCGTCATCTGATGCGTCAAACATGCGCTCAGACGCCTGCCGCGCCCCCCACTTTGGCCAGGCAGAAAATTTTATTATTATTATGACCATTTTAGCTACCAAGCATGCGTAAAGCATACGGCCAAGTGGGCCGGGAGGCAGTCAACCCACGACCACGTCACGACTCGCCGAAGAGCCGACCAGCCGGCCAGTCGGCGCAGCGAATCCAGCAGCAGCACCAGCATTGGCATCAGCAGTCGGCCAATAAATTGTGACGCTAATGTAAAGTGTGGCAAGCCATTAGCGGCGGGACGAGCTAGCAGAGGTGGCAAGCTCAGCCGCCGCGGGTTATTGAACCTACCCCACGGCGGCAGCTGACGAGAAGCAACCTGTGGCAGATCCGAGTGGGCGCAGCCTGAGCCCACACTCCCCATGGAAGGACGCCTCATTACAAACAAGAGCTGAGCTATCTGCCAGCTTGATTTAACTACAATAAATCCTTAGCGATATGGCTATAAATATATGATCAATTTAATTTAGTTTTCCAAGTTGAATAACATTTTACCATTATATTTTAGATTTTTTTAAGGATAACTTGTTTAATTTTATACCTGAACTCATTGAAATCCAAATCAAATTAATAAATAATAATAATAGTAATAATAATTTAAAATGTATTTAATATGCAGAAGGAAGCATGGCAGACTCCATAAAGAATACATATTTTTGCGGAACTCGCCGAACTAAGTCTATATAGTCATACCCGTACGTCCGTCGATCTCAGAACCTATAATAGCCAGACTTGAAATTTGTTGATAGGTTTCCGTATAGCACGCATACACGATAACAATTTCTGTTTTAGTGTTATCGACAAAAAACGAAAAATCAGTTATAAAATTATATCACTAACGATACAACACATAGACAGGAAAATCTCCAAATTTTGTTCTTAGTTTTAGGAAAATCTCCAAATTTTGTTCTTAGTTTTATATGTATATTAACAATTTTGATTTTTGTTAAATGATTATTTCACTAATACTACTAGAGACTGGTTTTTATCTTTTTTTTACTTTTAATTAAGCATTGAGTCCACACACTGCAAATATAATATCTTAACAACACAACTAGAAAATGAAAAGGAACCTAACCTGCTGTTATGAACAAGACGACATATAAATTCTCAAATATTAGTATAAGAACTTTAAAAATAGATTATATTTCTGTCGAAACCGCCTCGCAAGTCTGCTGCGGTGTCCAACCAAACTGTCACTATATCTGCTAGTGAGTCTCCCAATCTGCTCCTCCACTGTATACAGTTTCATATCACGATGTAGGGTAGAGCCAGGGACAGTTAGTAATTTACACGCATTTCAAATACTAGAGACTTGTGTACTTTAGCATATATGTATTAAATATGAATGAACAGATGGGCATGGCTATATCGACTCAGCTCGTCGTCGTGATCAAGCATATATGTAGTTTATTGGGTTACATACAGCTTCAAAATTCATTATATCATATATAAATTTCGTAAAATATAAGCTGAATAGACTTGACTGTGACTGTAGTTAGGAAAAGTCTTACTACTCTCTGATTTGGTATTCCAAGAGAGTAATTATATTCTTAGTTGATTCTCGTTTGATCAATTTGATTTCTTTATCGATCAGCGATAGCAGGCAGAACAGTGGCAGCAGGCAGCAGTCGTAGGGTTTGGCTGCGTTGATCGCCTTTTGGCATTTTTATGACGTCCGCTGACAGATTTCACTTCCAGCGGAAAACGGAAGCAGCTAGTTTGACTGGCTGCAGCGAGGCCAGGCCAACAAGCGGCTGCAAGATGACTTCCTCGACGACGCATTTTTTGTAGGCGCTGCTTGTGGTTTGCATTTAATAGATTAATTAGAGACAAGGCGAACGCCGCCCAATGATTAAGCAAAAGTTGTTGCCGCCGCTGACTTCCGTCAATCAACTGGCAAGGAAATGGTGCAGTGGGGCAGGGGATGGCGCGGGAGGTGGCAGCAGGTGGAGGCGACACTTGCCAGCGACACAATATGTGCTGTGCTTGGCCTGGCTTTGCTGTGCTGTGACGTTCAAGTTAAAGTTTATAAACCGACCAAAGGCAAGCGCAGAACTCAATTCAAACGCCTGCTGCGACTGCGACTGCGGCTGCGGCTGCTGTCCAATTTTTTGTGCCGCCTTTTGTCAACTGGCAGTGCAAGGTGCCCCGGACGATGGCGATGGCGATGGCGATGGCGACACACAAAAACACCAACAATACACTGAGAGAAAAAAAGAGTACAACAAAAAGTTCAACCGCAGGCACTTGATGCCAAGCGACGCTGGCGGCGCTGGTGGAGCTGCAGGCCAGGCCCAGGTCCCGACGCCGACAGAACGTGGTTAGCAAATTTATTATGTAAACGGAAATACGGCATATCCTTGCTCAGTGGCGATGGCAAGGACATGGGCGAGGGCAATGGCAACAGAAAAGGCAAAGGCAAAGGCGACGGCGCCGCGCCGCAGCAATAGAAATAGTTTTGCGGCTGTCGAGGCAAAAAGGGCAAAGGAAGAGTGAGCGAGCGGACGATGCCCGTCGGAGTCGGAGCAGCAACGGGAGCTAAAGCTGGAGCTGGACTGAAGGAACTGCCGGAGCTCGTAAATCGCATAAATTGTATAATTCTGTTCATTGTTTCTGTTGTTGTTGTTGTTTGTTGCTTGTTGCTGTTGTCTGTTTTGCGAATTTGTTGCCAAATTGCGCTCGTAGGTGAACCTATGTTGTGGAGGCAGGCCAAAGGGAAAGCCAAAATGAAACAATATGTTGTCCAGCCAGCCAGCTCTGGCAAGTATGCGAACCACCAGCTCTGCGTGCCGCGTTCTATTGAGCATTTTTAGCACGTGCGCAACGACTGCTGCGGCTGCTGATGACAGCGATAGCAAATTAATGACAGGATCAACACCTGCGCCAGGACTGCAGTCAGCAGCTTGGAATTGGCTTTGAATGAGGCCAGACTGATTGAATTTCGTCTGCCAGTCAATTAGCACGAAGTGTCGCAATGCCGCACCTCAACTCCCTTGCACGCCACAAACTTCAATGGGCCACGAGTCGTATACGTAATGCCATAAGAGGATGCCAAAGAGCACGCATGGACATGGATACAGAGACTCCAACTTATGAGGGAACTCACAAACGAAGTCTTTAGTTCTATTCAGCAAATCTCTAGCTGCTTTACACACAAATATATTAAACTCCATAGAACGTAGTGAGTCCTTTTAATGCTGTAGTAGTTTACAAATATATAATTTTTAAAAGGATATTCATTAAAAGTATATTCAATTTCGATGGGTCATGCAAGGAACACGGGTTCCTTCTGAATATCAGCATCATAAGTCAACAATTTAATGAAAAGACTCTGCAAGCAGGTAATCGGGTCTTCTCAACTAGCAGATGCCCCGCACTCGACGAAGAGTTGGTTTTCTATAGCAAAGAGCACATAGAGATAAGAGCTCTGCTTACTTCACAGTATGGAATATATGTTCACCGTATTAATTGCCATCTAGATCGATTTTCTCAGAAGCGTTTTTATGATAATTAGTATATGAAATACGTTTCAACCTAATACAAAATATACCCAACCTTACACGCTCCTACAATAAAAATAATTGTCTCTTAATAACTCAAAAGTGATCGGATTCTTCCTCCTTACAATGTTCGAGATATTCTAACCAAAGACTGATAAATTCTGTTAGAAATACCTCTCTGGAATGATAATACCCATAATGTTATTTAGAATAATTTGACAATTTTTGAAGCAGCTTTGTGTACTTTAAGTAATATTTGAAATCAAATGTTTTTGAGCTCGTAAGTGCTCTTAGCTACGGCAGTCCTGCTGTCCTTTGCCAACTCAATTACAGAATGCAGCCCTGGTAACCTGTAAACTCTGTTGGAAATTTCTCTCTTAGAATGAAGAATAACCAAAATGTTACTTAGTTAGTTAATTAGTTAGAATAGTTTGTCAATCGTTCAGACATTCATTCAATGAGTCTTTGAAAAAGCTGTGTGTGCTACAATAATAATATAATAAAAATATAATAATAATATAATAATAATATAATAATAATATAATAAAAATATAATAATAATATAATAAAAATATAATAATAATATAATAAAAATATAATAATAAGATAATAAAAATATAATAATAAGATAATAATAATATAATAATAATATAATAAAAATATAATAATAATGTAATAATAATTGATTAATTAGTATTTGAAATCCAATGTTTTTGAACTAATTCAAGTTTCTCTTAGGTTTTGCAGCCCTGCTTCCCATTACCAACTCAATGAAAGAGTGCAGCCCTGGTAAATTGTAGATTTTCGCACTTGATTTGATTGTGGTCGCCGTACGCATCAAACAAAAAAAGTTTGCTAGCCAAAAGGACGCCTATTGCCAATTTATGACTCTGAGTCGAAGTGCAGCAAAGCGTGTCACACACTGAGGCGCAGAGCCAGACTGAGCCTGAAACGGAAATTGAAACTAGAAAAAAGTTATTACAACACAAAGAAATTCATTGATCTGCCACTGAATTAATTAAACTGAAAAAAAAAGATTTCGATGACTAAATTTGAACGCAATCAAATTCAAAGAGCGAGAAAAACGCGTGTTAAACAGTTTAACACTTCTGCATGGCCACGTCGGGCCAAACACCCAAAGAAAGAAGTGAAGCTCATAATTCATTGGAAGAGAGAGACATAGAGAGAGAGAGAGGGAGGGAGAGAGGAGATCTGAAAATGTCTAAGAAAGCCAAAAGGAAATGGCAATGCATTAAGAAATAAGCAATTTGCTGTGCAAGAGCAGCAAAAAACGGTAGAGCAACAGACACAGGACGCAGGACGTGGGACGGAAGACACAAGACCAGGACGCAGGACACGGGCCTCGTAGCCAATGTGTCGCGACTGTAATGCAAACCCAAAAGCTGGCAGTAAATGTTAAAGGCCAGCCAAGGACACGCAGCCCCCGCCCACCGCCTCTCTCTGATGGGGCCTTCAGTTATCCTTCGCTAAGTAGTTGCATTAAAAGCTTACAACCGAACATCCAAAACCCAGGGCTCAGCAACTGCAACAAATGCAAAGCAAATGCTCCAGGCGCCCAGCCCATAAACTTTGCCACGCCCCTTTTTCTGCCTTTGCCGCTGCTGCTGCTGCCAGTTGGGTTTTTGGCAGCCGCTCAAGCGACGTCTTCCATTGCGGCAGTAAATCATTTCTTTGCCTTCCCAGCCAGTTGACGGCCTTAAAGCTGTTATTAATGCGATATGAATAATCGATGTATGCGATTCGATAATTATCGATGCCTGATGAACTGATAAAAGCTCAAGCTCAGTAATTTATAGTTGCAGATTGACAAATATTGATGCTAATAGAATAAGTAGAGACTATGTTTAGGCAACAATATAATAAATGGAATAAATTAGTATTAAGCATAGTAATCGATTAATATCGATGCTTGGCAGTAATCATATATCATATATCAATACAGAAGAAATTCGATTTGCTATACTCCCTGATAAGTTCAATTTCAGATATATATAATCGCAGATCGATAAATAATAACAGAGTTTGTTTTTATGATACAACATAATATTTACAATACATTAATATATAAAACACAATTCTCATTCGTTGCCATAGTTGATTCATAGCAGCATATTGATCGATTAATATCGATGCTTGACTGTAATCCTATGTATATATGTACATATATATGTATGTATATACATGTGTGACCAAATAGTAAAAATAAACAGAATCAGGAGGATGAAATCGACTATTAGTGGTATACTTATTATTTGATTAATATAACAGCTGCCTATCGTTTATCGATCGCTGACTAGCTAACGATATGGGGTAGAAAGTAGCCGGATGGATGTATCTCGATTAAAAGCTAGAAGTTACATTGTTTACAAGGCTGCAATATTACATTTTCTTAGTATTTAATTTTAATTGGTTTTGAAATTTAAATTTTTTAATATTTTTGTGTTTTGACTGTTACATGTCATATATATCATAGTTCTTGATGGCTTTGATATTGTATGGTAGAAGTGCTAATATTTCGGTAGTTTTTAATTTAATTTAATTTGTTTGGAAACCAAGAAATATTAATAAGTAGAACAAAATAATACATTATGTTCAATTCATAATTAATTTGCCCCATCTAGCGGTAGAGTACCGCCATCTGTTGATATTTTATGTAAGCCAATGCGTGCTGCCAACTATGAGATATTGCGTTGCCAATTGCTGCCATGGGGCTGCCAACTGTTGTTTTGTGGCAGTTTCGTTTTCCGAAGAGAGGTAACACTGTTTATTGCAGCCTCCTCTTTGTCGAGCTGTTCGCCGATGCAACATTCGTGAAATTGTTAAAATTGTTAAATTTTAACTGTGGCTTGCAGCTACATATCGTAACCGTGCAAATAAAAAACGGTACTCAAGGCGTGACACGTGTGTTTGTCTGCCGAACGCGGATATTCATCACAATTTCGGGGCGTGTTTGGAGCGAGAAAATGGAAAACGCATGTTTCGTGCTCAGATAAGGCCCAGCTGTGCGTCGGTCTCGCTCAAATTCAACAAATTGCGAAAAGTTTCCGGCTAGGCTCACAATCGAACAGCACAACACAGCAACTGCGACTATCCAAACATCAGCTGAAAGCAGGACAAAGGCAGTGAGAGAAACAACAACTGCGGCAACAACAACAACAACAACAACAACAACAACAACAACAACAACGCAACGCAACACGAACGCAACTACAATCCCAATTCGAACGCAAGCACCAACCAAAATACACACACACCCAACCTAAAAAAACAACAACAACAACAACAACAACATGCACCCACTGCAAAGTAGTTAAATAATTCTGCCCTGTCTGCGCTTTATTTCCTCTTCATTCTTGTACTCGTTTTAATTTCAACAAGTTTTCTGTTCTCGCTTTCCCCACATCTCTTTTAAACCATCCGACGCGCAGTTCTTTTTTCGTTACTACACAACAACAACTACAGCAACATACGAAACTCACACAGACACACACCCACACACACACACACACGCACACATACAGTGACACGTACGGCTCTCACACGAACAATCCGACATACAACAGTTTATTCGCTGTGCTGTGACGCAGCAGCCAACAAAAAGCACCTGCAAAAACGGCACGAGACCAGCGACCGGCTCCCGGTGCAGCTGGCATAGCGAAAAAAGCAACAACACAAACACGCATACATAAACACACTTGTTGCAAACGCAGCAAAAGGAAGAGACGGAGAGTAAGTGAGCTCAACAGAGAGGGAAAGAGACAAGTAGAGGGAAAGGGAGACGTCAAGGCGGCTGTCTCTTCATTAAGTGCCTAAGCAGTCAGCTATCAGCAGCCGCACATATAAAACGCAAAGGTAAGCACCCAGATGTTCGCGAATGTGTTTCAATCATCATTCATGACACGGCTAATTCACAAGCGGCAAACAGTACTCAGCACACACCCACACACACACGCACACCCAGCGTACATAAATAAATCGTTGATAAGCCCGCGCTGCAGTTACCGGCGGCCTCTCAATCGAATGCCTGATAACACGAAATCACGATTCTCATGTGCGCGCACATTCAAATTAAACGCGACTGAAATAAAATGATAAAGAGAAAGAGTTATTACCCCAATCGTTGCGAGTTGCGAGTTTCCGGCAATTGTTCGCTCTGCTAACCGTATCAATGTACTTGCAGATGGTCAAGGAGAAACCCAACTCGACACGCATCTATGATAAGGACGGCTTTAGACGGCGAGCTGCCTGCATTTGTGTGCGAGCCGAGAGCGAAGAGGAGGTGAGTTTCGTAATATTGGTGAGATCTGTTGATCAACCGTAATAAGATTTGATTGCTGCTCAAATCAGTCATATATGAAATGGCGTATATCATAATGAACCTCTAATTGTGTTGCAGGTTCTGCTGGTGACCTCCTCACGCCGTCCAGAACTGTGGATTGTGCCAGGCGGCGGCGTTGAGCCAGAAGAAGAGCCCTCGGTAACCGCCGTGCGTGAGGTGCTCGAGGAGGCAGGCGTCGTCGGCAGCCTGGGACGTTGTCTGGGTGTCTTTGAGGTATCGAGAAATTAAATAATTTATTTAAGTTGGCAAATATATACTTTTGATGCTTTATAGAATAATGATCATATGCATCGTACCGAGGTGTTCGTAATGAACGTGACTCAGGAGCTCGACGAATGGGAGGATTCGCGCAGCATTGGACGCAAGCGCCAATGGTTTACCATTGATGACGCATTGTCCCAGCTGGCACTGCACAAACCCACCCAGCAGCACTATTTGATGCAGCTGCAGCACTCGAAGACGTTGGAGAATGCCCACACGCCGGGTCGTGTAGTGAACGCTACCAATCCGCCCATATTGGCAAACTCTGCATCCGCAGCAGCGTCTGCAACAACGGCATGAAGACAAATGCTGGATGAATAAGCACATACATACGCATACACACAGACACAGACGCAGACACAGACACAGACACTCAAAGCGACACACACCATAAACACATTATTTGCACCCCCACATTTTGACATTTTGAAAATTTACAATTAGACAGGCAGTTCATATTTTTAGTACGTTTAAATCATATACCCAACACCCGCTTCCCATTACAATTGACTAAGCAGTCCGCATCCTTTTCGAGTTTAGTTTAAGACGAGCGCTACATTTATGTTTTTAGAAATTGTATTGAGAAAAAATGTATGTACTTTAAATAAGAGAATGCATGAAGAAGAAAACAAACAAAAACTAAATTAACAAATGAGAATAAATCTACAACAAAAATGTAATAATTTTTGAGCGCATAGGGCACTTTTTGCAAAACGAAATACGTGTACTAACAAAAGATTACGATATCTATTAGATTTTTCTACTCTTTTATAATTTACTTAAAGCATCTTGATTATTGTAATAAACCATTGGAAATGGCTTTAAAGCGCTAAAATTAATTAGTTATGCTAAGCGCCCTAAATCATATAACAAATATAAATTATATACAAACTAAAAAAGGGAAAAGAAAACACGAAACTATTTCGTTCGATATCTGCCACAATTTAACAATTGAACAACCTCTGTATAAACTCTGTTACAGGTAGAATCCTTAGAGAACTAAAATAATTGACTAAAGATGCCTATGCAAAAGAGTATAACGACGCAAGCAACACAATTAAAACAAAGCTATGCCGGAAAATGTTTTTTAAAAAAGTTAACTTATTGTAAAAAAAGAAAAAAAAAAAATTAGTGAATCCAAATGAAAATTAGGACGGATGACTAATCAAACTAAATTGGAACAATAGGGCATATGCACGCTGTACTTTTCAAAAATACAAGGCAAAATAAATAAATGATAAATACATATTAAATTAAAAACTTAAAATGTCATTGTGATAAAAACTAATCAACACTTTTATGTAGCTCTTTTTGGAATACACTTTTGAGCACAAAGACGAAATTTGAATTGAAGTTTGAATCGCCCGCGAGGCCAATTGATTTTCAATGTGAACTCGAAATAAGTTACAGAAAAACAACATTCATCGGCAAGCTTATCAATAGAGAAACAAATTGTTTCAGTTTAACAATAATTTATGACAATTTAAAACGAAAATAAAAACACAAAACCGAAAAAAAAAATTAACTCGTCTTATATGTTAAAAAACTTTTATTCCTGTTAATTCTATAAATGTTAATTTATTAAAACTAATTTCAGTAAAAATGCTACCAATTGTTGAGCAAGCTATCAGGATGAGTTACCAATTCTACTCCATGTGCATCCTGGCCATCTAAGCGCCTCCTTGCTGCCTCTGCCGTGAGCTCTGGCCGTCCACCTCGGCCTCGGAGCCGGAAGCCGTGATTACCGCCTGCAACAGCTGCTTCAGCTCATTGTATAGCCTGAGAGCCAGCTGGAGACTGGGTGCCTGGCGACGATCTGGCACCTGGTGCTCCATTGGGGGCTGCACGCACATCTTAACAAGCTTCTGCAGCGAGCGCGGCAAGCGAATGCCACTCAGGAGACCCGGCTGGAAGGTTCCACTGCCCAAGAGGACATGTTCGCAGAATATCTGAAAATTGTTGTTCTGCTGGATATGTGAACAGGTTTGGCGCTCTGCGTCGCACAGCCCACGACAGGAGTGATAGCTACAGTCCAGGTTGGTATGGCACTTGACGCCATTTGATATACGCTTGTCCAGATAACTCTCCACATAGACATGCTCGGCGCTCTGGTACTTCAGACGCCTGTCGGGCGTGAGTCCAAAGCGATTCACCTGCATCTTGCACATTCGCAGCGGCTCCGGCTTCATCTCCTCCAAGCGAAAGATGTACTCCATGATGCTGAGCGCATGCTTTAGGCGCTGCTGTCGATTGGATGAGCTGAAAGGTTCACATAACTGGCTTAGCCAGAGGCGACTAAACCATGCTTCTCATTAACTCACAGATACTGAATGATGCTGGGATTGGCTTGCACGATCTCCAAGCCCTCCGTGGCGTAGTAGGGGCCACAGGAGCCTAACACCGCAGGAAATACGGAGTCCTCGTCAAAGAGCTTGCCCATCATATAATTGTTGTCCTTAAACAGTCGCCAAAAGCTCACCATCTGCTGCGAGTTGTTATCCGCTATCTCCTGGTTGACCAGGGCGCGTATCTATGAATAAAAAGGAGCAAAGGTCACTTCCAGTTGAACAAGCACTTCAGGTGCTTACCATGTTATCATCCAGGGTCACGTTGTAGGCCAGTATGATGTGCAGCTTGACTATCTCATGGAACTCCTCGATTTTGGGATAAATGGCCTCGCCCTTGCTGTTCGTCCAGCTCAAGTCGTCGTCGTTGTGCTTCGCCAGCTAAGTGCCGGCCCGAGTTGGAATTGGTATTGTAGTCATGACAACTGAGAAACTAATGCCGAACTGACCTACCTTTACGGCGAGCATGTCGCCATTCTTTTCAGCAGTAAACAAAATCGTCTTCATGTCGTTCAGCGGACATTGGAAGTTGTCGAAGGCCGTCTGGCTGCTGCATAGCTCCTCGCAGAGGGATCCACTGAACTCGTGTTGCTCATACTTTTGGCACTATCACACAAATATAGTAGATGCAGATGTGTGGTATACGTATAACTTGCGATCTTCTTCTTACCATGTGCGTGAGGCTCCTGTGCGACATCAGCTTAAAGCAAAAGGACAAATTGAGGAACGCGTAGCTGAAGACGCCGACCGCCAACAGGACCGCAATTAGAACCGTGCGCTGCATTCCTAGGCGAATTTTGCGACGCAAGGCAGTCAACATATTTTATTGTGGATTAAAATTTCATCGTCACTTCGGATTTTCCTTGACGTGCCCACTCTAGGTATATGTATACAGCAAGCGCATGCAGGAACTGGTACCCGCGGATAGTTTGACGTGTTTTGCACATGCGCGATGCCAATCGCACCCTCATGGCCAAAATATTGGAGTATGTCGTGATGGGAGTGCCGATAAATTCAGAATATTCAAATCGATAACGATAAAAGTATTCATTTAGCATAATCTGAGCATCCTGAATCTCGTGTTAACCCCGAATTCTCTGCTTTATGTTATCCATTTGCAATTTAGTATAATTTAGATTGGTTTTATAGATATGAATAGGTGTGAATGGGTATGAATACATATGAATACATTCACAACACACACAAAAATGTCTACTCTTAGTGATAAGCCCTTCTATTACCTGCCATTCTATTACATTTATTCTACCCATCTATTACAACCTCGAATGCCAAAGAATTTCACAGAGTCAGACCCAGTTTTATCTGCTGTGTAATCCAGACTGTCTCTTATCAACTCGAATGGCATCGTTAAAATTTTGAATGTCATATATTCCCGCCTCTGCCTTAAGAAAAATGCCGTTTTATTTGAAATTATTACTTAACGTATAATTCTTTATTTATACTCTTTGCTAAATTGAGCAATTATTTACTTAATTCATCAATTTAATTTCAATAAGTTTTTCTTTCTTGCATTTAAGTGGTATTAGAGTTTTCATTATTATTATTTTTTGTTTTTTTTTTTGGTTTTGGTTTTTAAATTTGTAATTTTTAGTTTTGCTAAAAATAATGTAAATTCATAATTACATACCTAGTTCAAGTTTATTATTATTATTTTCCATTGCCCATTTTGCTTTAACTAACGCAAACTCATATTTGTCTAATATTTTGTGTGCTCGTGTGTGAGTGTATCTCTCTGTGTGTGTGTGTGTGTGTGTGTGTGTGTGTGTGTGTTTGTGTGTTAAAGTGTAAGTGTGGCTATGTATAATTGTGCCTAATTATTCACCTTTATAAGTATTTATTATGTATTTATATACTTAAGATAACCCTCCTGGCATGGTAATACATCATTTTAAATAGTTATGTACACAACTATATATTGTTATGACAAGTGCTAGAACATATTGAATTAACTGTATCTATCGCCTATGTTCCACCTTCAAATCATAATACCAATATAAAAACTTGTAAAAAAAATTGTGAATCGGGAATCATTTTGCGTCTGACCAACCCTCTCTAAGGATCCATCGAAAGGGTATAACTTTTGTGCTATATTCTGCAAACGGCTCTCACATTTTATTTAACTTTTTATTTTATGCTTTTGTCTAATTGTTTCTGTTTTTTGTTGGTTTTTGTTTTTCTTTAAATATATTCATTTTTATTTTTGTTGTGTTTTGCATTCAACTCTGTGTATGATTATCATAAATGGTTTTGTTTTTCCTATTCTTTTGTTTTTCTTTTTGTTTTTGTTTGTTTCTGTTTAAATTAATTTTGTTTTTGTTTACGCGAATTTCACGGTGTTTAATTTTTGTATTCAGTGAACGTTAAAATTGTATGCATCATTAATTGGTTTCTGTTATTGTTGTTATGAACTAATTTCTCATTAAATTGCATAGTTAATTCATTGCGTGTGTATATTTAGTTGTATGGGCGTTAATTAACTAAGTTGGGTTTCCAATTGTATTATTTACATTGCATTAGAGTAATGCACACAACATTAGACCAGTTCGGCTCAAGTGATATGCATCCGAGACACTCCCCCGATCGGCAGTATCCCAGCTGTTTATCCGTTCAAACTCACAACCAGTTAACATCGTTTCGTAATCGTGCTAGCGCATGTTTTTCTTTTGGCTTTTAATTGTTAATTTTTCTATTTATTTTAATTTTTATGCAATGTTAACATTTTCTCTTTTGATTTTGCTACAAAATGGCTGCCGCGTGGCTTTTTTTGTTTTTGTTTTTGTTTTGTTTTGGTTTTTAAGAATTTTTATTTTAACTCATTTATTGTTGGTTTACTTAGTTCTTTAAAATAATGTAAAAAATCTGCAAGTCGCATGCTCCTCGTTATTTAATGTGCCATTAAAAAATGTCTATGATTTTCTCTATATGTATTCATTCTTATATTTACAACAGTTATTGTTTTATCATCGTCTCCGACTTCTTCTTCATATGATCTCCTCATATACTCTCATCTTCGATCTATTTTGTGGTTGTTTGTTTGTTTTTACTTTTATAAAACCTTTTTGGCAGTGCATTTATATTTATTATTCCGGTTTACCTATTTTTAATGATTACAGCTAATAACTACAAATTATATTAATTATTTGTTTGTGTAATTTATCTGTAAATTAGTTTAATGATTAACTAACAGCAAGTATTTACAGTTCTTTGTCATTTGTTTACCATTAATTTTGTATTTAATTATTTATTTTTCACGCAAGGTACGTTCGATTTAATAATTTACTCAAATTATATCTGTGTGTAATCAATTTATTTAAATTGTTTATACTTAAAGAAATTCAAACTATAATATTTCTATCAAATACAATTGGAAGACAGTTGTTGGGATCCATGCAATCAATAAAGTTGCCAAACAAATTGTGGGGGAAATCAAAAGTGATCTTAATTTAATTTAATTTGAAACGAAATTTCGTAATTTAAAGACAGAATTAAGTATTTGATTTTCATTTGAGCAAAACGGCATATTGCTTATACATAAATTGCAAGCATTCCCTGAAGAAACTTGTTTAATTCCAACCATAAAAACTCGCATATCAAATTGTAAATAATTCCAAAAAAAGAACAACAACAAAAATCACTTTCCTATATGCAATATTTAAGATTAACTTACTGATTTAGTGGAATGCTCAATAGCTCTGCATTTGTATGTGTCTGCTACAGTTGTTTGGTTGCATATGTTAATAATTTTGTAGTAGTTTAATAGTTAATATTTTGTTGTTATTCTTACTGCATTTGCTGAAACTCTAAATCGTGTAGCGCTCCTTCACTCCATCACTTAACTCTAATAAATAATTATTTAAAGTTGTTTAATTCTTTTCATTTTGTTTTAAAACTATACTTTGGTAGTTGTGCATTATTATTTCCATTTGCTTCTGATTTTCTTTTTCTTTGTTTTTTTTTTTTTTTTTTTTTTTTTTGTTATCTTTAAGTTAAATATGCAAATTCAAAACCTGTTCTTATCTTTAAGTTGAATATACAAATTTTCATACTTATCATGTATACGCACTGTTAGCTTAGGTATTTTTAAAATAGTCGTTGTTGTGGTTGTAATTCTTGTTGTTTGGTAGCTGGCTGCCCTATTCGAATGACTTAAAATGCTTTAGTGTGAGTCTGAGTGTGTGTGTGTGTGTGTGTGTGTCTGTTGTTGCACAATACATTTTAGCTTACCACAAATAAACATTATTTTAATCCTCTTTATCATTTGGCAGTGTACAAATTTAAGTTAATTATTATTCTCGCGATTTGTGTGTGTGTCTACGAAAAATGTTGAATTATTGCTTTTGGAAAAGTGTGAGCTGAAAATGCAATTGAATGGTCCATCCACAGCTAGTCCTCATCTAAGCTTTGCGAACGCCGCGGCTGCAGCGCTGGCGACTTCGAGACGACCACATACTTGCGGCCAAAGTAGGGCGAATCTAGAGATGGGAATAGTAAGGCTAATCAGCAGAGGTCTGGCTCACGATCCCGGCTCACTTCTTGCGCAGGAAATCTGTGTATTTGCGTGCACGCTTGCGCACCTTCTTGAGGGCGCTGCCCAGCCGGAACTGCTCCTCGGCCAGCTCGTGTGTGCCATAGTGATGCGTGTTGTTGGTGTTGGTGCTGGTGCTGGTGCTGGTGCTGGTGCTGTGATGGGCATGGGCATGGGCATGCGCGTGGCTGTGCATATGCGGGTGCAAGTGATGCGCATGCGTGTACTGGCCATGATAATGCGGTTGATGCGGATCAAAGTGGGCGTGGTGCATGTAGCCATCGGCGGCAGGATTGACTGAAGCCGATGCTGGCGACCCAGGCGACATGGGCTGCGACAGCAAATTTTGCTCCGAGGCGGCGTCAAAGGAGTCGAAGTGCAATGACGACGAGTGCTCGCTGGTCGTGGAGCCGCCTCCATCCAAATGCATGCCAGCAAACTCCTTGGGCAGCTCATCGATGGCCAGCTGCTTCTCGAAGTGCGAATTGCCAGACATGTTCGAATAATCGTAGCTGGGATACGTGTACGGCAGGTACCCGGCGTGGTGCGCTTCGGAGCTGACCGAGGGCTCCACATCTCGTTCGCCCACTCGATTATTGATGAACTTCACCTCGTTAGCGTTTCGCTCCTGGCCGCCGCTGCCAAACACGATGTTTATGTTGTTGCTGCTGCTCGACAAATTGATGTTGCTGGGCGACAACGGCTCAGGCGGCGCCTGGGCAGCACTGGAGTTCTGATTCAGATTCGTTTCCTTGCTGGAGCTGGCCTGATAGCTGCGTTCGTAGCGCTGGAAGCATTCTCCTGCGTCGCTGGAAGCAGTGTTTGTGGTGTTCGTGTTGTTGTTCGTATTGTTGCCCTGCTGAAAGTTGTTCTTGTACTGAAACTCCAGCGCGTTGCTAGGCTGAAACGGATAGTTCTTGGAGTTGTTGAGCACATCGCCGATCATCGGGTTGCCCTTGGACAGATACTGGTGTATGTCCTCGCTGGTGATTTGCAGATCCTGGTCCAGGTAGGTGTTGCATTGTATGTAGTTGTTGCAGCAGTTGTTGTACGCCTCACCCTCCTGATCCTGGTGAAACAGTATGGTGGTGGACTCCTCGAATTCGCAGTGGTAGCTGCTGCCGCGTCGCTTGCGTGCTGCCGCTGAGGTGCTGGGTCTCTCGTCGTACGGAGTGCCCTTCCAGTGGCTGGCAGTTTCCGTGTTGCTGGTCAGCTTGCGACACGGCTTCACTTCCGGCTGGGGCACATGCCAGGCTTCCATCTTATCCTCCACTGTTGGCTCCGTTGCCTCAGCAGTGCCACCTACGGCACCCTCCAGCTCTAGTTCGGTGGGCGACTTACCATCAGCCAGAAAACTCCAGCGTATGGGCGAGGGCGAGCAAGCATACTCGGGCAGCTCATTGCTAAGCGCGCCCTTCGAACTGTGTCGCTCCAGTGTGGAGCTGCGGGAGGGCGTTACCGTAGCCTGACGCTGATCATGCTCGACCTGGTTGCTCTCGTCGGCAATTTGCTTGGCTCGATCGAAGATGGAGGTCAGGGAGCCGAGTTGACTGTTTGGCCGACTGGCATTCAGGCCACGCAAGGATATCGATGTATAGCTGGGCTGGCGTGCCTGCAGTCGCTGCTTGCGCATGGCGGCCGAAGCGGATTTTATGGAGTTGTTGCGGCTCAGGGAGGAGCGCGAGCCGTACAGGCTGGTCGAGTCCGTTTGGTAGCAGTAGTCAGAGCTGGTGCAGCAGGAGCTGGGCCGACGCGACGATGTGCCGTACAGGTCTTCTGCAAAGTACTGAGCCAGCTCCGTGCGGGACGAGCTGCAGCAGGATTTGCGCACCATTATCTCCTGCACCTCACGATCGGCACATGCGGCATCCTGGCAGGCGTTAATCGAGTTGCAGGACACATCTGTGACGGAGCGATGGCGTCGACTGCTGCACACATGTCGCCCAGCGCTCTGCCCAGCGCCGGAGGCGGACTGATGCGTGTGGGCGCCTGGCAAGCTGCTGCTTCCGCTGCCTCCAACGGCAGCAACGCTGTGCTGCCGACGTCGGCGGCGATGATGATGGTGCGAGTGTGACTGTGACTGCCTCTGACCCTGGCTCTGACCCTGGCTCTGCGTTTGCCCCAAATGCGAGTGATGACTGTGCGGGGATGTATGGCGACTATGATGCGGACTGTGACTGTGGCTGTGCTTGCGCTGTGTTTGATGGCAATGCGAGATCACGGCAACCGCCTCCTGTGGCTGAGGCGGCTCATGCTTGTGTTGGGTGTTGTTCGACAGTGGCGGCGGCGCTTGATCACATACGCTATCTTTCTCATAGCTACAATGCACGTAATCGTGTGAGGTGTAACAGGACTGATGCTGATGCTGATGCTGGGGCTGTGTTGCGACTGCAGCGGCAGAATTGAGGGCGGAGGAGGAGGACTGCTGCTGCTGCTGGTGCTGCTCCTCCTCAGCGCGACTCGTTGAATGTACACTGGCAGTTTCAGGAGGTGAGCCGTTCCTCAGTCAAGGCCCGCTGTTCTGGCAGGCAGGTGCTTGCTGACGAAGGTGATGGGGCGCAGAGGCAGCGCTCCGGCCCTGGTGTGTACTTCGGCCGCCGTCTAAAAATCGCTCGGATGCAGCTACAAGAAGCGCAAAAGTGCCAAAAAAATAAAATAAAAATCGAAACAGTTTTCCAATTAATAGAGCTACCAATAACACTTGATTCAACTTTGATTTATTTCTCTTATTTATTTGAGCTAGTTTATTAGTTTTCTGGCTGGATTTAGTTGTAGTAAGGCTAGGGCTAACAGTGCATGCAAAAAGTACATGCCAATAATACACATGCGCTTAGGTATTTCGATTTATAATGCACAAATGATGACGTCTCGAGCGAATGTCATGCAGCCTAAAAAATTAATTAGCAACTGAATTATTATGTTAATGAAGTGAAATGAAATGTGATTCGTAAGAGCAATTCTCAAAGTTATTTTCCGAACAATTTTGAATCAAATAATCTGGGATATAATCCGCATGGGTTAATTCTCAGTTCTTTCTCTCAAATACTTTCAGACGCATTATTGGCACCCCTTATGTAGTAGAGTGAGTCGTTAAAGGTGCTGTTTTGAGATATTGTTTACTTAGCCAATTCGATCTTATTGCTCAGGGTTTTCGTAGGTCCCAAGTTCACGTTCACTTGCGTACTATAGTAAAAAAGAAAACAAACAAATAAAAATGATATATATTTAAAGCAGTTGATCAACCATGGTTCTCAACAGTAAAGTGAACCATCTGCAGTTCGATGCAGCTTAGCCTAGAAAGTTGGTGATACGAGCAGATATTGTTTAGGTAACTGACGAACTGGGTGCGATTGTGTCCAAGCGGCACGCGCGGCATTTTCATGTAAATGCTTTGTGGCTGGTGGCCCAATAGCTGGTGTCTTATAAATTGGTTACTTGGGGACTCTGTGAATGTGGTTTAGAGGCTCTTATGTGTAGTTGCTGTTAACCTACATGACATTCTTCCATGCGCCGAGTGCCTGCGAAAGCTATCATCTCGCCCATAGTCAGACTCATTGTAGTAGCATTTGCGATTAGGAACTGGCGTTTGTATATTTGTACCGTAGTTTGTATAGCAAGCCGTGGAGCCGGCTCCACCGACACCGCCGCTCGCATAACTCGTCGACGTTGGACCCAAGAGATTGGTGCTATCACTTAAAGGATATGGACCCATGCCTTCAACCGTCAACGAGAACGAAGTCGTACCAAAGACTTTAGTATATATTTTGCAAGAAATTGATTTTGGAATGTTTTGTTTTTGATTTTTTGATTTGGTATTTGTTTTGTTCATGCATTATTCAGATTGTCGCCAATATATCAGTGACGTTTCCAAATCGGTAACATACAGTACATACAGGTTCATGTTCATGTTATTATATATTGTGAATGATTGTAGTTTTGTTGTTATTGTTGTTGTTGTGTAAAAATCCAGTTGATATTTAATTGGTTTCCAATTTGTTAATCGATTCGTTGATTTTGAATTTATTTTGTTTTAATTTTAGCAGCACAATTCAAATATTCCAAGATAATTATGAATGTGTTAAAACGAAAAATATGGCATAGTTAAAATTATATCGAATTTTTTAATACTTATATATTCTAAGAGTTGAACATTTAAAAGCTAACATTAAATTGCTAAAATGAATATATTAAATCAAGCATGCACAACAGAAGAGTTAAAGGCAACTAATATTTATTTATAAAATTTCTGATCATGCTGAACCTCTCTTAATGGCATTATTAACCGGCTGTAATTAACCGGCGTTGCTCGGCTTAAATAAATAATATGTCAGCTCGAAACAGCCCACATTGCAGTATATTGTAATTAATATTTATATGGAATGTAAAAAAAAGAGTACAAATATAGCCAATCGCCCAAAGTCACTTAATCAAATTTTACAGCTTGAGATGAAAGCAGTTGATTTTTAGCGCATTTTGCAGGGCTTGAGATAGTTAGAAAACTTAATAAGGATGCAGGCATCGAATCCTAGTGAGTTAGCTAAGCTCCTTTTGAAAAAATAAATAAATATTTAAATAAATATTTATTTAAATATTTGTTAGAATAATTTCTCATATTTCCAATAATAATATGCAGTTAAATGTGATTGTAATTTTTTTTTATTATTACCTCTGGGCATTATTTAACTAAACATATGGAAATTTAATATTTTTAAAATTCCATCTTATTGCTTACTAATGCAAAATGATTTTATGAATTTAAAATTTTAAACACTTCGGCTGCGCGTTAATCAGTTCCGTTAGTCAGTCAGGCATAATCAATCTTTTTATATAAATATGTTTTATTTACATACATCTATTTTTATTTTTTTTATAACTATGACTACCATTGGAACAAATTCTAAAATACTTTTTGAATATAGTAATTTTGTAGGAATAAATACTATAAGATATATGTATGAAAGTCATGCCATGTTGCATGCTTAGATTTAGACACATAAAAATGGCTTGACATGTGTGGACTTGAATAAAAATAATTGTAAAATTGAAATTATAATGCAAATTCAAATTCGGAGAGCAATGTTTGCTAATTTATTATTAAAAATATGTGTTTATGCGTAATTTAGTGTAATATTTTTGAAAGTTTCACCATGTTGCTGCTTGTATGTGCGGGTATGTGTTTTTATACAGACATTGCGTATACGCAATGTGAAAAACTATTGTTGCGGCATGTTGAATATGTTGGTATTTATATGTATTGTGTAAGTGTATATATACATATATATATATATATATATATATATATATATATATAATATATATATATGCATGTAATATACATGAAGGTATGACTGTGTTAGTGTGCATGTTACATGTTACAAGTTAGTTTATATTTTAGGCCGAGCTAAACATCTATATTCAGTTTACCTAGAAGGTCATTATGTTGGATGTGTGTAATTGTGTTTTTTTTTTTGTACAACATGGATACGTAAATAGTGTGTATTGTTTTTATGGGTGTTTTATTTTAATATATTTTTTTTTGTTCTTGTAGTTTAATTGTGTTTTTTTTTTTTTTTCATTGAACGAGCAATTTGCACAACAAATAATAGTTTGAAATTAAGAACGTAAGTTGGAATTTTGCTTGCAGTTTGTAATTCGTTTTTAAAATTCTTACGTGAGTCATGTTGGGTCTTCTCCTCAGATACCATCAATGCGGCATGCTCGATGCCAGAATTCATACTTTGTGGCTCCAAGCTATTTGTGCAGTTTAGCATACTCCTGAAATTCGCACACTCTACGATTATGTTTTAAGTGTAAACGTATTTAAAATTTAATTTTTGCAAACTAATGACAGCAATTACGAGACATTGGACGTAATACGCGTTCGCCTACAGAGAGGAGCAGGTAGGGCTATCAGAATCGGGACCTTGAGTGGTCTATACCTGTGTATGAGTGATGGGACTTAACTTCGGCTGAAAGAACTTAGAGCATATGTTTGATCTGGCTTGGAAGTTATTAGGCGCGGTTACTACATGAAAACCAAAGTAAAAATCAAATCAAACAAATCAAATTACTAATAGTAATTAAACAATATTTATTAAGATAAACAATGGAAAAACAAAAAATAAACTTAATAATAGAACATATCAAATAAATTAAAAGTAAACAAGACTAATCGCAAGAGCTGTTGAAAACAAACTTTTCCGTTCAGTTCCACTTCGAAACTCGAGTGAAATGGAGAAAAAAGTGATTTCCGACTGTTGAGATTGCGACTGTTTCCTTGTGCACACATTGAAATGCCAATTAAATTTGCAAGGACATTGCATTGGCATGGGCATGGGCATGGGCAAGGGCGTGGGCGTGGGCGAGGACGTCGATGTGAGCTTGGGCGTGGACATGGGCATGTGCGGGGGACAACAGCTGCCCTACATTACTGCACTTTGGTTCGCGTCGCATCGGAGTTACGTTGCGATATCTCAATGTCCGCTGTGGAGCTACTGTTGCCATTGCCGTTGACACTCTCCCCACTAAATGGACAAGCAACATAATCAAAATGTGTTGTTAACTTATATGAGAGTGAGTGTGTGTATGTGTGTGTTTTTGTTTTGTCATTTGTTGTTGTGCTCTGTTATTAACACTGAAAATTTGTGGTGCTTTAAACTAACCAATTTATTAAGAATGAACAATGAGCAATCAGGACAAAGACTCGGAGTGGGATTGTTTAGATGTAAGGGCGCTGCATGAATTAGAAATTGAATTGATTTATATATATGAATACATATATATATATACATACATATGTATATATTTATATATATATATATACATACATATAGTTTTTCTAGGGTGGTGGTGGTGACATGAGAGAAATAGATAGAGAGTTACAAAACGGTTGATAATGAAACATGGCATTTAAATAGAAGGGTATACAGAGTATTTAAATTCGTATTAAATATTTGAGTAGTTTTTATATTTAAATTGCTAAATATGAACTTGAATTGATTAATTAGTTGTCAGCTGTAGCCAGCAGTTAATTGATTGTAGTAGTTTTTATTTTTATTGTAAGTTGTAACAAAAGTAACGAGTAGAACAGGCAAAGTTAAGCAGACATGCCGAAAAAGTATGAAACTTTGAGCGCAAGTTTTCATAGAATTTCATTGATTTGTTTTTTGTTTTAATTAGTTAAAATGTACAATAAAGTTGCTTTTAGAGTGAACTAATAAAGTACAGCAAACGAGCTACGTTTAAATAGAGCGAAACGCTTCAGATTGTAGTTTTGTTTAAGCTTTGATCTGGAGTTTATTAAGTTTGATTTTGTTTTTTATTTTTACTTTTTGTTTTTTTTTTTCAGTTTCTCTTAAATTCATGCAACTTACCCGTACAGTCTACTATCTCGAAATGTCCTTCAGTTTCGGGCATACATAGAATGGACATGGTTGGTATTATTTTCAATACAGTCGTTTAAACACAACGTGTTACAAAATAAACAAGATATAAATTTCAAAATAGAATAACTTAGGCGCATAGCTGGCGAGCTACACACCACAATGAGATACAAGTCATATGCACACCGCATAATAAACTTCCAAGAACATTATTGAAGGCAATTGTTTGTTTCACTTAGGAAAAGTTTTTGGTTAGATTAGGTGGAAATGAGGCTGAACTGCTCTGAGGAATTGTAGGCATCTATTCTCTTAATGATTATTTACAATCAGAACTATGTAGTTAAAATCGCAGTGAGCTTTGTGCACAGTCAATGATTGAATGGAAGCTGCTACGTACCTGCCGTTGTTATGACGGAAGAGTGCCAAGATTTCCTCAAAGGTTTTGTTTTTGGTCTCAGGAACCTTCTTGTAGGTGAATATCCAAAAGATGGCTAAGAAAACGCTGAATGGCAAGAATGTATAGTTCTCCAGTGAGTTCTGCACAAATGAAGAAAGTTAGAGATAGTTTTTTTTTTTTACTTATGCTAAGTAGTTGCTTACCTTCATTCTGGGGAAACCAATGCCGACTACGAAATTGGCCATCCAATTGACTAGCACGGCAATAGCCATGGCGCTGGGCCGTGGACCTTGGGAGAAGAGCTCCGCTGTTATCATCCAGGGTATGGAGCCGGGTCCCACGGCAAAGAACACAACAAAGCCCAATGTAGCGACCACAGATAGATATGACATCCAGTCGATCATTTCCTGCACATAACCAAAAAACTCCTATACAAAATGCGTAGTACTCGCGTTCTCGATGATTTGTAGGCTTTTTTTTTTCATTCTCAAATATATATATATAAATATATATAAATACACATATATTCATATATACTTACATATATATATTCTTTATGTTTAACGAACTGTTCGTCGATAACAAACCAAAACAAATCAAGGAATATAATCAGCTATTTGCATAAGAATTTAAAGTAATGTAAAGTTAAGTTAAACCCTCTACCATTATATGAATCTGAACGCTTATATGCATGAGTTGGGCTTAGAGTTCATTGGAATATATACTTAGTTAAGATACTTTAAAAGTAGTTGCTATCTTGGTTCTCAAAGAGTTGAATCGTTCTCATCGCATCACAAACTGTCACTTGAGTTTTTATACTTTTGCTGTAACACCTTTGGAGAACGCTTAAAGTACAAGTGGTGGAAAATACTAGTATGTATGTATATCTTAAATAAGTAGTATTATATAGAGTAAGATTTAGTTCAAGTCTATTTAAATAAATCAAGCGGCGTGTTGACACATTTGACGGTGTGACAGTGTGAGGATTGTGTGTTGAAAGTGGCCTTTGAAGCGTTTGTCAGCGCGTGTTCTGCTCTAGAATCAATTTAGCGACAGCTTTGTACATTTTCCAACACTGGCTTGCGGTTGGCTGTGTTGTGAACTGTTTGCATTTTGGTGCCCGCAAAAACTGTTTTGCAAATCGTGTGAATTGTCTTTGCTGTTGAAACTGTGTCTGCTTTTCGTTTTCAATTTCAAAATAATTAAATAAATTAATTTAACATAAGTTGGTGTCGGTGTGTGTGTGAGTGGGGCAAAAGCCTGCCAAGTCGAGAATAGCTTTTAAATAAGGGGCGAGACAATTGCCTAAATGAGCTGTTCAGTTGAACTCGTTCAGTTAGAGCTGTTCCCTTCATAGGATAGCCCTAACTGCTGGTTACGCATCCTTCACATGCTATATACTATACTAAATCAGCAGCTCATTTAGGCAACAACTTAACCTAGGCACAACACAATAGAGAAACTTTGCAAAGAAAAATATATATTTTATGAAGCAAGCCATAAAATTCAGGTTAGGTGCAAAACAGGCAACACGCACATGCTTTAGATTAAACTATTTTAAAATATATATTAAAAATGCATTATGAATACTATATGCACAGGGATTCTTACGGCATAAACTAGATTTATTTACATGAGGTAAAACTACGTAAAATAACACAAAAATGAAATCGCTTTAAAGGTGTCTGTTGGCTGCTCTGCATGCTTGATATGTGTGCTGAACTAAAAACATATTTTAAAATATATTCGAGTTAAAATAAATAATTGCAGTGGCTTAGCGGTAGCCCATAAATAACAAAACATATATACATTATATATACACTAATTTAAGCGTAATTCTACAAAGTATATTCTAGTAAATGCAATGCGATAGAGGGGTATGGCAAATTGATTGGTGGCAGAGGCGCAGCTATAAATTCAACTTGTTATAAATTCAAATATACATATCTCACATCAATAATTTATAGATATACACGCGGGACGACTGTCATGCCCGCCCTTTTTATATTATTTTGGTTTTTTTTTCGGTTTGGGGCTTGTTGGAGAAGGGGCTCTACACAACTTCATGCATAAAATATCTATGTCAATATTGAAATATTTATCAAAATTCACGTATAACTATAGAGTGTGTAGCATTAGTTGTAAAATATTTAGAGAGCGTCTTTAAATCATTATCAAAATCAAACGCAATATGCAATATATGTTAATATTACAGATTAAATACTTTAGCACTTCAGGCAGATACTTGCCGTACTCGAATATATCATATGCTAAATAGTAGCTATGCGGGATAATGGCAACCCTTGTACTTGCCTTAATCAAAAAGGAAATCGTTATGAATATGGAGAAGATGAACATGCCGCCCAGTCCATACAAATGCAATGTACGGCGCCCAGTGCGATCCATTAGCGGTATGGACACCAAAGTCATTACAACCTGTATTAGGCAATAAGATTCATATTAAGTCGTGAACTGCATAGCTGGATCAACTGCTGCCTTGTTACCATAATGGCGCCAATGCCTATCGTGGCGAACTTGGCGATTTCCTCGGTCAGTCCAGAGCTCATGAAGAGCGATGTGGAGTAGTAGAAGACGGCATTGATGCCGCTAAACTGTTGGCTCAGTTGCATCACAATGCCAATGATCAAAGGCGGACGCAACGTAGACGAGCAAATTAGCTCCATGGTCGATATATGGCTCTCGGCCTGTTGGGCGCGCTCCTCTGCACGCATCTCCTCAATGTCCTCATCCACGGATCCGGAGGCGCGAAGACGACGCAGTGCTACCAAATGAACAAAATTATTTATTTCAGTCCCGTTTACTTCGCGCCGTCTAGGAGTTGTTACCTTTACGCGCCTCCTCCTCCCATTGTTTGGTTATGAGCAAATATCTTGGGGATTCGGGACAAACTGGCAGTAATATTAATTGCAATATTGCTGGACATATGGCCAGGCCCAGCAGAATGGGCCAGCCCTCATTAGTGCCTAAGATTTGTTCAATGCCCAACACCTGGGATAATAGTAAACCTACAGTCACAGCCAATTGATTAACAGTACCTAAACCACCGCGCAGATTCAGTGGTGCTATTTCAGAGATGTACATTGGCACCAATGATGTATTGAGACCTGCAAATAGGCACAGATATATAATAATATATAAATATATTTATCTCATATGTATATAATGTGATTTGCCACTTACCGCAATTAACACCTATTATAAATCGGCCAAGGAATAACATTTCATAGGAATGACTAACTTTGGTAAAACCCATCAAACAGGCGCCCGATATACCAAGCACATTGTTCAACAATAGACCGCCCTTTCTGTAAGTGTAAATCAGAGGATTGATTTGAGCTTTTAACACGTGGGTATTAGTGGCTACAAACCTGCCAAAGCGGTTGGCCATCCAGCCGCCACTGAAACCACCGAGCATGCCGCCAATAGCAAATATGGAAACAGCCACCGAGTATAGCTGCTGTATAAACTCCTCGCTGATGTCCTCGCCATAGCGATCCTTGTACACATCCTTCATAAAGTTCTCAATATTCTTTTCGGGCGCATTGATGACTCCAGTATTGTAGCCAAATTGCAGCATGCCCAGCACCGCCGAGAATATGGAGTAGGTGAGGAAGAAGGTGAGACCCTGCAAGAGGTTGCCCAAAAACAGATCGCAATTAGCAAAGCACGATTTCAAATCTGAAGGACGGGATCTGGGATGATTGGCTGGGTTTGTGCGGGTTTTCTCAAACGCTTTGCATACAAGTGTGCAATAGAAATCAAATATTACGTCATATTCTTCTAGATGAGGCCAATTGCTACTTGATTTCAATTTCAAACAAAATATTAAAACTATGTCGAAAATTGTGTAATCCATGATATTGGATTTTAGTGTAGCTCTGTGAATTAATAAAAACTAAATAAATTAAATTTAAAATTAAATTTAAAATAAAAAACAATTTTTATTCATATATATATATTTTTTTTTGAAAATTTATTAAAAATTAAAAAATATATAAAATATAATAGAATTATAGAAAATAAATAACCATGTTAAATGTGTGAACTTGAAAGCCGTCTGTGTAAATATGTGGGGTATTCGAAAGTTGCGCCCATAAACATATATATGTTTATCTATATTTATCTCTAAATTTATGTATATATATATATATATATATATATATATATATATATATATATATAATGTATATATATTTATATACGTATATAAATAGAACGGAATTTCAAGGAATTTTATCGTGAGCGCAACTTTTCAGTGTCGCATTGTTCGATGTTTGTGTTCATTTATTTTGTATTGTTTCAGGTGTTTGGTTTTGGTTCGGTTGTGGCTTGGTTTGGTTTGGTTTGGTTTGGTTTGGTTTGGTGTACATGAATAGAAATGAAATTCAAGTATTTAATTACACAACATGGCAAATAATTTAAGCTACAAACTTGTTCTAAAAGTCTTAGCTTCCGTCTGTGCGTGTGCTCCTCCAGTCTGTCCACATATTCGCGGAGCTCCTCAATCTCCTCCTTCACCTGCTGCACAGTGTCCAGTTCGTGTTTGATTGCCACCATGTCACGTTTGACCTATACAACACACACACACACACAAGCACACACAAACAATGGCAAATCGAATTAAAGACAATTGCATTTTGTGTTAATCTGTCGTGCTCCACTTACCTCCGATACCTCACTCTGGCAGCTCTCCACGGACTTGGTCAGCTCTTGCAGCTGTGTGCGGATTTCGCACAAGGCGACTGTCGTCTCCAGGTGTCGATCGCCTCGCTGCAGCTCATCGAGTTTCGCTGATAGATTCATGCTCATCACGCTAACTTGCTTTTGCAAACTGCTCCACGGCGATGCAGGACCCATTGCAGTTGCAATTACGTTCGCCCCATCAAAAGTGGCCGTTCCACACGTGAGTATGGCGTGGTGGGCGTGTCCGTGGCCAAGTGCGGGTCATATGCGTGCAATGCATACAATTCAATTGACGGCGTTGCGTGACGTCACGTGCCGACGCCAAGTCACGCAAAGTGCCCCCAAGACGTTACGTCGTCGTTGTTGTTGTTGTTGTTCATTTGTACATTTGTCGCAATTGTTGTTGTTGTTGTTGTTATTGTTGTTGTAGAAGTTGTGTTTGTTACAGTTAAAGAAAATATCAAGCAAAAATGCACTTTAGTTGTACGATAGCTGGCGAATGCCTTTCTGGCTTTTATTATGCTACAGACTACGTAGTTATTTAGTGTATCAACGTAATTTATTTTGTGGCGCAAGTCAAGCAGGCGAAGGCACAGAACGAAATTATTTATGATCGCTTGCATTAAAATTTACCGAGCTATGCAATTATTGAGGAATGAAGCAACATAAATTTTATGGCTTTGAGCTGCAACTAAAACTTAAAACACAAAACAGAAACAGAAACAGAAACACAGAAAGCAGAAACAAAATACAGGCAGAGCTCTAAGTAAACGAAAGGATTTGTGTGTTGTTGCGGTTCCAGAGGGACTGAGACAGAGCCAGCGGCAGCGGCAGCGTCAGCAACTGAGAGAAGAAAAGGAGCAACAGCAACAACACCAACTTAAAAGCCAAGCCACCAAGTACATAAAAAGTAAGTTAAAGTAAATTGTTGGCATTTTTCGTTTAGGTTAAGGCAAGAATTATGCAGTAAAGTCACAAAATTAAAAGGATAAACGATTTGCGTGGCACACCGAGTGCAGTATACTCTGAGCTGACTATAAATTCAGTGGAGCCATAAGGCAAACAAAAGGAGCCAAGGCGACCTGCAAATATCTGAATCTGAGTCCTTTTTTCTGCCACTATTTGAAATTTATTTGTATTCGATCGAAATTGAAAACAATTTCAATTGGCACGTCTGGAATTTATACTCAGGCGTAGCTTAAAAAACCTATAAATACTGCCTTTGTTATGTTAACCACAGTCAGTGTTAGTGTATACCAAGTGGAGTAATCACTTCTGTTTTCCGGCTTAGATTCGACTTTTAGTCTTTACGGAATGCATAAAATTTACATTTTCATCAACATGCAGCGACATCCAAACAAATAACGCCCACACTATGTGTGCGTGTGTGTGTGTGCGGGTGTCCGTGTGTGTTTGTATTTGCCTTGCCAGGGCTGGGGCTAGCCAAAAAGCATTATGTGTACATAGTACGTATCTATGACTGAAAGTGAGAAGTGATTTTTGTTGGCTGTGCAAACAAAACGCGCGAGTGGCGCCCAAAATCAAACAGCAACAACAAACAAAACAGGACATAGTGTGGCAAAAGTTATAGGCGACAGTTGCACATGCTCCATGGGGGCATGTTGGCATGGGGCGGGGCGTTGATAACTGACGCACACAATGCGCATACGACACATAGGCTGCACGGCCACCAGCTACCAGCAACCACTTCCCCCGGCCAGTCTTCTCCAAAGCCATGCACTTGAGTTGGCTGCGCATTATGTTAATGCGCCTATGCGGTTGGCAGGGGGCAGGCAGGCAGCAGGCAGCAGGCAGCAGGCGAGAGTTATTCGCAACATGTTGTCATTTCGTTGTTGTTGTTGTTGGTGCTGTTCTTGTTATTATTGTTATTGTTTTGCATTTCACGGACATTGTTGTGCCGAGCATAAAAGGATTATTTTATGCATACATCAGCAAACGAGCTGTAGCGCAACGAGCACAGCACAGCGCATCAGAGCCACAGCCAGAGCCAGAGCCAGAGCCAGAACGAGCAGCATCCTGTGTAAGTTATTGTTCTCCATGAAAACAATTGTGGCTTGTGCAAATGTATTGGCATGCATATCTTTATCCTATATGACTATGGTTATAGCCGAATCTATATAGGAATCTGCATGCGTATCACGCATACGTATATTCGCACACATGTGCCTGTGTGTGTGCCTGTCAGATGCAGGCATTTTCGGTTTTGTGTAACGGATTTGTATACGTGAGCATTTAATAAAATTTGTGCAATTTCTGCTACTCCTGCTGCTGTTACCTTTTGTATTCAGTTAAGGTGCTCGCGAATTTATAGGGGGGAATGCAGCGGCATGCATGGCTATATATGAAATAGTATCGCGCTATTCGAGCGTCTCTTAATATCGGCTGCTAGGCAACTGCATAGAGTTGAATAGCGGATTCATAAGGCAACCTGCTTCTTTGACAGTTAAACTCTAGTGGAAATTGTAGTCAGCTCACAGCTCAGCTAATCAAAGTCATACTCAAGCTTAAAAAAAAAAAACAAAATACTAGCAGTAAAATATCAGGACATATAATACATATTTGTAACATACACATTCAAGTTGTTAAAACCAATTGGCATATGGGACATTCACCAAATGTACGTAAATCGATATTATTTTATTAATTATTGTTTTTATTTTCACAATTGCAATACGAAAATATTTTTTTTTTTTATTTTATTTGAGGTCACGTTGAATTTGTTGCATTTTAGATTTGATTAATTTTTGTACTTTTTTGAATTTGTTCTTTGTCGCTTTCTGTTTGGTATAATTTGCATGAATTAACGCTTGTTTGTAGATATCAAATTCGATTTATATTTTATGCTAAAATGAGACAACACATGATATAGAAAACATAATGCGCCAATTTGTATGGCATTCGCAATGGAGTGATATGGATAAATCAACAAATTGAAACAGATTCATAGTTGTTCGATTTGTTGCAGCTTTAATTGTAAATATATCGGTTACATATATTTATCTATTTTTTTATTATTTTTTTTTTTTGGTGAGAGGACCAATGCGCCAATTAGTTAAACAGTTTGGAAAAAAAAACATATATAAAAATGTAATAGTATAATTAAATCAACAAAACTGTACTGAAGTGGTGATAACCAAGCTAAATCAAATACGATTGAAAAATTGAGTGAATTTTAAAATTTAGTATTGAATGAGGAGATGAGCTAAGTCACATCCAATGAGGGGGGCTGAGAGAACAGTTGAATGATAATTATGACTTTGTTGGCATGCAAAGTTGGGGTCGATGGCTGAATGAGTAGGGCTGAGGGTCCAATATTGATTAACTGACTGCCTGGACGAGACTATTGAAGTGTGCGAGTGTGTAGGTGTGTGTAGGTGTGTGTGTGTGTGTGTGTGTGTGCATTTAAGTGTGTACAGTGACTTAATGGCACTCGAACACTTTTCGGCTTGTCATAAAGAACATAACACATACGCATTCACACACGCACACAGATACATACATCACACAATAAGAGCATCAGAGGCTTCAGTTCACAGATTGTTGTGGCTGCTCTCAAGTGCCCTACAATGCGCATCAAGTGTCTAGGGCCAGTGCGGCACCAGGCCACAGTGTCAACCGCATCACATACATTTGACAATTGAAAAATGCGATTGGCTCCAGCGGCGATAATTACATTATAACAACTAAATTAAATTTAGGCATACTAATTGAAATTTAATTGTCTGGCATGCAAAATTTCGTGAGCAGAAGTTAAGTATTTCGGGGTTTCTGGCTAAATATTTGAAATAATTAACAAATTAAATGAATTGTCTATGAAGTACCATGTGAGAGAGTGCAGTGCATAGGTTAATATTACAAAAGGTCGAGCAGAAAATAAATAACTGGTAGAATGGTAGAAATGTAGTAAGTATATAATGTATAGTTATGTATAGATAGCAGTAGCTGTAGTATAGTAATATATAGATATTTATTTATTTATATAGTTGCTGCGGTTGTAGTAGAATGGAAATGGAAGTTGCATACTCATTGAGTGGCGTAAATACCAAACCACTTTGGGTGTGGCTTCTGTAATTTGTTGTTGTTGTTATTGTTGTTGTTGTTGTTGTTGTTGTAATAGTTGCAGTGGTTGTTGTTGTTATTGTTGTAGGGGAAAGTAGATGATAATTGAAATGTATTGAAATGGAAATGTTTGGTTAAACAGTTATGCGTCATGTTACGCAATGACAGCTATCGATATTAAACTCTAAATTTTGAAACGGAATTTCGTGAAAAAATATGAATTTGAATTTGAGTTCGAATAGGAAACTTCTTGGTGCTGGCATTAAATAAAAATCGATTGCATTTAAACAGTTTACATATTTACAGAAAAGAAAACTCTCTTTACAATGATATCGCAGGATGATAATTTGCATTATGAAATCAATATCAATATGTTACACAGCGCACAGCAAAACAACAAAGCATCAAAACGATTGAAGCGAATTCAACATTTTTAATTAAACATATACCAATTTAAGTTCCTAGCCGTTAACAGCATACACACACACACACACACACGCACACAGTCACACTCTAAATAGTAATTACAGAATACAGAAAGGAGGCAAAATAATAGCATTTATGTAATAAATTTGCATTAATTTAAAATATTTGCACTGTGAAAAATAAACATATTATAAAGAGAAAAAAAAGAGAAAAACAAAAGAAATATGGAATACATGGCGTATGCGTACTGTTCGCGTTGTTAATTATGACTATGCTTTGTTATTATTATTATGAAAATTAATTTTAATAGTTTGGAATGCTTTGTATATGTACCTGGGTGGCATTGTGCCCATCATTTTGTTGGCTTTTATTTTGTGTTCACACTCGGGCGTTTATTTAACAATTTATATAAATCTTCCTCTCTCTCTCTCTCTCTCTCTCTCTCTCTCTCTCTTTTCTCTCTGGATTTTTTGTTTTTTCTTTTTTTTTTTTTTAGTTATGCATCAAAAAACATTTGGCTTAATTAATATATTTTCATGTTTTCTTTTGTTTGCTTTGTTGAGAATTTTTTGTTAACCCGAGCTTTGGTGAATGTCGCATGTGCTTGCAGTTGTTATTAATATTGTTTGATATTTGGGGCTTTTTTGTTGTTTGTTATGCTTTACACTTTTTTGTATGTGGGAGCTTGTGCAACGAAAACAACACAACACAAATGCCCTCAATAAATAATTGACATTTTAAGGACACGCTGGACACTTAAATGAACATAATTTGCGCTAATCTGTGTGGGGGAGAATAGTTAGAATAGTTAAATATTTGCACATAAATATGCCCAAAAATACATACATCGAATAAATATTGTTCGTATTAAATATACAAAAACAAAAAAAAAATCAAAAAAGAGAAAAATAATAGTTCGATATGGGAATCGAAATCTGTGAAAATTACTTTGTTTGTGCATTCAATTAAAGGACAAAACAAACTGACAATAATTCGGCGTGTTCGCTGATTTGTAAATAAAACACGAGTAGCCAAATACATAAATTAAACAGAAATGATTATTTGTGCGTGCCATTAAATGTATAAATTAAAAACTTGGGCCATTCTTTATGGGCAACAAACTAAATATGCATATTGCTAAATAATTGCTGTTTATTTGTCTAGCTAAATGCTAATACTTTGTGGCGAACAATTTGCGGCATGCAAATTAAATGACGCATAATGAAGCGACACGCTAAAAAAGTGTAGCTGGCGGTGGCAATGCAAATGCCACGCCGTGTTCATTCTGTGTTCATTTCATTTGCATGAACGGTCAAATGGAGTTGCCTGGTTGATTGGCTGTCATTCTACGTACTCGAGCAGCAATTGGCGCAGTGTTGCCTCATCCTCGCCATGACATCTCAATCTTGACTCGCGGTCACGATCATCACGGCTCGAGTGGCGCTGGCGCTTGGGGGCGTAGCTGAAGGAATGACGATAGAAACGGCCGTTGTTTATATTATCACCTCGATAGGCGTCTGTGGGTGACACTTGGAATGAGTTCAATGGGTTGAGTAGGACAGTTAGACATAATACGCACCTTCGGGTCGCAGGCGCACTGGCGGCGAGGTCAGCTTAAGTTGTGTTGACGTTGTTGTGGGCGGAGTCTTACGTCGACCACCAAAAACATAATCGTAAGAATCTTCGCTCAAATTGGACACTGAACAAGGCATACACGACAAGAAGAATAACGAGCAGGCTCATAAGGATTTATGTTGAAAAAAAAACACTTAATGTTTACGCTTAACACAGATTTGAGAAACCAGTTGAAATAAAAACTATATCACTCAAAATATAAATAGAAAATAGAGCAACAGCAGTGAGCAAACAGTTTGCAGAAACTGATTAAAAGCAAACAAAAAAGTAAAAGTAAAAAGTAAAACAAATGTTAAATGTAAATATTGAATACGTATATATAATTATATATTTATATATATATAATATATTAGAAGTAGGCTCTTCTTGATCCTATTCTTGTTGCAGTTGCAGTTGCAGTTGCACTTTTATACTCACTCTACAAATGAACGCATAAAAGCATATTATTCAATATAAATAGTAAATTGTTTGTCAATATTTGTTGTTTTGTCCGGGTTATAAAAATAGAAGAAGAGAGCACAAAATTGTTAGAATTTGTTAGCATTTCAGTTTTTTTTTTTTTTTGTTTTTTCTTATTTATTTGACAGTTAGGGGACAGCACTAAGGTAAGTGAAGTGGAAAGAGTAACGGCTGGCAAACGTTCAAAAAATGTTTACAAAGCAGCTGCAAATTACATTTGATATATGTATGTTTTTATTTGTTTTTCTAATAAACATTTTCCAAAATAACAACTTAAAGAAAAACACATAGCAGCATCAATACAGAGCACAGCTACTTGAAAAAGTTTTTAGTTTAGTTTTTTTTTTCTATGAAATGTTACACATAATTCAATTTTTTTTTTTTTTGATTTTTGGTTTTTATGTAGTCAAAAAGTTGGAAATACAAAGAGCAAGCATAGATAGAGGGCGTAGAAAGAGCGACATTTAATTAATGGACGACTGTTGGTAGTATTTTTATTTTTTTTATGGAATTTGATTGATTGATTGCCTGAATGGGTGCGGCTGGCGCATCTGAAAAATGCTAAACAAAGTTAACAAAAATGTGTGTAACTGTAACGCGTTGCGGCGTGTTTGGTATCTGTGAGAGTGTGCGTGTGTACGTGTCTATAGGTATTTAACAGTGTGTGTGTGTGTGTGTGTGCCAAAGCATGTAGTCTCGTATGCCATGGCAGGTGTTTCAGTGATAGAGTCGAAATCAAAATAAAAAGAATCTAAAATACAACGGCGATTATGCTAGCAAATCAAAAGTTCAATCTACACATCAATGCAAGTGGCAATAAAATACCTGAATAAATCAAATATATTTTGATGTTTTTACAAAAATGCAGGGAAATGAAAACTATGGGTCGAATTAAAATCGAAATCGAAATAGAAATCGAAATAAAAACCAATAAAAAATGCAAGCAAATAACAACAAACAACAGACAATTAAAGAGAGCGAAGAAATTGAAGGAGTTTGGTTAATTGTGCACCTGGAAATACGCTCAATGGCTGAAGCACTTGAGTGGAACGCAACGGCGGTGGTAACGGGGGCAGCTGTCCAAACGGATCTTGATCGTTTGAAATGGAAGACGTTGGCGGCGAGATCATCGATGTGTCACCACAGGTCGCCATTTCATTACTGTGGCCAGCTGCAAGAGATTTCAAACTTGTTAGAAGCGTTTCAATATTCGAGGCCACGAAAAGAAAATCCGAAATACGTCCTCGCCCCTCCCACTCCCACTCCCACACCCACACACGCACAACAAAAGGCATAGCACAGCGCCAAAGGTAAAATTAAGATGCGGCGCCATATTTCGCACATACATAAATTGTATGGCAAGTCCAAGAGCCAGCCAGCGGTAGCTGCACGGTACGCATGCATGAATGCATAGGTAAAGCTTTTAGCCAGAAAACGCCTGGATGAGCAAACACACCTATACACACACATACATACTGCAATGGATTGCGAGGCACTGGAGCCGTAAAGTAGGCAGCCGTATATGAGGCTCCATTTAAGATTTGGCTTCCTTCCAAGGCAGGTTCGGGATCTGCATCTCGGCATGCGTGTGGCTCTGGGGCTGAGCTCGGGCACGTTGCGTGCCTTTGCATAAAATAGATTTCATTTTGATTCGCTTGAGCAGCAACAGAAGAAAAACTGTTGAAAGTGGAAAAAATGTAATATTTCATGTCGCAACTGGAATGCTCTAGCCACTAGCATTGCCATGAAAGTATCATTTTTAAATTAAAACTATCTTCAGCAGAAAATACTAAACTGTTTTGAACACCAGTCAGATAGGAAATATAGCAGAGAAAAGAACTAAACCATACATATATGCATATATTTATAAATATATAAATATAAATATAAATATATAAATATATAAATATATAAATATATAAATATATAAATATATAAATATATAAATATATAAATATATAAATATATAAATATATAAATATATAAATATATAAATATATAAATATATAAATATAAATATAAATATAATTTTTTTTTCTGAAAATAACAATTTCTTAAATTTAACTTTTTTTTATTGTTACTAGGAATTCACAGAGCTTCTTTTTTATAATACATGTCGCTTGGTTTAGGTTAATTAAACTAATTTAAACGAATTATTAATATTTAACCATACTTATTTCTAACTCATGTTTGAGAAAGTTGTCGAAGTAACGTCTTTTTAGAATTCTTATGGAGCGAAAATAAGAATTTTTTAAACTTATCCAGAAATAAAATTAGAATCAAATCGGAATATTGATTGGAATCAGATTTTCATTCTCACAGGCAAACAAATAAGTACTCATACAAAGTAATTTAAACTTTGGAAATATATAAAAGACTAGAAAAGTATTTATAATCAGGATTTATAAATGTGTCTTAATAAGCGAACCTCGCTCGGGCACTTTTGAAACCAAATTTTCAATCCAATAAAATACGTAAAATAAAATGAAATAAAATAAAATAAGATAAAATAAAAATTAATAAATACTTATAATTAAGTTGTATTTTAAAGATAGCAAAACGAGACTCAGATTCCGCATACTCTTTCCCATTGCAGAGTATAATTTGCATTGTTTTTTTTTTTTTTTTGGGAACAACACTACATGAGTTGTAGGTGGGCTTAAAAATGCCTCGCTCGCTGCGATAAATGTGCCCATAGTCAGCTTCACTTTGTGGTTTGCTATGGATTCCGCAGGCCAACACTTGAGCCTGCATACACACACACGCACACACACAACAACAGCAACACGTGCAGCTATCCGTACGGTATTTTGAATTTTTATTATTTGCAATTTGCGTTAATGTTGTGGAAAAAAGCATGTGGCTGTTATGGCTGCTGGCTTTAGCTATAAGCATCATATGTCTGTGCGTGTGTGTGTGTCTATATGTTTTTCTATGGCATATTGAATGGCCATTTGTGCCACAGTCACACTCGCACACACACAAACACACACACACAGACACACATGCGCACACAGTCGCACACTAATGACCTTTTCATGGCCGCCTGTCGATGAATGTAAGAAATGTGGGCAAATTATGGAAGGATCAGGCGTGTATATCCCTTGCCAGTTGTCGTTATTGACAAAATGATTTGTAAACATTTTGCGCGTCATTAGCTGCAGTCATTGCCAATGGCTGAAAAGTCCGCAATGGCATTTAAGCATTTTCGCATTTAACAGATTAAAATCATGCATGCATCAACATTTCTTCAATAGCTCGCCTGCCGCTCTGTGCTCGGCCATTGTGCGTGGCCAGAGTTGGAGACTGACTTGTGGCAGGATGCAGCCACCTGGCCAAGTTCTTTGCTGACCATGCAACTGCTTCCGGCTTCAGTTGCATGAATGGAGACAGACCAGACCAGACCAGAGGAGGTCAGACCAGAACATACCATGTAGGCCAAATAGAAGTCATCCTCCGTCCGAGTCACTGTCATCTCGGATGTGAAGAGTTAGTTGCCTCAATCTCCACATGTGGTATGCAAATATTTGCTTAAATTTGTGCTGAGGTTAAGTTTTTTGTTTATTTTGCTTTCGCAGCACCGCAGCTGCTGCTGCTCCAAGTGCAGCAACTGGATGACAGAGAGTCAATGGTCTGGGCTACGCTTCAGTCTGCCCAGTTGCAGCCATCCGCATGCCTGACTGGACTCCCTGCTTCTAATCACCAGCCCAGTCGCCCGCCACCCACAAATATATGTCATCTACATACTGGCTAGCTGACACAGAAAAATAGTTGTGGAAAATGGGAGCCAGCGTTTTGACTGCATGCCAAGGCCTCCTCCACTGAAGAAGCAGCTTCAAATCTGACGATGCTGATGACGCAAATGGCACGCCCGACCTCCTCTCTGCCCCTCTCGGTGTGTGTGCCTGCATCGAGCAGTAAGTCATTTATGTGCGAGAGTGTGTAGCTGACTTAGAGGCTTGGCCATTGACAAAAGTGCTCTGCTTGCGCCCTTTGGCCGGGCCAGGCAGTTATGAAAGGGGGCTGCTGCGCCCTTCGTGGACGCTCTGTTAACGTTTAATAATTGAATATTATGCAATCAATGTGTCCGAGTGCTCGTGTTGACTGGGGCGCATACTTCATTGCATACTTTTAGGCGCTGCATTCTGCTTATTTGTATTATTTATATTGGATCACGTGCCGAGTGCCTGGCCCAACTCAATTTCTTGATCTCGTTATATATGCATAGGAGAAGTAGCGCAACGCAAGTAAGAGTGTCCCTCTTCACTCTCTGACTGCCAAGCAACTGCTGGTTATCTCCCAGCAAACTGTATTCGCCCCGAGCATTTAAACAAAACTTTAACTTTTTTCAATTCAAATTTCATATTCACGCTTTCATCAGGCTGTCATAAATAGAATGCCAACCCATTCTACAAATTAACATGAATAAGTTTTTAACTTTCTCGCAAGCCATTGCTCAACTTCTGCAGTTTCTGACAGTTCATTTTATTAGCTTAATTTTTGATTTGTCTAAAAACTTGAGCAATGCACTCACACAATTCTCTAGCTCGCGCTTGTTATCTCTCCCGCCCTTACGCTGCCTCCGGCCAGGGCGCTATTTCTCTCACTGGCAGTCTCCAATCAAATTAGCAAGTGAAATTGAAAACTGATTTATTCATGAGCGCAACTAACCATTTTTTGAGATAAGAATAATTTAAAATTCAATTAACTAACGCCACAGCTCTAGCTCGCGCTCTCCACACACCCACACGCCCACAGGCCCACACACACTCACACACTTCAACAGCCAGTTACAATGGAAAGTTGAGCTTCTGGGGCTTCGGAGTTGATTATAGTTTATAGTTTGTAGTTTGTATTGTCCTGGGATGGAATTTGCATTTGTATTCGCTGTGCTGAATGTTCACTTGCGAATGCTGTTTTTGGGTAATCAATTGCAAGAAATCGCACAGCTCATGGAGCTTTCGCCTTGAGCGCTTGTCAAGCAAATATGGTTGATTAAGTGAAACAAAAGCCGCACATAGACAAGTGCAAAATCGTATCCTGTACACCCGCACACCTGTGCACCTGCACAGTGCATAACCACAGCTCTATTAGTTATTGTGCACCATCTGTATGTTGCTGTTGTTGTCCGTGTGTTCATTAATGGGCTTTTGTATTTGTTAACCACAAAAATGATTTCCGCTCAAATGCACTTGAATGCGCCGTTGTTGTTACGGCCGCATTGTCAGCCAAACCGCAAAATCCTATATTATTGCGTTGGCTTAAGCCGGAGAACGCATGCTATATAAATTTAATACAGTTTTCGTTTGCGTTGGCAGTTCAACTCGTTGGCCAGCGCAAACATCAATTGCGAGTGGGTGCCAGAAAAAGGATCCGAGAGGAGTAGTGCAGTGTAAGCACGTGTCTGTGGGTGACACTTGACAATCAGCATCAAAACAGACACGAGCACACACAGTGACCAGCCAGACAGCACAGCAAAGCACTGAAGATGGCCTGACTGCTGGGCTGCTGGACTGCTGGGCTGCTGGCAAAAGTGAATTGGTTTTCGACATCGACGCCGTCATTGTCATCGTATTGGGTCTGCAGCTGTAGCTGGTCTGGATCTGGAGCTGGTCTAGCAGGCAATTTCTTGTTGTTATTCTCTCCTCTCTCTCTCTCTCTCTCTCTCCTGCTTCGAGCCACGTATTGGAAGTGCGGACAGCTGTTAATACAAACGCAAACACATACAGTAATGGATTTGGCACTGGAGTCCTCTTGGTTGTTTTCGTTTCGTTTGGGCACAGTTTACACGTATTATCAGCGTTGTTTGTTTGCCCACATACGTCTATATATGTATACGAATTTTAAAAATCACATTCATTAAGTTGCAGCACATGCGGCGTATGATTAATATTATGCTTTCGCCAGCTCGTGGTTAGCTCGGCAGCTGCAATCGCAGCCGCCAGTCGCGCGCTCCTATCGCGAAACATGCTGAAAATATCGCTTTAACGCTTCATCTGACACTTCAGCCAGAATACAGCGGACATTTTGCACATTATTAAAATTACTTGAGTGCCCGTCAACGAGTGCCAGCAATATTGACAGAGTGTTTAATGCGAAATATGTACATCATCCATACGGCACGTTTAACGATAAAAAAAAAACAACAGCAGCAACTTACTTGCTTATGGCCATAACCACATCGTATAAGGTGTGAGTGCGAAACAAGAATATTAACAATAATATGCCATACGCCGCAGCTGAAACAGCCCTGAGTTGGAATTAAAACACTTTCACAATAATCAAGTCAAGTCAGCATTTCGATCTACTGCCTGCTGATTATATTCTTAAGACTAATATTTGACATTTATTATTTTTATTTCATTTTATTTCTGTTGCAAGCTTTATTTAACTTGTGTCAGCTGCACTCACCGTTGCACATAGGAAAGCCATTTCGTTGCCAGTCCAGGGCCAAAGGAGTGAATTATCATGCGTCGCTGCTGGTGCTGCAGATGATGATAATGATGTTGCTGAAGATGATTACGAAGTAGCAGCTAAAGCTGAAGTTGAGGATATTCTCAGGTTCAGTGGCTCTAATGCTCCTTTGTGCTAGTCGAATCCAATTTTAGCTGCTCGTAGATCGCATAAACTGCACACAAACACACACTCACTCACACTCGCGCGCACACACACAGCCACACGCTCGCACACTCAGGAGAGCGCTGCTTTGGGCTGCTGCCTTGGCTCCCGCCTTTCGCACTTGGCAAATGATAAAAACTGGCAACGCACTGCTAGAAAATATGCATTTTTAATGCCATAAATTAGTTTTGCCGTTTGTCGTTGCTCTGCACCAGAAAGCTGCAACGAGAGTAAAAGAGAAAGATAAGTAGTTAGAGGGAGTCGGAATGCGTGCTCGTAAAAAGAGCCCAAGCCCAGTTGAGTGTCTAAAGCTGTTTAACGTAATACATAAAAACTAAGTGAAATGTGCTCACTATAAATGCGTTTTTAAATTATACAAAAAAAAAAAAAAAAACACACACACACACACACACACACACAGCCAAAAAAAAGAGAGTCCCTGCAGCGAAAGGCTTACGTAATTTATAAACTAATAGCTAGCTTCCATTAGCCAGACAACTGCAGCAGCAGCTGAGCACGGCCACTGACAGTAGGTGTGCAGCGCGTTATATTCATTACAACTAATTTCATATGCGGCATTTCGCAATAACTAATTGAAATTCAGTTTTTGCTTTAACGTTGACTGTGGGGTGTGCTAAGCTGCACTGGTGTGTTGGTCCCAAAGGATGAGAGCACTGGCAAATACCCTTTACTTGCAGGGCCATTTAATAATATAATAAAAATAATATTACATAATTATAATATAATAATAATAATAATAATAATGAAAATAATAATAATAATAATAAAAATAAAATATTTTTAACGTATATAATATAATATAATATATATAATAATATAACAATTAAATATACTATGTCACATTTTAAATATTTTTTATTATTACTTGAATGCATTCAGAGCTTCATTTTGGTCTATTATTATTCTCTTGTCCTATACAGATTATTAGATTAATTTAATATAAAGAATATCAAATTAGTCATTTGCATCTGAAGTCGCAGCTGCCAACAAGACTCTCTCAGAGCTGCTCATTTGAAATGCACCTCGACTTTTCCATCTAATGCAATTTGGCAATGCAACTCCCAAGTCAAATCATAAAAGTTGCATAAAAAACTATTTCGACTTGCTGAAAATAGCTGAGAACGGAACGTTGCCGTCTTTGGCCAGAAGTTGGAGTTAGTGACTGAAAACGGCAAAAGTACCGTTTAAAAATTTATGAGTGTGAAAAGCTGCAACGAGTCCACTGCTGAGCTGCAGAAGGATTGGGGCTGGGGTATTGGTGCTGCGAAGAAAGTCGCAAAAGTTTCTGCAGCATTCGGGTGCAAAAGAAAAATCATAACTGGCGGTTCCTGGGAATCGAAGGTTGGTGGATCCAGTGTATGTGGTCGTTCTGCTGGCTGAATGTGTATTGAAACAGAACGACAAGACCTGCCATATACATAAAATGTCACAGAATCAGAGCGGAGAGCAGCTCATATGCATAGGCTATGGCATGAATAAGTAACCTCAAACCTGCCTCAGCTGCAACAATGTAGACAGCAAGCGACAAATAAATAGGGGGTGAGAGATTGAAGCAAGAGAAGAGAAAGAAAGGGAGAGATAAATAGAGAGAGAGAGAGAGAGAGAGAGAGAGAGAGAGAGAGAGAGAGAGAGCGAATGCCTGTGATGTGGCCCGTGCAGACTCTTGCTTTTCATTCATACGAAATTACCTGCGGCCAAGAGGCGTAATGCCAGTTGGACTGCAAAATCCACTTAGGAAGTTGATACAATCAGTTTCCCTGACGAGCTGACTGGCCTGGACGACCGCCCATGTCTGCATGTGGATGGATTCATTAAAACGAATTGCTCTGAGTTTTACGGCCAGACTACGGCCTGCCTCTGGCCAGGCCAGGCCATACCAGGGCCAACCAGGCCCAACCAGGCCCAACCAGGCCAAATAGTCCGAGTAGAGCTCACCAGGGTATCGCTACGACTACTATATATGTCTATATATGCAGTTTTTTGGCTTTTGTTTTGGGGACTCATTGAGGTGCGGCTCCGCATACGAGTGCTGCATTTACCGCAGCATGGGAGGCGGACTGGATGCTGCTTGCACTGGTAAATGCGACTGCGACTGCGACTGTGACTGCGACTGCGACTGCGATTGTGGCAAGGGTTGTGGTTGCCTCTGGTGCCTTGGTTTTGTTTGCGCCGCAAAGTATGCAGCGGCTGCTGGTTTTGTGCACGGAAGCCAACAAATGAATTAGCCTCCGCTTGTTGCCACTGCCTATCTGCCCGCTCCCCACTCCCTACTCCCAGTTGTCTTTATGTTTTGCTTATTTGCCTGTTTGTTTGCTAGCTGTTAGCCGTCAGGGCGGTGTGTGCGGCTCGAATTCGGCTAAATCTACTTTGCTGCACCAGCAACAACAAGTCGCAAAACGCATTAAAACTGTAAATTAAGTGGAGCATTGTGCAGATTGGTTCCAACCCAAGGCCCCAATCCACTCCCAGTGTCCTCATTGATTAGCCACACGACTGCACTCAAAGTGCGCCTAATTAGAGAAGACTGCCCCACGTCGGGCGTCAATTGCAATGAGGACTGCCAACCGCAGACTTCTTTTGTTCGCCAGCCTCGTTCCGGCCTCTCAGTGTGCTGTTAATTATTTATATTTTACATTTAATACGCAGCTTAGGCTGAAAGCAAGCACACACCCACACACACACACACACACTGACTCTTAAACAGCCAAGTATTCATATACATTCATTTTTATATTCATATGGTGGCCATATTTGAGGCTTTGAGCTTTGAGTCGTTCTAGTTGTTTGAAGTGGGCGCCCAGGCAACACTTCCGCATCAACGTTGAGCGATTTGGGTGTTGAGCGTGTGTAGAAAATGGCATAAAGCATACATGCCAAGCACACACACACACACACACACACACACAGATACAGATACAAGCAGGCATTGAGAGACTTACATGCATATTGTGCTTACGCCTACATTTGCACAAACAAACAAGCCCCAAAGAGTCTTGTTCAAAGTAGAGCGAACTAAACTCAACTCCAACTCCAACTCCAGATCCAACTGCGACTGCGACTCCGAATCGAGGCAGGGTCTTCATGTCCATGTAACATGTTAATGAACTGCGCCAACTGTGTTTGCACAGAACTTAGTGTAATGTAATCCAAGAGCAACCAACCAGGCTGACTAGCAGACGGGATGATGGGGCAGAAATCAGTGGATTGAAGGTGGGGCGCAGGAGGCAGTTTGTACTCAGTCAGGCAGCCATTACGAACACACATACTCATACACACACAGGCACACGCACACGCACTCGCACTCGCACACGTATGAACACCTCAACGCCCCAATGTGTCGAATGTTACGCCAAGGAGTAACTTTGACATTTAGCATTCAAGGCTTATGAGTGCCACAAACACGGAGCGTGGAGTCTGGGGATCTGAGCAGAGAGCAGCGCAAGCGGCTGGCAGGCTGACATGAAGGCTGCAGCCAGCCTGGGCAATTGCCTTATGGTTATTTTCATAGCCCTGGCCTGGCCACAAACTGCGAGCCAAGTGTGACATATGCTGCAGCAAAAAGCGAGCAAAACTGAAAAAAAATTACAGAAAAAGCCAACAGGCGACAACCTGCAAACAGTTTGGATTTTGACTTGCCAGTGATAGCTTCGCCAGCAGAGATGCCAGCATGCGCGTTGCCTAGCCCAGCCACTGGGAAATAAAATATGGTTCCGTGTGCCCTGATGCGCACCACACACACCCCCACTGGGGAAGTGGATGTTTAATTTGCTTTGGATAGAAATATATTTCTGTATTTAAGCACTTGGCTAAAACAAAGGCATACATTGGAGAGATACTGGCTTAGGTGGAGGTAATAATTACTGGCTTAGGTGATATAATAATTTAATAATTTAATAATTTACTGCTTTTACTGCTCAAAATAAAATTATACCTTGACTCTATTACAGAGCCTAATTGCAATTTCTATTTACTTATTTGCATCAATGTCATAAGCTAATTTCATGTTGTGAAGCAGCTACTCTGATAGTCAAATGTAAGTTAAAGAAATTGTCTTAATATTCATTATTATATTATTAATTTATTTAAACCATTATTAGCATGATTGTTTATTAGCTAAACGTATATTTGTATATGTTTAGTCATTTATTAGAAATATGTCGATGCATAAGAAACACTTTAAAATACTGAATAATTTGAAATTCGAAATTTAATATTGTACTCATGTATCAGTGCAAAGAGCATCAAATGGAGTGTCGAGAGCGGGAGCAATTGCCCTCTCGGTCCTCGCTCTTCTATGTTCGCTCTAATAACTCGCTGGTTGTATTAGCCTAGGTTTAATAAGCCAGTACACAAGTGGAACCCTTAGTTGAGGGCCTCAAGTTGCGAATTCCGGAATCAGCATTCCCTTTTCATAGGACAGTATACAAATAATGTCTATAGTAATATAAATAAATACAGCGCTATGTAGTTAAGCCTAGATATGTGAACTTTTAACTTCAGCAATAAAAACAAAGAGAATAAAAACACAAAGAAATCGGATTTGAGTTAGACTTCTCTCGTTTCTCAATGACTCTTCTACCATCGACTGTCGTCTAATTACAATTCGGAGTCAATTGAGAGGAAAGAGTATTTTACGATTTGATAGAGTATGCAAATTTGCAGGAAGTCAACGAAATAAAATATTTGGAATTGTTGCCTATTCAGGCAGCTCTCTTAAAAATACACACGCCCACAAATTACACATTCTGTTGGAATATTCTGTGTTGCATCTTGTCGATTGTCACTTGTGTTGCAGTTGCCGAAAATGTGCTCCGCTTAAGCCATTGGCAGGCAGTGCTTGGCAGTCTTTGCTAGCTGGAGGCCAGTCAGCAGAGTCGAGCATGCAAATCAACTGACAGTTTGACGTCATAATTATTCATATTGTTGGCCAAAAGACGATAAGCAGAGCTTGCAGCAGGCAAAGTCGTAGAGCCTGGCAGGCAATGGCCCAGAGGGCCACAGGGCCAGAGGGCCTGAAGGGGGAGCATTGACAAGTGCAGGCCACTTCCACCAGTGTCATATTAATTTAGTCAAGTGGCCACTTAAATTTTACCACGACGAACGAAAACAAAAACGATGATGACGTTGATGGCTGAAGTAGCAGCAACCGGTAGACATGAAAATGGCAGTCGCCTCTAGCCTGTGCTTGTGTGATTTGCATAACTGCATGGATATTAGTTGGCTAAAATGTCAGCGACTTTTGTCAGCCAACAGTCAAAGCCACAGCCACAGCCACATCCACAGCCACAGTCACTGCCACAGCTACAGCAGCAGCCATAGACATAATCACAATCAGAGTCGCAGTCGCAGTCAAAGTCAAAGTAACAAAGCGACGCCAAATTGCCTGGAGAAGCCGCGGAGTGGTTTGGCGTAACCACCGCACCACTGTAATCCACCACGGGCGGCTCTAATGATTACAAATTGCCAGCGGCGTTTTAATAACCGCGTGACCGCAAAACAATAAATAAAAATCACACAATAAACAAAGCGCGCACAAAGGCTGCGAAATGAAAAAGTGACGGGATAAGGCTGGCAAATCGTCTAAATGTGGCTTAAATGCATTGCCGCGATTAATATTAATTTCATGCAGTGCAGCGCAGCGCGCAGTTGGCGGCCGTCCAACTTGCCCTGCTGCATGTGCAACAAAGTCGACAAGTCAGCGCCCGGCGCTGATGCCACGCCACTGATGAAGACGAAGCTGACGTTCTGGCGGCAGCTGCTCCTGCTGCCACATGCACCAGCCGCCAAGATGATGACAATGACAATGGCGCGCATCATGCGCATCATTAGCCAGCGCCGGCGTCGTAGCCAAGTTCGCGGCATCAGGTTGCCCAACCTCCTGGAGTTCGCGTTCACTCTGACTGCTGATTGCTGCATGTGGCTTTCTTCATGATGAATGTTGCGTGGTCTCTGATGTTGCAACAATTTCAGTCACAGATTCAATTTTGCGCCCCATTCGCTGCTGCCACAGCAATCGCATTGACACTTGGTTATGTGCTTTTATCACACAATCCATATCTATTTCCATTTCCATTGCCAGTGCCACTGATAGTTTCAATTTGCACATCAAGGCACAGTTAGGAGTTCCGGATGCTAATTAGCAACTGCGAGCTGTAAGCCAGAGCGGAGGCAACATAAATTTATAGGCACGCTGCAGCCCAAAGCTGATACGACTCGGCAACATTACTAATTTGTGGCATTTCGACTGAAATGCAAACAACTATAATTAAAAGCACTGAAATACGCACGCACACACAGACATACACGTCCAACCACACATGCACACACACACGCACACACACACACACCACAACACACATGCGCACGTATTTTTGGGGAAATTTTCTCATTTTCACATTTGCATATTCATATTAATTTGAATTTTCATTAGTCGCTTCTGCTACCTTTTGATGGGAAACTATCAAGTTCATGGGTATAATTAACAACGCCAACCCGAAACATCCTTCAACGAGCATCCCTTCGTTCCTTCGCTGCACCCAATTTACATTTTTATATATGTGGCCCAAAAATAGATTTTTAATTTGACTTTTAGCGGATGACGCGTGCTGCCTTGCTGCCTGGCTCTGGCCCCCTACCCAAGGGATTTAGTTACACTGCGGCTTAAACTTTTCATCCTGGGCAGGCTTTGCAGGTAAATGTATATGATGATTAGCTATAAATTAGGAGCCTGTTTAATGTGGTGCTGCCTGCGGTAATGTACGGGTTTTCGAGCTGGGTTACGTTGATTGACGGCAATGGTTACCGATGTGTCTCAAATTGCGTGACAAGTGGAAAGTATTCAAATAGAAATTTCCGAAATGTGTCGCAGCTCACCACACATCATAAACGGATCCAATGAGTTGGATATCCTTTTAATTAATTTTCTCTCAATTGCTTGCAAATGTCATACACATTCGAATTAACATAAAGTGAGTCATGATTAAGAATAAATAGCACAAAGTGCAGAACAAATATTTCGAAAAACTATTTTCGTTATAAAATTTATATAATAATAATATACAATATATTTTATATTATATGATATAATATATATCATATAATTTAGTTAATTTATTAATAGTCAGAACAAATATTTCGAAAAACTATTTTCGTTATAAAATTTATATAATAATAATATACAATATATTTTATATAATATATATTATTTATATATTATATAATAATAATATACAATATATTTTATATTATATGATATAATATATATCATATAATTAAGTTAATTTAATTATAGTTATAAACAAAAATTGTTCCCCTCATGAAAACTATAACTGGAGTAATTTTTTTTTTCTTTTCATAATAATCGAAGAACATTTGTGCGAGTAATCACAGCTTGTGTTTCATGGTTGCAGTAGTAGAGTTCGACACATGGATCCGTACGGGAGAGGAGCAGGTTAAACCCCTCGCAGATGCATAGCGTGAAACCGGCAGAACCACATTTGGTTAGGCTGACGAGTACAAAAGATGCGTTCTGATACTAAAGGGAATGAGAATTTGAGCTTAAACAAGATCCAAAAAATAGAAAACAGAATAGAATAAATCTATAATGCAATCTTGCAGTTATGCAGAGTTGTCAGTTAAGTTACTGAAGACTAGCGAGAGAATTACCAAAACTGTGAAATTATTTGCAGTCAGTGGCAGTATAAAGTGGATAAAATAATTTTTAGTTACAAGTACTAAGAGTATAGTCTATAATCGCTATAAAATATACCTAAAAACATTTTATCAACTCAAATCTGAAACAAGAATTTTTACTACGAAAAGTTTTTATTTAATTTATTTATTTTTTTCTCATATATGCGACAATATATTTTATCTTAGAATTGTTTTTATTTTCTCCTTATTATTTATTTATATATATATTTTTTTTTCAATAAGTAAAGAACGAAAAAATAATTTGCGACATCGCTCTTATAGATAACGATCAATATTTGATCAAATCATGCACATTTGAATAAAGAATCTACGACGACAACGAAGTTTTTTTCCACATATGTGACAATGTATATTTATCCCAATCATGTGCTGAAAATGGTACTATCAACTTTGAAATTAGATAAATGAAATCCAATTGTAATGTTCATTTCTATCTGCATGCATATAATCAGCTCAATCATCACCGCCTTCACGTGCTCTTGTTCAGTCAAATATTTAGAGCTCGTCATAAAGTCATATAATGGAGGCCAGCGAGCAATGGTAAAGTTGAACGTATTGCGAATGCTTCATAATAGATTTACGTATAAATTTTATGGAATTTGTTTAGTCGCATGGAAGTGCCATAAAAATCATAAACAGCAAATTGGCAGTAACAATAAACGCAGCAAAAATTGCAAAAAGATTAAAAAAAACTCCATAAATGCAAGAAAAATAAGTATAAGGGAAAAACAACGAGAACGACCAGCACAGCAGCAGCAACAACAACTACAACATCAGATGTTAATAAATAGCAATATAATCACAATAAATAAATTGAGAGTCGTGCATAAATATATGTATGTGCGCATAAAAAAACTGGAAAATGTTTATTGAGAGGTAAGCAGCATCATTTGTATTGTTATTGCTGCTTGATTTCACGCATGTGAAATATATACATATATATATATATATATATATATATACGTATATAGGGATATATATATAAATATATTTTTGCATCTTGTTTTTGCAATTCGGCGAACGTTTTAATTGAGTTGAGGTTGTTGCTGCTGCTGCTTGTCACACTGGCATGCGCTGCATGTTTATTTTATTTTGTTGAAAATTAATTTTAAATCGAATTGTTTTTATTTTTAAGCGACAAGCTGTGCAAACTGCGCCCAGAGCCGTCAAACGGAACGGAGCGGCGAAAACTTGTTGCAATTTTCGCTTTATTGCTTTATCATGTCATGTATTTTGTTGTCGGTGTCCCGGGCTTGGGACATGTACCTTGATATGGAGCATAGGTGAGGGCAACAGTGGGAAAGGTACAGCAAGAGCAGGAGAGCGACGGCAGAAAAAGAATGAAACGGAATAAAATAAGATTAATGTTATCGGAATATTAAGTCCAACCTTGCGTGAATTTATATTTATTAATGTTTTTAAAACACAGGCGAATAAAATGATGACGCCGAAGAAACCAGTGCGGTAATTTTGTATTGATTTAAATGTGCAGAGTTGAAAGCGGCTGCGAGTTCGGAACGGCAATGAAGCAAACGCACGTATGTACTTAATTATAGTTTATAACACACTCGAGACCCCAAATTGGGGCTGTAAAGGCTTTTAGACACGCTGATAACAACAAACATAAAACAATCCACAATCACCGACTTTTCGTCAAGATATTATATATAACAGGCAACTCACAATTAGGTTTCACTACTTTTCGTCAGAGACACACAACGCAACACAACGACCGACAACTGACTACAGTGAAGTTCACGATCAGACTGCGGTGTCGGCCTTATCGGAGCGACAGACGCTGAAAGTCAGCGTGGCAGATCAGCCGCAAAGAGAGAGCGCGCCCGAGCAGCTGTGGGAGAGGCCAACAGAGAAAGAGCGACATAAGCACAAGTGAATGTTGGCGATGGCGTGGCTAGTGCATTGCTGAATAAAACAAAGTAACAAAAAAACCTGCTGGACCGGTGCTATTGCTGCTGTTGTTGTCGTTGTCGTTGTTGTTGTTGTTGTTGTTGTTGTGGGAATAGGTACGAAAGTGCAGAAGCAAAACAGAAACGATAAACGTAAGTGAGCTAAAGCTGAAGCTGAAAAGTAAATCCAAATAATAGCAGTTCATAATAACATGTGTGCGGAATGATTTCAAATATTTCTCATATTAAAATTACAAAATATAACCAAATTAATCAGCTAACAATAATAGTAATAAATATAGGTACAACTATACGTATATATGTGCATGAGCAGGTGCTAGCTGAGGCTATTTGTATGCTGTAAGGGCAACAACTCAAATCAACCTCAATGCCGTATTTTTTATTATTGAGAAAACCTGTTCCAAACAGCATTTCCCAGAAATTTCTATATATAAATAGATTCAAGTTAAGTTATCTTATGAGCTATTTGAACAGTTTGTTTTGCCAGACTGCTGATCTATCTGTTTCTCAGTTACTACTCAGAGCAGGTCTATAAAAGTTGCTTTACAAAGATTTTTTGTTGATTCTTATTATTATTATTATTATTTTTATTTTATATATATTTTATTTTTAGAAGTCACTCGGAATTTCTTTTTGCTCAACATTTGTTTTATCGTCAGGCTTAGATGAATTAAAACTTATTATTATTATTATTATTGAAGCCTAACTAATGGCTAAGAAGCCTACCAAAATGACATCTTTTTAGCCTTCTTTTGGGGCAGCTTTCTTGATGCCATAGAAACTTTCAAGTTTCGGTAGCAGTGCGAGTGAAATTTGACTGTCCAAAGTATTGAGTATCTGAAATCTGATGCACACTTAGTTTATCGATCGATCGGTCAAGCCTGCTCGATGAACAAGTTCCTTAATGTAATCACATTTGTGTATTGAGATGCAAACATTCAGCCGCAATTAGAGGAACGCAATTTCGTGCAACTTGTTATCCGATACGACAACTGCAACAACAACAACAACAAACAGCAAAGCAGCAACTGCTCGCGGTGGATGAGCAGATTGTTGAGGCGGCTTAGTGCCTGTTGAGCGTGTTGCGGCAATTAGTTGAGTGATTCGAGTGGCCAGCACTTTGGCGGAGGTGGCTCACTGGCTAAGCGACGTTTATGGATTGCATCAAATAAGTAATTAGGTGTGGCTGCGAAATGTTGAATTTGCGCCAGCGGAAGCGGTTGCTTCTGCTGCTGCTGCTGCTGCTGCTATAATGCTTGGATGCCTCAGATGGGAATTTGCATTGGCAGCTGACTTTGAATAGCTTTTAGTCCATTGCTCATTAATCTTGCTTCGGAATGGAGGCAGGCAAAGCTGAAGCTCAACAGATTTGTTGGCGCGTGCAGCGCCTTTAAGTATGCAGCAAATGCTGCGATTTACCCCACTTTGCATACGTGTGCGATTACACATATATGTGTGCGTGCGTGTGTGGAAGTGTGAGCCTTTGCAATTATTTATGTTGTTCATTTGTTTAACGGCAGCAAGCAGGCAGCTTCAACAAAAGCGAGCAATAAAAGCGACGTCGCCGTTGGTGACGTGAGCAAGGACGACAAGGATGTGGATGTGGATATGGATGTGGATGTGGATGTGGATGTGGACGTGGACGTGGCCAGAAGGAACGATATCATTTACATGCCATGCAGGCGCACAGGCCACAGATACAATGACGCCCACATGGCCGCATGCTACAATGGCCAACAGGACACAAGGCTCGCCGCCAGCACCCAGAGCGAGTCCTTCCTCGGCCAAACATGAGATGTAAAGTTTAACACATAAACTCAAGACAATTTGTGCGCGTATGTGTAAGGAATAAGGCAAAAGGCAAATAATTTACAAGTTTTGAAAAGAAAAGCCAGTCGGCGCGAGTGAAGCAGAGAGAGAGAGAGAGAGAGAGAGAGAAAGAGGGAGAAAGAGAGATCCCGAAACTGAGCGAATGGGAGAGCGAGAGCCAGAGCGAAATTGTGCAAATATAAAGAGCGGTCCCTGTTCTTTGTCTTCTTCGGTCGTTGCTGGAGCAGGCCGATGCCTGCCTGCATAGCGTTGCCTGCCAAGTGTATTAAAAAACATCGCAACCCGCACAGCTACACTCACACACCCACACACACACACATCGTGTGCGCACGCACACAGCTTTAAATGTGTAGCAGCAAAGTGTAAAAATAAATAATTTAAAGTGTGTGTAAGGACACGCTGCAAACGGTCGCAGTCGCCGCCATAAAGCGCCAAAGGAGTCGACAGCGAAGGCGGCGTAAATAGTACAACTCGCATTCACACACGCACACACCAACATGAAAGTTCTTATGGCCATCGCCAGAGTGTGTCTGTGTGAGTGCGTAATATGTTTTTCCTTTTTTTTTCAGCGTTCAGTAAACTTTTGCGCTCAATACCGCAGAAGCAGCAGCACCAGTTACAACAACAGCAACAGCAACAATGACAACAACAACAAATGGCAGATGCAGGTTGCCCTTTTGAAAGTGTTTCCCGCAATGCAAAGAACAACAACAATAACAACCAGCGCAATAACAACGAGGAAGGGCCAGCAAGAGAAAAAGGCGAAACTTATTATTATGTTGTCGGTAAAGAAAGCAGCCCAGCAAGAATTTTCCACAGCTGCACCGAAGCCGTAATGTCCCTGAGCAGAGCAAAAATGAAAAACTGACATATTATGAAAATCTTAGGATTATGATTTATTCAGCTAAAATATATTAAATGTCTATGTATATAAAATTTAATGTTGAAATAAAAATCAATTATTTTTTTATTCAAATAAATTTTGTGAATTTTATTTAGTAATTATTATTCTGCTGCATATAGTGGCAACTTAAACTATTATTATATAATTTATATATATTTTTTATAATTGTATATATATTTATATAATAATTAAATAATAATAATATAAATAATAATTTATAATAATTTAAATACAAATAAAAATCAAAGTTTTTTCCTTCAATTTTTTCGACAACATGCTAAGTCCATAATGCTATTTGATAGAGTATCTAAGCCGGCAAATGCCAAGGAAAAATAAGCATTGTTGAATATCTTCCTAGGCGGAAAGTAGAGGGATGTGCGTATGTGGCATGGGAGCCGGCTCTTGGTATCTTAGGAATTTGCATATCTAGCACAAAGTAAAATGCCGGGAAAAGTGAAAATTGTTGCAAAGCAAAGAAACTGAAATTGGAATAACTTAAGAAAAATAGACGCTTTAAACTTTTTTCAAACTTTATGCCAAAGCATGTCACTCTCTCATATTTACATAAGTAGGATTTATCTCCAAGTGCGTCAAGTGAGAAATGATTGAATATGTTAAGAAGTTTGCATTATTATCTTTCCTAACCGAAGTCATCAACATTCAAATAAGACAGAATTTCAGACTATGACTATCAGATAAGTAGTGCAATAGAAATAGTGAAAGCCCACCATTGCGTGGACTTTAAGGTTAGACAGATGCACGCTGAGTCTTACACATCCTGCGATAGGTCAACGTAGAAACAGATAAGTTATATGTAATTGATGATTTACGCATGAGTCCTGGCTGCAGTTAACTGTATTCAACCTTTATAATTTGCTAGCGAAATGTGTGTATTTAAAATTGAGTTCTTAGAAATATTCCAGCCACTAAAAACGGTCAACGTTTCTTAGGGTTTCGTTTAAAAATTGTTCAGCTTGAATTTCGTAAGAAGCTTAAACTATCAGAATAACTATTTATTTCTTAGCCACTGTTTGCAGTCTCCTTTCATTCTCACAGTCAATCTTCTTTTTCACTTTATTTTAATTCACAGCTCTGACTTTTCCGCCCAGCTCCTGTTCGCGCCCCCAGCTGTGTCCTGTGAACTGATGTCATAATTCATATAAAAGAAAATTCTTCGACAATCTTTGTGCATTTTCTTCTTTCCCTCCTTTTCTGCGTTTCCTCTTTCCTCTTTCCCATTTCCCATTTCCACTTGGCCACACAAAAAGGTGCGGAAAGTGCAGCGCATTTTTCATCATTTCCCAATCTTCCATTTACTGTTTATCAATATGGCGACCATCATCAATCCACATCTCGCCCACCGCAGCGGTTCCATTATGAGCTGCGTTTCTGCTCTTTTTCAATATTGACAATATCATAAATGTTATTTTTTATATTATGCATTATTGTTTTTATTTATTTGTTGTACTGCTTTTGTTATTGTTATTGTTTTTGTTGCGCGCAAATATTTATTTAATTATTGCGCCACACAAAAGAAAATCGACAGAAATATGCAGCGGAATATCTTGCCCCTGGCCCCTGGCCGGCCAAAGACCACAAAAGCAACAAATAAAAGGAATGCAAATAATAACAATAAGTTACTTAATTAAATTTTTTACATACCACTGAGTGCTTCCGCAGAAGGCGCAGGACACGTCAGGAGCGGTTTCTTCCCCTTTCAATATTTCTCTCTCTCTCTCTCTCTCTCTTGCTCAGGCGCTCCTTCTGTCACGCTTTGTCTCGAGGTAATTATTATTGAATTGTCTGCGTATAATTTCAATTATGGAAACCAAATAGTTCAATTATATTGACGTCCTTGCGGTTTTCATTAATTGTTAAATGATAAAAAAAAGGGGCAGCAAATTCGGCTCGATTCACAAGGAACTTAATTATAAAGGGATTTGACGGAGGCGCTGTAATTAAGTGCGCAGAAATGAAATTAATATATCATTTTAGCCTGAAATACACACACACACACACACACACACACACACACACACATATTTACACAGATAGAAGCGAAATGAAACTGAAGCCTGCATAAAATCGAAATGCAAACTAATCAAATCAAATTTCAATTATTGTGCTGGCCAAGTGGCGAGGGCGCGGCTAGCTGGCAACCAGCAGCGACCCGTGCGGTAGCTAACGTGCACAAATGCATCATGTCCTGAATGTCCCGACCGTTACCCCTTAGCCCCACCCGGCACCCGTCACCAGTCGATCGTCGGCCGTCACGATTGCCCCTCAATGGCAGTACATTGCCATTTCGCTTGATTACATGCATTTTATATGCGCCGGCCCGAAAGTAGGCTACACTTTTCAATCACAATCAAATTTTATGCCTCGCTTGCAGGTGAGTATGTAGAGGTGTGTGTGTGTGCGGGCCATGCACTCACTGTATGCGATTCGCTCGCCGCAGCAGAGCACAATCAGATTCATTTACATTTCCGCCGCCCAGCAACAGCAGCAATAACAGCTCGCAACTTCATTTTCATTGTTTTGAAGGTTTAGCTGGCAGTAAGTGTATTCCGAAATGGAATTTTAGATGGCTTTACTATTAAATTGAAAGCCGCAACATTGTTAAATGCCAGCGTGAAATCGAACGAAACAGTTTCAACGCGCTTCATAATGAACAAAATTCAGTATAAATTTTCAGCATTGCACTTTTACAGTTTAATGCGCTTAAAAAATATTCTGGCTTAAACATAAATAAATTTACATAATTATCCCAATTCGATATTAAATAATAATACTAAGAGAGACTAGATTCTTTCTCTCTCTCGCACCCAGGCATGACAGGTGTAGTTGACCAAAAATCGGATAGCCCCTCGTAGGTCTCCTGCACCAGTTCTCAACTTAAAATATAGAATATATCCTCATAATCTTTATATCCTCATAATTCGTATTGTGGTTTCTATTTAATAATGTGAATTAAAAATTTGATGATCTGATTCTTCACTAAATAAATAAATACAAAAAGTATATATACCCGTGGCAATACAAATAAATATATATTTGAACACCTTCTAGCAAGGGAATCCTAAAAGACATTTCATTAAAAATGCCTGCATTAAAATTGGGCATTAAATTCAAATGATAAAATAACATTTCTGGAATAACATTTCTGATCAGACAGTGAATTGCTCCTCCACTCGAAGCGCCTTTGATTTTTGCGTGTAGAACACGTCGTATGCGTAGCATACTAAGCAACTAGTTCGATGCGGCTGTCGATTGAGGAACATTTTGAAGCAGCGATGAGCGGCAAGCGACTCGTTCTAATTTACATAACAGCCAAACAACAGAGTTTGTGTATATGTGTGTGTGTGTGTGTGTGTGTGAGTGTGAGTGCTTAGTCAATTCAGCGTTAAGAACCTTTAAATGTAACAAGCGAGTCGGGCAGGCAGACAGGCAGGGCTGGTAAGAAGTCAAGTCGACTACCACAAGCAACTACAATAAAAACTAAATTAGCAGCCCGCGCCCTACAGCGCACATCAACGCCCACCCACACCCTCACCCACACCCACACCCACACCCACACACAGACACACAGAAGCTGTCTTAACAGCAATTTCACTTGTTATTCGCTTGAGTTTTATTTCGTCGGTGGCGTATAATTTACATTTTGCTTCGGTTCATGAGGTGCCATAATCATAAATTGACAAGCTGAAATGACTGTAGCTCGCTGCCTTCAGCCGGCAGCTGTATCTGCATTTTTAATGCATTTTCCTTCAGCCAGTCAGCCAGCCAGCCAGCCAAACAGCCAAGCAGCCAAACCCGTCAGCCATTCAGTCAAGCAGCCTTACGAGCTGCCCATTAAAGTGTAAAGTGTTTCAGCTGCTGTTTGCAAATTTTGACATGTTTTTAAGCAACGATTTTTTGTTGTTCTCTTCTGGCGGGTTCTGCTGACTGTACGTAGCTGCAGCAGCAAAAAAACAAATTGACGCGGCTTGTTTACATGATTGCGGAAATATATGCAGCATAAGGAAGTTTTTCGAGAGTCGTGGCGAGGCAAGTTGATCGAAAAATTTGCGAATGTTGTTGGATTTTCGCTGCAAGTTGTCTTTTCCGGCAGCAAAGTTGGCTGACTGGCATGTACTTCATTTGAACGAAACTTTGGCACAATTAGCACAGCCGATCAGTATGCAACGTGACCCCATCGGCTGTGCAGCAGTACGACTATCTGCTAATGAACCGAAAGGCTCAATGTGTCCTGCCCCACAATCAAAATGCAAATATTTAAACAAGTGCCGAGCCAAACACGACAAAAAGAGATTCACAAAAGCAACAGCAGCAGCAGCAGCAGCAGCAACAACAACAACAGCAATTGGGAACAGTGGCTGAGGCAGAGGCTTAAATAAAAACCACAAAACACAAACAGTATGCGCTATAAATGTGACTGTGCCTGTGCCTGTGCCAGTGTTTGTGTGAAAATTAACACGCAATTGTAGGCTGGACAAAAGTGAGAGAACAGAAATCGAAATAAAAAGGAAAACGAGTTAAGTTGCGAAAAGCTTTAAGCTGGAAACCAAACAGACTGAAACACGCAAAACGATCGATGAAAACCCGAATCGGTGCGATAACGGAAACCGACAGCTGTTTGCAATCAGAATTGGAGTGAGCCTTACTGTTGGCTGAACTGGACTCATCTCGTCTCGTCTCGTCCCGTCTCGTCTTGGCTTGACTTGGCCTGGCTTGGCTCGTCTTGGTTTGGCTTGTCTTGCCTTGGCTGAGGCGAATTGACTTGACTTGGGCTTTGCCATTGGCTGGCACACTTTAAAGCATTAGTTGGACATTTTTATGACCATGGTATTAGTCGCTTAAGACGTTGAAGCCAAAAGGATAACAACAACGCGCCGCACGGGCACGGGCACTAGGACAGCAGACGGCAGACGGCAGACAGCAACGGGCATATAAAAGCAAAGAGGCTAAGTGACAACTAAACTTAATGGCACTTCAACAGCAACATGGGAAGCAATGGACGCAGAAGAGCACGGCCAGACCGGAGCAAACCAGACAGGGCAATAACAACAACAACAACAACAACAACAACAGCAGCAGCAACACGCTGAGCTGGCTATATCTTCAACTGTAGGTGCGGTGCAAAACTCAACGGACATTAGCCTCATTGAATTGAATGACAAAACAAACGACGAGCGGAAAGGCATGGCAATGGCTAAGGCGAAAGGCAAAGACGATGACAGCGACAACGACGACGACAACGACAACGGCAACGACAACAACCACAGCGACAACGACAACAACAACAACGAAAGACGACAATGTTGTGGATAAGGATAAGCAGTGCGCCAACAACAGAGCAAACCATGTACAACAACAAGCTGAGGACCCTGACCACTGCGGAGCAGCAGCAGAGACGAAAATTTTGTATCTAGACAGCATTAAGATAAAGCTAGCAAATGCATACATAAACAACATACTTTGAAACTTAACTGCACGAACTTCCAATACACTTATAAAAGTTACGTGACATGCTCCCATATAGCCTCGGGTTGCCATGGACAAATCGAATATTGATTGCTATCATCTTGCTCAAGTGGCTGAGCGAAGATCACTGGAGAGAAACATTATGTCTGCTTATGTCACAGTCAAAGGAAGTTCTAATGGATACGTATACTATAGAGGATGGTTTTATTTTTGCCTGATTTCATCTGAAATTTCGTAAATACATATGTTTATTTTTTATATATTATTTTACAATAATATTATTTTATAAATAATATATTTATTTAATATAAATATATTTTTTTATTATTTTTTATTTAAGTTTTGTCTCCAGTTTGCTTTTTTATATCCGAGTCATAGTCAGATTATAGTCCCAGAAATTTCCCATAGATATGAAGGCTGTGGAGGATGTCTTTGTGTTTGATTGATTTGATATGGAAATATAAATATATTTGTTTATTATTTTTAAGTTCTGGTTCTTCAGTTAATATAAATATGTTATTATATATGTATATATATATATATATTTATTTTTTTATCTCCAGTGAAGTTGGCCGATTACCTATAGATCTGCGCCTACTACACCCGCTTCTGCAGCTACTGCCATGCGGCAAGCTGAAGTATTCAATTTTTAATATTCTCGCATAACCATTTGCATAATCAGGAGCACTTTGTGCTGGCAAACTCAATGGCAAAGCTGATGATGCCATCGACAGCCAGTGCGCAGCGAAACGGCAATAGCCACGAGGCGCTCGAGAAAGAGATAGCCGTAGGTTGACCCAAAATAATGGACACCAATCTTCGCTTTACAGCCCCAGCCGCTCGCCCCGCCCTCAAATGGACGCTCAAATGTGTGAAAATAGTGGACAATATGTGTGGCAATGCGCGTTCTTGTCTCCCATTTGTATGGTCGCCTGTGTGTGTAAACGAGTGTGTGTGTGTATGTGTGTGTGCTGTGTGTATTGGTGGCTTTGTGAAGGTGCTGTTAACGCCATTTTTTCGTTGGCCTCGATGCTATTTTGCTGTTCATTGTTGCTGTTGTTGTTGTTGTTGTACAATTTCCGCATCCGGCGCGTAAATGCTGCTGTTGGCCCAAGCAGCGCGTATTGGTTTATGCATGAGGATAGTGCCACGCCTCGCCCGCCCGAACACTTCATTTGTCAGACGCTGTGACTTAACGGGAGAGATCTTGGCTTGCATTTAAATGAAATGCCAAGCGATTTGAGGCTAAAGCCACGAAACTAAAGAACTAAAGAGCTGCAGAACAGAACTCTTTCAAAATGCACTTACCAAAACTGCATCAATTATTCAACAGCCCATGGCCGGGCCTGGCCTGGTCAGGGATTGAGCCAAGTCGCCAAGTCGCAACGAGTTGAGCAGTTGAGCGCTTCGAGCTTGATGCATGCCTGCAAAGTACACAAAAGCCAGAAGAGGGGGTTATGCGGCATAAATATTAAATGCAAAATAGCGAAAAGCTGAGAAATCTGCAGTCAGCGGTGGCCGCAGTTGCTGCAGTTGCGGCTTTAGCTGTCCGAAACAAAAACTGAAGACGGGATACAAAGGATTCTTGAGCGCGAATTCTTAAAGTAAGTAAATTCACAAAAATTATGCACTGTTTTCCTTTCTTTTCGTTTCTTTTTTTTTAAATAAATCAAATAAAATATGCGCGCGCGTTCGCGCTGAAAGCTGAGGCCAAGAAAAACGAATAACAACAGCGGGAAGAAAAGAGCGTGGCTAGGAGTAGGCGGAGAGTAGCTTAAAGTCCTTTGTGACCTGGTTTTTGGTCATAACAATATTGCCAACCGAAGCGTGGTGCAGTGCACACAATTACCGTGCCAACATTTGCTGGGCGATAGCGAATGGCGTGGGCGTGGCATTGTGCGAATGACGTCATTTTTGCACTCGCACATGCACAACTAGCATTACGACCACGACGGCCACGTCGACGATGACGCCGACGACGAGGACAACAACAACGTGACCTGGCGACGGTCACTTGCTCTAGGTTTAAGACCTGGTCATAGCATACTTTCATGCGCTGCCTATGGCTGACAAATAGACGCCTCTATTTGCAGAATATCTGTATGCATGCCCGTAACAAGGTTAATCAGCTGGCTGTCTGCTCATTTTAATTGGCTCCGAGCTGGCGCCTTAATTGAGTTGTAAAATGCGAAACTATTTTGCGAACAACGAAATTTAATGCCCAAGCGCTTGACGAGCTTTAAACTTAAGAGCTGCCACCTCGTAAATTGTAAAATGGAATAGAAAATGACGAGAGCCGTGCTAAGTGGGAGGCAAAAGCCCAGCTGCAGAAAACTGAGTGAAGTCTTTAAAGGAGACAAGTTCAAAATGCATTTGGAAAAAGCTGTTAGTTTGATTGCTTTCAAAAAGGAAGTAGAACTATGACCTCTATTAAATTTACTACAGTTCCACAAAAAAACAAAAAATATGTGTACATATATATATATATATATATATATATATATATATATATATATATATATATATGTATGTATTTGGTATAGACTTCAACAAATATTCTTTCATAAGAAAAATTAATAATCCTGAAGCGGACTCTGTTGGTGAATTGAATTTGGTAAATTAAAATAAAATAAAGAACAGCCATCTAATCTTAATAATATTTAATTTGATGTTTCAAAAATATTTATATACGTTTATATATTGAAATAAAAATTAATTTTCTATGCATATTATAAAACTTAATTTTATTTTTAAGTGTATTAGAAAAATAAATTTTATTTCCATGTTTATATTATATATATACATATATATTTTTTTAAAGCCCCAAAAAATTATATTGTGTACCCCGCCACTCATGACCTACTATTACTTACATTAAATATATAAAATATCTACCTTAAACTGTACATGTAATTATTACTTCTATTACTGTTTTTCCTTCTTGACAATATTCTCTGTGTTTGCCATTAAAAATATATTTCATTAATTCCTCATTAGATTAAGTTACTTTTAAGATAGCAATGTCCTGCCTTCAAATATTTCAAGCACTAAAAATATTTTTTTATGTAAAATTTGATTGTTTTATTTTTAATTATTTTCCCACAAATTATTAATTTGATTTTTTTTTTCACTTGCAGTTTTTGCCACATTTGAGTCAAGTCTGCCTGGCAATCTCTTTTTCGTTTAGGTAGTTTAATAAAGTAACAAATCCTTTCAAGATTTCTATTTAGCTTTTCGCACCGCTTCCTCTGAGTGTATCGCGTTTTTATTTAACTCTTTTATAAAGTGCAGGGCAACAGAAATTAGAGAAGCAGATGCTAGCAGCATAAAAAAATAAATAAACAGGCGAACGTGTCGGTTGGAGCTGGAGCAGGTCGCGGGCCGTGTTCAGGGGCAGGTTGGTCGGGATAGTTCAGAGTTCAGGCTGTTTGGGTCGCATCACGATAACGCTTTGTAAATACTTTGCTGCACTTTGGCTGTTGTTGGTTTTTAGTTTTTGTATTTTTTGTCGTTTCCTTTAGCTTGGGATGGCAAATTTTTATCTCCATTTGCGCGTTGCGCTTTTTTCGGAGCTTAACTGGGAAAAAATCACGACCTGGAAAAACAGGACGAAGACAGGACGGACGCTGTGTTGCTGTGCTGGCTGCTGCGCTTTTGTTTTTCGGCGTTAGGAAACGGCAAAAAGGATATTATTAAGCGTGGATGTCAACGTTATCGCCCCAGAGTTGGACAAAAGCAAGCGCTAAGTGCATAGCGGCAGGACAGCAAATCGGACTAAGACTGGAGCCATAGAGAGAGAGAGAGAGAGAGACGGAGAGAAACAGAGCAAAGTGTGAACGGCGTGAAGAATTCTGGCGCTGTTTGGAAAGCTCTTTGCCAAATTAAATATTAAAACCATGTGCACTTATGCAACTTTAATGCAATTTTAGCCAAATAAACGAGCCACCATTTTTGCCGACATCAAATAAGAGAATTACGCGAGCATACACCACATATACTTAATTTTTGTGTATTCTGTGTGTGTGTGTGTGTGTCTTCGCCATCTCAAGTTCGACGGCGTCTGTGGTTTTGTGCGCATATAAAAAGGATTAATACACTTAACAGGCACAGGCACTGGGCTGGCGCAGGCACCGACGGGCGAAAGGAGAGCTCTCAATTACAGGGCCACGCTAAGCGCACATTTGCGTGAAAGCCAAATGAAGCCGCACCAGCAGCAACGGCAAAACAAGCAAAACTACAACAATAACAAGGCGAGCAGAGCGCAGAGAGGCAGCAAGCTGACTGGCCAATAAAGCGAAACCGCCTTAATTTAGAGGCAGGCCAAGTTTATGTCGCGCAATGGGCATGAAAAATTCAACAGCAGCAACGCTGACAATGTTGACAAGCCCTGCACTGGCAGGCGGTTGGGGCCCAAGCAACGGGCTGAATAGCTACGTAGCAGCAGGAGTTAGCGCTGCTCAGTACAAATGCCAAAATGTCACAGGCGGTGCTTGTGTCGTTGTTGCTGTTGCAACTTGAATCACATCCTTCCCTTACAACCAAACATGTGATTTTCGGTCAGACACACAGCCGCACATCTGTGTTACATATAAGTAAATATATATATATATCTATATATATCTTTATATATATATATATATATGCATATGCATTGGTTAGCCTCCTGCACTTCGCTGCTGTCTTGGCATTTTACGTGTGCCCCTTTATGTTTGCCACAGTTGAACTCTCGCTGCAGCTCGTTGTTTTTGTTGTCGCGTTGTTCCGCTGAAACAATGTCGCGCTTCCCGCTTTGGCTTCGTCTCTTTTGCTTTTTTGCACCGCACTACACAAAACTACATTTTACTGCATGACAATTTATTGAGTTCCTTTTCGGGGTGACTCCTTCCCTGCTTGCCTTACTCCTGCCCAGCCAACTTCTCATTTGCCGCTCTGTGTGGTTTTCGGTTCTGGTTTATGGGACGGCGAATCGGATGGGAGAAGTTCTTCCTGCTTTTGCTGGTTGTAAATTTTTATTGTTCGCCTTGCGCTATGGTAAAAATGCTGCAGGACTTCTTGTTTTCGGCACCAGATAGAATGTATTTTATTTGCCATGCAAACTGCTGGGGTTCAGGCATCTGGCTGTTGGTTCATTAGAGCTGCAGATGCCCCGACTAACCTGTCGGTGCAGTTAGCTCAAGAAAACTCAACAACAAGCAAAAATAATTTAAGCCCTAATCAACTATTTATTCTACTTCGTTGCATTAAATAGTTTGTAATATGTTGACAAGAACTTAAGCAATCAATACATAAATAAATAGGCAGTATATGGCATATCTTAAATTTTTGTATTAATAGAATTTATTTTATTATAAATTGAAAGAATCTTCATTCTGTTGATAACGTAAAAGTAGCTTATTTTTGAACAAGTTTTACAGTTTTAACAGTTAGACAGATTTATTGCACATAAAAAATGGCAAACGAACCTTCCATTAAATGTTCGCTTTCATTAACTTTGCCCAACTAAAATAAGCCTTTAATGAAATTAATTAATTAATTAATTATCTTCTTATCGTTATTATCTACTTTAGTTTAGAAAGGTCAGCACTTAAATTTACAAAATATAAACAGCTTTTTGGAAATGTTAAGACAAAGAAAATTGCTAATCTTAATAGAAAATAATATAAATATTTTTACTAGATATGTTATATAATATATATGTAATATAATATAATATATAATATATTATATATGTATATATATAAATGGTATTTCAATGTTAGTTATCTGCTGTAATGAAAAATATTTATAAAAAAATTAAAAATTGAAATGGTTAAAATCACAATTTGATTTGATTTACCAAAAAATATAATTATTCAACGTCAACGAAAAAAAATAAATAAATAAAAAAATATATATATATATATATATATATATATATATATGTTGTATATATATATATATATATATATATATATATTTTATTTATTTAATTTATGACAGGAGTACATTCTTAATGTTTTTCGTTAACGGAGAATAATTATTTGATTTTTAAATAAAATCAAATTGTGCTTTTAACAATTTAAATTTTTTATATTTTGTTTTATAAATAATTTTCATTGAAGCAGAAACTACTATTGAAATACAACAAAAAATGTTACCAAAAATTGTAAGCCGTATCGATACCACAAACTTTGATAATTTAGTTTCTTTCTTTAAATATTTTGAAGATCATAAGTGGGATATATCAATTGTATTTTAATATTGTTAACACGTTTAACGAAATCAGGTATGGCTGTCAATCTTTGCATACATTCGATGGGATCTCAGTTTCATTAGAGCATTTGTTGCTACAATTATTTTTATTGCGTAGCCGTTTTGTTTTTATTTACATTTTCAGTTTTGTATATTTTATTTTTTTTTACTATTTGTTGTTGTTTTATATGCAAAATTTAGTAAACAGCGCAGTTGCTTTTACATGCTTTAGTTTTATGCTCGTACGCTTTTATTTGTAGCCGCCGCTGTTGGTTTTTACTGCTACAGTGTGTGTGTCTTTGTGGCTTGCTACACATACACACAGACACTCACGCACTCAGGCACTCACACACAGCCACCAGCACACAAAACATGAATACACACAGGGCACATCATGCGATTTATTTACATTTTTCGTATGTTTTCATTGCATTGCCGCAGTTTGAGCGCAAATATTACAAACATAAACAGACTCCCACACACACACACACACATATGCCCTCAATCTGCTTAGCACGTGAAACTTACTTGAGACCCTGATTGTGTGTGGAAGTCCTGACATATTTATGATGTGGCCACAACTCAACTGCGACTAAACTTCATTCATAACTCTGCTGCAGAAAAGGCAATCAAAGCCACAAAAATTGTACATGGCTTGACACCTGCAGCACACACACACACACCTGTATATATATATATTTGAGCACAGAGACATATGCAAATTGGGCCATGGCTGTCAGCTGTGGGCGCATAAAAAATGCAAACTGCACCACCCCAGCTGCCGCCTAGCAGCAGCTTACCCCCAGTTAACCGAACAGTGGCACAGCTGACCAGGCGTTGACCAGGCACACATTAAATATGACCACCATGGCCGCCGTCTGTCGTCTGTCGTCTGTCAGGTCTGACTTTATATCCGGGCGGGGCACAGCTGTGTGAATTTACACACATTGCAATTTGCAGTTGTCGCTGGCTGCTGCTGCTGCTGCTGCTAGTGCTATGGTCATTTGGTGGTCAGCCGCCTTGTGCGCGCACTTGCGCATACACATCTTCGATTTCGGGGACTCCACTTGCCCTTGAGTGCCGTCTCTGGACTATTAAAACAATAAAATGCTGCATAAAATAAAATAAACTTTATGCCCATGCCCAGGCAGATTGCCTGGCCGCAGCAACAAAACCAACAAGTGTTGTTGCTGCTGCGGTGACAGGGCTGCTGCTGCTCCGGCTGCTACTGCTACACCTGGCTGCACTTGCGGACAGCATGTGGTATGCGTTATATTTTATATGGCGTTTGCCTTTAATATTTATGAAAAGTGTTGCCCGCTTTTCGGCGCTGGCCACGACGCTGCGGCACTGCTTTCGCCTCATTTCGTGGCCATGGGCGTGAGAAATGTGTGTGTGTGTGTGTGTGCGGGTATGTGTGTGCGTATGTGTGTGCATATTAGCTTAAGTGTTGCCATTGGCTCGCTCAACTAATTTGAAATTAATGAAATTCCTTGAATAATTGAATTTGAATCGTTGGCATCTGTGCAATTAGTCACTGCTATCAAAATGCACACACACTCACTCACACACTCACACTCACACACACACACACACATGGAGCTATAATAACCAGCGACGTTAACAGCGCACCTCATTATATGTCATGTGATCTCATTATATCCAGCAGAGCCAGGCTTGGCCGCCTGGCAAACACCTAAATATATGTATTATGTGCAGCCATAACCTTTATATGTGCCCTGTGTGTGTGTGTGTGTGTGTGTGTGCGCGCGCGCGTACGATTATGTCATGTAGATTTACAGCAACGTTATTTAGTGCATGACAGTTAAATGAGTTGTGGCTCGCAGCTGTAGCTCGATTTAAGCGCATTTAATCAAATAAGTAGGCTTTAGGCTACACAGCAATCAAAGTATAAGCGCCCGTCTGCACTAAACTTAAATTGCACTTACTTTAATAATTACAGCGATTTGATAAAGTGTGTATATATATATATATATATGTGTGTGTGTGAGTGAGTGTGTGAATGGGGGCCTGAGCTTTGGGCGAGCAAAATGTTGCAATTAATGCTTGACAAAACATTTCTGCCAGGCAATGATAAGAGCAAACCAGTTGCAGCAGGGCGTAAATTAATTATATTGTGTTGCCGCTCCTCTCTATGACATGGACTGCATTAAAGCTAATAATGAGAGGTATTTCCCAAGTATGCCCATAATACATGCACATATGTATTTCCCTATTAAACTGCACTCATATTGCTGCCTGGGTCGTTTCCATTTGCATTGCAAGCAGTTAGCCTTATTGCGTGGCAAGTTGTGCTGCGATTAGTGTCCCTTATTATGCATTTCCATGGCAGGGCGCTGCTCTTGGAATAGGGCACAGCACAATGGGTGCTGGCCATATTACGTATTACGCATACGCTCTGCTTTCTGCCAGACGCCAACTATCTGAGGCCGCAATCAACATTTCTCATATTTAAAACTGCAAAGCCACACACAGAGACGCAGGAATACGTAGCTCATGTGGCCCTTAAATCGACTTCATTTGCTCATTAGTTAGATAGTCCCACGAGTCGCTTTGCTATCCTTGCGGCGAGGCTGCATAACAACATTTCTAATAGGATTTTCAGTAGTGACATTGCCTCCACCAGCTCCATCAGGCGCAGGCAGTATCAACGGCATCAGCAGCTGCAACGCGTAATTGTTTCCTTGTTAGTTGCATTTGCGGCACGTTCACCTGACCTGCCACAGTGCCACAGATGCTGCCGCAGCCGCAGCCGCAGCGACACGTTAAATGCATTTATGAATGGCCTGCGATACTCGCCCGTCGTCAATTGTAATTACTTGGAAGTACTCGCAGTCGCAATCGCAGTCGCAGTGGCTGACGCAGTCTGACTGTGTGGTTGCCTTTGGCCTGCCGAGCATGTCCCAGCATTCATTTGCCAGACATGAGGACGCACATTAACGTTGCAAATTGTCCGCTTTGTTGCGGCTTTCAACCGCCGAGCACAACTCAGCTGCTCCCATAATGTTTCACGTTACGCATCCGCCGCATTGACACTAAGCTCACCATGGACTAGCACAGCTAGCTATTAATTTAGTCCCCTGATTCGGAGCTCTAATTGCATTTTATTTGGCAGTCGCCATTGTTTTTGTCATTGTTGTTGTTGTAGCTGTAACTGTGGCTGTTGTCGTTATTTTGGTTTAATTGGTTTTTGTGTGTTTTTAGCGCTGAATCTATTGGCCTTAATTAAAATGCAACTGTGCGTGTATGCAATGTAACAAAAAGTCACTGAGCACACACAACACATAACAGACAAAGTGAGGGGTACGACATTAAAAGAATACAAAAAAGGGACAATCGAAAATGTTTGTCCTGCACCTGAGCTGCACTTTTATGACATTGTCACTGGGCACTGAGATAAAATAACTGCAAAATGTTGACAGTCGACGTGGCAGCAGTGGGCGAGCATTTATTGACAGCAGAATGGCATGATTGCTGCTGACCCGAAAAAAGAGCACAGATAGCTGATAAAAAAAAAAGCTGAAAGCAGTGCGAAAAGGGTAACGAGGCTGCCTGTCGGCACTTCAAATTCAACAAAACTCAAAAAAAGACAAAAATAGAAGGAAAAAACAATAAACGTTGGTCAACTGCCTTCGTTTTGCTTTTATAATTTACATTGTTTGCGGTGGCAGCACCGCCGGCTATCCAGTCAAGTGGAAAGAGTAACAATATTTGAAAAGTCGAGGCTGGTTTACACTTGAAATGCCAGTTATTGGTCGAGAACTTCACACGCATGAGCAGGCAAATGGCAACTATGAATGTGCCCATAAGAATAACTGCCTAATCAAGTATGAAAGTCTGTTCCAGACTTTTGTTCATTTATGCTGGTGTGTTTACGTTTATAGAAATACATTTATGTAAAGGCTATTTTACAATTAGCTTTTAACCTTTTAAATAACCTTAGCTAGCTTTCAATATGATAATTAGTTACGCATTTAAAAACAGGCATAATATTTTGAGTTACTGCTCGTCAAGTGTCTTTGTCGCATTTAGTTGTATTAAAGAAAATCAAGAAATTATTATTTATTTATTTTAAATTATTAATATTATTATTTTTTAAAATTTCACAAAATTCTATCTGATTTTCTGTGTAGTGTAAAGAGACTCAAAACAGTTTTGAGGAACAAGCGATAGGCTTCCACATTAGCTTATGTGTAATAATTAATATGAAACTAAGTTACGATAATCACTTAAACAATTCATATAGACAGCGATTATAGTCTTTACAACAACCTAAACGACAAACTGTATATGCCCTTTGACACAGTATCGCCGTAAATCAACTGGCAGTGAATGCCACTTGCCCACTGTCCATGTCCGCTGATTGCACTGACAACTGCAAGGACGCGTCAGGCGGCGGCGGGCGGGTCAGTGAGAAGTGATTGATGGTTCATAGGCATGTCAATTGCTTGACCGTTTGTTGTATCCACTCTTGGCCGGCTTAACCGCCACCCACCAGACCCGCTCTGGCAGTTCATGCTGTTATTGCAGTTTATACATATTAGAGCCACTTTTGTGCTGCCATTTCGCTGCGAAGCGGCAAAAAAGGAAGAAACAAAGCAAAACGCGCGCGCACAATGTTCAATTTGATGCGACACCTGACCAAGCGGCAGCAATAAAAATAAAAAACGGCAACAACCTCAAAACAACACCAGCAACATCAACTGGAAACTGGAAAATGTTTTACATGTTGCCCACAGTTTATTTGCCTTGCAAATTAAAATCCAACACATGTTGTTTAATTTGAAATAATAAAAATATATATGCGCTGGAGTATTCCATTTTCTGTTGTAAATATGGCTCGAAAAACTTAACTGGATCGTGGCGTGCCTTATGTGACACTGTTATGAAGTTAACCAGCATGAAAAATCATGCGACAGCAGATTGCAAAATATTTGTTAGCTGGCAATTCGCTGGCAAAATATTACGTCATATTTCATCTGAGAAGCACAAAATGCAATTTTCCGCAATCAAAATGCATTTAACTTTTTAAATTAAAAATCTCTTAATTGTTTAATTTTCTTGTCCATGTCGATATGAGATATTTAATTTTAATTGTGAAAAATATATTATTTAAAATTTGAAATAAAGTATATATAATATAATTATAATTATATTTTAAGTTAAATTAATATTAAGTTAAATTAATATTAAAGGTTAATTAAGCAGTCAATACATCTGAAATATATTTACTGAAATATATGCACTTTTAATACCAAGAACCCAACTCTCATTGATCATTCAATTCTTTCAGTTCCAAGCCGCAGTTTACCAACAGCTAACAAGCTCAAACTAACTAGAGAAACACCTTTTTCGCTCCGAGAGAGAGAGAGAGAGAGAGAGAGAGAGAGAGAGAGAGAGCGAGAGAGAGAGATAGATAGAGAGAGAGAGAGAGAATGGGTGAGAGTGTAGATATACCTCAGGCTGTCAAGCAAGATAAACTCTACTAGCCGCCAATCAGTTATTAAAACTCGGAGAAAAAATTATAGAGTCTTCAGTCAAATTGTAAAATGTATTTCACTCTTCAATAATGCGCTTTAAGGAGATTATACAAAATTGGAATCGATAATTATTATTATATAAAAATATTATCCCATCATAAAGATCAAATTAATATGGAATTTTAGCTATGCCAGAGTGAGAATTTGACTCCAATTGGAATGAGTTCTCTATGACTATACCACAGCTGCGGTATTATACTGTCCACAGTATGGTATAATTTGGAAGTTTGATAAATACATATCAGTCTGGCAATCATTACTGGGTCTGTCAGACTTGTTTGCTACTCGAAAAATTTAAGAAGATCTCACATTATTCAAGATAGTTGAGCCAAAATATGCTGCTGTATATTAAGCAAACTTTCGCCTATAATCATTACCCGTATCGAAAAAAAAACCTCAAGCCGCAGACAAACTTTTCACATATGACGCCAAGTTTTCTTTTTGGTTTTGCTTTTCTCTCACAGTTTCCTTGGTCTGTGAGTTTGGCTACTTAACTGCAGCTGCAGCTGCAGCTGCAAACTGCCAAGCAACAAACAAACGTGACGAGTGCAGAAAAAGCCAAATGATGAAATTGAAAAAAAAAAAATACACACATGCACACACCCTGATACTCACACGCACATGCACACTCATACATCCACACACAGGGAAAAGGCAAAATAAAATGGCAGTCGAAGCTGGCAAAAAAGGAAAATTTCTAATGAAGTTTTCAACTCGGATACGAAGAGCACAAAAGTAAATTGATTGCAATTGGAATCAGTAGCAGAAACTCGTAACGTCAATCAAATTGAATTCACACAGACGACGCTAGATGCTCTACACATGCAGAGTGTAGGGCGCATGGGCGTGGCAGCAGACACGCACGCAAAGCCGAAAGGAGCGCACAGGCATCTCAAAGGCAGCAAAAGGCATATATCATCACAAATGAAACTTTGTTAATAGGTGTGAGTGCCTGTATGCGAGAGTGTGGCTATGTGTGTATGTGTGTATGTGTGTGTGTGTGTGTGGGATGTGGGAGCAGTGCAATAAAACTTGAAAGAGCTCGACTCGAGTAAAATTGCTTTCTGGCTGATATCTGAGAACTGCAACTGCTGCTGATTAAAAACATCAATAAAAATCGACTGCACAGCACAATTGAAGTTGAATGCAAACGTTTGTTGAATGCCAAATGAGTGCATCTAATGTGAATTGAAATGCAATACGTTATCTAATGAATTGTGAGGGCACGAAGCGTGTGCAAAGCGCACAGGTAGCAGCCGAGCAGCAGAGCAACTTAATGCGTACGCCTCATACAAATAATCAACGTTGGCAAATTTCCTATGCGCTTTGTAATTCTAGCATAAGCCGCCAGCACATACACCGTCGGGGCGTCCTGGCATGTCAGAGACATAATCCAGCACACGGATCAGATCAAATGACGCGAAAGGATACGAAGCTCCACCAACTGAGCTTCGGTCATTTTCAAATAGTTTAAAGTTATAGTAGATGAAGAGAAACCACAGTGAGGCAACTTAAAGTAGAGAGCTCAAATGAATCCTTCTTAATGCTGCCTCAATGGGATAAGCACATAAGTAAGTAATAGGGGATTGCATCGGACTTTGAGAACTATGAAATGGCAACAGTATGTAAACATTTATTTAAAGTAATGGTAGATATAATAAGTAAGGAAGCTCTAGTCGAGACCTCTCGACTAGGAGATACCCTGAACCCTTCGAATAGCTGACATTGGAAGCATGCTATGATTATTTTACATATATATTGCTAGTAACACATACACATACATACGCATGCACACGGACGCGCTTTGCTAACTGAGCAGCGACTGCGCTCGGTCTGCAATATGCCTATGATATGGGAAATTAAATGTCAAATAACTTTTTTTATAGATGGACTTTCTTAAGCAAGTTTTCACACTGTGATTATGGTATTTATATGTGTGCATTTGCCAAAGCACAAGTCTCTAGTATTTGAAATACGTGTTTTGCACATTGTGGCGGAAGGGGGCGTGGCATCCAAAATCCAAAAACTACAAAATGTCCGCATTCACTACACCTATCTGAATAAATTTGAAATCTATAGCTTTAATGGTACATATAATTGAAAGTGAATTTATCCAAATTTATCGAAATTTATCGATGGTTCGGAAACGGGATGAGTTATCGAAAAAAAACAGACTCATACTGCGTATGGTATTCACGAGTATACATGTCAAATTTCATATCTCTAGCTTTTGTGGTTTACGAGATCAGCGCGTTCATACAGACGGACGGACGGACGGGCTATATCAATTTAGCTCATCGAACTGATCAAGAATATATATATACTTTATGTAGTCTGCAATGTCTCCTTCTGCCTGTTACATACATTTTCACAAAAACTTTATACCCTGATTTCCCATTGTCAATGGGTTCATGGTATAAAAATGATAATGGTAAAGTCTCATAATTTATTTTTATCATCAGGTTTGCACACGCAGCGTAAAGGTAATGAAACTTTGTGGTTAAATATGTTTGTGGTAGATGTGGAGAAATTAAGTTAAATTTTAACTAGAACTTTAATTTGAGAAGATACAACTGTTATGGAGGTTGTATGTCTGACAAACAGTAAAATCCCCATAATGTGTGTTAATGCTTTGTTATAATTAATTTATTTAATCATGTGATGTTAAGGGACATATTTGGTGTTCTGGTTCTTCTTTAATAAAACAAACAAAAGAAAAAAATATTATAAATAATAATAATAATAATAATAATAATAATAATAATAACTGCTTTCTGCTTGATACATTAAGGAAATGCAATATATAAGGGTTATTTTTATTTTATTTATTTTATTTATATAAAAACGAAATTTGACTAAAAACGTGAGTCAAATTCAAAATTACAAAATTATAAGAGTATAGGGAAATGAAAAAGCCTAATACTAATAATATATAACAACGATATAACCAACATGATGGGGGTGTTTTATTTGCCGGACCGGCGAGCTATGCCCCAAATCACAGCTAGGTATGGTTGGTGATATCATTGAAACTAAGCAAAATAGAAGAAGTTAAAAAAAAGTAATTAAAATATAAGAAAAATAAAATAATAAAAAATTAAAATACAATAAGAGAAATCACTACACAAGTAGGGAGAAATACCAGTATCAATGGGGTGTGTGTGTGATTATACGGACGAAACAGCAGACGGACAAAATTTGATTCCCTTGGTTCTTCGTCTTTAGTATCTATGACTGTTATTTTGAAAATAAATATGCGTACAGAACATTTGTTAGCTCTTTAATCGCAATCTATAATCGGTACAAGAAATAATAATATTAAGTAGATGAAATTTGTTATTCAGCCTTGTCATCATATTTTCAGATATCACAGCCAAGCTGACGAAATGAACCGACTCGTCACACCTTCAGTTTGATAATGTCATGGGTGTGTTAAAATTTTAACACTTGCCAAAAAGCGGAGCTGTACAGTGAGAAGCCAAGCCAAGAGCTGCCACACGATGACGTTTGCATTAAAACAAATGTCAGTCGGTGGCGTTGGCAGAGCTTATCACTCACCAGTCCAGAGCAGGGGCATTAAAAAGTGCAGCATGCTTTCAGGCGCAACTAAAACTACCAGCAATAGCGACAGCGACGTCGAGGTCAGCTTCAGCGTCAGGCTAGTGCTGCTCATTTGGCGTCGACTGCAACATTTGTCAACATGCCAAGCGTTTAAGGCTGCCGCACGTGTCTCTTCCTTGCTGGCACTCACTGTACTTGTGTGTGTTTCACTCTGTGTGTGAGTGTGTGTGTGTGTGTGTGTGATTGTGCGCGCTGCACGCTTGACCTGGCGCTGTTTTAACTGTGGTTAACATATTTTTCAAGCGCTTTTGCGGCTAGCAGTGAGCAGCGGCAACAACTTCATTCTTGCTTTTGTGTGGTTTTTATGGCTGCGGTTTGCAGCTGCAGTTGTTGTTTTGTGAAAAATTGTTGTTGTTGTAGCTGCAGTTGCCGCTTGCCACAAAACTAAAACCAGAAGCTGCGTGTTAATTTTACATTTTTACGCTTTCATGGCCGTCACTTGCGTGTGCTCCGCTTCAGAATGTGCTCGTCTCGCCGCCCGCGCTCGCCATCGCCAGATCTCTCCCTCGCTCTCTCTTTCAGAACAAACAGTTTCAGCTCATTGTTTCGTTAAAATTTAAGCAGTTTAGCCATTTGATGTTGTAGTTCCTTGTTTTCCTTTTTGCTTTCTGTTTGCGATTTGCTTTGTTGCCAGTGTTAACCTTTATGGCCGCAACAGTTTAAGCTGATGGCTTTTTTATGACTGACTTTTCGCATGCTAAGCGCAGATTACGCATACGTCGCGTTGAACGCAGCAAGCAGTAAACATCGTACGCACCACACATACGCTCACACACCCACCCACCCACACACCCATACACACACACATACCCACACACTCATATATTTACACACACAATCACAGTCGATCCTTTAATCCTGCAGCTGGTGGAAATTTATAAAATCATACGTTTTATGCTTCTGAAAATATAGTGCAGTTTTTAATACCCTGTAAATAATTAAAGCAGGCTTTAATGATCATATTTTGCGGTGCTTCGGGTATATATTTATGCTGCAGTAGAAACATATGCTTGTCTCTCTACTTTTAGCATGCTTGCTGCTGTGACTCAATGCAGTCTACAATGAAGGCTCAGCCCCGGCTAAAGAAAATCCTTTAGCCGTGCTCACTCACTACGAATTTTCGATTTACTTTACTGCAATTTGCTGCGCACAGCATGTGGCTTGTGGGGCGTTGAGCAGCCCGGAACTTGGCGTCTCTCTTGCTTCTACTGCTCGGCTGACTTTTTGGCCATTTAAAAGAGTTTGAGTGGCATAATCTGCCATTAATTTGAATTATAGCCAAGCCAATCATTTTAGCTTTGCCATTCAACTGTCATTGCAGTTTAATTTATATACGCGTTTATTTTGCAAAAAGTTGCCTGATAGCCAAATGCACGCACCGATAATGCTGATAAACGATTTCGCCGGCAAATTGGCCCTCGAAAGTCGACAGATTTGTGCTGTGAGACCACAAGCTTAAGCTGCCAGTATATATATATATTGAAAACGAATGAAAGCCTGAAAGAAGGAGACCTGCCCCAATGCTTTTGCGAATGAAATTTTCAAGCAAATCAGCACTAAAGTTTTCGTGTCTGAGGATATTTTGCCAAAGTTAAATGGATGATGGTAAATAATCCAAAATAATAATTAAATTTTAGTTATTAAAGTGAGAAAAAAGGGTGCAAAAGTTATTTTTCCCTTATACCCTTATCCTCAAAATTAACTCTTTATCAATATCTTACATTACTGACTGGGAATATATTTTTAGCTATTTTATTTTTAGATCCACTTTCGACTTCACATGTATCATAATTATAGACAATAATAATATAATGTAATATTATCAAGGATAGAAGAAAGACATGTTTTATAATAAATTGATATACATATTTCCATTAACTACTAATATTATTTATAAGCTTGTGCATATTTCTTTCATTGAGGCATTATATACCCAGATAAAGTTTCATAGCATGAGAACACAAACAAAATACTCAATAGAAATAATTTATAATTTAAATAAATAATCAAAAAATGTTATTTAAAAATCATAAATCATCTAATAAGTTCTGGTGGACCACATAGAGTTGTTAAAGATCGAATATGCCTCAGTAAATGCTATACTTTTCTGAGTTGACAAACCATTTAGAATGGCAGCAAATACATTTTCCATAATTTTGTTTGCATTTTGCTCGTTGGCCCCTGTCAAAAGCCTCCTTGGCTGTCTGGGTCGCAGCTTTGGCAAAATGCTTTGATCGCCTTACAGCGCACGAACATTGCAAATCAAATGATTTCCGTGCTGCCCGGCAACAATAACAACAACTTTAGCAACAGCATTGTCGAAAGCAAAGCAACGATATGGCAGCGGAAGTGTTGCTGCTTTCCTTATAGCAATGGTTGCTGCTACTGCAGCAGTTGCTGTTGTTGCAACGGCTGTTGCTATTGCTGTTGCTATGGCAAGAAGGAAAACTGTGTGCAATTTACCTTTCAGCTATTAAACGTCCGTGGTAAATGCACAAAGTAAAATCAAAGTGGCATGAAAGCGCAACGAAGACAGTAAAAAACAAGCAAATGTGCAAAGAGAAGCGCATGGGCAATGGCTTAAACCTTTTGCAACACGACTAATGCTATTAAAGAGCATTACACACAGCTAGACAAACACACACATGCAGACACCTAGCCAGGCAACCAAAGGGCCAGACACACAAAGTTGAACTACACGAAATTAGAAAAAAATATTATTGTATGCATTGCATTGAGTGGTTACGATTCGCAAAGGTGTTGGCACTGTGTGTGAAAAGCAAATGCCATTACTGGGTGCCGAGCTGCCGGGCTGCCGGGCTGCAGGGCTGCAGGGCTGAATTGAGATTCAACTTCTTTTTGAATAGGCGACTGCTGTTGCACCTGTCCAGATATGCATGGATTTTAAGCACTTGGCTGATCAGCAAGCATTTCGACTGCTGGGAATGTAAACTCAATGATGAACGCTGCCCAACGATGCCATTTGTGAATGGAATAGAATTCAATGAGCAAAGAGTATTAAGATGCACGATATGGAACGATACCACTATAGACTTATTGGGAAAGCTTTTCGAATTTAAATTTACAACTACTGCTTTAATTTAAAATTTAATTTATTTATTTAATTTTTTATTTTGTTGTTAACCTAAATTTAACTGAGTCAATAAGGATGTATATTTAAGAGTATGCAGCATAGTTTGATGATATATCCATAAAAGCTGGAGAACTTTATGTATCTATTTATATATAGTATTAACAAGTAGGAAAGCTCTCTTCGGGATATCCCGAACTCTAAACTTTATAAATATACTACACATATTTATATATATTTATATCTATAATTGAGCAATGGAACATAAACCGCATCATCTCTGTAACGCCGCCGCAATTCTAGTGGGATAAGTCTCCCATTTTCAATGGGCCCAGAGCCTAACAACTTTTTGGTTTTTACGTTGCTATAAATTTGTTCACTGGTTTTTTTTTTATCACCAAGCCGCCTAAATTTAAACTGCTAATATAATAATAATTCATCTCGGTGTGAGGATCCGTAACCAGATATAAATATCTTCTAGTATATTTATATTAACAATACATATAGATATTTAAGCTAACTCTTTTGACTCAACTATATTCACAATATTAATTTACAATACAATAAACGTAAACTACTTTCTTTGAGAAATTAGTTTGATTAAATAAAATGTCGACTTCAGCATAAATTTGAAACTCTTCAGTCTAGAGGACGGACTCTGCTTATTAGCACAAATTGATTTTTCCTGTCAGCTATTCCGCTTATTTATTTTGCATTAGCACTTTTAATTAAACACTTGATAGAGGTGGCAACTGGCAGCAGCAACTGCCGAGCACCTGCCCGATTCGCTGCACTCGGCAATCATTGTAATTAAATCAATGAATGATTCATGTGAGTGCGCACTGTCTCCTTCGGCAGACTGCAGCTGGCACGACTGCTGCTGCTGCTGCTGCTGCTACTGTTGCATTAATGCAAAATCCGTGTACTTAGTGCAAATGGAAAAACGCAGCAACGCAGCAGGCGGCCGCCACTCTGATCCAAGTGGATAAAAGTGGGCAGAAAAGTGGCAACTAAATCAGGCAAAGCAGCAACCGTTGCCAACAGCACCAGCAGCAGTGGAGGCAGTAACACTAACAGCAGCAGAAGTTCGTGCTAATTTTAGTGCCAATTAATTTGATAGCAAACACTTGCAGTCCATTGCCAATTGCAGTTGCAACTGACACCCGGCCACCTAGTTAGCTACCCATCCAATTCTTAGTTTAATTTTGTAAAAGGCTTTGAGCATTAACTATAGCGACAACAAAAATGCTGACAGTTTCCCTGTTCTTGCTATTGCTGCTGTTGTTGCTGTTGCTGTTGTAGCTGTTGACTGGGCCCAGTGGCGCCTTTTGGCTGGCCACTCTGCCCGCCTGTATGAAAATTAAAATAAATTCACCATGTTTATTGCATTTACGTTGGGTAATTGCTTATACAATTTAATATGAAATTAAAAGCCATTTTTTGCATTTAACATTTAAATAGGCTTTTAATTTAAATGAAACGGAAATGCTGAAGGCAACAATGCATGCGTGTGTGCGCGTGTGTGGGTGTGCGTGTTCGTGTTCGTGTGCGTTCAGCGGGACAGCCCTTGGCATAATTAGCCCGCGGACATAAATTTGCAGTGCTCCCAGTAAATGTTAATGTGGCGAAATTAATTAGACATACAGTAAAAACAAAAAGAATATTAAATCAATAAATATTTATGGATAAGCCCTTAAGTTAAGTGAGCAAGTATGACTATGGTAGATGTCATGCTTACTAGGTATTTCCTACTAATTTATCCCAAAAAGCTTCTAATGCATAAAAGGCAACACCCGACTCTAATCCGTAAATTGTTTTTATTCATTTGACTTATCAACAGCTCAGACTACCAATATATCAACCTACCTGTTTGAAGTCTCTTCGAACTTCTATATCACAGTTATCCCTAACTACAGACAAATATTTTAATATTTTATTAAGTAACCGTCTTATTTTTATATTTTTCTAAATTTATTTTATATATTTTTTTAACAAAATAATAGCTCCGTTAGAAATAAAACTTGCTGATAGAATCAATTTCTAGACGGAAATTGTATTTTCCTTATGCTTTATGCCTGTATCATATCTAGTCAGTTTACAGTTGAGCTTAATATATCATCTTTATATATCATCTGCTGAATATATGTATTTATTAAATTATGTAAGCTCTCACTCCACTAAGTGTAGGAGTTATTTCAATGTGTATTATCTGCCAGCATCTGCTTTAGCTTTTGTTGCCCCCAAATGGGCTTTCTAGGAGCTCAGATCGCATACTATAATCAAATGCAGCAATTTCCCAGTTGTCGCCCCTTTCTCCATGCCATACACTGTACACATTATTCGCAAACTTTCATTTCTTTGTAATTTCTCAACACATTTCTCTAATCCTCACCTTGCATTTCAAAACGATTTACGTGGCCAGCCACCTGCGTATCTGTCTGTCACACAGTCAGTCAGTGAGTCCCTGACTCCGATTCCGACATCAGCCTGGGCTCCATCTCCAAAGCAAAATCTGTATTCTCCCAGCTGTCATTTAAGTGGCGTCGGCTGCTCGTTAGCACACCTTCGCGTCCGTCTTCAACTTCATTACAAAACCTTCGTCTTGGTCACCGCAGTGAGCCAAGCCCTGCCAAGCATCTTCATCCACAGCTTGTCAACGCAGAGACACATCGTTGTCTACGTCTTTATCTATCGCGTTGGCTGTGTGCGTAAGTGAACATTTGTATGAATGTGTTCGTGCCGTGTTCTGTGCGCTCCTTGATGTTGTTTCTGGCTGCTCCAGGAGCAGCTGCAGTTGCTGCAGCGTGCATGTCTGTCATTTCTATAACTACTTCTGTTACTTACGAGTTAACTGCGCACCACCATCACCACCATCACCACCACCACCACGCCGCTCCACAACTACAATATACGCAACTTTTGCTACCATTTACATTTGCCAACCGCCCACCTCCCATTTGAGCCTTTCTCTGCAACACTTTTGCACAATTACATACATTTTTAAGTGCGTTCGTGCCTGCGACTCTGGCTTGGCTAACTGTTGTTGTATTCATAACTACTTTAGGCCACACCCGCACACACACACACAATCATGCACACACATACTGAGATACTGAAGGTGGCACATTCCTACATATAGAGTGAGCCTTTATTAAAGTTTTATCGCATTAAAAATTTCTTTGCCACTTGCAAACATTTTTCGTGCAAAAACACCAACAAAAAGCGGGCCAAAACTCAGCCAGGCAAGGACTAGAGGTGGGGCCAGGGATTGGTGGGGCGCCCGGATTGGGACAGAGACAATGATGTCGTTTCATGTACACCTGTTTCAAGTTGTTTTTATTGCTATTGTTGTTGCTGATGGTGCTGTTGTCGCTGCTGTGCATATTTGAATACACTTTTCGTTGGCCGCTTAACTTAAATCTCCACGCCGATGTGCACCCTTCCTTTGCCTGGCCCGATGCAAGTTTAAGTGCGGATTCAACCTTTGGCAACACTGTTGTTCTTATTTTTTGTTCCTGGGCAGGTAATGACAGTTATGTCAATAAGTTTTTCAACGCACCTTAAGCAGTTTCAAAAGAACAAAAAAGGAAAAGCAAATAAAGTAATGGAAAATACCAACTGTAATCGACTCTAGCACATCCTATCAAGTATAACGATCAATACAGAGAACACGCTTAGTATTTAAGTACATTTAATATTAATGTTTTGTATAACGATTTACTGATAGTTTTAAATATTTAAATATAAATTATATCTGCATAATATGCATAGAAAAGCATTCAGAAATAGCTATGCCCTCCAGTATCTCTTTTTCAATTTTAGAAAATGTTAATTTGTCTCCAACAATAGAAAACGTTTAATCTTCTATTTATATTCAAATATCCACGATATATTCTAATATAATCCTCCTTCGCAGCACTTATGTACTTTTATTCTTATAGAGTATTATAAGTTGTTGCACTTAATGCTTAAGAGCTACCCCAGCAAATAAAAACTTTTATGATTTAAGCATAAAACTAGCAAAAAAGAAAAAAACAAGCAGAAGAAGAAGAGTAAATGTAGAATAAAACAATTTAATTTCTATATACGAGAGCATATAAATTATATGAAAAGAGGGCTTGGAGCTTTGTAAACTTGCACAGCATGCAGGCAATCCATTTATGTATGTAGTTGGCTGGCAACCCTGCGCAATTCATAAATTTTTACCAGTCGGAGCAACGGCAGCAGCAACGGCAGCGGTAGCAACAGCGGCAATAAGGGACACATGAAAGGCAAACTGAAAAGTGGCAATTTTTTTCATCTTTTACCAAAACGGAGTTTTTTTTATTTTATTTTTTAAAATATGCAAATTTTGTAGCCAACATTCATTAAATTCAGTTTGCCAGCTGCTTTCATGATGGATCAACTTTTTCACTTATTTAAGTAGGAAATTTTGGTGCATTTTCAAATATTTGTGCAATACTTCAACTAGCCCATGGGCTGCTCCCGGCTCTTGTGAACAGTTTGCCAGCCAGCCAGTCATTCAGTCAGTCCATGATTCAGTACATCAGTTTGCCCAGCAGTTTGTGTGCGTCATTCAGGTGGGCGTCTTGATAAGAAGCAAACGAGCTTGTTTGTTGGCCCAAAAATTTGCATCTGTTTTCCTGCCTTCTCTGACGGTCCCTTATCTGACCAGCATGCTCCTCTGCCTCCACTGCCTCCTCTGCCGTCCACCTGCAGCTCACGGCAAAATTGCAATTTAAAGTGCACTTGGCTAACAATTTTATAAAACATCCAGCCTGTCTTGATGTATAAATTGTACGGGAATTGCTCAGTAAGTTTTATGAATTTGGCCAACTAAATTTATGGTTATTTTGGCTCAACATTTGTTTGTGTGCGCATTGTTGTTGCTGTTGCTGTTGTTGGCCTTCTTACACTCGCCCTTTTCATAAAAAATTCGTGTACAAAAAGCGCAACATTTATGCAATTAAAGCCAAATTAGCAATGAATGCAACTCGAGTGCTTTTGGCCCGAGTTACAAAAGTTGCCATCAAACTTTTGGCCTTTTGTAACGTTTTTGCTTTAGCTGCCTCAACACAAGCCACCCTCGCAGCAACTATCCCCCGTCACCCACTCCCCGACCGCTTGTTATGGCTAACTGTGCAGCTCGCTGCCTCTTTTGGGTACATAGTTTGCAGTTAGAACTGCGCAGCTTCCAATTAATTTAATGCCTGCCAGTGTAATGAGCGTTTAAGCTTTTCAATGGCGTCATCGTTGCTTGTAGAATGCGACAACAGCAGCTGCTATCGTTGTTGCTGTTGCTGTTGCTGTTGCTGTTGCTGCTGCTGTTGCCGATGTGGCTGCTGCTCCTGGTCCTGCTGTTGCTGTTGCTCCTGCTGTAGCTGCTGCCATTGCTTTGCGAGTGTCATTTTATGACGCTCATAAGCAGGCAATTTCTTTTTTGTGCGATTTCACATTTATGAATTGAAAGCTTTAAAGCCGGACCGAGCATGAAACAGGCATCAAGCAGCGCCGCACCAACTATTATTGGATGTGAACAGTTGAGTTGAGTAAAATCTGAAGGCTGAGCAGGATTATATTGCATCCCAGAGCAGCAAGCTTAAATGCAGTTATAGGATCATGCGGTGGCAGTTAAAATTGTTCAGATTCTTTGGAGTCAGCTAAAATTATGATTGTACTGAACATTTATTCATATATCTATTTCTACTAATCTATATTTCATTGATCGGTTGTAAGTGATTTTGAACTTCAACAACTTATGTTAACTTCAAATATTTTTTGTTTAATATATAAGTATACAATTCACATGACAGTTTCATTAAATTTCGAGTTTACAATGATAACATGTTACGTAGCCACCTGTTCCCGATATGCTCAGTATGAGCGTTGTATATCTGAAGATGACGTGCGACAGAGTTGAGATTTGGAACGTCATCTCTCATTGACAGCCCTTGATCAAAAATATATAGCTGATATATTTACGTCTACTGCTGTAGACCCATTCAAAGCACTGGGCAAAAATTATAAGTTTACGCCTACTGGGGGTGTGGAAAATCGGGAAAACTTTATTTTCTATAGTCTTGCAGCTTGAACTCAATCTCAATTAAATCTAATCTTACGGGGAAAACTTAACTTTTTAGTCGACATCTGTTTAAGGACTTCGAAGGCTAAATTTAAAAATTAATTAAATGTTTTACTAAGCAAAAGTGTAGGCATAGACAACTAGACAACAACTGGCATATACAGATATATATAAAGACTCCAATATTCAGTCGCTTTTTAAATAAGCATATTGCCATAGTAACACTCAACTAATGGTTTAGTTAACTAGGGAGTTAGTTAGTGAATTATGCTCTTTTATAAGTAAGGTCGGATCAGCTTACATATCAATAAAATTATCTGCTTAACCCGCTTAAGCCGGTTACTCTTTTGATCAGTCATTTATTGATTATTTACTTAAGGGAAAATCTTCTATCTCTCGCTCGCAATCTCCTGCTCAGCCAACCTATCAATATCGTACATCTCGCAGAATGCTTTTGGCTTTGCAGCTTTCCTGTAAGCTAAATAAAACATTTTTCACCTCATTTTATCCGGCGAACAGTTTGTCCCATCACGATAGTTGAAGTGCCCCCACACAGCAGTGCACCTTTCTGCTTAGTCACGGGCTATGTGTAAGTATTGCTTATCAGATTAAGCCTTCTGTTCTGATTCCCCTCGGCTGGTGCTGTAGCTGCTGGTGCTGCTGCTTTCAATGCGGCTATCGTGGCTTGCTCTCTGAGCAGAGCTCTTCAAGCACTTAGCCTGCAATATAATCAGCAAAAGCGATTAAAGCACTTGGCCCATTGTTTATTATTACAATATTAGCTGAGCTTTTGTTGTTGGCTCAGAGGCCTCAGTTGGCGCTCTATCAACTTGACTTGATGGCTGTTTGGCTATGCTTGGCTTTGCCGGCATTGTTTGCACTGCTGGGTGGCCAAACATCAAAGGCTGCGGCTCCTCACTCGGTATGAGGTGCTGCAGTTTAAGGCACGCGCCAGCATTAAACAGCAGGCAGATCATTCATCAATAATTACATGCTGAAAGGCCAAAGGCGATGCCACAAAAATGTTCAAGTCCCCTTTCCGCGCGCTCAACTAATTTATGCCAAAATGCTTGCCAGACTAATGACACTTTGCTGCGCAAGACGACAGCGAACCGGGCTCCGCTGCACTGGGGCTGGCCGGGCCGGGTTGGCTGGGCGGCGCCGGGCTTGGTAGCGGCTTCACGGGCATGGCACGCAAAAGTTTTTGGCATACCGTTAGTTTGTTGGTTCACTGTTGAATGGTTGCCTGCTCCGTGGATTGGTGGGTTGATGGCTTAGTGGGTTGGGCGGTTGGTGGTTTGGTGGCTTCGTTGGTTGCCTGTCAGAGCGAGAAATGTAAAACTTGCGCTAAAAATGATAAATACGCTTAGACCTAATTAACTTGCGACTTTAATTAATTTTTAATGAAATAGTTAATGAGCCGAAAACTAACTGGGCCAATCGCTTGTGCATGTGCTCCACCAATCGATGTTCCTAAGACCAAACAACCAATTAGGCCAGTATATTTGTTTCAGCGTGAAAACTAACGGACATAAATTGAACAAAAGTTTCAATGTATTAGAAAACTTTATTTTATTAGCAAAAAAAATATATATATATATAAATATATATATATATATATATATTTAATTATTTTTCATCCACAGTCAACAAGAAAATGTCCATCTACATCAGAGAAGGACTCAGATATTAAATTCTGATATTGTTATGCCTATATATGCCATAATATATATTCTCAAAATAGAACCAGAATGATTATATTAATGGTGGAAATTGAATGCTTTAAAGCGTAAATCCGCAGTCTTACAACGTATTCAGCGAGCAGAAGATACGCGAAGTGCATAGAAAAGAGGAGATTTCCGAAGTGGTGCGCTAAACAATCTCCGCCTTATGACACATGTGTACGTCGCCTTGTCTGACATTCAATCAGCGCCAACTTACACCCACTGCGAGTGCCCGCCCGCCCATGCCATTGCCTTTGGCCCATCTGCCTCGCTGCCCCGCCCACACAATGACAGCAGCTTTAATTGGATTTTCGCTGCTGCGGCCGCAACAGAAATATAAAAAAAAAAAAAAATGAAGAAAAAAAAACGAGAATTGCAATTTTCGACAGGCGGCTGTCGCTTGGTTTCATTTTACGTTACTTTACCCGTCTTTGGCCGAGCTTTAGCTGCCTTTTTTGTGCTGTTTTTTTTTTCCTCTGGCTTTTCTTTGCAATTGGCGCTCAGCTTTTGGCGCTGTTATTTCTCCGTAACAAAGTTTACATTTCACACATTCATCACTTTTGGCAGCTGCAACTAATAGTGTGCAATGTCGGGCAAATGGTCGGCCCCGTTTAGTCGACAGCCCGCGTTCCCGCCCGCCAGCTCGCCAGTCAGTTTGGCTGCCGGACGACCACTGTGCAGCGGCAACATTGACTGTATCTGCCCCTTTTGGTTTACTATTCCTTCTTCTGCTTTTCCTGCTCTTTTTGTCATGGGCTCACATTTTTATTGCACTTCTTAGCTGGGAATAGTTTGTGCCAAGTTGCACGAGTTGGCTTGCCAAGAACGGATTACGGATTGTCTGCGCGCAGAGTCTTATAAATCAATGCTTAAAGCTTAAAGGGGCTACTTTGGAGCATTGATGACCCTTCTTAGCGGGGCGTGGCATAATTTTTTCCTCCATCTTTTCACATTGTTTGTAATGCTTGCCATGCCGCAAATGCCATGAAGAGGCAGCTCATAGCTTCATTCCGGCACAGCGTAACCCATTCAGAAACCCCAACACCATCTCCCACGCCTCCGCCCTTGACTCGGCACAATGATGAAGCTGTTGGCTGTTGCCTGTTGGCTGTTAGCTGTTGGCTTAACACTTTGTGTCTGACTCTTGCACGTTGACGTCATAAAGCATCAGAATGTGAGTGGATACGTGCCTTCAATCCAGCCAAAGTCATTGATCATTGCCCTGCCTGATACTGATTTATGGAATTCACATCAATTTTGAATTTACGCTCGCAGCAATTCGCAGCTCAACTGGGAGTTGATAGTCTGTCTCCTGGCCTGTGACAGCATCTTGAGACGTTTCATAATTCATCTTAATTTTAATTTGCAAGTGATGGAGTGGCTGCCAGGCACTGCCAGCCAACCAGCCAACCAGCCAACCAGCCAACCAGGCAAGCAGCCAACCAGTCAGCCATAGTTTCGCACTCAAGCATTCGGGCGGCTCTAAACTACAGCTTCATTATCTTAATCTACTCCTTTTTAAGCGCAAACTTTGCTGCAGAACCGCACACAAATTTGCGCCCAATTGCACTTTGGTGCAGTTTAATCTGTAAAATTGCCGGCCAAGCCAGCAATTTTCACAAATTGCTTACATTACGTAAATGAAGAGACACAAGCCACCAACCCGCTTCCCCGCTCCCATCTGCATCCACCATATCCATCTTCATTGCTATCTCCATTGTCATCGTTCCGCTTATGATGCGGCCACTGCTGCTGCTGCTGCTGCTGTCCTTGTTCACTGTCGTTTGTGCCGTTGCTGTCGCTTGTCCCTGTTGCTGTCGTATATCACGCCGTCATCAAGGCGCTGCGACATTGCGTATACGCACCGTTTGATGCTTTTCAAGCGATTGTGTCTAATTGAGCACGCATTTAGCATACGCACACTGTTTTTCAATATATAATTAATGAAGGACATATCCTCATTGCATTGCACACTTCGAGCACGTTTCAGCTACAAGCGTTACAAAATTTTAATTAAAAAGCAAATATTAAATCAATGCCGCAGCCAAATTAGTTTCTCTATAGTAGTTGTTAGTTGTTGTCGCACACAGCAGACGCATAATTTATTTGCCACAGAAGGCCAACGACAAAGTCGCTTAATTACCAGCACTGCCAACTGCGCTGCCAGCGTCGTATTAACCCATTAATTAAGGTGACGTCAAAGCCAACGCCAAAAGCGATAAAACCATAAAACGATAAAGCAACCAAAGCCAAAAGCCCCACTGAATGTGGGCTAAGCAGAAGCAAGCCCATCGAGAGAAGGCCACACAAAAATTTCAAATGCCACAACTCGCATATTTATGGCCACATCGGTGCACTGCACAACTGCAAGGAATGCTGCGAATTAGTTAGCCAATCAACTGCGAATGAAGCCTTTCATTTCCATGCTTATACTATATGGTTACCCTCCGTCTGCCTAGCTCCCTCTATCTCAATCTCTCTCCCTATCTCTGACTTTGATACTAATCCGCAATTTTAATCTATTTACGTCAACAAATTTTGAAGCTCTTATGAATCCACAATTAAATAACTGAAAAATTATCTCAAGCCTTGCTTGAAAGCCATATGCTTAACAAGTTTTAAAAGCTGGCTTAAGTTAAGTCATCAAATTAATTTATTTGATAAACTAAAACTTAGAGAGCTCTCGCCAGAAAGTAATTTACTTTATGATGTTCGCCAGTCAAAGAGAGTGGAAAGACTTACTGTCATAAATATGTGTGTACTTTGAGTTCGATAAATATAAAATATTTTAGACTAATCATTCAAATTACAAGGCTATCAAAGTATCAAACTTTCTTAATAGAATTAACAAAATCCCAATTTTACAAAATAAAGCGCTAAGCAGATGTGCTAGAGCTAGCTGGTATTTTTAGGAATTCGGCGGTTCATAAGGACTTAATCTCTACAAGTCTTAGTCCCTACAATCGCAGGATTTATTGGGCGGTACAGCTCAAGATACGCGAAAAGATTCCAAATCTTTCTGCTAATAAAATAAAAGAAAGCTCAAAAGATTACATTCTCTAGACTGCCGAAGAAAAAACTAAATTGTTCACATTATATTACAGTCTAGAATATGAATTACAATTGCTTATGTTTACAATTAAGATGTTTATAAATTAGCACACTCATTAGTTCAGGTTAAGATTTAGAGTTTGAAATATAAGTAATTGCGATAAAGGCATTTTGCCCTCTCAATAGTTAAGGTTTATTTAAAAATCCTCTCTAATTAAAAATAAATAATTAAAAAAATATATATAAATATATATCTATATATATATACCTATAATATTTAAGCTATACAATTTTTGAAATTATATTTCTAATAAAAAAGGTAAATAACTGAAACAATTTCACTAAACTAAAAAATAATATATATAAATACCACAACACTGAATATTAGAACTAATGTGAAAAAAAGAAATGGTTTCAAATTATATCAAATAAGAAGAAGAAGTTAAGTCCACTTTGCATAAATACTTATAATAGTAATAGTAATAGTAATAATAATAATTATTATCCAGCCCAATCAAATAAAAAAAAAAAACAATTTCAAAACAAGATTAATAATATTTTCATGAAGTTATAGTAAGAGTTTTTGGCAACAACGTTACATAATTAATTTATTTTATTTCGTCCATTATTTTCTTGTTCGAAAGAAATTGATGGAAATTATTTTTAATAGTGACAAATTGATGAGCATTAGATTGATAAACTGCCGCCATTGATATACATGCTACGAGTTTATAAAATATACTTATCGATTTGTGAATAATCGTCGAGCTGTTCTCTTATGCACTCTGAATAACCCAGACGTCGTTCCGTTAAGGACATTCATTTGTCTAACAGCCAAGTTGCAGAAGCCACAGCGGGCTAAAGTTCCTGACCACTCGATGGCCCCCGTTCAATGCCAAATGATATGAAATTAGTTTTAGCCTTGCGTTTAAAAATTAAATGAGCTCAAAATCAATGCAGTGCCGTTTTAGCCATTTGTTAGCCGTAGTTGTTGCTGTTGTTATGGCTGTGGCTGTGGCTGTGGCTGTGGCTGTTGTTGTTCGACCGGTTTTCGATGGCATTTGGCGTATGTCAGCCCCAACTGGCAGTTCAATAATGAATAATAACGGGGCCGAGTTAAAAACTTTGCTCCTCCCGCCAGCAACAAAAACCCACTTGCTGTCTCTGGCGCTACGCTTTCCGCGTTGCACGCTGTGCTGTCACAACAGCAGCAACAGCAATAAAAACAACAACAACGACAACAACAATAGCAACAACAATGGAGCAGCAAAAACTTTGGCAATATATTTGCAACGCATTACGTGGCATGTCAAGCGTTTTATCGCGCGTATTTTTCAATTTTTGTGCAATGGGCGCTGCACTGGAAGCATGGGGGTCTCTTGCCCTGGCAATGACACGGCCATACCACAGCAATATGCTTGGCAGCAAAAATTAAAAAACAGCCAGTGCTCGGTGCAGTCGTCCTAATGCTCGATCATGTGGTGTGCCTGGAAATTTATTTCTTGGCTGCCCGCAAAGATAACGGGAAACGGGAGTGCGCAGCCTGGTCAGGTCCATATGCTAGGCGAATATTGTGTGTGTGTGTGTGTGTTTGCGTGGCCCAGCGGTGCAACCTCTTCAAATAGTTACTAAAAAAAAGCTGGCAGAATATAAGTAAAGCGAGTTTGAGGAGCAGAAGGAAAGTCAGTGGGTGGGGTGAGGGAGAAAGAATAGAAGCAAGTGAACGCGCATTGAAACACATTTCCGATGGGGAAAGGGGCGCTCATATCCGCTTTTTGAGCGTTGAGCACAAACAGGAAACACATTATAGCAGCTGGTAGACAGACTTATGTGTAGCACTGTTGAAAAATTGTTACACACGCTGATGCTGTCACTGCCAGGCGTACTCCAACGTCTCCTTCTCGGTTTGCTGTTTGTTGATGCTGCTTTGCTGCGTGTTTGCTTTTGTTGCTGCACTGTTTTTTACATTTGGTAAATAAACTGCAATGTGAGTTATGTCAAGCACCACGCACACACACACACACACACCCACACGGAGACACACATACATGCTCTTAGCTACACAGTTGCATAATGGCCGCCATGGCTCATCTATCAAATTACGCGAGTAGCAAAAAAAGTGCAGCATACTTTGCCGGGCTGTAATGACGACGAGGGAAAAAGTGTTGGCTGCTTAACTGAGCAGCTGAAAAAAGTGTTGCTTACTTATGCGCATTTGTCAATTCGAGATGTTGTCCAAAAAAAAGCAAGTCAAACAGAAAGAAAAAAAATTATAGCTCGCTGATGCGGGCAGCTCGTTTAGCAGGCCAAACAAATGGAGCGAATGTGTGTATAGCGGTTGCTTGACAACTTAAGAACCATTAATATTAGTAGCTCAAATTGGAAGCTATGCGCTTAGCATCACACGAAATTAGGGAAACTGAAAGTAAAGCTACTTTAGTAAGCGAATTATTAAAGCAAATGGAATAAATACTCAATATTTCGAAAGCAATATTGATAAAGCTGTTAGAAACTGCGAGTACAGCAGACGAATAATAGGAAAATAACTTGTCATGTGTGCCGATCGGGTACATAGAGCGTGACCTCAAGGTTACAAAAACTAGTGACAAAATTCAAGGGGCTGCCAAAAAATACGGGGAGAGATTAAGATCTAACCTAAATAGCCTAACCAGACGACTAGCTAATGTAGGTCTAAGTCCAGAAGAAGACTGCGACGCTATCTCCCTTAAGACCTGCTGGATCGAATCTTGACTTAACTTAAATAATAATATTATTCAAAATAATAATAATAATAACAATGTAAATAGTTAGGTTTGTTAAATTAGTCACTTCTCTATAAACCTTTTTATGTTTGCTTTCGATTTCTTACTAGAGCTTTAAGATAATGTGTATAATTTTAATTAATTTCCTTCTTAGATTAGTTTCCGAATAGATAGCAGAATATTACACAATAAAATAATTTCATTCATAGAAAAAAACAAAAAATAAATAAAATTGTAAAAAATATATTTCTAATTGTATCGACTTGGTATTAATAGGTTGCTCACTGAAGTAATACAAGTACTAAAATTAGAAATCAATATCGAACTCAAATGGAATTTATAATTGTTGTTGCCCTTTGTAGGATATAGAAACACAGCCCTTGTTCAACTTCTAGGCCGACTTGTGGCCGATATAAATTGCCAACAAAATGAACTTTAGCCAGCAATTGCACAAGACTCTGCCGGTTCCAGTGGGCTAATTTCGGTCGGCAGCTCAGTTTCTAATGCACTTTTAGCCCCCAATTCGAGTATTCAAACATACGAACTATAGCATTCATTTGCTTGGGCAGTGCTGGCGGCAGCTAAATTTGGCACAAAGACCATAGAAAAGAAGAGGCCCAGCAAATTGCTCATTTATTTGCAACTGTCAATATCAATAACAAATTGGTTGTTGTTACGCCTCACACAAACACACAAACACGCAGGGCAGGGAAGTGTGGCACACTATTAACATTTGTGTTTCTCTTCTTCTTTTTTCTGGGAGGGATTGTGATTGGTTCGTCTCTTGGTAACTTTAGCCGGCCCAGCAAAACTGACAGGCAGTAATAAAATAAATGAGTCGCCATTCTTTTAAATTGAGTTTAATAAACGTCACACTTCATCGACAAAAGCACTAAGGCCTAACAAGCTGGGCCCCAAAAACCTGAAACCGTAACTGAAACTGTGCCACGCTTGGTTGACTGTTTGCCAGTCTCTGGTCACTGACTGGCCATAGAACTCTCTATACAAATGAACTATGAAATGGCCGGGACAACATGCATATTTTGGCCAGCACACTCGCACACACAAACACACGCACACACGCACACACTCACTCAATGGCCTGAGCACACTTATTTATTATTCCCCAAGCGTTTGACCAATGACTTACCCCAAAAACTGGATAGTGGACCGCATTCAAATGATGTCTTATTTGGCTGCCTGCATTGTGGAATGAATAGCCATAGTTATACGAGCCCCAAAATGAGCATTGTACATTTTACATATCTGAATATAACATATATAAAATATACCCCGCCCGGTTGGCTCTTGATATTTATATGGCCTCAAAGTTGTGCAACAGCATCGCGAGAGCGCTTCACATGAGATTGTAATTACGATAAACGGACAAGCGCCAAAGCCTTTAAAAATAAACATGAATCTATGGGTTGAACGAATTCGAAAAGAGCGAGTAGTGAGCTAGGCGAAGGGTGTTAGCGCGCACAACGCCTTGTTGGCCATAAACCGCCAAATGAGCCAAATAAATGTTATTTATATAGAAGAAAAAAATACATGTAGACGGCAGACGGCAAAAATTGCAAGTGCGCGAGTTTTTGCTCTCCTTTGCGACTCGTAGCGAGTTGTGTGCAAGCCAATTGCGATTTATTCACATAAAATTCATACGATATGAAATCATATAGGTAACTAAATATGGTACACAGATAAACAGACACACTTACAGACAGACTGGCAGACAGACAAAGGACAGACGCACACACACCCACACAAGCATACTGAACGTCAGACTGAGCCATTCAGCAATTGGATTTTGTGCCAGGGCGTTATGTAAACATTCGATATCGAAATAGCATCACAGTGCCAAGTAAGGCAGAAGCAAGACCCACAAATGGCTAACATGTTAGAGACGCAGACAGGCGCCATACCTGCGTACGACTGAGATATCTCTTAACCGACAGCACATACCAAAATAAGCTCATCCTGGCAAAATTGACTTCAAATTTTCCTACAGCTCTTAAAATTTAAAGTCAAAATTATAATTTCATGACGGAATCGTCGATGCAATCTTCAATGACAAATTATATATTGATATTATAATAAAGTCAAATAATAATAATAATAATATCAATATAAATAATAAGACATTTTAATTAAGATAAGATCAATAAGCCCTGTTATGTTTCCTTATATAATTTCATTAAGTGAAAAAAACATTCGTGTATATTGAGAATACCAAACTATTTTTAAAAATATTTGTTCAAATTATTCTTATTTTTTTTTTAATTTAATCGATCGTTTCTATGTTATTTTTTTTTTTTTCTTAATAAAATTTATATGTTCTATTTCGTCACACATGTCTGGAAGAAATTGACAGTAAAATAGAGGCTAAACAATAAGCCATAAGTATCAATTATTTATGCCTTGGAATATTCTTCACAAATTAAATATATTATATGAATAAATTTTTAAAATATATTGGGTAAGTAATAATAATTGTATTAATAATATTCTAAATAATACAAATTTCCTTATAAACCCAAAATGTATTATTCAAATTTGGTATATTTAAAAGGTACAAAATATACTAAATGTTAATACAACATGAATACTAAATTTGCATAATCACAATTAAAAACATACAAATTTTGAATAATGCATTTTGCATACATTTTTCAATCATATTATAAACGTCATTTTAGATATAAATATAAAGAACATTTCAGACTATACCAATTTGCATACTGAATACCAAAGTCGATCATTCAAAAATCATTTTACTTTATTTGCAATTTATTTTTATATTAATTCATATTTCCAGTGTTCGAATTGTGAATGTAAAAAAATTGTGGTCTGCCTGGCTTATTTATATTTATTTTGCCGAAAAGCCACATAAGTAAATCAAAAGAAAAATATATTTAACTGTAAAGCATTTACATGTATAACAAACTACAAGATAAAAAATATAAAGTACGGTATTTTTAATTAAAATCCAAATGTTGTGCACGAGTGCCACAAAAAATATTTATTTATTTGGAAATAAGATCAAATCTGCGACAAGTGCATTAAGTAATTGTTGGCAAAATGTGGAAACGTCGATGAGAGGTGTCCGTCCACCTTTAAGCCTGCTACGGAGTTTCCCTTTAAAATAAATTGAAATGAAAGAAGAGCAAAAAAAGCAAAAAGGTATATCTCATAGGAAAATGGAATCAATAGTAAAGCTGCGAGTGAAATACCCCCTGGCAAGACAATACCAAATATGCTGCTCGATATGTGCTCTGCGTACCGAGTTCTGTGTGCATGAGTTTGTGTTGTTTGTGACCGTGTGTATGTTGGTCTATGTGTGTGTGTGTGTGTGGCAATGTAAGCAAATACAAACACAAACACACAGCAATACCTATGGCAAAATAAACGCGCACATAAATAAAAAAGACATTGTCAGAAAAACGCGATGTGCTCGAATGTTTATTTATGGGCCTCGTTTTCGTTCTCGATCTGAGGGGCCTAAAGTAATAGTCACAAACACACAAAAAAAAAAGGAAATCGGCAAGCGAAACATATATACGAGTAAATATATATAAATACGAAAAATCACAAAAATAAAGAGGAAAATGGGCTTATGGGGCACGCGCATTTTTAGTTGTTTGATTGCTAATTAAAATGGCAAATCAAAGCGGTTGCTCCAAGCGCCAATGTTGACAGCGTACAACAGAGACAATGAGCATTCACTCTCTCTCTCTCTCTTACCCACACACACACACACACACATAAAGCGCCATTAATAGAGCGTGAATTTTAGCGCAAGCACACCGTAAGGCGCAAGGCTGTGGGGAGTGGGCGTGGCAGTGGCAATGTGGTGTTCGCATTTGTAGCCCGCAATGTTTTGCCAATCAAACCCCAAAGTCATTTCATTATTGGCTTTGCGTAATCGACGTCAAAGCGTCCCGGGCAAAAGTCAACAAAGCGACGCGGCGGCAGCCCAGAAATGGGCGAAGCAGCACGGCAGTGGGGCGGGGCAATGGCTGAGCTGAGGCTGCCCTGCAGTCAACGTCAAAACGTGCATGCAGTCAAGCGGATTGAGGCAAATATTTTCACATTGACACGGAAGGATCAGCAGCAGGCTAGAGGACGAAGCGGCGAGTTGAGTCGAATTGAGTCGAGATTGAAAGCCGACGCGACTTGACAATAAAGTCAAAAGTGTAAGTGACACAGTTCGTTAGGCGCCGCAGAGCATGCAAAACATACAAATATACATATATTTAAATATACATATCTTTCCAGACACACACACACATACAAATATTTATAAACAAATACATGTATAGCTTGAAATGGAGCCATAGATACGTTTGTTATGCAAGCTGGGGCGTGGCCCCAAAGAAAAAAAGGATTCCGAGCTGAACATTAATGAAGGCCACAGTAAGTCGCATTGAACATACTCAGTCAGCTAGTCGTTCAGTCAGCCATTCTGCCAGTCGGTCGGCCGGTCGGTCTGTCGGTCTGTCGGTCGGTCGGTCGGTCGGTCGGGCAGCGCACAGAATTCAATACTGGCTGCTGGCAGATTTTGGAGTATGACAAATATTTTATGCGCACATCATAAAAGAGCCTTAAGACTGCAGCAGGCAGGCAGGCACACGTACTCAGCAAAAGATACACAACAAATATTCAGACACACACACACACATCCAGGCGCGCGCGAGCTCAGAGACAACAGATAGCAGATACAATCGCCAGCCGTGAGATACGAAAGAAAATTTGTGTGGCAGGACAACGCATAAAAAGCAGCGCCAAGGCACTAAATAACAACAAGGAGTCAAAGCTTTGAAGTTGCAGCATGGCGACGGAGAAGCTGCTCCCAAAACGGAGCACACAAAACAGCCCGAAAGCGAGAAAGAGTAAAAGAGAGAGCAGCACATAAAGAAAGCGAGGAATGCTAAACAACAAAAGGTCCACCAAAAAAGGAATAGCAAGGTGCAAATAATGCTGAAAGCGCCCCAAAATGTGCGCTACACATTTTTGGCAGCTGCCTAAGTACGTGATAGTGTGTGTGTGTGAGTGAGTGTATGTATTTGTGTGTATCTGCAGCTGTCGATGTATATTTGTGTTTGTGTGTAGTGGATGCGTGTGTGTCTTGCCTGTTGACGTGAAAATTTGCACGTCTTTTGTTGTGCATGCGTGTAAATGTTTTGTGGATTTGATTTCGTTTCGCAAAATTGAAAAACTAAGCATTGAAAACACCAACAGCAAACAAGCCAAATGTTTTATTTGTCTACCACATACACATACGCTGAGCGCCCAATGCACTGCTTTTTCTGTGCCAAATTCGTTTTGACGGCAAACAGAACACAGAAAAAAAGGGTTTCTCTTTATTTTACTTTGCGGCCTCTTTAGTTGTTGTTTTTATAATACAAATAACGAGAATCCCTCAATATATATCTCCTTCTGGGCGTGTGCTTGTGTGCGTCTGTGTAGCTATGTGAATTTGAGGTCGGGTTGATTGCTAAAGTAAACGCACTCGGGGCAAGCCGCGACGAGCCAATGCCTTGAACTTTAGTTGCTTAACATTTTTGGCTTCATATTTTTCTTTTTATATCGTTTTTTTTTTTCACTTTGTATTTTTTCTGGTTTTACTTTTTCTGTTTTGCTTCTTTATTTTTCGGCATTCGGCACTTTCAATGCTGAGCTGGGTTAATTCTTTTGGGCTGGGCAGTGATTTTTTGCTTATTTTTATTAATAGACTTTTTGTAAAATGCCAAACCATATTCGACTCGACGACCGACCGACGGCGAGTGTGCACCTCAAATTATGTTACACTTCTCAATCAAAAGGGTTCGTCGCCATCTACGCGTTTGTGTGTCGGTGCGTCCAGCGGCTGTTTAGAAAGGATAACTCGCTATGAAATTTCGTGTATGTCTAATCCGTAAATGGATATGTTGTTATGACGCCTACACAACAACATAAGAAATAAATCGAAAAAAAAGTGAGATTCGTTTAACTTTTTTGCTTTGAATAGCAAATATTGTTATGGCCATTGGTGAAAAATGAACCTGGCCGGAATATTTTTTTATTGATAATTGTGCCTTTAATTCAATTTAAGAGCGGCCTATACAAATTTATTTATGGATCCGAGAGTAAAGCAAGTACTTTGATTACTTTCATAATTAAAATATAGCTACTCATAGCAATAAGACAGCCCATATTTTATATCTTTCTTTTTTTTGGAAACTCTCAGAGCTCAGAGTAAAAATACTCTCTGATCAACCCTGTGCCTTATTATAGTCTGACTGACCAAAGAATTCTATTTCCATGATATCTTTTGCTCGCTGAATATTAATTGCATCAACAGTATAAATAAATTATATTAAATTAACAAGCAGATTAAGCATAATCAAATTATTAATTCAAAATGTTAATTAATTGTTAAAGTATATTATTAAAAATGTTATAGTTAACTAATATTTATAAACTCTGTTAAATCAAAAGATACCCATATGAATAAACTAAATATTTAAAATATAAATTTATTTTTTCCAAATTTTAATGCATACAAATAATTGTATTTTAAAGATATAATATTAAACAAATAAAAGGACACATTTAAGGATTGCTCAAACAACGATTTCCATAGTTTTAGAGAATATAAAGTAAGAAAACTCTTCTAGAGTATATATATATAATAAATTTATTCTTTAATTATTATTTTTTCTGTAAATAAAAATAAATTCGACAGCCAATCTTCAGGAGACTAACTCTGAACTGAGCTAGTCTTGGCCATCTTCAAGGTAATAAGTAATATATGCAAAATCGTAGCTTACCTTTGAACAAGCACACAGTTATTAGTCGACTGCTGTTTATAATTGATAATTGGATAAGTCAACAAGTTATTTGATTTGTTAGTCTCTGGAATTTGTGTTATATTAATTTTAACTGGTGAAAAGGCACACTTGCATGCTACTGCATTCTGCTTGGTAAAATTATTATTGTTATGAGAGGTCCTTTGCTGTTACTGCTCGTTTTTTCTGTTTATGATAATATTGCGATATTCGTTGTCTGAGCCGCGCACGCGAGCACTTTGCACGTTTAACAATGGAATTTAGCACACGGCTGCCAATTATTGAAAACCTGCTAAAAAATTAAAGCGAAACGCAAACAATTTGTAGTACATTAAGTGGGTAGAAGGGCGCTGCTGGCATTTGTCCTCTTCCGGCTGCAGAACACTGCAAAACTGCTAAAGTGCATGACAGAAATGCCAATGCGAATGCCAAGAACAGAAACAAAGCCGACCGACCAAATCGAAATGTATGAAATACTTTCATAAAATACAGGGATATATGCAAGCACACGCACACACACACACACACAGAGGCAGGCTTGTATGAATGTGAGAGGACAACCGCACATGTGGCATTCCGATGTGTGTGTGTGTGTGTTTGCACTTGAAAAGCATTTAACGTTGCGAGAAGACAAAACGATTCGAGATAAATGCCAAAGGTTATGGTGTTAATGTCGCCTTTATTCAAAGCGGATATCGGACCACAGCACCGAGAACAAAGGCGGGCAATGTAATAAAAAATAAATTAAATGGAAAATGCGAAAGGGAAAGGCAAGGCGACAGGCGCCAAAGACGGACAGCACAAGAGACTGAAGCGCGAATGTGTCACGGATTTCATTGCTCATTGAATACGCATTCATTTCATGGGCCCAGGACACTGCAAGGCACAAAACAGTGCGAAGGATCTGACTGGCATTCGGGGCAGTCGCATCCAGTCAGTCAGTCTGCGTACGTAAGCAGCAGAAGGACGCACACTCACGCACGCACACACACACACACATACACACACACACATACAGAGGCAAGTTAAAGGCGCTGAGAAAATCAGTGGGTAAAATAAGCCACAGAGCCACAGAGAAAATCAAAACTACGCGCACACCAAAAAGGCGCTGCCTTCCACGGTTTGTGTGTCAGTGTGTCCTGTCATTTACATGAGCAATATTTGTGTGTGAGTGTGTGTGTGTGTTCGGTGTCTCTGCGTGTGTGTGTGTGTCTGTGTTTGCTGCACGGCTTTTCTTTCCTTTTTGTTGTAATTGCCTTTTGGCAATTGCAATTTTCGCATTTTATTGAATTTTACACACAGACAGTCACAAACACACAAAAGCTTGTCTAACAGATGCGCACACACCAACACCAGCACACATTCACTCACACACACACACACATACACACACAAACATGTGCTCCGACACAATAACAACATTTTTTTGCCATAATATTTTCATGTGGTCGCCTTTCGATTTACACGCGCTCACGTCTAAATTTACTGCTGCCTCTTTGGCTTAATTCTGTTTTGGAAAACAGTCTCGGCATTTGCTGGCGTGTTGTTCTTATTGTTGTTGAATATTTTGTGAATTTGTTTTTGATTTGCAACAAATTTTCATACACAGATCCACAAACGCGCACAAACACAATGCCACACATACACACGCGCACACACACACACACACACTCATGCATTCGGACACACAGACACGCACACAAGCTCATAGAAACTCATACGTAGAGAGTGTGTTGGGAGACGCGTCCAAGCTGTGTTCTATGCTGGCTGAGTAGCTAGCCTCTGCCTTGCGGAACCGCCCTAAAACAGTCGGGAGAAAAACTGAAAATGAAAATTTGTGAAAAATTTATCCAAAGCACGCAAACGCATGCCAGGCGAAAGTCAAAGGCAAAGCGCAAAGGCAGAAGCTTTGCAAATCTCAGAAAAGTACCGTTATTAAATTTCTTTATAGCCAACAACAAGTGAGAGCCGCACGCACACAGCGAAACAGCCGAAGAGAGACTGAGAGCATAAAAGGACACGCAATCAATAAGCACGCAGACTTTCAAAGCTTTCGCCGACCGCCAGCGAGCGAGAGAGGGCGAGTGGGAGAGGGAAAGAGAGGGTAGCGAGAGAGCGAAAGCGCGCACAGCAGCCCCCCGCCAGGCGTCATCGACGGCGTCGTCCACCACCCTCCGCCATCCGCCCACCGCCCACCGCCCTCCACTCTCCACATTCACCGCCCCCATTCTCATTCCCAAGCAAGCGACGTCGCCACAGGCAGCACATGCTGCCAGCACGTCATGTTTTTGGACTTTGGGCTTTTTAGGCAATTATCAAGTTGGCAGCAGCGAATCGCAATGTAAACAACGCTGCGTCTACTCTGAGCGAGACTTTACTCTGCGGAGCTTCGAATATAATTTTACCGTTTCAACGCGACTTAGCCAGCGGGCAACTTTTAAAACTGTTCTCAACTTTGCACTCGGTTTGGATTTTTATTTAGCTGCCTTGCGCTCAACACGTCTGACTTTCAGCGTCGCCACAACACGAATGTCAGGTGTGCGTGGATTCCGGCTCCATTTTGTCTGCTCCTTGGCTGCCCAAATCCGACGGCCTGCCCGAGCGTAGGTGCTCAACGAGAGAAACGTAGCGAGTGCTGGGCTGAGAAAAAGTCCCTTTAACCGTTATTACAGGCCTGCCAACTCGCTATTCACAGAGTTGCTTGGTGGCAGCTGCCCGAAGTCCTGCAGAGTTGCAAACGCCCAAATTCACACTGCGCAAATGCCGAATGAGCTTTCGCTGGCAAAAGTAACGGCAGCGGCAACGGCAACGGCAACGGCAACGGCTAAGCCGGCATAAGGATAACGATGAAGGTAATCATACAGGCTGCTCAAGTGTCCACTCATCGTTCAAGCCAATCAGCCTCATCAATCTGTCAACTCTTTGCATAGGAAACGAACATACTGCCACTTAGGGCCAAACAAAGCGCCTGCATGTCGCACGGACCTCAAGTGCGACAAATGTTCGAGCAGCCTCTCAAGGTGGCCAAATTACCGCCGCAGGTCGCAGCCTAAACTCATAATTAGATATCACCGGCTAGCCATCGGCTGGCAGCTGCAGCCGACACAGCCCGCAGAAACTGTAGCACATCGAAGTGCTGCTATGCGGCTGATCGTGCATCATATGCGGGCTTGCCAGCAAAGGTATGTCCAGGTCCACATTCGCGTCCTGCGCCTGTGTCTCGTGCCAAGGTGCAAATGCATGTTTCACGAGCACAGATATCAGTTTACATGCCGCGTTTTTATTACTTCTGAAACCCAATCGGCGCACATTTTTATGACTCCGCCTGCCCTGCCTGACTTTTTGTGGACACGCCCGCGTTGCAGTATTCAATAACCAAGCGATGGATGGATGATGCTGCACCCCCTGTCAGTCCGTTGATGCCGGGTGAGGGTAGGTTTTTTGTTTCGGCATGATTTTACATAATTCCAACACCCTTCGTTTGCTATACGCACTGAACTTTCGCTCTGTACAGGACATCTACTAAGTAGTATATGGCTCCTTTGACGGTTTAAATTGATTCACACCGAGCACGCATATGATGTGCTGCTGCCTCACCCTCTGCTCTTCGCCGGCTGTTGGGCTTTTTCAGTGCTACCATAATACCCTGTAGTTCATAATAAAATGGGAGGGAAGGACTAATAAAGTGTATACAAAAACTTTGTCTAATTACAGTAGCTTCACATCTTAATACCTACACTATTTTCTTCTTACGAATATCATTACTTATAATGATATCTGTTCTCCGAATAAGGGCGATAAGAATTTAATCATAATATTTTTAATTTATTTATTTACTATTTACTATTTATTTACTTATTTATTTATTTATTTATTTTTTATTTTTTATTCGATTTAACTAATTTAATTCCTACACTATTTTCTTCTTAATAATATGCTTACTTAGAATGATATCTGTTCTCCAAATAAGAGGGATAAGAATTTAATCATAATGTTTTTAATTTATTTATTTATTTATTTTATTTTTTTTTAATTTGATTTAACTAATTTAATCCCTACACTATTTTCTTCTTAATAATACTTATTTATAATGATATCTGTTCTTCAAATAGGAGCGATAAGAATTTTATCATAATGTTTTTAATTTATTTATTTTATTTTTTTTTTAATTTGATTTAACTAATTTAATCCCTACACTATTTCTTTTTAATAATATGCTTACTTATCTGTTCTCTAAATAAAAGCGATAAGAATTTAATCATAATGTAATTAATTTATTTATTAATATTTTTTCTTAATTTTTAAATTTGATTTAACTAATTTCCTGCTACCTACAAAATGTGCTCCAAAAACTTTACAAATAGATAAAGCCAACATTCAAATATACCAAATTTGAGCTCTACGATATTTTCCCTACTTCATTTCGAATTGGTTTTTCGTTGTCTAACACAACTTTGACAGGATATCCACTAGTCCCGAACTCTCAAACGCATTATTCATGGCAGTGTTCCGTGCTGTCATGCATTTGTATTTGATTACACATTTTTTACGCACTTCCGTTCGGGGCATCATTAGTTGGTCCAGCAGCGCACCACACCGCCCCCGCCACGCGGACCAGCCCAGCCCAACCCCGCTCTACACGCACCCCTTGCTGCGGCATTTCCTTCTCGCAGTTGCTGTTGTTGTGTGCTTAGGCGCAAGTTGCATCTGTCCACTTCCGCTATTGAAGTTTCATGCATGAGAGTGTGTATTTGTTTGGATATTTGTTTTAGCTGCTTTTAAGTGCTGCCTAGTGGAGATCGATGGCCCATGTCAATGTCCTTTAGTGGCATTTCATTACATCTGCACCGTTGTTGCTGCTCTGCCTCTGCCGCTGCCGCTGCCACTGCCGCCGCTGCTGCGGTTTTGTTTACCCATCAGTTGCAGTTACTTTACGAGCCATCAAAATGGTCATTGAACATGATGAGAAAATTGCCAAGACACAAAGATAGTGGAACGCCTCCTTCATCATCATGATTAGACAGAAAACCAATTCCAGTTCCAGTTACTGTGGGGGTCTCGATTCAACCCTCTATCAAAAGCAAAGCCCATTGTCAGGCCTGTGCATGAGCTGGATATATATGTCTGCGAGGACTTCATATGGGAAGTGTTTACTAGCGCCACAATTATAAAGTGATTACCCACCAGTTGTTGTTGCCCTCAAGGAGGGCAAGTTTCCTTAGCAACCCATATTCAGTTTTATGACGAATAAACTTCGCATTAACTTGAGTACCATAAACTTCTAGAATTTTCTCAAATTTTCCCTTTTTCTCATTTTATTGAAAATGTTTTTATTCAAAAATGTACAATTTCTCAAAATAGTTTATAAAAATACAAATATTACGTACAAAAATAGTTATATATATATATATAATATTAATCTTTATATTTAGGGTACAAAATCCAATTCATTTTTTGTTATTGTAAATGCACTGTGCGCAGACAAAAACGTCGAGCACAAGTCGTTGTAAACTTTAGGCTTAACATTTTAGTATCACAAGATCTCACTTAATAGTTAGATATGCTTATCAGTGATATATTACGTATCTCTAGTATATATAAATATACGTATATATATATATGATCTATTATGTAGATTGAGCGAATTTTTCCCATTTTCGTTGTACTCTGCGGTTACAACCAATTACATTGCTTCTACACACTAAGGAACAATAGCGCTGTGATATTGCTCGAATTTTTCTTATGAATTAAGAGTTGACTTTTAAGTACACAACCGCGGGTTCTGTTGTTGCCTCTGGCCAAGTAGACGTATTATATATACAGGTTTTTCTTGTCTATAGCTTAAGTTGTACTCTTTAAATACTTTTACTGGTAGTGAAACGCTGGTTCAATGTCCGTTTGGTTTTGTTTTCTTTTAAACTAACCTAACCAAGAGAACTAACTAGCTAAATTAAGTGAACTAAACTAAGCTAAACTAAACTAAATTAAACTGTTGTTGAGTTATTGCCTCAAAACTTAGTGGCCTACAAAATGACTAGAGTTCACACTCGACTTTGGTTACCAGCATCGAAACTGGATTTCATTGCTTAGTTTAGATTTTTGGTTTTCTGTTTGGTTTTGGTTTGCATAGACTTACGACTAGTACTGCACAATTTCGCCTGAATTTCGATTTTTGGTTTTAGAAATTTTTTAAAGAAAATCATTGAAATAAAATTTAAATAAATGGGTTTTTCCTAAAGTTAAAGTTTTTAAAAATGCATACGAAATCGTATAAATTAATGAGCTGCCAGAATGACTAGAGTACTGCCTAAACTATTATATATATTGTGAATTGTGTGTAAAGGAATTGGAAATATGACTAGATAATGATAGGGAATCAAAGATGATGAAGTAGAAAGTTAAAGATATAGTGACAAAGGTAAAGTTGAAGATGAAGTTTAACAGAGAAAATTGCATATTAATGAAAGTGTTTGGGTTTAGTGAAAGATGATAGCAATGAAAGTTCAGATATAATATTTAGGAAGAGAGATAGGATAAAAGATAGCAGAGCTGGAATTACTTAGCTATAGAGCGTACCATAGGGTACGCTTTGAATTTCTGGTAAATCCAGATACTTTGGTTCGGCTTATTGCCATTTGTTGACTAAGATCTGGGTAGACTTTAACTAAATGCCTACAAATTTACTGACTAGATGAAAATAGCCCTGCCTAGCTATGACGAACACTTTGGCCTGAGCATTTCTGATGAGATCTTATTGAAGCTGACTGACTAGTGCCAATTAATTTGGTGGACTGACTAGAAATAAATACTAATGTGTACTTAACAGAATAAACTAAAAACTAAGTTGACTAGACAGATTGCCGTCTTTGGTTCGAATGACTAATGCAACAGTGGAATGTTGATCGAAGTTTGGAGTTGACTAGAATGGAACCCATTGATAAGAACTAAATGACTAGAAACTGAGAGATACAACTTTTAGTAACTAAAGATACGTATAGATGCTTAAACTCAATCAAAGTCGAGTTCGCAATGTAAAAACTAATTTCTTTGGTCTGTTTCAGCTGCAGTTCCCTCAAAACAAGAGACGAATTTAACACTTACATTAACAATAGGGGACTATGAACAAATTATACAGTGCCGGATCGGCGCAGGTCTGTCTATCGCGCTGCCCTCACTTACTCAGTGCGCCATCGTCGTGTGCTGGATGACCGAGGCGCAGTTACGCAGATTTGTCAGCGCTGCAGCCGCAATGCTCTCCTCCTCGGTCAGACCGTGCTCCACAATCTGGAGTCGGCCATAACCTGCGGATGAGGTAGAGGAGCTGCAGTCGGACATGTAGTCGCCCTCGTAGTCATAATGGCTGCTGCTCGCCGCACCGGCCACATAGACGCCCTCATCTTCGTGCGTGCCCGTGTATGAATGTGAGCTGCTGGCCGAGCTGGAGCTATTAGATTTGTAGACCGTCGTCTGGAAGCTGCCAGTTATCGTGGTGGCTGGCTGTTGTCTCTCCGGCTCAGAATCCGGCTCGGCCACCTGCGTCTGTGCCTTCTTAGCATGCGTCAGCTGATGCTTGCGCAAATAGGCAGCCCGCTTGAACTTCTTGCCGCACTCTGCGCAATCAAAGGCAAGTTCCTCGGCTGACTTCTTGGCGTTGGCTTGTTGTGGCTGCTCCTCCTGATTGCTGGTGTTGCGATTCTCCTTTTTGGCAGAGGCCGCCTCCTTCTTGGGCTTGTGCCAGCGCCGATGCGAAGCCAGATTAGCGGGGCAATTGAACTGCTTGCCACACTCGGGGCAACGATACTCGAGCAGCACAATGCAGGCGCAGCGATGACGAGCCAGGCCGAAGGCATCGTCAAACTTGATGCGGCACAGCCGACACACATAGTCACCAATTACATTCTTAATGGCTGCCAGTTCCGCCTTGGTTTCTTCGGTAATCTCGACAATGTTGTACTTGGGATCAATGTCGCCATTGCTGTACTGCATTGTGCCATCGGTGATGTCCTCGAGTGGCCTGATTATGGTGCCTGAAACGGGCGAGCTTGTCTCCTCATCGAACTTCAACTTGCGCGTTGCCTTATTGCGCGTCGATTTGCCGCTTGAGGTCGATGCTTTAGAGGTTCGCGGCGCGGTGTCCGAGACTTTGATGGGCTTGACGGGGGTGGCATCAACGGGTGTGAGGGGACTCACGTCTGATTTGGCCAATTTCGCAGCGGGCGGGCACTCGCTTTGTTCGCTCAACTTGCGCTTGAGTGAAGCCACTGCCATTTCAACTGGAACTGGACTTTGCGGCGGTGTAATGGCCTTCTCTGTAGTGACGACCACCTCTTCTGCCACCTCCTGTGGCAGCTCATCGGAGTGCTCGCTGGGAACCTCAGTAAATGCGGTCGCCATTGGCACATCGCCGCTTGGCACTGGCGATGGCGGCTTCACAGACAGATCCAGCGGAATTTCACACTTGGTTTTAATGTTCAGATAGCGGCTGCGATACTTGGGCGGCAGCGAGGCCACTGTGGTCAGCAGGCCGAGGCCGTGGGGCAGTCCGCCAGCCGTTGCATTGTGCAGCAGCTGTATGCTGTGTGTGTGTGTGTGTGGGTGGTGGCTGTGGCTGTGGCTGTGGCTGTGACTGGAGCCCGTCTGCTGATGGTTGGCAACAGTGGCCATTGCACTGTTCCGCGTATCAACGAAATGATGATAAACTGAAACTTGAACGCGCTTTAAGAATTTGGTTGAAACGATAAACGGAAACGGGGATCGGTAAACGTCGAATGGTGAACGATGAACGGTAAACGGTGAATGGTGAACGGGGAACGGTGAGCGGTGAACGGTGAACGGTGAACGATGAATGGGAGGAACAAAGAGTTGAAGAACTAAGCAAAACTTAACAACAAATTGAAACGTTGGCAACGTTGAGCGCTCCTTTGGCTGCTTCCTGTCGGCTCGACGTATTTGCTGCGAATGACTAACAGCATATCCTGCCGCCTCTATTTATGTGTGCCAAAGGAAAGCGAAATTAAAATCATTGTTTGTGTGTTGTGACGGCGTCGCTCTTGGAAATTTCATCCCCCAATTCGAGTCGTTGTCCTTTTAGCCCTCGCCGCCGCTGCCGCTGTCGACGCACGACGTTGGCGCTGGCAGCGACGCCGCCGCAAAGCCGGAATCTTTTGTTAGCAATCACACACATTAGTCACCCTTTTTTCCATACAGCCAGCCAGACACACACACACACACACACATACACTGTGGCGGGGGGAGCAGCAGCAGTTGGCAGTGAAAGTCCTTTGCACTGTGCCCTGCCTGCACTTGGAGAAATCATTGTGTAGCTATTCTATGCTGCAGCTGGGACTCAGGTTCCCAGTTGCCACGCACCTAAAAAGGCCACGCGACAGGAACTGCAACACATGTTCGGGTCTGGCTTGCAAATTCTCTGATTCATGGAAATTTGGAAAATCACAAAAGATCTCAATGTGGCCCTACATCCTTTTGGATCCTTTCTGCAGATCCTGGCAAACAGCTGATAGCCATGCAACCGATAATTGTGCGTATAACCAGAATGAAATGCGAATTGTGTGCACAGCCAAGAGCTCAATGGGCCAGAATGACCTGAAGTAGATGCCACATTGTATTGCCTATTCCAGCAGGACCCTAAAACATCTGCGTGAATTGAAAGCAATTCAGCAGGCACTAACTAAGATGTAAGAGAGAATAAGAATATCTTGCAAAACTACAGTCACATTAATTCATTTTATGTGATGCTAGTTGAGCGCCCGATATTTCTTTGTAGTCTTAAGTCAACTCAAACAAATGGAAGACATTGTTGGTATACTTTATATTCGTATTCGTATAGAGACTTCGGAATTTAAAAATAAAATAATTTGAAAATTTCAAAATTTCTTGACATTAAAAGGAAATTAATTAAAATTTGTTTTTAAATTAAATCTTAAATCTCTTTTTTTTTATTCGTTAAATTTATACTAAAAACGCCCTTCCCATGCTTAAATTTTGCATTTTTAAATATTTATAATAATTATTTTTATTTAATATATTTTTTTAAATTTAAATCATTCCAAATTATTAAGCTGTCGTTAACATCATTCATTATATAGATCTCTGATAATGATTTTATTTATTTATTTTATTTATTTATTTTTTTATTTTTTATTATATATTAAATATTTTCAATTATAATAAAATGCCTTTAAATATGAACAGAATATTAACAGTACACAATAAAAAAGAGTAACACGACCAAAGGACTCTTATATGTATATATCAAATATAAGAATAGAATTCCCTTTCAAACAATTTTCACTATATTTTATAATTCGTAATTTCTCTGCGTGTATTTTTTGGTGCATTTTCAGGTTTTCATTTGGCTCGGGCTCTGGCTCTGGCTGTGGCTGTGGCTCCGGCTGTGTCGACGACTTCAGCTCCTGCTCCTGCTCCTGCTCATGCTCAGCGCTCACTACGCACAGACGCCGCACACAGACACAGCCCTGTTGTAAGCTTGTCAAGTTTGCTTTTGGTGGGGTAGGCACGTAGCACACTCTCGCACATACACACACTCAGCTTGGTCTGCTCAGCCACCACAAAGCGATTGTCAGAGTGCTTGTGTGTGTGCTTTGCATTAATATAATCGAAATGCGACGCCGTTGCCGGCGCTGTCCTCATGGTTGCCATGAAAGGGAATGCACTTTCGATTCCCAGTGAAGGGCTTTTGGTCGTACCGCTCGCACCAAACACAAATATGGCATATTATGTTCAATATGACGCCATTGTTGCTGTAGCTGTAGCTGTAGCTGCTGCTGCTGCTGCTGTTGTTGTATTACGGTAGGCACGTGCGTGGCAATAGCAACGACGCTGTCACCACCCCAATTGGGCTTAGAGTATTCCCAGAGCGACGGCGTTGCCGCTGCAGCATTTGCTTTTGTCGATCGTTTCGGGGTGGTGACCCTTCGTAGCTGGAATCTGTGTTTGCCATGCAGCTTAGAATTAATAGCACACGCACCGAACGGGCCAGAGAACGGAGAACTGAGAGCTCAAAACTGAAAGCTGAAAGCTGAGCGAAAAACAATTCGGACAGAAGTGCGCCGGCCACGCGAGCAGCCGCCGCCCAGCGTCGCACATGATGAAAATTCCAACCCTGTTTGCAATCCCAAACCCAAATCGCTCATCAGTCAGTCAGGCTGTCAGCTACAAATGCCGCGTTATTTCCAGCTAGAGTCCTGCTCGCACTCGCACTCGCACCTCGATTCCGAATATTCCTTTGACTGCTCGGATTTCTGCGCTCCAAGGCGCGCTTAGCTCAAATTTGCACTCAACAACACCCATGACGACCCAAGATGACAGTGTCCCCCCCGTGGGTCGAATGGGCTACGCATTCTGTTTGTTGTTTGTTGTTTGTTGTTTGTTGCTTGCTCATTGCTAACCCTTAAGTGCATCTTTTTATGGTAATTTCAAGTGCAGACCCAGCCCCAACACCATCACCGATGCGTCTGTTATCCTGCCTACTTGGCAATAATTAATGTTCGAAAATGCATCGTTTATGTGGCATAATGCATTTGCATCTGTGTGTCTCAAAAGGCTTTTCAGCCGCCATGTACTTTTGCCTGGGCAGCTCCTCAAGGATGCTCCACTGTAGCACATGTTGCCATTGCCGCAAGCATAGCCCCAACTGGTCCAAACTGTTCTCTACCATTTTTTAAGGAGGGAGGAGCTCGTTTGAGATGTAATTAAATTTTTGCCTTCGTAATTTGATGCAATTTTTGTGTGCGGCACGCAAAATAACGGAAACTGGCTGGGATTTGGTTAAATACCCTGTATACATTTCAAATGGATAATAAAAGAGTATATCAGCGCATAGAATATTGAGTGTACAAAAGTTAAACTTGATCTAAACTAAGAGTAAGAAAATTTAAAGGTACAAAAATGTTGTCTTCATGGTTGTTCTAAAAATTGAAATTGTACAAATTTTAATTGCTCTGTATACTACTACTACTGCTAGTATTCCTATTACAACTACTACTACAAGTACTTCTACAACTATCACTACTATTAGTATTTCTATTGCTACTTTTACTACTACTTCTACTACTACCACTACTAGTACGTCTACTATTACTACTACTAGTACTTCAACTACTATACTAGTACTTCTACTACTATACTAGTAGTAGTACTGCTACTACTGCTACGGGTACTTCTACTACTAGTAGTAGTACTTTTACCATTAGTAGTAGTACTTATACTTATATAGTAGTATATAGTACTTCTACTACTACTAGTAATTCTACTACTAGTAGTACTTCTACTACTAGTAGTACTTCTACTACTAGTAGTAATTCTACTACTAGTAGTAATTCTACTACTAGTCGTAATTCTACTACTCCTACTATTTCTACTACTACTACTACTGCTACTACTACTACTACTGCTACTACTGCTACTACTACTACTACTGGTACTACTACTACTACTGCTACTACTGCTACTACTACTACTACTGGTACTACTACTACTACTGCTACTACTGCTACTACTACTACTACTGGTACTACTACTACTACTGCTACTACTGCTACTACTACTACTACTGGTACTACTACTACTACTGCTACTACTGCTACTACTACTACTACTACTATTGCCCCTACTACTGCTACTGCGACTACTCGTATTACCATTCTATAAATATTCTCATACTCTCAACTAAATTTCAATTTTAATGAAATAGAAACTCTCACAATTATCAAATATTCAAAATATCTACTTGATTGCTTTCAAAGCTCATAAAATTCAACTATTATTTATAACTGCTAACATATATTCTCATCGATCATAAAATGTAGTACTGTCTTTGAATACTTAACAATTTGAATCAACAATCAATAAATATTATTATTATTTCTACATTAGTAAATATAGAAAAATTAATAAAAACCTTTTGAAGACTTTAGTTTTAAGGTCTAATATTATCTTATAATATTGTCTTGTGTTATAAATGCGATGTAGGATATAAGATGTTAGATTTAACATATCCTTTTTCATGGATTGAAACATTTCACTTCTTGAATACCTTCTCTATGAATTGAAGATGCTAGCTAATTAAGAGATAAGATATATTGACAGCGCAGATATTTTAAACAGCTGACCACTTACATCTACAAAAGAAATAGGAAATCATGCCAGAAAACGACTCTAATTATTTATGTATTTATATAAGAATTCGCCATATCACAGGGTATTTAACTATCAGGCAGTCCTGCCTAACTCACTTGTACTTCCTATTCCATTTTAAGTGTGAATTGTCCTTAATTGTTTTTCAGTTTACTCTACGTTTTTTCGAGTGCCATATGGCGACGATTAGAACAGGATCACAACTGATGGCTATTCGCGTCGCACCAATTAGCAGCGATTTGGATGGAGTTTACGCTTGATATGGGGGATTTAGTTGTTCGAGGCAGCTACCTATTTGTAATCAATTTTTTATTTTTAACTAGTATTAAATGGCTTTACGAGTTTAATAGATTCAGTAATTTGGCAGACTTGCGTGAAAGCCAAGATTTTTAATACAAATTAAAAACAGAAAACAAATTTGAACACTTTTCAGAAGAGAAGTTAATTTTCACAAAAGTTTTCTGATCCATTTGGAATTACGTCCCATTAAATCCATTTAAATCAGAGTTCGATTTCGACAGCGAGCAGTATTTAATTATGAACAACGCAGCATTGGCATGCCAGAATTTAAGCCGGGCTAGGATTAAGGAATTTGCACGCTAATCCACACCGAACACAAACAAAAGCCGCATGACTAACCCCCATTTGGACAGCGCACAGCAAATTGGCCAACTGAATAGAGGAAGCAGGAGCAGCCCATGAGCAATAACCATAATTGTATACTAGATGTGCTCTATTCCTATTTACACATTGAATTGTGCGCGAGTCAAGGCAAAATGCATGCATTCATTTATTTATGCGCCGCAGGACACTCGCACTCATACATCCACATGCGTTCATAACTCGTCAAAGCGTTTTGCATGAGCGCGCAAAATACGAAAAGGAAAAGCGACGCAAAGAAAAAGGAAAACAATCACAATTCAGTTGGGTGTCGAAGTGCTTCGGGCACGCGACCAGCAACCAACGTTGCTTTAATGTTGTTGCTGCTGCTGTTGTTGCTAATGTCTTTGCTGTGCACAGTTGCAGAGGCAGTCGCAGTCGCATAGTTGCTGGTGCATAGCGTCAATGCTACAAAGGGTCATTTTCCACATAGGCACACACAGTGGCATGTGCGCCATGGAAATCACAATGCAAGGCATAGCAAGCAGAGCTACAACCACCGAAGCGCACACACTAACACACACACACACACGCACAAAAGTCGAACGGAATCGAAGCCCAAAAAAATGTAGCCAGGTGCATTTGCAAACACTAACCAAAATGTCGTAGGGTGCACACGAGCCAAAACCAAACGCCAGCCGTAAACCAACGAAGGACATTAACCGAGGGGATGGGGTAGAACAGCGCAGTTGAGCCCCTGCTACACAACAGAATATAAACCAGAGCTCTAGCGTAGCGCGATTCCGATTCCGATTCCGCGTTCGCGGTAGCGCTCGATTCTGAGGCTGTTGCTGATTTCGAAAGCGCTTTAAAAATGTTTTAGGGCGCCTTTCGCTCTTTAGGGGTGGCTCAAAAGTGCAGCCGCATATATTCCAGACTCGTATATCCGCATGTCAGTCACACTGCACACTGGGCTGGAGGGTTCGAAACAGGGTTGAGGAATTGCAGGGATCATATATATATATATATATATATATATATATATAAAATTTATATTTCACTTTTACCCCGCACCATTGTCTACCATATAAAATTCCAATTGGACGCGTACACCGCAAAAAAAAGGGGCGAGCCTTTTATTTTTTATTGCATTGTTATGCGCTTACGCAAGGCATTATAATTCAGTTACGAAATGTGTGACACAGCAAAAACCAATTAAGATTCCATAAAGTCGATATATTGTAGATCAGCTGAACTCATACCCAACTTTTCTTAGTCTCTGACTGTCCTATCATATGCGAATCAACCAGAATACTTATGTGATACAGGCATCAACCATAGGCGAGACCTTTCTAAGAGGACTAAGGGTAAGTTTTATAATCATATAGTAATATTATATAATATATATTATATGGTATATTATATAATATATATATAATATAGTATAGTACAATATAACTTGTAGTTTAGTAGAAAACACTATAGTACAATTGTATAATTCAGCATAAGGAATTTATTAAATAGTAGTAGTGGCATGGCTCGTACGAGGGCTGCTATTTATATTTCGGGAATAGCAAATAAGAACATAAATGAAAATGAAAAGCTTTTTCGCCACATTCTTGTTGGGATGATCCTCTGTGGAAAATAATCAAACAAAACCCTTCTCGAGAAATTTCCATTGTTTTGCCTAAAGCATTACTTAACTTATTGTAAACATAGAAAAAGCAATTGTACATAAAAACCTTGTTCGTATACATGGGCTGAAAAATAACGGAGTTTATTATGGCGTTGTCATTTATCATTTCATTTTACTTATTGACAATTGTATTGCCAATTCCCAAAATATATATAGCAGCCCTCGTATAGGACAACCGATTTGATATAAATACTTGAAAGGCTTATATATTAAGAGTATAGAATATTCGTTATATTAAATCATTATTTCTGGCTTTGCTTACTGCCTAGCAAGCAAAGATCCTGTGCAGGCTTTGCTTTCGGCGTTGACAGAAGCATCGGCATTGAGGTAACCGACGGCTTCGGCGTCAACGTCGCCGTCGCTGCTGTGTGAAAATTGCACAAGTTGCGCTTCTGCTTTTGACAATAGCCTCACATTAACTAGTTTCCGCTGCAATTCCAATTCCGAAAGCCACCGCCGCCTCATCGCGACACGGCCACCACTTTTAATGAGTAACTGTATACTACAGAGAGAGCTGGGCACTGGGAAATGGCAACTGGCAACTGGCAACTGGCAACTGGGAAGTGACAACGGCCAACTGTGAACTTCATTACAAAAGCACCCCATTTGCGTTGGCCTCTGCTGCTGTGCCGTTTCCTGTTTGGTTTGTTTCAATTAAATCGCATGTGCGACCCACAAGCAGTGCCAGGACAGGCAGTGTAGGCAGGACATTGCTTGGCACAGGCACATGGCTCATGGCTCATCTGTTACTTAATCATGGCATTGCCATGGATACATCGTCGCTGCCTTTGAGGGTGTGCATGCACTCACACGCTAATTCCGCTTTCTATTTATGCAGCTTCAAGGATACGCTTGCAACTGATGACCCCTTCGTTTGATGGAGATATTGGCCCTTAGTATACCATTTAAAATATATACACAAATCCATCCCAATTCCCATTCAGTTTGGCAGTGAAACAGATCAGCAACAATATAAGTAAAATAAAATCTAAAAAAATATTAAAGGAAATTTTCATATGAGAGGCGAAGTCAATTCCGTTTAGTGGGCTCGTCTGCGATGAGGAATACCCTTCTCACTAACTCCGATAACTCTCGGACACAACATTTATTATGGTATTCCCTATAAGCATACTTAATTATCTAAGCCGCAATTATTAAAAATTTAATTTGCTCATATATGCTAACATTTATTAATATAGAATAGTATATATACATTTAATATCAGATATATATACACAGGATTATTCAGCAATACTGATAGGTAAATATATATAATTGCTGGCCGCCCGCCGAATTTTCCCAGTCCTGCTGCTCAGTAGAATCCATAATTGTAATCATAATCATAGCTATTGGTCAGTGTGTCATTGCTCCAGCCCAATTGGTAGCGCACGAAGGTGTCCAGGCCTTTAAGATCAACGCCCAAAGACTGCAATCGGTTGGCAAAGGCGGTTGCCTGTGCTGTGGCCAGGAACCGTTCGTAGACCGGCTTAAGGGCTACCACACGCCGCCAGAACTCACCGAAGACGGCGCTTTGCTGGGCACTGGTCTCGAGCAGATTGCGAATCGATGCCAATGGATAGATATAAGCGAATTCCTGTTCAAAGCCGCCGATGCCATTCACTGACTGCGCCCAGTGTGGGTACTTGTTGAGCACCTTGATCTCCAGCTCCAGATCATCGAAGACCTTGAGTGAGCCACCTGACAGGATCAGTTGCTGAGACAGCCATTGGAGAAATTGCCGCAACTCTGGCTGATTAAGCAGCTGCATTCGCAGGCGGAATGTGGTGAGGGAATTGATCTCCCGTACGACTGCTTGAAACTCAGCATCGTTCAGCAGATAGGCCTGAACCAGGTGCTCGATCTGCTTATGCGGCACGTTCCGCAACACGCCCCTTAGCTCCAAATAAAAATTGCTCACGGGCGCAGCGGGACTGGCTACGGCTACCGAGCCTGCCGAAGCCGGTGCGATCGCCGATAGTCCTGTGCCGAGGCAACAGAGCGCAACTAGAACTATTGTTCCCCAATGCATCCTATTATACGTGCGATTACCTTATGCTGTCCACAACAAATTTAAGGGCTTTATATAGGAGACGCTTATCTGTAGAATTTAATGTCTTGTTTTGATTTGGCTGATTGTGCATATTTGTTGTAAGAACTTTGATTTACATGTCTCCCTTATCAGACTTTATCAGCATCAAGCGTTTACTTTGCCAAAGCTTCGGACTACATGAATGTAGTTGGAATAGACAAAGTCTATTTGTCTGTCATCCAGTGCCAAGATAAACGAAATTACGGGCTTAGTCATCTGCTATAAGCAGCTGTGCGCTATTCGTGTTACCAGCCAAGAGGAATGTGACCGGATTTCAGCGAAATTAAAAGTGTGAAGTGTCTTATTTTCTTTTCAATTTCATTATTATATTGCTTATTACTATTTTGTCAATTAGAGTTCTTAGTAATTTGTTTGGTAAGGTGTACTAAGCAGAACATATCTAAGGGGTTAAATAATATTTAAATATCATAAATAGTTAGTCTGACGTGGAACTTTTGGACTTTTAATTTCTTATGTGAGCAAGTGCATGTTTGCAGAGTTCTATACTCAATGTCATTGTGGAAGGCGTGGCATATAGAAAATACCTTGTATTTTGCACAGTTATGGGAGGCTTATGCTGCACCAGACCCCTTCTAAGGGCCACCGATCCCACTAACAGTCGGAGTTGGTAGCAATATGTGGACTAGTCTATTCAGAAAACTATTTATTGATATTTGTGGATTACGCCTAATTCAATATTATATTTAAGTGACACAAGTTTGGGTACATTCCATTCGGTCGCAGCGGTAGAGCAACACTCATTAGTTCCAGTCGAAGGCACCTGTGGGTAAAGAGTTCATTGCGCTCAGCCATTAAAAATCTAGCTGGCAGCGAGCAATTCGAGGCGAGTCCATTGCATACCCCGTCGCCGTCCACAAACAGTTGGATGGATAATTAGGGAACTGGAAACGGGGTGTCTCAATGGGCGCTGCAATTGCAACGGCAGCAGCTCGAATGGTCAGATTTTTGGTATAGTCGGCGCTTGAATTCGAACGAATATTGGATTTCATGCAATTTATGTGCATAAAATAGCAACAACTAAATAACAGAGAGCTGTTCCAAATTGTGTAGCACACACACACTCGCAAGCTAACGCACTGGCATGCATATGCATAGAGGTGAAGCCACCCCAAATGTTGTTTTGGGCCGACCAACAGGGGGTTGGTTTTTGGACTCCGGGGCAACAGCATAAGCATTTTTCGGCCAAGGGCGATCGCAGCCCTAAAATGCCTAAGGGGGGGAGCAAAAAGCAACGGCAGCTGCAACGCTCACACACACAAACACGCGTGCTCGCACACATGCAGTGCTTGGATAAATCATGTGTAAAGGTATTTTGATTTTTTACCCCGATGTGATAAGCGAATTGCAGCAGCTGCCGTTGCGGGCTGGAATGGGCTGGAAAATCCACACCAAACAGTTTAAAATCTAAAATAAAATTAGGCAACGAAAATTTGTATATCTGTTGTCATGAATACTAGAAGCAAAACAAGCGACTATAAATTTTTAATTGATTTGGCATGCTTCAATTTAACGCTTGGCTGCCACTTCCTTTGTAGCGCGAGTCCTTTTTGCATATGTGCACGTGTCCTGTAATTGCCCGTTTTTAGTTTATTGTAATTTTAAATATTTTCTGTATAAAAACAAAGAAGAGGAAAAGCAGTCCCCGCTCTGACAATCGCTTCCGCTTTACGACACGCCAATGACTCACAGGACACGGAACTCCTGACGGACGACGGAACTACGAGGCGACGACGTTGACGGCAGCCAGACGATGGCGCAATGAACGTCAGCGCATCGCCTCGTCAGCGCAAGTCCTGATCCTGCTACAGGTACATATGCCTCGCACTCAGTCAGAGTCTCTGTCTCCGTCTCAGTCACTCTCCAGTCTCACAGTCAGTCTCAGCCTTAGTCCTATGCTCACTCCCCGTTCGAGTAGCTGCCTTGGCACACGTCATAGCTGAAAGAAGCCCTCGGCTGTCTTGGCAGCGCTTTGTTTAGGGGTTGCTAGTTGCAAAGCAGTGGAAATCCTTATAAGGAACATTCCGAAGGAAGCGAAGCAACACGTTCAAGACATTGTTGAGTCACCGCAGCCCCTTTTGCGGCGGCATTTATGTGCTTCACTGCCGACCCTTCTCAGTTTCAGTTTCAGTTTCGGTTTCGGAGCCGCCTTTCTTATCGGAGCTGCAAGGTGCCCGCCTTTGTGAGGTGCTTGGCTTGCCCTTTTGGGTTTTCATTCAACTTTCGTCACTTAATTGAGTTGCGGCGCCGCAAGAAAAAAATAATAAAAGGGAATACGGAATACTGAAGACGGAAAACGAAAAAGGGGCAATTCCTTTGGCTGGAAAGTGCCAATTGTAGGTTTCACTTTAGGCAGCTACAAATTGAAATGCCCACAGAAAGTCCCTGGCGTTGGCTTTTTATTCATGTGCCTTTTGCTCTGCCATTGTCTTCGGCGTCTTCACCTTGAGTGTAGTTCATTTTTATGCTCGCTCTGCACCAGGGAAGCCATTAAATTGATTATAAAAAGTCTTCGAAATGTGTAAACAGAATGTCAGACAGCTTGTCGCCGGAGCCAGAGCCTTGAGCATGGTCTCTCTCTCTTTCTCTCTCTCTCTCTCTCTCTCTCGGAGTGCCTCTCTCTTTGCCAGCTAAGGAATGCTACTAATTACATGGGCGTTGCGGAGCCTGCCAAGGAGGGACTCGTATACGGATTGTGACTTGGGTTTTAAGCAGCGAATGATTCCAACAATGTGCGCAGTAAGCGACAACTTAAGGGTTTATCAATGACAATAATGGAAATAGTAAGAGCTAAAGTGGAGGGCGTGCCGAGCTTGTTGAAGAAGGACGACATTTGACGACTGGCAAGGGCGGTCCGTCCTACAAATTAGTAGCTGCAAGCTGAAGCTAACTTTAACCATGCTTTAAGAGAGCTATTGTGGTTAAAAGCCCAAAGGATGTTTGTTACTATTGAAGGAGAATCTCATTAGGGAGTTGTTAGAATAGAAAAGTCAAAGATTATACTTCAGCTATACTTTGAGAGAATTATTGTCTGCAAGCGGCCAAATGATGTTTGCTACTATTTAAATATTTAATCTAAGGAGTTTTTAGAATAGTAAAGTATATATCCTAAATATATATATATAGATTAGTTCGAATTTAATACCAAATGAATTAATCAATTCAAAATAATATATCTGTTGTGAAATATCGAGCTTTGTTTGTCTTCCCATCGCTATCTGCCCGCAGCAATTGCTCAACTCTTATCGCATAACTGGGTGAAGCGGCATTTCAATTGGTGCCGCGTGGCATGCCGCTGATAGTAATCCAACAGAGAAATCTGTCATGCTGTTGGGTTCATGTCTACGACCAATTCCAGGTACATAGTCATTTGCATGTTCACGGCTTGTTGGCCAGCACACGTGTTCAATTCAACACGGACTTGGTCTTATTTGCATGAGACGGCAAAGCGAGTAGATAAAGCTCGGTGCCAACTGTTCCAATCAACGGAGTTCTATGTAAAAACATGTTATGTATTTATTTATTTATGCAAATATGGAAATTAAGCTAACAAACTGCGCGGCGGGCGCTGCGCAAGCGCAAGCCCAACCAGAGCCGCAGCCAGGGCCATATGCACTGGCATAGTTAGGGGCGCAAGGCACGATCCAGGACACGTTCCAAAGGCAACCCTCAGCCAGATAACAGCACACACACTCACATGCAGGCAGCTCGTAAATGTGTTACACATTTTACATAACATTTATGGCTCGACTGCATTTGGTTTTTGTCTGTGTGGCAGCTGGCGGCGCTGGCTTTGCCAAAAACATGTTTATCCTTATCCAAGGCGCGGTCCATGGTCGGAACGAGGCGAGCCGGGGCTCGCGTGCCACCAGCCGCTTACTGCCGCACCCCACTGCGGCACATCGAAGCATTTGTACTGCACTTTCAGCTCATTTCGATGCTCATAAATAACAACAATGGCGACGCGGATGCAACAAAAACTCGAATAATAAAAGCGACCGAGATCCCCAGGTATTTTTCACGTGTTTGGCACGTTTCACTCGATTTTCCGGTTCTCGATTCCCATTCGGCATTTGTTCATCTGCCTTCTAATCCTTAGAGGAGGACGGCGCACGCGGCACGCGCCCGTCCCCTTCGTGATAAATTGGGCTTTAAAGCAGGGGTCTACAGCCGAATCCACCCGTCTCCATTGACAAATGGCCAAAGCTGTGCCAATGGACAGCTAAACTTTAGGTCTCCGTGTCTCTCTATCCCTATCGCTCTCTCTGTCTCTCTCTCCGTTTCGAGTCTGTCCTGTCTCCACATGGCAACATGCAATTGTTTGCTACATTGTCAAATAAATCTTAGTTCTGGCTGCGAGTCTCTTGTTTTATTTACAAAGTCGGCCAATTACATTAACTTCACTGATACGCCTATATCATTTATCAAAGTCTGCAGATACACAGTGTTTATTGTTTGGAATTACTTATATGAAGTTGGCAATAGATAAATATTTATATACTTTAGTCAATCTTATATTTATCTTAACTCATTGTATAGCTCTTTCTCTGCCTTTACACAGTATCCAAATATGTATACATATGTCAATGCATATCAACTATGCATACCAATGCATATAAATTGATACATACATATATATGCACTAAGCCATGTAAATATACATACATATAAAATGAAATAACCACTTATATACATTTATTTTAAAAAATTCATATCAATATAATATATACACACTTATATATATATATATATATATATATATATATATATATATATATATATATATATATATATATATATATAAATACATAAGATATAATACATATACTTATTAAAGATATAATATATTACACATAATAATTTACATATATATATATATATATATATATATATATATATATATATATATATATATATATATATATATATAAATATATATATACATGCATACATACATATTTACATAACTGCAAACACGTTCTTAATATAAATCTAAATAAATATTCAAACATTTATTCCGATCTATATACGCATGACATAATATGAAAAGAGTATATGGATTTTATCTTGCAAAGCGGAAATAAATTGTATCTTTAAAAGTTTGACCGGCATACTAGTTACGGCAATTTCCATCATGATATTAGACTAATCGAAAAACAGACGCAGGTAGAGCCATATATAAGGTGCAGTAAAAAGAAAATCCATTTTTGTATGCAATTAAAATGTTTATTTAGAATATAAGGAATGATCCGATCTAAGTCAAATATGCATCATTTTGTTCGATCACTTTCTGCCATTTTTTGCCTCTCTCATAGAAACCTTGGTCCTTATGATAATAAAAAAACTGAAGCAACCTCAATTCACATTTTTCTCTTGATGTGAATTGTTCTCCAGCGAAATCGTTTGCCTTAGACAGGAACAGAGGGCAGTCAATTGGTGCTAAGTCCGAACTATACGGTGGATGCATAATAACCTCCCAACCGAACTCCCGGAGCTTTGCACGAGTAAGTTACGACGTGTGTGGCCTGGCGTTATCCTGGTGAAAAATAAACTCGTCTTCTATTGGCCAAAGCCGGCCGCTTCTGTGCGATTGCTTCCTTCCGACGGTCTAACTGTTGACAGAATTAAGAGTTTGGCCATAGGCAACGCCATCTGTTGCAAATCAATAAAACCAAAACTAAGCCAGATACAGAGTACTTAAGTTCTAAAAATTATAATGGAATACTTTTGACTTGATACTTTGAGCATTCTGCCATAAAAAACCGGAATATATTGACTTTGACTAAGTTTAATAGTGAACGGGTATTATGCAGTCGGTCATATCTCACTACAACATTCTTACCCGGTTTTTTGCATTGCCAACAGTCCGCACACGAGTATGATATATATACACATATATAGAATTAATTAATTCACTTGAAAGTATTAATGTAACTAGTAGAATTCCTAACTGAACAAGCGACCCTCGTGCTGCTGAGAACATTAGATCTATCAACTAAGTTTGGCCCGGTAATTGTCGGTTCCAGAACTCGATCTTCTCCTGCATCTGTTCATGGGTTAGGCGCGCTGGTAAAACACTAGGCTTTCCCGGCAGCCCCAAGACCCGGAGGTGATAGAAGAAGAACTCATACCAATCATAATTGGGCATTTTGGTGTAGTGGAAACTGATGGCCGAATCGGAACAGCAATCGCTCACCTTGAAATACCAATTTAATTCTTATAGGAATTCATAGCAATTGCGAGAGGAGAGCTTACATTCAGCGGGAAGTAGGAGTAGGTAGGCAGCCAATTGCCTTTTCGTATTTTGGGTATCAGATGCCTGGGATGAAGTGGTAGAAATCTGTTGCGGCCCTGCTCATCCCTAGAGTCTCCAGCTGCCACGCCCACATTTAGTAAGCAATAACCAATTTGCCTATCCTCTGGTCGTGTGCTAGGTGGACAGAATTTCGTATTGTTCAGAGCGAAGAGGTTCAGACGACGCAGTGCATCGCGACTGAGCACATAGCCAGCACCGCCCGACATGTAACCGTGCGGATATGAAGTCGGGAATCGATGGCCAAAGAAGACAGGCGCGTCCGGGTCGAAGGGATAGAGAAACAATCTCAGATTCTCCATTATCACATAGCTGCGAGATATGTGGTCAGCTGCAATCATTCACATGCGGTGGGCTATGTACGACTTACGTGTCATCGTCCGCTTTGAGGAACCAGTCGAAATCCTCCACGAAATGCTCATAAGCATAGGCGAACCCCGCGCGCACCTTGGAGTACAGGTTGTCACGGCTTTCCGACACGTTAAGACTCACAGCGCCCAGCTCGTCGTCATCTTCGCTGCTCATAAAGATCAGCTTATTGCAGCGTGCGCCCCATGTGGACATCACCTTTGCCGCCTTAGTCTTGTGGTGAGCTGGCATGGTCAGCACCAGGCACAGCACACGTGTCTCATGGTAAAGCCAATCCGCCAGCGAGGCCCTGGTGAGGGGCGCGTTCCTAGGGGCGGCTGTGTCGGCCGCAATGGCTGTGCTCTCATATTCCTCACCCGTAAGCGTCAGATAGTCCCACAACTCGGTCAGCTGCATGCCCACAATCAGGCCCAGCGCCAGACACAGCACATTCCGAAACATGCCGTTCGACCAGCCCGCACATTTGCCAAGACGTTCAACTTTTGGCCGAAAGAAATCTTCAGCACTGAGCGAAGTGCCTCTGCATTCAGGTGCCTCGCGACTGTTTGCTCAGCTCGAAAACGGTCTCCAAATAAGTGAGTCTTGCACAGCCGTGGGCTAAAAACGAGTTTTGATTTGTTTTGGCTTGTGAATCGCATGACAAATGAATTACAACGCTCCAAAGACGTTCTCCAACTGAATATAACCAATTATTCTTTACTCAATTCCCTATCCCACTCCAAGAGTAGAGAATATATCGTAAAGCTCGAAACAAGCATAAAACAAGTATCTAAAGAAGCCTAAATTATCGGAACGAAAATGCTCTTTCAGTTAGTTGAGACACACATGCTCTCTCTCTCTCTCTCTCTCTCTCTATATATATATATATATATATATATATATATATATATATATATATATATATATATATATATATATATATATATATAATATATTATAACAACATATTCATGTAGTAATTCAAGCATAATCTGAGGTTCTTCATATTCTATCAGTCTATCAGTAGTCCACTCACATTATATATATACGTGCCAATTACATTATCATTCGTTTTTCAGTTAGCGTATTGAAGTTTCGGCTAGTCGAAAGACGACAACTCGCTTGCTTATTTGGAGAACCGGTTTTGAGCGTCTTCGCGTCGTGTCGTTTTTGACCTACACACCTGAATCTATAAGCGACTCTCTTAGTTCAGCTCCTTTCACTTTCTGTGCTCCGTCGCCCTTTAGATCACTCTATGCACATATCAAATAAGAAAGAAATTTTTTTTGGTAATGGTATTATTTATTATTTATTTTATTGCTAGTTTAATTTTCATTTTAGTTTCGCTTCATGTATCATATTACAATTTATATAGGTATGTTTATTCTTTAATTAGTACAACTTTTATCAATTCGTTTGTTTCTGTTTACACTAAATGTGGGCTAGTATTATTACGAGTTCGTTCAATATTTATTAATTCTTGTTTGAAAAACGTCTCTGAACATCGAAATGCTCAATCCGTTTCTTCTTCTTTTGCAATATGTATATTGAAAATTGCTTCTCTTGGTGCAGCTCTCGTTTGCGACTTTCTATTCCGCATTAGAAAATTATTACAAAACATTTGACCTTAACTTTAACTTTAGGTTTGTCTGCTCTTGTATACTTTTATATTTGTTTAATTTTACTTAACGTTTTTATTAATTATTTCATGTATATCTTATCTGTTTATCGTATTCTCGAATATACGCTTAGTAAGTGCACTTGCCAATTTTCGTTTATTTTATTTTCAATCCTTCTAGGGTCACAACAATTATCTCAAAAAACTAGAAAACAGAAGTAAACAAAAATTGTCAGGCAATGTATCAACACAATGATTTTTATGATTTTCGACTTAAACACTTATTAATTTGTATTTAGATAGTTACACAGCCTTAGAAACTACTTAAAAATAAAACATATATAAGGGCTATCGATATTGATATAGCGCCAAAAGCAATTTAAAAGAGAAGCAACTAAATTTACCAAAAATATACAATTTAAAAAAAAATTTTAAATAATTGTGCATAATTTGAAAAAGTTAAAACAAAGAAAACAATGTTTTATTTTTTTGTGGGGCCTGGCTTCTGGAGTATTGATTAATATTAAACAAAAAATAAAACAAATTTTTCACAAAAATTTATATCTATTACGTCTTTAGTTTCGGTAGCTTTTTGTTTTTTTTTTTTTTTTGTATATATATATATATATATATATATATATATATATATATATATATATATATATATATATATATATATATATATATATATATATATATATATATACGTACATATACATATATGCGATGTATGTTGAACATATTAATTTCGCTTGAAAAAATATATGTTTCTGTACTTATACAAAAGTGAAAATTCATCATAATTTCTCTCAACTTTTTAGTTTTCTTCTTTTTGTTGTTTCATTTTAGTATAAATTTAATTTATATATATTTATATGTAAATGTTATATATAAATTTGTTTACGTTTCATATGTTTTTAGCTTGGCTTTAAACTACAAGTGTTATTGTTTTTGCTTCTGTTTACCGTTACTTCACTATGCTTCTTAGTTTTGTTTTACTTTCAATAGATTTCACTTTTTAGTTGTATTACATCTTCGTTTTTTTATAATTTTTCCATATATCTTTAGGAACCTATTTGTAACTAGCAAAGCACAGACGCAGTAAAATTTCTATAGAAAAAAATGTTACTATAATTTGGCTTACAATTAATTAATATAGTATGTGTAACACTAATATATATATATATATATATATATATATATATATATATATATATATATATATATATATATATATATATATATATATATGTATTTCAATATATATATATATTAAAACACATACAATATACAAATATATATGCATCGTATTATATTGTTCTTAAATATCTGAAGAGCGTTCGCTTTACAATGGCATTGCGCTGATATTTACTTAACGTTCGAGATTTTGTCAAAAAAAAGTTTTCGCGCCATGTGCAGAACTCTAATCTTATTCGTTTTCAAATTTTAAAAAAGTTTCTGTTTTAAACAATTTTTTAATGAAAAAGAGTTAACGTGCAAGTATATACTTCATTATTTTAAGACGAATGTCCCAACAGTTCTAAGTCCGCGCATTTGCATAAGTTTTATATGTATATTTCCGTTAATATATATGTGTACATCGATTATTAAATATAAAACCTATTTCAACCAAAGTGTGTAACTAATTGTAAATAATTTTAACAATATTCCTTTGATAAGTCACTGACTACACAAGTATCAAAAAGTTATTGTTTTGGATATTAAATTTTCAATATTTGTTTGTTTGTTTTTTTTTTCTAATTTTATAGACTTTTAACATTGGCACGTTATTTATAGTAAATGTAAATATAATATATATGAATTAGAAAATAAAATATGCATTTTTGCGTATATGCCTAGTATGATATAATAACTCCATATGCAACCAGTAATTTTGATTGATTGTAATTGTGAACGAAACATAAAACAATTGCTTAAAAAATAATATTTATATATAACGTATGAGCCAATTTCATGATTTTCCGCAACAGATACTAAAATATCATAATGGATGCAAACAGATTTCATAAAGTAATATGTGTAGCTTTAAAATGAATACGGGATCTAACTAACCAACAAAGTATATTAATTATAAAAAAAAATCGCCCTAATTACATTTTTTTTTCTTTTTTTGTTCCTTTTTCAGGCTTTTTTTTTTGTATTCACTTATTTCAACTTACACTATGTATTCATGTATTTTCATGTCTTGTATTGTATACAAAAGATATTTGTTTGTTTGTGTTTGTTTTAAAGCATATTCAAAGCATTTCAATATAGATTATTGTTTTAAACTTGATGCACGGCTGATTGTATTCTCTGTTGCCTAAATGCATGCTGCATGCTATAAACAATTACTGCAAGTAAATTCTACAACTTATTTGTGTTTATATAATATATCATATCATATATGTATACTACGTATCTATGTACATATAGAGCTCTAAATGTTTGTCATATTGAAGAGGTCTACACCTATATAATATGCACGTGTCTGCGTTTTTGTGCCGTTTAGATAGGATTGAGGGGCACACAGGATTTACAGATATTGGCTGGTTCGAATATAAGAAACTTACAATATAGTTTATATGTATATAATTTGCTCGCTGTTTAGTTTAGCCATCCCAAGCACTACGTTTTGTACAAAGATTTCGTTACAACGTGTTTTTGGGTTGTTTTGCTTGTTGCACAACTAAACTGTTATCAACTTAGGATTACGGCTAAAGCTTGCCAACTAAGAGTTTTGTTTGTTTATTAAACTTAGACAACACACACACGCATTCACCACACAAATACAACTACCATTCACACATACATGCGCTTTGGACTTTGGGCTTAAATATAATATAACCATTAAATTGTTTGTATATGCATAAAAACCAAACTCTGGCAAACCCTTATATCGAGTTAGTTTCATTTATTATTCGCTGAGTTTGCAGCTGCTATGGTGGACGCGGGACTGACCGAGGCATGGGTATGTGCGTGGGAATTGGTGGCGCCTACTGTATTACCAGCACCGCCGCCATTGCTAGCCTGCATCTGTGGCAGGGTATCATAGCGGCGGTAATAGAGTAGATAAGGCACACGCGGTGTGTGCGGCTGCAGCACTTGCTTCTCACCGATCGGCTTCACCGAGCTGTCGTCGTAGCGCAGCCAATTGTTATACCCGGTATGAAACACGTCCGTTATATAATGGCCCTTTGAGGCCTCTTTGCCGTCGTGATATACTACCGCAAACAACCGATAGGTGCGCTGCTTCTGCGAGGTCTTCTTCGAGCCAAGTATCTCTGCAAAAATATATAACAGTTGAGTCTATCTCTCTTATGTTTCATATTATTAACTTACTGGCATCAATTTTGAGCTCAACAGGAAACTCAACCTTTTTCAGTATTTTAGTGCACCCATCGGATCTATAGTCAAAGTACTTTAAATGCAATATCAAAACGATAGGCAACTTCTCCAGCGTCATTTGCTGCCAAGCAACCACCTCTTGTTTGCTCTTGCTGCCTGTAACGCCTTCCAGCTGATCACGACCAACGAGTATCTCCAGAGCCTCCTTCACCGACGCAGCTTTCTACAATAATCCAATAATCCACTTAATATACATGTATCCAATGTGTTTTTGTAATTCCACTCACCTCAATATTCAATTGCAGAGTAAAGAAGGGCTGTATAACATCCGTAGAGTGTTCGCCTTCACGCTGAAGTCGCGAACGTAATTCACCACGGAAGATGTCGCTGAGCGGAGTGCGTCCGAAATCTGTTTGTCGTGTAATGCTGCCCTTGTTGCGGTTGTTGCAGATCATCTGGGAAAAAAATTTAATAATAGTTATTTAATTTCTAAAAATCCTTAAGATAAAACGCATTCAATATTATTGAGATGCTTGTCGGACAGTGAGTTGCATTTACCTGCCAATCATCACCTCCATCCTCGATCTCCTGCTCTTGCTCCACTCCATTTTGCTGGGCATTTGGCTTGGCAATCAACTTGATTATCTAATTGAATACAAACAATTTTAGTTTATCTCTATTTATATGTTTACAGATGATGAAACATTACCTCGAGCATCTCATCATTTAGTTTGTTGAGAACATAGCCCAAGAACTCTTCAGCGTCCTCTTGTCTGCCCTCTACGTGCTCCTCGCGACTGTCGTTCCACAGTTTGTATATTTCAGTCGGCTCAAAGGCCAAATCGCACTGCAGATCAACGCCGGAAAATTCATCCTTGCCCTTTATCTGAGCAGATTTGTTGTTCAAACGCAAGCGAGAGCCGCTCGGTAGCGACGAAAAGTTGCTCATGTATGACATCCTGTGATGGGAAAGAACAATGTAATTTAGTAAAGGTGTACGGTTATCGCAACCACAAATATAAATGTGCGTGCAAGATGTGTCCATGAAGCCATCGATGGGCCATTCATGTGTATACACACTGCACTTGCGTTGACCCTGACGTTAAGCGAAGATTGCATCCAAAACGGAAGAAACCAACGCATGACAGAGACCAACGTCAATTTCTATGCCATAGACGTAACACAGACGCCAGCTGATTTTGGCGCCAAGACGTCTGTTGACTTGTCTGTGGCTCTATTTATATGATTGTATGGCAAACTGGGACACAGGCCATTCGCTACTTACATGGCATTCACAGTGGGTGTCTTGACCTCGCTCATCACCGCTGCCTGCTTGGGTATGGAACGCAGCAGATTGTAGAAGGGCGAACATCCAAGCAACGCCTGCAGTATGGAGTTGATATAACAATAATTAGAGCGATTAGTCAGACCGCGTGGCCGCAGGCTGATAGGTGTCAGGTTGGTTTTGTAACGTATCAAAAAATCGGCATATTTGTTGGTCCACTCATCGAGCTGAACAGCACGCAATGGCTCCGCTTTGAGTGGTTTCACAGCTGCTGAGGCGGGTGGTACGACAGATGCCGGCACAGCCTGTGCCGACGCCGCTGAATAGGAGAGCGCGCCAGGTGTGATAATGGGGCCAGTTGGCGCTGGCACTGGCGTTGGTGATTGTAACTGATGATGAGCGTTTGGCAGGATCTGTGTTGGCGACGCAAATGCCAAATGTTGCTGTGCTTGTTGCGCAGGCAATTGCTGGTGTTGTGACTGTGGTTGCCCCAATTGTAACTGTGGCGACTGCTGTTGTTGCTGCTGAGGCTTGTTCCCATCGTAGGAAACCACCTTGGCCACGGGCTTTTTGCTGGAAAACAGACTTGCCCAAGAAGGCTGTCCGTCTGCGCTGCTAGCACTCTGCGAGACAGGCGGTGCAGGTGGTGCCAAATTCAACGCCGGCTGCACAGGTACCGGAGCTGCAGCTGTGCTGAAGGATGCATCTGTGCTCAGGTTTTGGTTGCTGTTTCTGGTTTTGGTTCCATAGGTTGCATGGGCTTTGGCACCTGGAGCGTATTGGCCATGGCCATGTTGTTGCTGTTGCTGGTGCTGCTGTTGTTGCTGCTGCTGTTGTTGCTGCTGTTGGTGCTGCTGTTGGTGCTGCTGTTGTTGCTGTTGTTGCTGCTGTTGCTGCGGCAGCACTGTTGTATTGTTTGTGCTATTGGACTGACTTTCAGTGGACGTCTGTTGCTGAAATTGATGCGGCGTTGCAGTTATGCTAGCCGTTGAGGTAGTTGCTGTTGTTGTTGTTGTTGTCGAATTGCTCAGCTGTTGCTGCTGCTGACCACTAATCTTCCGTTCCAACGGTGGGGCTGAGCTTGCAACAGGCGATGAGGGCACCTTCATCGTACCATATGTGCGCACCTGAGGCTGACTGTTGCTGCTGTTGTTATTGTTGCCGTTGTTGTAGTTGGTTTGATAGTGCTGCTGCTGTTGCTGGTAATGCTGCTGATTAGTATAGGTCTTGGTGGGATGACTGTATATACCGCCGCTAACGGTGCTAGACTGTTTATTAAAGCCACTGACGCCGCCAACGCCACTTGACGGTGCAGTTGCTCCACTTGTCGCAGCAGCAGCAGCGGATCCAGAAACAGTTGCACCATTGTTTACTGTATTCGGCGAAGCAGTAACCGCCACCGACTGCGTGGACTTCTTGTGTTGGGCCGAGTTCGTCCACGACATTGTCTTGGTGGTTTGTATAGCAGAGTCGCTGCTGCCCTGATGATGGTGATGATTCTGCTGCTGCTGCTGATGGTTGTACTCGGAGGAGTATTTGCGACGCACTTGTTGCTGCGAGCTGCTATTGTATTGCTGCTGAGGTGGTTTCCGCGGTTGCTGCTGCTGCTGCTGTTGCTGCTGCTGCTGCTGCTGATGCTGATGTATTGGCTGTTGATGATGGGCATGCTGCTGTTGTCCATGCTGAGGATGTACATGCTGCTCATTGAACACTGGAGTGTGTGGCGGCTGTGTTTGTTGTTGTTGCTGATGTTGTTGAGGCACAACTGGCGAAGTTTGTTGCTGTTGATGTTGCTGAGGTGGCACTGCAGCTTGCTGTTGTTGTTGGTGCTGCTGTTGTTGCTGCCGCTGCTGCTGCTGCTGTTGCTGTTGCTGTTGCGGTGCTACGGTGGCAATGGACACAACCAGGTTGGCTGCTTGTTGATGTTTATCAACTTTTTGCTGTTGATAGTCCAGCTCAAGTTTCGGCTGCGTCTCGTTGTTGCCAATCAGTGTCTCATCTAGGACCACCTCGTTGTTGCTCTTGTTGTTGTTGTTGGTGTTATTATTATTGTTATTGTTATTGTTGTTGTTGTTGTTGTTGACAGTGAGCAGCGTTTTGTTAACTGTAAAAGAGCATTTCAATTAATTAGTAATTAAGTATTCACTGTTCACACAAACAAAAGACCCCCTTCATAGATAAGCCAAGCCAGTCCAAGTCCCTCCCTTGTGGCAAACAAATATTTAACGCGGCCCATAATACGCCAATTTGCTGCGAGTATACAAAATAATTTACAATGCCTACATAATTGATACCAATTGATGTCAAATGAGATATTTTTATTTGGATCGGATGTTGCTGATGTTCCCAAATTTGGACGTCTTTTAATTGATTTGTTTTGTCTCTGTAGAGAGAGAGCCGCATACAAATCGAGAGCACATGACGCACATATACGGCAACTGATCAACTTAAAAGCTGATCACCATGTCAAAAAGCCAATATCGAATTAGTTCACACGAACATCAACCTCAACAAAGGCAATAGTGATTCTGTTAATCAGCAATCGCAGTACGCTGTACTGCACTTTAATCGAGGACTTCTCCTAGTTAACAGTGACAATAACAAGAGCACAGAGATAATGGGTACAAGTCGGCACAGCAACTGGTCGATAAGGCAGGCCACAAGCCACATATTGCTGCCCACTGCGAAAAGTATGGCAAAGCACTTAATCCATGTCCATTGCAAGTGTGATATGTGCCTCCCCCAAAACAGAGATAGAGACAGCTACCATAAATGTGGTGTGGACAAACAACATTATTATGAGTAAATCACAATCGGTGCCTCACGCTGTGAACTTATTTATGTAGTTGAACTTTGGGCCGTACTCTGATATGAGCCGTACGATAAACCTATTCGAAACATGTCTGCCGATAAGGTAATGACACTCAACTGGTTCAACAGTGCTGAAACAAAGAGAGCAAAAACAATGCGCACGTGATGCGTAGAAGTCAACGATGCGATGCTCCTCTCACCCATTTGTCATTAATAAATGCCTAATTAATAATTCCCACTGATAGGGACCCAGCGGGTCTCACCCCAAGCACTAACAATTACGCGCTGTAAATATCAACACCTGATAAGAGCCCAGGCAAAGGCAAAGGCAAAGGCAAAGGCAAAGGGGACACTATCTCATGGCCATTGGGGCATTGAGGCGCGATTGAAACTGTGAGAAAGTAAAGTTTGCACAGCTGATAAATCTCGCAAGTTAATCTTATCAGAATCCAACATGAAATACTTCAACTACCAGAATCAGCATGGTTAAAAGTATATACAAATTAAAGATAAGTAAGTTATCCAATTGGAGTAATATTCAATTAGCAAATCGAATCTTGACTTCAATCGTAGTAAATATTTGTAATACATACACATAAGAAATAATAGGATAGGATTCCAGTTTGATACACTTGAGGACACAGAATTTGTATTAGCAAATATAATTTCTTAAAACAATAAAGGAAAGTATTCAATAAACATTACAAAACTGACATCAGAGTCAACTACACAACGATCTCTTTGGAAATTGTTTGCAATATTTCAAGATATCGAGTCTGTAGCTAGCTGAGCTGCAAGGAGAATAAGCCTTTCCGTCACTTGTCACATGGCAGCGTGCCCCGCTGGTTCCGTGTGGACCAGACAAACGATTACAATTACGATAATATTAAATATACATTTGAGGAGTATCTGTGAGGAAAGCTATTTAAAATTTTATTAGCGCCTGTATCATAACGAATGCTTTCAGTATACAATTAAAAGGCGGTGCTAAATATTATTTACCCCATAACGTCATATGACAAAGAGCAGAAATAGCAGCAGGGCGCCCAGTCGGAATCGGATTTCCAACAATAGTAGAGCACCCAGAATTTCGAACTCAATGTGTTAATTAATTTCAATTAACGTCTAACGAGCGCGCCAGTCAATAAATATAACAAATGATAAATAGAGCTAAAAAAAATAAGGGGAATTGGAACAGAACTCTTAAAGACGAAATGAAAATTTATGGAGCAACTTTTCTATATAGCAATAATTGGAGAAATACAAATTGGGTATTTACTCACATGCGAATCGAATGCAAATTATATAAAGAACCTAGAGATTATAATAATAATAATAGTAATACAAATTTGTAAAAATAAAAATAAAAAACTGTGTCACAATTGGGTGCGACGATGAGCTGAGAGAGCTGCAGTGTGACAAGGTTAGCGGAATAATTACAGACATGAGCGAACAGGTAAATTACAAATTACAAATAACAAATTCCAACAACAACTATGGAAATCAGTTCCAACAACAACAGTTAAACATGTTCGGCTAATAATAGAAGACAGCAACAAAGAGCTGAATGCAACAATGCAAACAAGGAAATCAACAACGACACGAACAAAAGCGACAACAAACGCGACTGTACTTCACTTATACACGTCAAGGCGTCAGTTGGGAGGGAGCAGGTGAGCAGGTGAGCAGGGAGCAGCAAATGGAAATGGAAATGGAAATGGAAGTGGAAGAGTGAACAGCATTAGAACAGTTGTGACGTCTCCTTCACTTGACTGGACAATTTTGCTTTCGATTTCACTATAAAAACTGTACTACAGACCCACACAGACGCACATGCCACATATCGTGTGACAGTTATACATTACGCAAATGAAATTGCGTTTCTCTCGTTACACTGAGTCGCTATATATGAACAATCGAGATTTTGTTGCCAGTTCGCTTTGTAGTTGCTTTTCATTTGACATTTAATTGATTTTTTTCCAAGCAAAGCGACTCAAAACGGGGTCATCATCAGCCGGAGAGCAGCCCCCAAAAGCGGTGCTGCCGCCGTCTGGTTCTATCGGCTTCCCTCTGCCGTAGCTGGCCGTTCCCTACCGCCCTCCTTCCCTCCACCCCCCCCCCTCTCTCTCTCAATCTATCGCTCGTACTCCATGCGCGACTTTTGTTATTGAACGCGCGATTTTATTCAATTTTTATTAGCAGCAACAACAACAACAGCAACAGCAACGGAAAATAAAAATAACAATTGCCACATTTAAGTCATTTGCATTCGACTTACAATTTATAAGCCCAGTTAATTGATAACGAAGCGAGTGGCAAAGATAGCCAAAATAAAAGAAATTCACTGAATATTTCGGATGACTCAAATACTGAAAGTTGCCTCTTCATGCGAATAAAAATAATTAAATAAACATAAAAGGCAAACAAAAAAAAAAAAAAAACAATTGGCAAGGAGGAAAACGTTTCATTCATTATTTCAAATGAATTCAAATGTTGTCAAAATATGTTTATGATATTAGGAATGAAATGGTGAAATGATTCTTAAAACACAACATGCAACATTTCACACAGATTCTATAGAAATTGATATAAATTGTGCTTTAGCGCAACATTAACAATTACTCATGGCAATCATGGCATATCAATCACAACAACAATATAAACTAAGCTTAGTCATTTTTGTTTTGACTCAACCTACAAGAAACAACTGAAAGTGCAAAGTCGAGCCACAAATGTGTGCAACATTCTTTATATATGCATATGTATGTGTTTATGCATGCACATACATATAAGTTACTTATATAATTGAGTGTGTTGGCCTACTATAAATATACATAAATGGCACTGCTCTGTTTATTATTAAATAAATTGATTAATGCAAGTAAATATACTTGCTCGTATGCGTTTCCAATCACAAATAATTTGTTGTTTATCAGTAGGTGGGAAAAGAAACTTGAAAGCCTAATGCAGTAAACAAATAAAGCGTGATATAACTGTATTGCCACACGTGGTACTCATTTGGTGTTGTCGCTGATTCTCTTAATATTATAGCTATTATTGCTGTTGTAGTTTTATATCAATTGATAACGAATCGGGGCAACGCTGCTACGTATTATGGCCGCTCGGGTTCGATGACAAACGGAAACCCAAAAGCAACAATTAAATACACATTTGATTGCCTGGCAACAACGGAATACACCCTGTGCCTATGTGTATGTGGTGCACCCTGTTAATGCTGTTGCTGCTGCAATTCAATTGAATTCATTTGTGTCAATTTACAATAAATAATAGCCCAAGAGCTGTGCCAGCAGTAAACAATGAGCCAAACAAATTGCATAATTCCCTAAGACGACAAACGGCGGCACGCGACCTTCGTCTATAACAAAACGAATTGCCTGTCCCACTGCACCACACCACCGTTGCCACCAACGCACCACCTGTCAGCGGCACACACAAACAGCAAACAAGCGGCTAAGAACTGTAAAACGTTTTCTTATCAATGAAAGCACTAACCAACAAATTATTTACGAGTCCATTGGCGGCGACGACGACGACTACGACTACGACGACGACAACGACAATCAAGCTGCTCGCCATAAAGTGGGCGGCGATTATATTAAGCCATTTTATTCTTTTGCTATTGATACGATGTTATTGCTGTGAAGAGTGTGTACAACATCGGAGCTTTGCCTTTACCGAGTCATAACATTTGAGAAAAGTAGATAGAGTCTTATCATTCAGGCCGGAGAGCCGAATCGATCTTGAAATATCCTTTTGTCTGGGTGACCGTGTGTTTGGGTGTACATATGTATGTATGTATGTATGAATGAATGGATGTATGGAAGTATGCATGTATGTATGGATAAATGGATGTATGCATTTATGGATGAATGGATATGTGTATTTATGGATGTATTGATGTATGTATGAATGTCTGTAGGTATGTATGTATGTATGTATGTATGTATATATGTATGAATGAATGTATGTATTTATGAATGTATGTATGTATATATGTATGAATGAATGTATGTATATATGTATGTATATATGTATATATGTATGTAGGTATGTATGTATGTATGAATATATGTATATATGTATATATGTATGTATATATGTATGAATGAATCTATATATTTATGAATGTATGTATGTATGAATATATGTATGTATGTATGTATGTATGTATGTATGTATGTAGGTATGTATGTATGTATGAACGTATGTGTGATATTTCATTTATTTATTTTTCAAGTTATGAAATTTGAGACTTAGAAATGAATCGATTTGTCTCAATGCTTAATAGCAGAGTATTCTCAAGCTGGATCGCCCCCATTTGCTTGTTCTTCGCAAGAATTGTCGCTGATAGGTTGATAGGCGTGGGCTGGCAGTTGGCCAATTGGAGAGGATAACAGGAAGGGCACCGACAGCGCGACGACAGGATAAATTGCAAAGGGCCAACAGCAGTTACAGGAGCACGGCAAGGACGTACGTCTCACCTGCCTAGCTGGTAATGCAAATGTAAATGTGTGCGACTGGCATTAACATACAAATGTGTATAATAGTTGACGCGTGGATGTCAGTTACTCGTTGAGTGAGGCTTTCCATTAGGTACTACTGTATCTAGCAGGTACCGCTGAGGACAACGCCAATAACGGAAACAGACGATGCGCACGAAAAGCAACAAGTAAAATACAAACAAAATATAAGCAAAGAATAACAGATAAAAGTAGCCAGCGAGAAAACTGCGTCATTTTATATATGTACATATATATTTATATATTCAAAATATATATATATATATATATAGATATTTATGCATATATAGGTGCACTGAGAATACAGCATATTGACATATATGCAGATATATTATATAGTGTGACAACGAGGAAAACTGTTTCTCACAGCGTAAAAAATGCGCCTTTAAACAAAAGCGTACTAGCTGCCTTGCTGCCTGGCTGCGGCGCAATGTGGCGTATGCGCAATTTCAATTTCATTTCCCCCTAAACAAAAAAGAAAAAGAAGAAATTAAAAATAAAAAGAGAAATAAAGACAACAAAAACAAACAATATGCAGCTAGGCGAATGAGAAGAAGGTTGTTAAGAAATTCTTGAACCGGCCAAGAGGCGATGACATTGGTGTCTTCAATACTCAGCGCATTCAACTCTTTCGCAAAATAAAGGAAAATGCTGATGAGAGAGACTAAATGATGAGCGGAAAATAATTTGTGCCTTGCCAAATGCTTCCATCGAAAGAAAGAGAGGAAGAGACAACATAGAAAACAATGATAATGATTCAACTTTAATTAAAAAAAAAAAGATTTTTAAAATTTAAATTACTTTGAGTCTAAAGATAATGGATGACAGCTGTATTTTTCTTAACGCTTTTTTATCATTTTTTTCTGTTGCATCGATTTTATACTAAAATACAGCTCTTAGCTCTCAGTTCTCAGCTCATCCCTCTGACGCTTTTCTGGCGTGGACCCAGGAAATTTAGCCATCCCATTTGTCGGCAGCTGCTTCGCTCATTCGGTACAAGCAGGTGAAATTGTGCAGGTAATTCAAACACCTGCTGCATGTACAAAGCGTTCTGTGGTTAGGTGGGCGTGGCAACCCACTGCCACCCACTCAGCTCTCCTGCAGCCCATTTGCACATTTGCATTTGGCCTATTGCCACGTGTCGAAAACAGCAGCCTGGTTTGCATATCGAGTCGACAACTTTATGCATTTCAAATGAGAACATACATACACACATACAGGCACACGCACATTGCCTGTGTGTGCTCCACTTGTGGTATAACAGTTTAGTCTAGGAGTGGATTATATTTCGCTTTCGAGAATTACACTAATTGTGCAATTTCCTTGAAATAACAACCACTTTCACATGAAGTAGGAGATGGGCTAGCAGAGGGCGGCTAATGCGCTAATATCACAGCAAATCAATTTGCGAAGGCAGCAAAGGAAAACGCCAAGAGCTGCTGCCCTCTGGCATTGACCCACAAGTCACATGGCTGTGTGTATGAGCGTGTGCTAGCACGTGTGTGTGTGTGTGTGTGTGGTACAATTTTTATGAATGACATTGAACAGCCACCGCACAGTGATTAAACAGTTAGTCGGAAAAGAGGAAGAGACACGCTTAAGAGAAACTCCGATCGAAATTCCCTTAAGCTCTAGCTAAACGACAAATTATCTTGACCAAAAAAAAAAAACTGTTATAAAACACACGTTCGTATTTCTTCAAGACTAAAAATAATCCGTTTATTGGGCTATAAAAACTGTGAAATTAGCACGCTCTGCTTATCTAAAAAAAAAATAATAATAAAAAAATATATTGAGCTATGTATTATAGCTTTAAAAAAAAAAAAAAAAAAAAACTGTTAAGATAATGTTCTAGGTTCTGCTAGTGGCAGTTACGAAAGTCTCGCATTTTCTCAGCCTGATGGCGGCGCCCAGAAGGCGGCACGCCAAAAAATGTTTAGCACACAAAACCACTCACGCATACAGACGCATAGAGAAAAAGTAAAAGTTTGAAAGTCACAAGTTAACCTTTAACCTAAATCAAAACTAAGAGCAACAGCTTACGCTCTTTCGCTGCGACTTTTATAAACGGCTAAAACTGTTATACGTGTGCCGGTTTTTCTTGGCCTGGCAAAGCCAACGCCAAAGCTAAGGAACAAAACGTAACAGACATTTCGGAAAAGGAAGACAACCCTTAAGAAAGTGCGTCATAGATGAGGGTAGTTTACGAAGGGGGTTGGGTTGCTATGCGGATGGCTGAGCAACCATGTGAAGTTGATTGTCTGAAATCTGTGTGAAATCCAACAACGGCCAACATTCCTTTTGGCGCTGACATCGTTGTTGTTGCTGCCGCTGCCGCTGCCGCTGCCGATGCCTTTGGCAATCTACACATCAGCTGTTCCTGCCAAGCGCAACCCTTGCGCCGCATACCTGTAAACCAACGAGAGAGAGAGCTTCGCAAACCCAAAGAGAGCGCACCCAACGAAGCCAAAGAGAGCACTGCGACCAACACACAGAGAGAGAGAGAGAGAGAGAGAGAGCTTGCGCGCTTGAACTTCAAATGCGTTGCATGAAAATTAGACATCGGCGAGTCAATCGCAATGTCAGCAACCGCATGGCGAGAATATTTTGCTGTTTTTTTTCCCTCGCTATTTTTGTTGTTTTTTCTTTGGCGCATTTGTTGTTGTTTGTAATTGAAATTGCGTTTGTTGTATAAGGTTGTAATACAGTTGTTGCTTTTGCATTTGCGCTCGCATTTGGTGTAGCTGGCCGTTGTAGCTGGCTGTTTTGTGTATCGCAGTATAACAGTTCTAGCAGCCCCATCAGTCGGTTTCAGTCGTCTGTTGGTTACGACGAATTTTCATTTTATATCGAACAGCGCAGCAGTGACGACGGAACAGTCTGTGTGCGGTGCTTTTTGTTGGTATCTCTCGCGACGCACAAAGAAAAAATAAAAGTTGTATACACCCAAAGAATATATTTAATAACATCTATGTACCTACATATACATATGTATATGTACATAGATAAACTAATCTACCAAAGCTAGTCATCAGACTTAAGTTCAAGCCTTTAGTTCAAACTGCAGCTCACTGCAAGCGTCAATTGCTGTACGTGTGGTTAAGTGTGAAACACGTAAGCCAAGTTCCGTGTGCGCTGTGTTATTGTTGTTGTTGTTGGATTTGTTTTCATTGTAGTTGTTGTAGTTGTAGTCGCTGCTACTGCTCGGCCTCTGTTTGTTTCGTTCAATTCACATTTTATCGATCACACGTTGCGGGGCCGTCCGTCGACAGCTAAACTGTGCCGTTTTCTGCTGACGCCAGGAATTTTGTGTTTAATACACATTTGACAATTTAATTTCAATGCTCAACAAATTATACAATTGCATTGCCATTATCGACAGCGACAGCAACAAAAGCAACGCCGAATACGTACAGCACCCCCAAAAAGCAGAAGTGGCGACAGCAGCAGCGGCGGCGGCGGCGGCGACGTCGGCGGGCAGCAATGCAAAAATGTGCCATACATAAAAGCAGCAGCAAATACTACTAGCCCCAGAAGCAAAAAATAAAAAACAAAACCAAAAGCCAAAGCCAAAGCCAAAGCGAAATAAAAGTAAGGCAAAAGCAAAAGTGCAAAGTCAAAGACAAAAGCAAAGTTCAGCCAAAATTTGCAACGCCAAAACAACAACAAAAATACAATTTTAGTTTGGCCAGCCAACTGCAAGCGATACAACAATTTTACAAATAAACAATATTAATAAAAATCAAATCAAAACAAATTCAAGCACAACCACAGCACAACGTGACAAACAGTAAAAACCCATATAAATAACACTATTTAATAAATTCAAATACATATGTATGTATAGTTGCGGTCTCTTCTTCCCCACTCTCTTTTCCTGTCGATAATGCAGAGGAACTTTAAGTAGTAACAGTTTAACAATAACAACACGCACAACGCACACATCAAATATAACGGCATCCAAAGCTTCGCTGTTAACTTCGTGAGAGCAGAACTTAAGAGTGGCAACGCTACAAGCATTGCAGAGCATTGGGGAATAGCAGAGAGCACGCTAAATGCTGAGCGCGCGCAAAGATAAAAACAGTAGCAGCAACAGCAACAGCAGCGGCGACGTCGACAGCGACTGCTCTAAGGCTCGCATAACTCGCAACGGCGCCGAGCGCTACACTTCGGCAACGCATAACAGACAAATCGACGATTGCGACTCCCTCCCGCCATCGACTGGTAACGGAGTCGAGCAAGCGAGCGAGCGAGCGGGCGTGCAAGTGAAAAAAAGAATCGAAATAAAAATTGAAATAAAACAAAAAAGAACTTTTGCTTGAAATTCTGTCAAGTCGAAAGCAATCGCAAAAGCAAAAGCAAAGTGTGTGCGCTTGCGAAGACGAGTTAAGGGCGAGTTAAGGCAAGCAACTACAAATCAACAGTAAAACACAATTATGGTTGACACCAACAGTAATACGGGGTCGGCGGCAGCTGCCGTGGGCAACTCGGCGGCGCGCCTGCGCAAATTTGAGCGCACGGACAGCGAACTGGCCTGCGAGGAGGCGGCACGGCTGACCGCCGAACAGAACGACAACAGTCCCGAGGATGACGAGGAGGACGACGACGAGGGAGACGATGAGGACGAGGTCAGCGTCTACGGCGAATTGCCGCCGCCGCCAGACGGCGGCTATGGCTGGGTTATATGCTTCGCTAGCTTCATGTGCAACATGATCGTGGACGGCATCGCCTACACCTTCGGCATATTTCTGGAGGAGTTCGTCGCCTATTTTCACGAGGGCAAGGGCACCGTCGCCTGGGTGGGCAGTTTGCTATCGGGCGTCTATCTTAGCGCCGGTCCCATCGTCTCCGCCCTGGCCAACAAGTATGGTTGCCGTGCCGTTTGCATTGCTGGCAGCATCATTGCCTGCATTGCCTTCGTCCTGAGTACGTTCAGCGGATCTGTGAGCATGCTTATGGCCACATATGGCTTCATGGGTGGTTTTGGCTTCGGCATGATCTATTTACCCGCTGTCGTGGCCGTGGGCTACTACTTCGAGACGAAGCGTTCCCTGGCCACGGGCATAGCTGTGTGCGGCTCCGGCTTTGGTACATTCGCCTTTGCTCCGCTGGCCACCTATTTGCTGGAGGAGTACGGCTGGAAGAACGCGCTGCTCATTTTCGCTGGCCTAATCCTAAACTGTGCCATATTCGGCGCCATGATGCGTCCACTAACCTATCCCAAAAAGAAGAAGGTTAAGCCACTGATGCAGCGAATGTACGAGGAGAAACAGATGCAACTGGAACGCGGCTCGTTTGCTGGCTCCCATTTTATGGTCCAGCTGCCAGATGGTACCATGGAACGCAAGTTGAAGATGCCCTTGAATGCTGATCCCGGCGTGCATTCCAGCCTAAATCTTGAGCTGCTCGCCCAGCAATCCGGCGGACTGCATCCGGTCTCCACGTTGCCCACCATCACCGAGTCTAAGGTGGTCGAAGTAAATGCTCAATCCCCTCCAAATAATGGCAATGCTGATAGCAATGGTCAACTGTCCGCGCGGTCTGGTCGTCGTTCGCAGCGCAACTCGGAGAGTGAGCACAGTCCGTACCAGTCGCAGGATGCTATGACCCGCAATGCCTCCCAGCCCGCCTTTCTTGCCGGCGATCATCAGAGTCTTCCCAAGAACGGTTCGGTGCCCTCTTTCAGCCGCGTGCGCAAAACATCCGGCAGTGAACGCTATCAACCCTCGCTGGCGGCCATACGCGCCTCCTCGCGCGGCGACATCGAAGCGGGCGCTGGCGGTGACTTCAATACCTCAAAGTTGTCGCTGTCCCAGCGTCAAGGCAGTTCTAGCGGTAGCGGCGGGCGCATGGTTCGTCCCATGTCACGCAAGGATATCTTCTACTCTGGCTCTGTCACGAATCTGCCCCAATACCAGTCGCAAAAGTCGCTAACAAATTACCGGAACTCGGTACTGTCCCTCACCAAGTACGAAAAGAGCATGCAGAGCATGCGTTTGGATCCCCTGGCCGAGGCGGATAAGCACCGAGAAGAGTATGACCTATGTCCATGCCTGGGCATACCCGATTCGGTTAAATCTGTGGTGAACACCATGCTCGATGTGAGTCTGCTCAAGGATCCCGTATTTATGCTAATGGGCGTATCCAACATATTCGGCATGGCCGGTTTGTATGTGCCCTTCGTCTACCTGGTAGATGCCGCCAAGGAGCATGGCATTGCCAAGAATGATGCAGCAATGCTGCTCTCTATCATTGGCATCACAAACACCGTGGGACGTGTCGTCTGCGGCTGGGTGGCGGATCTGCCACAAGTCAATTCGCTTCTGCTCAACAACATCTGCCTGCTGATCTCCACCGTGGCGGTCACACTGACTCCACTCTGCTACAGCTATAGCGCCTATATAGCTATGTCAATCGCCTTTGGAATTGCCATTTCTGGCTACATTTCGCTGACGTCAATTATTCTGGTCGATCTACTGGGCCTCGACAAGCTCACGAATGCCTTTGGCCTGCTCATATTGTTTAGAGGATTCGCTGCATTACTTGGAACACCGCTGGCAGGCTTCATCTATGACTTAACTCACACCTATGATTTGCCTTTTTACATGGCGGGTGCACTGTTTGCCGTGTCCACCATCACCAGCTTTCTGGCGCCCTGTATGAAGCGGTTCAGTGGCTCGGATGAGACGCCAGTGCATGCTGAGACACTGACGCCCATCGATGAGGAGCAGGGTGAGGATGCCGAGGATGAGGACGAGGATCAGCCAATCACCATAGTGCCCAAGATCATCAAGACCCTGCCCAGTCCACAGCAGGAGGAGCCACTGCAGCCATTCCCCACCACGCAACAGAAAATAGCAGCAGCAACAACAACGGAATCAAAGCTCTAAGCAACAAGAATTTACCACACAAACAACAAGTATAAATAAAGTGAAGAGAGCGAACAGGAATGTAAGAACGAATGATAGTGTATGAATTAAGAGTAGAGTGCGATATTTTTTTAGCAACTTATACAAAGAGAACGAGCCTTTCCGATGAGGGACTACGGAAGACGATGGAGCAAAGACCAAAGCTGACATCGGAGATAGGAGAGAAGAGCAAGAAACGCGCAGTTTAGGCAAGGGCAGGCCCAGGTCCAGGCAGAGCGAACGTCTTGTAAAGAGAGCACACAAAAAAACTATACATATATGTAGAAATTATATATTATATATAGCGATACAAATACCGAAACTATGCCTAAGCAACTATTCAATATACATACAACAAATTATAGATTTGCTTGATGGCAAATTAAGAAATTCAAGAAAACTTGGCTTAGCTTTGATAAGATTGGAGCAGAGTTCTGCTGCCATATATAATATAATAATATAGCTATATAAATATATTAATGTATAACACGCTCATAAAACAACAACAAAAGCTACAAACTCTGATAAATTCTGATTGATTATAGTTTCAAAAGTTATTATACAACAATAGCGAAAGCAACAAAATAACTAGATTGTAAAATATTTTTATTATTTGTTTGTTAAATTTTACGATTTTTAATATACCAGTATGTACGATTATTATTATTATTATACTATTACTATTACCATTATTGCTATTGTATCTGTATTTGTACATGTATTATAGTAACTCTCGATCTATATTATAGCTGATATGTCTATAATTGTTGTTGTGCATTCGTTGTTATACGGCAACTGTTCAAATGTGTCATACGGTCTAGTTATAGTAGAAAGAAAGAAGCGAATAGCTAATCGCAAAATACAAATTACAAAAGAAAAAAAAAAAACAACAAAAGAAACGAGTGTAAACCTTACTATGCGTGTAGTTAGTTACTTCTATGTGTGTATAAAGAAGGCAAAGCGATATAGCAAATTGAGAAAAGGGGGGAAGAGCAGAGAAACCACTATTACAAGAGCAACGCTAAGCTAAACTAATAAATTTTATATTAAATAATTATATGAGAGGAACCTTAGCAAAAATCAACTGAAATTGTTTTCAATTTTTTAACTAATAATATATATATATGTACAATAACAAACTGGCAATTTTATGGCTCATATTTTATAAATCAGTGAGATGAAATAATCGTGCAAATATTTCCGACAAGTCCATGACAAAACAAACTTTTAAAGGCTTGTGCGTGTTTTGTAATACACAAGAAAAACTATTAACAAAATATACATACATATATAGATTGTGTTACACACACATATATATATAGATATATATATTAATATTTTAAAACTAACCAAATGTATAGAGTGTGTGCCACACACATAAAGCAATAAAATGCAGTTTTACGCCATTTACACACACAGAGACACACACTTACGCATGCTCCTAACTAAACAAAAAACCAAATTTAAACTGTTATACGCAACAAATACTTAAAAACATGAAGATATCGCTAAGCTACGCTAGTAAAGATACAAAAGTAAATTCGCAGCACTAAGCAAAGCTGAAAATAAAAATGTTAGAAGAAAAACAATCAAAATAGTGCAAATAAAATCATTTTTCCATAAACTTGTATATTTCGAAAATCTGTTATACGGCTGCTAAGCAGTAGGCAGACGGCAACATCAATGTATAACATTTTGGGGCGTATCGGTTTATCGGGCTCTAAAAATCATCGATCAAAGTTCAGATAATAATAATTCAGTTGACATCTTATCGCATTACCTTGTACTCAAGCGCCGAGAACTCTAAATGGCAATTATGTGTGTGGAGTGTGGAATGGACGTGCGCCACTTGAGCAAACCTCAAATCGCAGCGAATATAAAGTTGTCAGCTTGATTAGCCTAATCAATAAATGGCGGTTAAATGAGCTGTTCCAATAGCTAGCACTGCGAAAAACAGTTACAAACACTTTAAGTCATATATCAATCTAGCTGAGCATACGACACTCCTCGTGATATCAGCGTATTGACAAAGTTGGCCAGCCAAGTGCTGCGAAAATAACAATAAAATGCCCACTGAGACATTTCACAAATTTAACAGGGTAAATACTTGCACGCACACACACACACACATATATATATATATATATATATATATATATATACAAACACACTGACTCGGAACTGGACGGCCAGCAATCAATTTTTTGCTTTGGGCCGGGTGCATAATATACATGTGAGCCATGTACGCATGAAGTGATCCATATCGCTTTGCTTTACTTTGCTTGGCTTTGTCGTAATGGCCAGTGGCCAACAAAAATGTCATTGACTGTGTGTTTGATAAGGCGAACGGCAACACTAAGCCGGACGCCATGCATCATACAAGTGAGCCAGCGGGCAATCCATAGGCAGAGCGACAATACGTTCAAAGAATATATGAACCTATGAAATGCTCATTACAACTATAAAGCCTCTTCTTCTCTTCTCTTCGAAATTAATAATATATGTATATATTATACACGTATACATATATCAATATTAAACAATGATCCATTTTCTCGACACTAATCGCCCTAGTAATTCAGAAAACTTCAGTGGTTCAAGTCTGTGGACTATAATAATGCACATACTGCACAAATCCGACAGTAAGTGGATCATGACGTTGACGTATTATTAGTACAAATTGTATATACAAAGACTCGATTGATAAGCATAACGAATGCAAAGCAACAATAAAGTACAAAGCGAGAGATATCGTCCTCTTAGACAGCTGATTAGTTTTAAAAACGAGTAGTAACAGAGTTAAAAATACTAAGAAACTGCAGCAGTGCATACAGTGTATGAAAGCGGTGTCTAGACAATAAACCAAACACCTGTTGAGAGGTTTCGCCCTCAAGTAAAACCCCTCATAACCAACTGGAGCAGGCGTTACAAACACTCAGAAACAATTCAATCGGATCGCAGCAGAACAAGCGCCTAGCAACAATGCGAATAGTTCACTCAGAAATAGCTGTCCCAGCAATTAAGCACAACAATAAAGAGAAAAACAGAGAGAATTTCTTGCTACTGCATGACGAAGATAATATGCCCTTCCTGTTGACATATGGGTTTGGGATGATAATTTATACGAGCGATAGACAAAACAAAGAAACCTTACTGGTTTAACGTTACAGACTAATTCTGATAAAAACAACCTTAATCAAGAGAGCAAACAAAAGAAGAAGAGAAGAGCATTATACGGCTAATTCAATATTCAATCTGTTTGCTGCTTAAACAATTTTGGTCAGGTGTAAGGAGTACAACCAGAACGCGAAAATTAGAAAATTCTTCAAATTATAGACACAAAGGTGTTTTTCCTGCTACTGCTATTGGCATTGGTTATTATCGATATCGATAGATATATTTCGATATGATTGATATCGCCTGCAACATAACAAAATGTCGATGAAACATAAATAATCGTGTCATTTCTATTTGGTACACATTTCATGCCAAAATTGTAGTACTCACAATATAAGGGTATCATAAAAAGGAAAACAGAAAGACGATGTGTCGCACCGACGTCCCATACACATATCATATGATATTTCGGGTACACCTGACACCAACACAACTGAAATCCCAAACGACTTCAACCGTAAACCGAGCATAGACCCCAAGCGTCAGCACAAGTTCCACAAAATAAACACAACGAAAGATCGAGATCGAATATTTTCATAAAAACCATAAAAACGCGCCTTTAAATAACTTCTCACATGAAAGGGACAAAATGCATTATATTCTTAGAAAGATGACGAAGTCAATGTAAATAAATAAATTCTATTCAAATTCATTCATTTTTCATAAATCAAAAATTCAATTAACTTTTATAAACTTTCCAGAAAATGTTTTTAGTTAAATTTCAATTTATTTCAACTTATTTGTTTTTCATTGAATATAGGAAATCAAGTTATAAGCAGACATCTTAATAAAGTCAAATATTGAATGGTAAAATGAAAATAAATTATGCAATTATTCTTTTTATACGTCGATAATTTGATTTAACAAGGAATAATATTTGCTCATATATATATATATATATAGGTTAAAGTGTGAAAGTAAATTTTTTACTCGAGGCCAATTTGAGAATGTTTAGCAACAAAAAATAAGTTGACTTGACTTTTATCAAACCCAAATTAACGTGAAAGAAAATTTTGTATAGTTTTGTGCAGTGCCGAGGCATACCTGAATTAATTGGCAATTGATAAACAAAGAATACCTAATAGACGCTATCGGAAATCGTACATCATTGATGAAAATATCAAAATACAAATAGTTAGAGGCATTATCAGTTATCCGAAACTTTAGGCACGATTCCCAAATAAAAAAGCGCTCCTTATCAGCAAGTATAATCAATTTGTGGCACTTACCCAGCGCTTCCTGAGGGGCTTGTGGGGTGGGCGTCTCCGCCTGAAGAGGTTGGACAGGCAATTGCTGTTGTTGGTGCTGCTGCTGTTCGATACAAATTGTTGCCTGAGGCTGTGGCTGTGCCTGGATGATATGATGTGAGGGAACGGCCTGAACCAGCATGGGCTGGGGCGGCGCATCTGCTGGCAGTGTCCAAGCAGCGGGCATGCTACCAACTGGTGCAGCACCGCATTCTGATAGTTCGTCATCATACTGGAATAGTATTTAGAAAAATGCATGAACATAAGAACGATATAGTGAACTGTAGGATCGCTTACCTGTGGCACTGGACCAGCTATGGGATGCATGGGCTGAAGAGGAACCAGCTGTCCATCATCATAGATCTGCATAACGCCCATTTGCTGTTGCATCCCATGAATTTGCTGAGTATCGTAGATGGGATAGCTGGGACTCAACATGCTAGTCGCCTCGGGTGATGCCAACGTGGAACTATTATGGTTGAGCTCATCGCCATTTACATGCGGCATCTCCTGGTAATCTTCGGCATACATATGCGTTGGATGCCACATTTGTACCTGCCGGTCATCAACAACACCGCCTTGCGGCTGACCTCCATCGTCGGGCATGTATTGATATTCAGATGGGGGCAACAATTGTTGGTAAAAATAGCCACCCATGTAATTGTACATGGGCGTTCCATTGTATAGTGTTATTGGAGATAAATACACAGGTGTGCCAGCGGCCGGGTGTGCAGTTGCTCCCGCATTTGGCGGAGCCTGTATTGGGCCATGATGCGGCGAAAAGTAGGTGCCTTGATAACCGCCATATGTAGCGTACGGATGTGGAGCGTAGTAGGACACTGGCTGCAGCTGTGCATATGGCGGCTGCTGTGGTACCAGCTGGTCCGGTTGCAATTGCATGACGTTTGGTGCAGGGCTAGCGCCCTCTGGCTGAAGTTGCTGTTGCATGTGGCGCGGTACATGATAGTCGTTGCGACGTTGGCTGCCACCACCGCGTCCACGGTCACGTCCACGATCACGTCCACGACTGCGTCCCCCCATACCATGGTGCGGCATTGGCGTTAGCTGTTGCATTACCGGATTACCCTGTAAGGCAATGGAATTCGAATAAAACTCATTTCCATATATATTTGATTAGCCCGCACAAATAAAATTCGAACTCACCTGCTCCTGCGGCAGTTCGCCATGTCCACTCACAAAGTGGGTCGGAGCGCCGCCCCCTGACATATAGGCGGGCTGCAAACAGTTATGGAGATTCACATTGGAGGTCACATTGTTCACAAAAACGTTGCTGGACACTGGTGCCGGCAACGTCGCAGGGGGGTGGAACACAGGAGCGTGTGCACCTTGAGGCATTTGCGGATGATGCTCTACTCCACGAATAGTGGACATATACAGATCTTGCAGCTTCTTAAAGATTGCAGACACATCATTCTGTCCTGTGCCGTTGCTGTTATTGTTAGATGACGACACAATGGTGTTGTTATTGTTAATGGGCGGCGGCTGTGGTGTCGTTGGTGTGGACACTGGTGTCGCTGCTGATGGCGGTTGCTGTTGCTGTTGCTGCTGCTCCTGCTGCTGTGCAACCGGCTGCTGCGTTTGCTGCGGCATAATTGGAACGACTGCGCTACACAGGCAACGCAATTGACAATGATGACGACTGTCGGTGCAATCGGATTTGGTTTGGCGTTTCTGAACGTATCTCAGGATATGCACAGCACATGAACACGACAAACGCCAAACATTGAAGTTTTTACTGCTAAACAACAAAAAAAAAAAAAGAAACGAAAAGTTAACACAAACGAAGCGCCAAAATTTGAGGTTAAATTGAGATAGCCGCAAAACATCTGGCAACGCCGCACAGCTGTGGACCTCAGGAACAAGAAGAAAAAAAATACAAAAAGGCAAATAAACAGAGAGGGCAAGTGGAAGAGAGAGCGAGAAAGAGAGTGTGGCCATACTGTACCGGGTGGGGTGACAGCCCCATCAGCCCCTCCCCGACGACCACAAGTGGCGTTCAGGTGTTCAAAATATATAATTCAAAACAATATAAATTTGCATGTCCACGCTTAAGCCGGCTGGTAAAAACCAAATTGATTCCTATCGTTTGACAGACACAGACATACACACACACACACACACACACACACACACACACACACATACGCACACACACACATACGAGCAAACAAACAGGAACGAATGACACATGCACGTAAACACACACACACACACACACACACACCTGTAAAACAGGCGGCGCACTACGTCACTTAACTGGACGAAAAAAAAATAATAAAATGTAACTGCAATATGCAGACAACGCTTTCATTAAGTTTCGAAATTCTAACTAATTCGAACAGACTGCGTTACTTAAGCATGTAAATGCACGCATTCCAATGTCCAATGGCGGCGTCAGCGACCGACCCAGCAGAGAGAACACCACGTTGACGGCGAAAGAGAGCGCGGCGGAATGTGCGGCAGGGACGGGTTGGGGGCAAACCGGGCGGGCGGGCAGTCAAAAAAAAGTGCGTTGCGTAGCGGTGCGGTGACTTACCTTTAATGGTTCGCCAATGGTAATTCAATTTTATAGCAAATCTTTCATGTTTTTGCGTGCGGGCGGCCCCTCGACAGTGCGGCGGGTGGCTACTGGTGCCAATGAATGATTCGTGTTTCGGATTCACTTGCCGCGGCACTCTTTTTTCCAAATGACACGACGAATTCTGCAAATAACTTTTCCACTATGCTTTGCTGTCGCGTCGGCTACTAGTCTAATTAACACTGTTACTCTATGCATGCGCCACCCGCACACGCACAGTTATAAAAATATGAAGTATACAATTTTTACCGCTTGCACAAAGAATTAATTAATATATTTGCATGTGCAACAAAAAAATTCTTTTATTTCGTTTCTTTTACTCGTGGTGACAGTGTGATCTGTTAAGCAACAGCTATCTTAACAGGGAAAAACATTAACATGTGCCCAAGCTGTTAGCTAACAGAGAATAACTCACTGTGGAATTACTAACATTTCAAGCTCCTAAAAACTTTTGCAACACATTTTAGACAATTTTTTAATTACGTTTTTTATTATCTTATGAAATTATATGAAATTTAAAATTATTGTCTACCAGTTGTGTTCATAGTGTTATTATCCAAAGATGATGCGTTAATAACAGTGATATAACAGAAACACGAAGTACACACTTTAGAAAAGTGTAAAATCTATCGATAACACAAATTGCAATATTCTAATTAAAAACTGACATGATAAACAGTTTTCATAGCCAAAAATATATATTTTAATTGTATTATATTTCTTATCAAATATTCTTTTTGTACATTTGGAACATCAGAAATAATTTTGAAACCCGCTCACAGTGTGACCGTATCTATGTATATATCAATCTCAATTTGTCGGCAACCTGAGTATAAAACTTTTTATTACTAAAACATACATATATCGTTTGGGTATTTTACCCAATAACAATTCAAATTCAACTCTTAGCTGAAGCACTAACCATGTATGGTGTTAGTGGTTAAAGCTTTGACTTGCGCATAGCAAAATCTATAATGGCTTGCAGGCATTCTATGTCGTAGAACCGTTTCAAAAGTGCATCGCATTCCACATCATTGGCACGAATAAGATCTTCCCGCACGGACAACTGTATCAAGCGCTTGCACTCCCGCATCGAGTTGGGGGGCAGCTCGGCATATTCGCGAATCTTTGGCCACACCACAGCATCCAATTCATTCGACTTAAAGATGCGAGACACGAAATGAAAATGGTATGCTTCCTGGGCAGTCATTTTCTCGTTGAGTACCAGCATCTCTGTGGCCTTCGAGCGACCCATGATTAATGGAAAGGTAAAGCTGGAGCAGGCTTCTGGCACCAGACCTAGTTTGCTGAATGGCGTTGAGAAGTAGGCCTGCAGGAGAGATAAGTTGTAACATACTTCAATTTAAGCACCTGTTGCTTACTTCTTCGGTGCACCAAGCCACGTCGCTAAGTCCCACAATGGTGCAGCCGACACCAATTGCAGGCCCATTGACCAGGGAGAAGATGAGCTTGGTGCAATTAAGGAAGCTAGTGACCATAGCTTTGAATGTATCGTTGAGTTCCTGACGGTAAGCGTCCATATCACTAACATCGATGTTCTGGGACAAATCATTGCCAGCCGTAAAGTAGTTTCCCACTCCGGTTATCACGACGATTGAGACGCTTTCGTCCTGGCTCACATCATCCAGAACACGGGTGAGCTCTTTGTATCCATTGTAATTAATGCAATTTTTCTTGTGGGGATTATTAAATTTGATGACCAGAATCTTATCCTCTTTCTGGACAATCAGAAGCTTATAATCTTCATATAGCATTTCAGTTAATGTTTAGGCATATAAATCAACTGGAAAATGTAAATTAATTATTTGGAATAAAATGTAGTATTTGGATGATAAAATGCCTCGAGATCAGTGGAGAGCGAAGTTCACATTCAAATTTAATCTTTGGTATTTTGCACCTCACCCGCTTATAATAGAAAACGAGGCAAAGATTAGTGAAATGATGTTTATTCCAAGAGCGAAGTGCGTCGGCTTACGTCAAATAGTTACAATAGTGACGGTCCGGCAACGCCATTAGATTTATATTTACGTGTACCGGCTTACGTTAATCGATTCGTTAATCTACCCACCATGAATCTTTGACGTCACAGCATAGTCTGAAATGTAATTTTTCAGTACGGCAACGCCAAATAAACAAATGTTTGAATTTAAAATGTTATTTACTAGCCTTTAGCTTTTGTTTCGTTTTGTTGTGTACAAAATTTGCCTTAAAGCTAAATCTACTCGCTAATTTCATCAATAACGGGAACATTCTGCAGCTCTGAGCATTTGCGTTTCCATACAGAGATCTGCTCTCTTAGCATCTTCTCCTTGGCAGCAGCGCGGGTCAACAGAACTTTCGCCTTTTGCAATAGCTGGGTTTTCTTCATGAGCTGGTCCTTAATGTAGGTCAATTCCTCATCCTAAATGTGGATATATATAAATTTATTATTTTATTTAATAATAATAATAATAATACTCTACCTTTCCATCACTTCTGCACTGCCTAACCTCCTGCTGCAGTACAGTGATTTTCTCCAAAGCGTCAGAATGGACCTGCTGGAGTCGAGCCAGTTCAGCAGATGTGGACAGCGAGTCAGTGGACCCGCGTGAATCCATGGAGCTGCGGCCATCTTTGAGGAACTTGTTTTCCGAACGCAGTTTCTCCACCAAGTTACGCAACGAAAGAATTGTATGCTCCGCGGACTGACCATGATTTGTATTGACCTTCAGGCCACTGCATTTGCACAGCTCGCGGCGGGACTCGGTGCGTGCCATTTCCTCCTTAAGCGCAAGGATATAGCTGAAACAGAGTAAGTGCCTTTGTCAATACGTTTCAACCTAGATCATAGCAATGCGTCACTTACTCCTCCAGATGCTTGATGCGCTTTTGTAGGCGATCGCTCCTGTCGCCCTGTCGCAATAGATCCGAGTCCAGCTGCAATTGTAAATTTTGGGCTTCAAGGCGTATGTTCTGCGCCTCCACCGCTTGAAAGCGCTCCTGCAGCTTCTCCAGCTCGGTGGTCAATGCATTGCTGCCACGCCCCTCCAGTTCCATGGCAATGATCTTGCGCTGCTGCATCTCGATACGTGCCTTAAGAGCCTCGATCAATTCCGACTGGCCTTGCTCGTAGAAACTGTGATGAGTCGAATTCGGCTGGGACTGATTGTGAGCCGGCGAGCTGCACTCACTGCTTGGCCCCGTATACGTCTCTGGACTCTCGGACGGCGACGCCGTAAACTTCGGGGCCCCCACGTGATGCAAATTTGGACAGGACGGAGCACGGCAGCACTTCAATGTGTTATGGGCACCTACATTAGTTGTCGTAGTCGCCGCAGCACCACCGGATGCTCCTGCCTTGCCCACCTTCGACTCGAGCAAATGCTTGTCTTTTTCGAGGCGAGCTATTGTTGTGCGTGCCGCCTGGAGCAGCGTGCGGGTCTTGTCCAGCGCCAGCTCCGTCTCGTCCAACTTGCTCTTGAACTTGTCGGCTTGTTGCTGCCAGCGCTTCTGCTTCTCCCAGAGACCCACCTCGTTGGCGCTGCGCGTGCGCTTGGCTTCCAGGAGCGTCTGCTGTCGCTGGAGCTGCGCCCGCGACTCGTCTAGATCCAGCTCCAGCTGCTGAATGCGCTTCTGCAGATTCTCGTTCTTTACGCGAGCATTGAGTTCCGTTTTGATGGACACCACCGGCCGCTTGAGCAGCTGCTGCCGGAGAGACTGGCTTAGGTCGCGCGCCTGCTTCTCCCGATGCGTGACATTGGCCAGCTGGCGACGCAGTGCCTCCATTTGGGTGTGGTAGATCTTGTTGGTGGCCTCGGTGCGATTCAGGTCGGCGGCCAGCTTGGCTATCTGGTCAGCCGAGTAGTTGGAAGTGTCGTTAATGTAACGCTGCTGATCGTCCTGTTGGAAACGGAGGTAAAAGCGTTACGGAAATCCCTCACTCGGAGTATTCAAAATAATACTGACATGGAAGTTTTTAAGTGTGTCCATGAGGTCCCGGATGTGCTTGTCCTTTTCCTCTAGGAAGACGCGTAGTTGGTCCAGCTCGGGGCTGCTGCTGCTCTCCATGCATTTCTCCCGATCCTGGCAGAGCTTTAACCTATCAAGAAATTTGTTTTTACTGTGAAATAATAGTTCCTCTGAGCAAGCTCACTTTTCCCTCAGTATTTCCACTTCTTCTTCGCGGGTCACCAGGCTGTGCTCGCAGTAGCTTAGCTTGTCCTTAAGGTCCTTGATCTGCTTGTGCAGTGTGGGCAGCTCCTTTAGCTCTTCAGTGTCCTGTTTCTCCTGCTCGCCGGCTGCTTCGTCGGCAAGCACAGCATCCCCATCCACATCCCCATGCCCATCCCCAACTACGTCCTCCTCCGACTGCTCCTGTTGCAGAGTACTCCTATCCACGGAGCTGTGCTCAAACATCTCCTCAATCCGCTCATCCGTCAGCTCGTTGAGGGAGTTCTCATTGGCCTGCACGTTGACGCTGGTGGGCAGCTTGTGCAGCTCCAACTTGCTCTTCAGCTGCAGAATCTCCAGATCTTTGGTCTTAATGTTGAAATTCAAATTGTTAACCGTCGCCTTGAGCGTCTCATTCTCGGCTGTTAGCTTCGTAGCCAGCTGCTGGCCGTGCTCGCGTTCCGTTTGCAGCAGATCCTGGTACTTTTGAATAGACTGATCCTTCTCCAGTAGCAGTGTGTGAAAAGATAGAATGGTCTTCTCCACCACGCCGCTGTGCTGGCTATCAGATTCACTGCGCGCAGTGGTCGCCTCCAGCTGTCTGCACAGTTCTTCCACACGATTCTGTGCCGCTTGTAACCTGCGCCAAGGGGTAAGTATCAAGTCAGCAAATTATTCCACTCCCATCCTCTGTACTACTTACTCTGCCCGTACTTGCAGCAGCTCCGCATCCTGCACTGCTGGCACGCCTTGGTGCTGCTGGTGGTGTTTGTGTCGATGCGGTCTGCTGCCATTGGTTTGCACGGCTATTTCCAGGAGTTGCTTTGAGGTGGCTTCCGTTTGTGTCGTGGTGTCGTGGTTAGAGAACCTCCGTTGCGGCGACCCAATGGGCGACGACTGCCTATCGATCAGCTGGGCCGTGCGACGCATTGCAGGCACTGGGGCCGCCGCCGCCTCCGTATTGGTAGCAGCATCAACGAGCGTGGATGCTTTAGCTCCGTCTCCGTTGGACTCCGCAAACAGCGCCCTAATCGTCTGCCAATGCTCCGACTCTGCAGCATGTTGCAAGCGCAGCTCACTCAGCTCCTGCTGGAGCTCCGCCTGCCTGGCCTGCAGACTCTCGCAGCGCTGCTCCAGCAACCGAGACTGCGTTTCCGACTTAATGAGCTTGATCAACTGCTGCGAGTTCTCCTCGTTGGGCGACAGCTTCGCCTGCACCACCTGCATCACGTGCTCTACCAGCGCAGCATTGTCCCCAGATTGATCCACTTGCTGCTGCTCCATTATACGTCGATTCAGCTTTTGATAGGAGAACACAAAATTGTTAAGGAAGACCAGGGGCGTAAATTTGGCAAACTTCTCCTTGAGTGCAAAGAGCGAACGTTGCAGAAATCTGTAAACAGGAAGTAAGACAATTAGGGTAGCCTATCTATTAAGCTATATATACATATAGTTATATATATATTATTATATTGATATAATTCTTTCCTTAGAACTCTCCTTGCTTTAAGCTTATCTAAGGGAAATCACTCAAAGTGACCAAATATGATGAGGACGATGACGTGGCAAATCGTCCGCATATTGTAAAGATTTTTGTTTTGCAATTCGGATGCATATTCTTTCTAGGATTTCCCAATATATATTATTTTTATTTTTATAACCTGAACCCAATCAAATGGGAAATCAGGGTATAATGTTTTTGTGAAAACGTATGTAACAGGAAGAACAAGACGTCGCAGAGAACATAAAGTATATACATATTATTGATCAGCTCTACGAGCTGAGTGGATATAGTCCTGTCACGTAATACCAAACTCAGTACGAGTCCGTTTGTTTTTTTCGCTAACTCATCCCGTTTTCTAATTATCGATCATTTTCGATAAATTCACTTCGATGTAGGTGTACCATTAAAGGAAGAGGACGGACGGACATACGGACAGAGCTCAATCGACTCGGCATGTCGTCCTGATCAAGAATATATATACTTTATGGGGTCTGCCACGCCTATTTATGCCTTGTACATACATTTCGATAGCAACAAACCCATTATACCCTGATTATCCATTTTTAATGAGTTCAAGGTATAAGAAGAACTTGCCAGGAGGAGCTGCTGAGTCGGTGGAAAAGCTAATCATATGCGAAGGTAACTACGGCTGGGTCTAGACTAAATGAACTTACTTCTGTTTAAGGTCGCTGTTGTTTCGTTCCAGTTGGAAGTCTTGTTGCATCTGATTCGCCAGGCGTTCCGCTGCCTGCAGCTGGGTACTCAGATTATCCACGTCCTGTTGCAGTCGCTTGCGCTCCAATTCCAGGCGCGCAGTCTCTGCTTTGGCTGGAGTAAGATTGGAATGGGATTAGTGTGAGCTGCCGCAATTTATGCCAAGCATTTGGACCCACCTTTGTCCAAGTCGCGCTGCATCTTGGCCAGCAATAGCTTGTCGGCGGAGCTGCTCTGTAGATCCGCCACGAGATGACGCAAGCTGATATGGTTATCGGTAATCTCGTTAAGCAGCTTCTGCTGCGACTGTATCTGGCCATTGGCCACCTGGAGCAGACCCTCAAGCTGCTTGTTCTCGCGCTGCAGTTCCGCCTTCTGGGTCATCCAATTATCTAGCGTTCGTCGCTGCTGCTCGAACTCCCCGGCCGTCATGTAGTCCAGCTGGTAATTGTCGTCAATGATGCCGTAGTCCGCGCAGATGTCCGGTATCTTCAGCTCGCCCAGCAGCTGAGCCGTGGCCTGTGCCAGCTGCATGCCGAGCGTTGCGTTCCGCTGCTCTAATTGCAGTCGCTCCTCCGACGTGCACCGATGCGTACGCTGTACCGTGGCGAGCTGATCGCCCTTGGCCGCTAGCTCCGCCTTGAGCTGCTCCAATTGATTTTGCTGATTGGCCGTATGCTCAATGTGGCGCAGCTCCTGTCGCTTCTGCGCCGACAGCAGCTCGTCGTAGTCCTCGCGCATGTAGGCGTATGAGCTCTTTTGTTCCTGCAGCTGCTTCTCCAGGTCAATCAACTGATCGTGGAGCTCCTGCGTGTATCGCACCAGATCGTTTCCATCTGCTGACATATGCAGGCGCAGCTCATCGTAATGCTTTCGGAGAATTGCCAGCTCCACTAAATCTGCTGTACTAGGCCTGTGCTGTTCTAGCTCCGGCAACGGTTCCGGCTCCGGCTCCGACCGCAGCTCCGTCTCCACCTCCGTGATGACGGGCAATTCGAATCCCTCGATTACCTCAGTCGGTGTGGTTGGTCGAGTCGCTGAATCAATGACCACGATACTCGCCTGCTCCTCGCGCATTTCGGACAGATCCCGCATACTCTGCACGGAGGACAACTCGCCGGTCTCTGAGTCACTAACATTGTGGTGCAGGAGCTGGCAGAGCGCTTCCTCCCGAGCCTTCAGCGCCTGTATCTGGCCATGCAGTAGGGGAGCCCCAGCTCCGCTTGGCAGCGCTTCAATGAGACGCCGCAGCAGCTCCGAATCAATGGTGATGTGCTCTGAGGTGGCTACGGGATAAAGGCAGGATAAAGAAACTACCTCGTCTGTCTTGGTCCTTGTCTCTATGCAGTCGACTTACCATCGTATTCCCGCAACTTCTCCAGGATCTCGTACATGCCCATGCGCAGCGTTTCGTTCTCGGCGAGCACATCCTCGTATTTGGTCTGCAGCTCGGAGCTGGCAGCACCGTCGCCTTGCCCACGGCGAGGCGAAGTTTCCAGCGGTGCACTGGAAGGCAGCTCACCCACTTCGCTGGGCTGATGCAAGGACTCGTCCAATCTTTGGGGCTGACTGTTCTGCAGCTCGAGCAGCTTGCGCCTGTGAATGGTTGGCTTGAGCAAATGCATTGGAAGCCGATGATCACTGCATACTCACCTCAGCTCGCACTTGTCCAGCTTCAGCTGCAGCCGCAGCTCCTCGGAGGTGCGCAGCTTCAGCGTTAGCCGCTCGATTTGCTTGTCCTTGTTGCGCTGTTTGGCACGCACCTGCTTGGAGAGGACTACAACGTCGTCGGGTATATTGAGCCGTCGGCGCAGCACTGAATTCTCCTGCTCCAGCTCGTGCATGGCATTTAGCTCCTGGGTGTAGTTGCGCAGCTTCTTGTCCCGCTCGGCAAGCTTCTGCTCGAGCCCCGAGCAGCGGCGGAGCGCTGGTACGAGGCCGTCCTCGCCCCGTTTGTATGCCTCCAGAGCATTCAGGGCGTGGAGCGCCTGCTTGGCCTTGAGCACATTGTCCTGCTCGGTGCTGTCGAGCAGCTCCGACAGCTGCTGCGCCCTGGCGTTGGCAGCGTGCAGACGCTCCTCGATCAGCTTGCAGCATGCACTGGGCTGTTGAGGATTCTTCTTGCTCTCTTGGTGCACGCACAGCTGATTCATAACCTTCGTGGAGCTGACCATTTCATCCGACATTGACTTTAGCTTGTTTTCCAGAGCTTCAATCCGCCTCTCACGCAACTCCAGGAGCTGATGAAATCAAGTCAACAAAGTTTTAGCTAAAAGCGGAAAACTTGGGCACTCACGTGTCGCAGGTTAGTTTCTTCATCCTCCCGCGGGCTTTGTTTGCTGCTGGATGTCGATTCCAATGTGTTTTGACCGGATGTCGTCTGGTCAATCCTTCTGCGGAACTGCTCCAGCTCCTGGTCCTTTTGGTCCAGCAGCTGCCTCCAGTTGATCACTTGATTTTCATACTTGTCCAGAAACTGTCGCATTTCCATGTCCTGCTTCTCGCGCTCGTCCTCGAGGAAGGTGACGTTTCCCTCCAGACGTGCAATTTCCAAACTCTGCTGCTGCTCCCGCTGCACTAGGGACTTGCGCTCCTGCTCCACTTGCGTTATATCTTGCGAGAGCTGCTGCAGGCTGGACCTGATCTGCTGCAGCTCCTGCTCTTGCAGCACTATGGTCTTCGACTGGGTGATATTCTGGTTCTGCAGCGTCTGCAACGAGAGGAAAGAAACTCATTCGAAACTCATTGCCTTAAAGGGTTTCAGTCGCATACATCGATTTCCCGTAGAAGTCGTTTAATGTGCTTGTTCTTCGTCTCGATGTTGTGCAGCAGATGCTCCTGCTTGTCCAGCTCAGAGAGTGGATCCGATGAGTCCTTGTCGCTAGCGTCAGCCTGATGCGCTGCCTGCCGCAGTTGCTCCTGCTGCTGCTTGATCTCCGCGCCCAGCTGACAGTTGAACAGATTTATTTGCGATTAGTTCAGCAGCTCGAGAGCGAGAGCGAATGATAACTTACCTCCTTATTCTTGTGCTTAAGTCCATCGCGTTCGTTCTCCAGCTTTTGCACCATGCGCTTCAGCTTCTCGTTCTCATCCTGCAAGCGTCGCTCGCTGCTCTGCTCGGACCTCTGCGCCTGCTTTCCCTTATACTCCAATACGGCCAATGTCAGCTCCAAGGTCTTGCGCAGCGACTTCTTTGGCAGCTCCTCTATCGTTTCGGCCAGCTCCAGCAGCGTCTCGTATAACTCATGCTTTTGCCGCGCAGTGAACTCGTGAAACCTTCGCACGGATACAGTCTCTGGTATCTCCATGCTGGCTCATGCCTGACTCCAATTGGCGTTCCGTTCGGCTTGCGTGCGATTTGGCGCTTCGTTGCGTTCTGAGCGAAAGAAAATTGTTCGATTTGCCAGAAAGTGCTCAAAGTGCTCGCTTTTCAGTTTCTAACTTTTATTTGCTTGGGCTCAGTCGTTGCCATGACAGCTCGGTCAAAACACACCAGCTCTGGTTCTGGCTCTGGCTCTACGTCCTAGGGGTTGTTACCTGACTCACGTGCTGGAACGGAAGCGGCAGTGCCGGCGACTTTGTAATCACCCGCCTTTGTTTTTGTTGGCCTTTTGTTTTGCTACCAGCTTCGGTTGCCTTACGCACACACTCACACATGGGGTGCACAAAGTTTTTGACAGGATAATTGCCCCAGCGAACGGGCATTGCTCCGCTTGGGCCGCGTCGTGCTTGTAAACAATTGCAGGTAACCAGGAAAGTGTTAATTGGCAAAGCGTCAATGTCAGTGTCAAGGCAAATCGTGAATTGAAAAACCATTTGGAACTCTCAACTGATAGTCCTGACATATCCTTTGCTGTTCCTCTAGTCTCGAAGTCTAAGCGCGCTCTCTCTCTATCTCTTTCACCACGACAGGTCGTTGAGTTGGCGTAACAATAGCTGTACAGTTGTCAGATTTACATTTGTCCATTCATATAATTGAAACTAATGGCAAACGACTTCGGTTACCCCCAATTTGTGGATTTGTGGATGCCCGCCCCATGTGAACAGTCGCATTTGCCCGCAATGCCTTAAAATGAAATTTTATTCTACATGCCAATTAGCAGGAGAGTATTGCAGCACTTGGAAAAATAAATGTTGGATTCTCGTAAAAAATATAGCCGGAACGACTTTTGTTAGGGACTTGACTTGGATCATAGACTGATCTGGCATAGCTGATCTGATATTGATCGTTGGCTGCTTTAACTATCCAATGCCACGATATATAGTTCATACCGATTCAAGTTCGAGGTGAATCGGTAAGTCCTGTATCTTTTGTAACTAAATACAATATACCGCCTTGAAATTCGAACTATAGAAAATCTATATCATCAATAGCGATACGGCTTGAGCTCCAATTTTCCCATAATAGAGTTAAATAAATGTTGCCGCTTTCAAAAAATATATGTATAACACTAATATTATTACCATCCATATATACACCTCCTGAAATTTGAGCTGTAAAAAATCTGCATATTCGCTATCACTACGGCTTGAATATCCATTTCTTCGTAATAGAGTTACATTGATTTTTCCCCTATGAAACAAAAGCATTAAACTCCATAGCAAAATTCCCAATTTTCCTAACTGAATTTTTATTTTATTTTTTTTTTATATAAAAGAAATTGAAAATTTTAATGTAAAAGGCTAACAATAACAATATTTATCAACGATATCACTAACCCGATGGGGATGTTTTATTTGCCAGGCCAGCGAGCTATGCCCTGAATCACAGCCAAATATGGTTAGTGATATCATTGAAACTATGAAAGATAGAAGAAATTAAAAATATTTAGATTACAAATTATATTTTAGATTACTAAATAAAAATAAATAAATAAAGAAATTTAAAAGGAGGGAAAACACTATACAGGTAGAGAGAACTGTCAGTTCCTGTGTATTCTTCCTACTGGGCCCTGTGTATGAATTCTCTGAGGTAACCTCAAAGCAAGGATTTTATTAAAGGAAGAGAGAGTTCTGAACAAAATACATAAAAGCGTTTATTATAATTAGCACATAAGACATAAAACGCACTATGCGAGAATTAGTCGGATGTTTATATTGGTAAATATAACGGTCGATAGTGACGGGAAATACGGGCAGGAACTAAAGAATTGATTTGCATTAAAAGACCAGACGAATCAATATTATTATAATAATATCAAAATAGGAAAGCAATACCCAAGACTATTCTACGATTGATTCACGATGGAAGATCTATCAGAAGAAGCCTACTATGATAAGACGGTAAACGATGATGATACCTGAGTAACCCAATCGCCAAATCTGCATTTGTTACACATTTCTATCTAACCGCTAACATATTTCTTACATTCATAGTTATTTGATATTTAATAATTTAATAATAATTTAATAATTTAATTAATAATTTAATAAATTTGTTATAAAAAACTGCTTTTATTTGTGATATATCAAAAAACAGAGTGAATTTTATTGTGGTTTAGTATAGTATTTCCTAATATAACTTTACTTTCCTGCTTGTCATCCTATTCACACACACGGATTGGCCATATCGTCCTTGTTGCTTTTGGCATCCAATTGCAATAGCATAAACTCATAGTAAATCAACGTCGTAATCATCTACAATCGCAGAAGATTCTCTTGCATTAATATTTGTGACTGAAATTAAGGGCAAGACTTACTCCAAAGAAACTTCTGCGTGTCAGATGAAAGAGACCCAGGCCGGAGAGTCCTATGTACTGACTGCCTAGTTGATGGTTGAAGCGCTGCACCTCCTCAGTCCAGTAGTCGCTGGGCACCATGGAAAGTGCCCTCAGAGGCAGTAAGGACGCTTCGTGAATTTTCGAGGCACAAATGAAAACGGCGCAGGTGCGGCTCAGCAAATAGAGCAAACTATACCAGTAATACACGTAGTTGATTGCATAATGGAGCTTTCTGTTAACGATTAAATATATATATATAAATACTTTTTACTGTTCAAGTGAACAGTTAAGCACTTACGTAAAAATGGTCAAAAGCTTATTGCATATGAAGTAAATGTTGCTCAGGCAGGAGATCAAAACTATATTCGACATGTTGGCCTCAACCAGATCCATGAGCTCACACAAGAGTATGTGATGCATACGCATTTCATGCCATTCAGCGTCAGGCACATACTAAAAGAAAACGAATGCAAAGTTACAGTGATCTAGTCAGGACAGCCCGACTAGCATATACCCGGAACACTATGTTCATAATTCAGTCATTCTAACCCTATGCCTATAATCCAATCATTTTACAATGGGTTGTATTATGTGCTTCACTATAAGATACAAAATGTCTGTATTCATCATACATTCAAATTTTAAATCTCCAGCTTCTACGGTAATCAAGCAGTGCTTAAAAATCGATTATAAGTTATAATTAGATAACTTATCGAAACAATATGAAAAACTTCTACTGGAACTTATAATGCGAAAACAATTATTTCAAATTTATATAGCGGTAGACTCTTACCCACACACGGACGGAGAGATGGACAGATGGATCGACTCAGCTCGTCGATTTGATCGAAACCATTTTACCCTAAATTCCCATTTTAAATATGTTCAGTGATTCTGCTATGCATAGATTGTACACAGTTCTTACCCGCTTGACGGCATTCAAGACGCGCGTGGCCATCTGTTGAAACCGTTGGGATAAGCCAACGCTTATCAGAATTATAAAAATATCCATGAAGTTACAAATGAAAGAGAAGGTGCCATTCAGCAACTGCGTAAAAATAAAAACTCTTCATTAATTTCATTTAGCAGTTCAAGTTGAGTTGGACTCATACAAAGGCATAAAATATAAAGACGGAATTGTAGGGCACCGTTTCAAAAATATCCGAGAATTCCTTCATCATATACCCTTTAAAGGGTATCTGAGTTACGTTCGGCTGACACCGCATTATTTGTATTCGAAAATTGGAATAGCTCGACGCATAATACAGCCAATGCTCAACTGCAGAAATATGAAAATCTTAATGCAATTTTTTAAATGCAATGCTACGGTGAAGTTTACCCAGTGTCAAACATCCCAAAGAGCATCCAGTGATCAGTAGCTTACGTCGGAGGGTATATTTCAGACTTTCATATGGCGGAAAGAGCATTATAATATCTATTCCGGTCCAGGGCACTATCAACCGAGACCAGCCACGCGCCAATGAAATAAAATTCGCACAGATTACAATTCCGCTCGTAAAGAACACGACGCTCACTGTTCAGAAAAATAAATAAATTTAAATACATCATTATATTCATATTATATTCATATTCTATATTTGTTTGCACTTGCATTTAAAACTAAAACAATAGAAATAATAAATATAATCGGTACATTTTAACGATTCAAATTGAATATTGCCAACGGTTTTCTATAAGAGCTTTGCAATGAGGTCGGGGTTACAACTACGATATTCCCGGCCGATCTGTGTTTTCAAACATATGGCATTGCATTAATATAGGAATAAATTCCCACTGAAACCTGTAATTTGATATTCGACTAAACAAAAATTGACTCCGCATGGTTCAAATTCGCAAATATACAATCAAATAGAACAGAACAACAACAATTTTCTATTAAAAACCTAAATTCTCTTACAGATATTTAGCTTGAGTACTTACTTACACACGTATTGCCTTCTACTATCCTCTATACTTCTTGGCCTTTTCGTATATTGGAAAATCAAAACTAACTTAGCAACTGGTAATTTTTATAACATTAGAAATTCTATTGTCAAAACGGAGTGTTCTATTATATATAGAGAAATAAGATTTGCTATGATTTATGATGTTTTTCATGATATTCAGAAATATTAAAAAAAAAAAATGTCAGGAGCCTAAAAAGGGATAATCAACTAGACAAGGCTGGGCAATCCCAAAACTGAGAACCACTACACTCTAGTCATTAATTATATATAATATAATATAAAGCAATTTGTTGATTTTTCAATGAGATGTATTACAAACAACCCCATTTAAAATACAAAATGAACATAGTATCTGTAGCTGTGTTTATAAGAGAAAGTCCTTGGCACACCGTATTTATTCTTGCCTTTCCGACTTACCCAAACTCTTAGCATTCATGCCGCCTTGTAGAAGTTTCGTGGCCAAACGCATAGTTTTAACGCCGCCTAGCAGAAAAAATATCACTGAGAAGCAGGTGCCACATGAACGTAGTTGAAATTTAACCAGGTGAGGATCAGGACTCAGCACATTTGACAGTGGCATCATGCCAAACACCTGGGCCAGGCACAAGTCTGTAAAATTGGCAGAGTGAAACATGAAGTTCGTGGAGCACATCAAACCTGCGTACATGGCCGTATGGCGCGATGAAATGTATCAAGTTGCTCCAACTCCTCAGCATTGCCGGCACAGCGCGACTTCTGCTCAATTGAAGCGCGCTGTAGTCTGCGCTTCGCCTTTAGCAGCCTCAAAATGTTTCGATCCCATGCGAATGGATGTTTAACCCCAGCGTGCCGCATGTTGACTAAATTGTTGCTGTCGCACAATAACCGTCGACAGCTGCTTTTCCCATTAGCTCCTAATTATTGTTTACTACAACCAACTCCCACACAGCGCGTGCTAACTGCACTTTTAAACTGTAATTTCCACTGGGAAGTGTGACCAGCAATTCTAAAAGCACATTTTCCGATTGTATCCTGCATAGACGCAGGCGCTCCGGGTCAGTGTTCAAATGGCCAGCGACATGGACGGACAACCCAGCTGGAAACTGCGGCACATATTCAATCAAAGCCCAAAAACGTCGCACAAAAACACCCAAGACAAGCAACCAAATGAGGCGAATTTCGACTTTCGCGTCATAAAGGGTGAGACAACAACGGACTATGCTAAATTAGATTTATTTCATCGAGCCGCTGCTCCTAGTAAGTAGAAACTGTTTTAAACTTGAAAGATATGCTGAAAAGCTATGTGTGTTATATATCTACTAATTGAAAGAAAGGATATTTATATATATATATATATATATATATATATATATATATATATATTTATTATATATATTTGTTATATATATATAAATCTTTATATATTTATGTATTTATAATTTATATATTTAATGCACAAAATGTGTGCGAAGTGCTTAAACTATTTTAAAAGAAAAAGTTTAGATCTTCAACATTCCATAGTATGAAGACCCCCAATTTTGGACTGCTCTGTCAAGAACATCTTGATTCTCATCATCCTTATAGCCCAGTTCATACCAAATTTACCATTTGCAGTGCTGAGACAAAGATAGCTTAAATATCAGAGAAGTTGATGTCGTTTTTGCATTGGGATACCAGTGGCCAGTTGCGAGTATTACGCAGCGGTATACTTATCGGTATACTTTTGAAGCTACATATATACTGAAAATTATATACTCATGGGTAACTGCGTCAAATTAAGCATTAACTAATTTCTAATATGGACGTGGTAGATTGAGAAATAGTATTTGTGGTATCTCAGAGGGGCTACCAGTTAAAGTTCTATATACGCGAAATTTGGAATTTAGGTACTCGCGTTGTTAACCTAAAATAAAAATATAGATGTTATATATATTTTTATATTGATAACCTAAGATACAAATATATACATAACATAAAAATTATATGTAACATATATATATATATATATATATATATATATAATATATATAGTTAAAAATAAATACATATATCTACGAAATTGGAAATAAAAGTGTCATCTATAGTATAGCAACTACAAAATTTAACGTATATCGATTAACCTCGTTTCTAATAAAACATACATACATCTTTCAATGTTTTGGAACTATAGCTCCAAATAGAAGAATTAGGTTAGAGTAAACTCCCGACTTATTCCTTTACTAAAATCCAATTTAACTGTCTTCCGACGTGAATAAGTATTATGCAGTCGGTAGTGCTCGTTTGCAAAGTTCTAACTTGTTTTTTACCCGATCTTCTAGTCATGTTGCTGGGTCAGTTCTTTGCCATAATGCCACTGACTGGCATCAGGCGACCAAGTCCACGACACGTGCATTTCCGCTTCAAATCTGTGCCGATGATTGTGACGCTGATTTTCATGATAGCCAGCTCCGTGCTGACCCTAAGTATGCTGAAGCATTTGCTCAACATAGGCGTTACAGCCAAGAATTTCGGTTGGTATGAGCCAAAGCGAAGAGGACTACAACAGAAACTCAAAACATTTTTATTTTTTCTAGTGGGCCAGGTGTTCTTCACCTGTGTGCAGTGCGCCTGCATTCTATTCATCGACTTGGCACGTCGCTGGCCGCCTCTGATTCGCTACTGGACACGCCTGGAGTTGGTCTTCACTAAGCCCCCTTACGAGGTGCTCAAAAGAAACTTGTCACAGCGCGTGCGACAACCTGCGTTTGTTATAATCGCCTTGTCACTGGGTAAGATTTCGATAAAAGGCGCTCATATAACTCTCTAATGAGTTGTTTTTCGTATTCCAGTAGAGCATAGTTTGTACCTCGCCTCTGCTATCGTCAGCTTTCAACAGCGCGTCAAATACTGTACCCAAAACTACAACTCAACCATGGGCGCGTCCTTCGATAACTACGTTAAACTGAACTACGACTATGTGTTCCAAATACTGCCCTACACTCGATTTGTGGGCGTCTATGTATTGGTAAGACTTGAACGTAATAATTTATATGCATATATATTATAGATAAACCGTATTAGATTATATATGCATATATATTATATAGAGAGAAATCGTATTAGATTATATATGCTTATATATTATACAGAGAGAAATCGTAGTAGATTATATGTATATATATTATACAGCGGGAATTCGTACTAGATCATATATGCAAATATGATTGTACAGAGAAAAATCCTATTAGATCATGTATGCATATATATTATAGACGGATAAATCGTATTAGATCATATATATTATGAGAGATGTGTTGACCCAACTTTCTTTAGCTGGTAAATGGCACCTGCACTTTCATATGGAACTACATGGATCTATTTATCATGATGATCAGTAAGGGTTTGGCCTACCGCTTCGAGCAAATTTCGAAGCGCATTCGCCGACTGGAGCATGAGGATCTGGTGCCGGAGTCAACATTTATGGAGATCCGTGAGCACTATGTGCGCATGTGTGAGCTACTGGAGCGCGTCGACAATGTCCTCTCTAGCATCATTCTATTGTCCTGCGCTAACAATTTGTATTTCGTATGCTGTCAGCTGCTCAACATATTCAAGTGAACCATCAATTAATATTCATTTATATTAATATAACCAAAGCAAGAGTTTCTCCTTCATTTTCCCATAGTAAACTGCGCTGGCCCATCAATTACGTGTACTTCTGGTACTCAATGCTCTACCTGGTGGGCCGCACAGCTTGTGTGTTCCTCACGGCAGCCACCATCAATGACGAGTCGAAGAGTGCACTGAGCGTGCTGCGTCGCGTCTCTGGCAAGAATTGGTGCGTCGAGGTCGAACGCCTCATATTCCAAATGTCCACGCAAACCGTTGCGTTGTCCGGCAAGAAATTTTATTTCCTCACACGGAGGCTGCTCTTCGGGGTGCGTATGCTCAAGTGTTTGTAGCTAACTTGTTGTCTATTGACAATCGCTGCCCTTCCACTCAGATGGCCGGCACAATAGTAACCTACGAGCTGGTGTTGTTGCAATTCGACGAGCCCAACCGCCGCAAAGGCTTGCTGCCCTTGTGCGCCTGAATGGAAACGACAACAGCAATTATAATTTGTCATGGCGGCTGACAGTCGGCCACATTTATCTTTAAATTATTGGAAATACTAGCTGCTAAATTGTAAAAAAAAAAATACCGACACGCCCCCACTTATTGCCTGCACGTAAACCTTTCGCAAAAATGTGTACAGTCAGTAAAGGGCCATGCCTCAGGGTGAAACATTCTATCGCGCTGTCTCTCAAGGTACGTGCCACATTGGGTATTTGATTTTGCCTCATTTTCCTGCCTGTAGTGCTCTTCATATCACAGGCCTATGCTCTGCTGCCCGTGAGTAATGTACGCTCCGTTGACCTAGACCAAATTCGATTCAAATGGCTGAGTCCGCGCGTATTTTATTCGGCCATCATTTTCACACTGAATCTGTGTGAGTTTGGAGCCGTTTTGAATCATGTCATCAACGTGGGTGTCACTTTCCACACCTCCAGCTCACTCGCACTCTATATCGTCTGCTTGCTGGAGCACCTGTTCTTCTGGAGATTGGCCTTCAATTGGCACAGCATCATGCGCCACTGGCACCGAGTGGAGCAGCTCTTTCTGAGCGTACCCTATCGCCTCTACGACGAGTACAACATGAGGCGGCGCATCAATATTGTCGTGGCACTCGTAATGTCATCTGCCTTTGGTGAGCTTCTCGTATACAGCTGTGAATAGGTGCTAATATGTGCTGTTTCAGTGGAGCACTGCCTGCTCCTGGCCAACTCGTGCCACTTGAGCAACCTCGAGCGCACCCAGTGCAACATCAATGTCAGCTACCTGGAAAGCATCTACAAATGGGAACGGCCACATCTCTATAGTATACTACCCTTTCGGGTGTGGATGCTGCCCTTTCTTGAGGTGGTGCTCTCGCTCGAGTGGCGGCTAGGGATTGAGGAATTGAGATTTATATATGATTTACTTGCAGTGGGTCAATGAGACCATTGCCTATCCTCGCTCCTTCACCGACTGCTTCCTCATGTGCATTGGTATTGGGCTGGCAGCACGATTCCACCAGCTACATCGCCGCATTGCCGCCGTGCACCGCAAGGTGATGCCAGCGATATTTTGGACGGAGGTGCGACACCACTATTTAGCCTTGAAGCGCCTAGTGCGTCTGCTGGATGCAGCTGTGGCTCCACTCGTGCTGTTGGCATTTGGAAATAACATGTCATTCATATGTTTTCAGTTGTTCAACACTTTCAAGTGAGTTCACGCTTTACTCAGGCATTTGTTTCAGCTGAGTAATCTGATTCGGTTGCAAACAGGAACATCGGTGTGGATCTTATTGTCATGCTCGCCTTCTGGTACTCGCTAATCTTTGCTATTATACGCACTACTCTAACCATATTTGTTACCTCTTCAATCAACGACTTCGAGCGCAAAATTATCACAGCCCTTCGTGACGTGCCCGCACAAGCGTGGACCACAGAGGTAATCAGAATAGCCGATTTCAAAATGTTTCTCCTGACACTTTTCTATGTCGGGCAGGTACAACGCTTCAGTGAACAGCTTGGCAATGATATGACCGCAATATCCGGCAGTGGATTCTTCTATCTCACCCGACAACTCGTGCTGTCTGTAAGTAGGGCCCAAAGGCATTCAAATTGCAATAGCTTCACAGAGTTTTTCCCTTGCAGATGGCAACCACTATAATCACCTATGAGCTCATGATATCGGATGTCATTAACCAGTCAGCAATAAGGCAAAGGACCGTCTACTGTTGAATTATGATGAAAATCCCCACTGAGAAAACCTACCATGCGATTTTGTTTATTGATAAGCTAGAAAATACTCTGAAGCAGTTTGAAATGTCATGCCTGTCCATTCAGATATTAACTGCGGATATATTAATACATATCCGTCATACGCTCCGTTGTACACATTCGCTTGACGATTGCAATCGCTACAGACCTAAACGAATCTTTTTTCGCATGTCCATTTGCCAGCAAACAGTCAAGGAATGGAGCACCGCCGACAGAGGTGCAATAAAAACACGCTCCAACACGCCATTGGGCCCTGTAAGTAGCGCTCAGTGGAACAATTTGCGAATAGTATACTGCTTATATTAGGTGTTTAATTATTGGTTAGTTTAATCAATGGCTTATGAACAATAATAATATACCATCAAGCCACTAAACTATTTACTTATTTCGCTGACAAATGAGAGCTAATCCGATTCTCTGATAAAAGAATTATGTTGGTTTTCCTTAGTAGTAATAATAATAAAATAATGAAACTAATATAAATAACATACACTAAAAATATAATTAAATAATTACACTCTGGGAATTATCCAATTACCCTTCATAGTTCTGGTCATGTCACAGTTTCTTGGCGTGTTTCCCGTGTCCGGCGTCTGGCCTAGCTCTCCGGTTGAGAATGTACGTTTCCGCTGGTTTTCGGCCTCTGTTCTGCTAAGTGTCATCATATTGGTCTTTGCTGTCATGGATCTCGGACTCTCCTCTAAAGTGGTAATCGATCATGGGCTTAAGATCTACACTATAGGTAAGAGGTATCTGCTCCTATAGGTCGATGCGGCTTACTAGGTCTGGCTCTGTCTTGCTATGTAGGTTCGCTAAGCTTTAGTGTCATTTGCATCGCCTGCTTGACCATTTTCCTATCTCTGTCGCATCGATGGCCGCATCTCATCCGGCGGACAGCGCATTGTGAGCTGGTCTTTCTGCAACCAGAGTACGATTGCCATTTGGGTCGACAATTCGGACGACGTTTGCGCCTTTGGGGCGTGGGCATGCTGGTGGCTGCACTCTGTGAGCACTCCACGTATGTGGGTAGTGCTCTGTATGGGAATTATCAGCAAATACACGAGTGCAATCTGGACGTGGACTTCTGGCTAAACTACTTTCAGCGGGAGCGCCAGGAGCTCTTCTCTGTGTTCAGTTTCAATCTTCCACAGGCACTTTTCGTTGAATGGACTACTTTGGCCATGACTTTTGTTTGGAACTTCGTGGACATATTTCTGACCCTGATCTGTCGTGGTCTGCAGTTCCGCTTCCAGCAGATGCATTGGCGCATACGCCGATATTCCGGGCAGCAGATGCCTAGCGAATTTTGGGAGCAGCTGCGCTACGATCTATTGGATCTGTGCGACTTGCTAAAGCTATACGACAAAGAGCTCTCGGGAATGATAATTCTGGCCTGTTCACACAACATGTACTTCGTCTGTGTGCAGATCTATCACAGCTTCAAGTAATTACTCAATTGGTTCATAGGTTCCAAGTATGGCATAATCCTAGTTCGTACTCTGTGCAGGGCTAGGGGCAGCTTTATGGATGAGTTGTATTTCTGGTTCTGCCTAATCTACGTTATAGCGCGTGTTTCCAACATGATGTTTGCCGCCTCTTCCATTCCACAAGAAGCCCGGCAAATATCATACACACTCTTCGAAATACCAACAGAATATTGGTGCCTAGAGCTGGGGAGGATTCAGGAGATCATATTGTCAAACCGATTCGCCCTGAGTGGAAAAGGGTACTTCTTCATAACCAGGCGCCTTATGTTTTCGGTGAGCTATGCTTATAGGTATGACCTTCATTTACCCCTTACCTTCTCTGCAGATGGCCGCTACTTTGATGGTCTATGAACTGGTACTAATCAATCAAATGAACGGCTCGGAGGTGCAGAAGAGCATTTGTAGCCGTGACGCTGGCGGCTCCAAAAGCATATTCTATTCATAATTGTGGACTAAGCCGCAATGCATAATTTATAAAGCTGTCGTCGACAGCAATTTGCAATTTGCAATTTGAAATTTGCCATTTGCACAAAGATTGTAAACAGGCAAAACAGATATTCAATTGGCCCGACGGGCAGTAAACAGAAACCCACCTTTCAGTTGTTGACTTTGACTACTCGTTGGTAGTTGCTGAACATGGCCAGGACCGTAGGTGATGCGACAAGGCGTCGCAAAAGCTTGGGCCTCGTCAATTTCTGGCGTGGGGCACGCGTTGACTGCGAGTAAGTCTGAAGTCTAATCAAATAGTTAGGCTCAAGAATTGTTCATAGTTCTAATACGAATAGCGCACAACCTCATGGAGCTCTCAATAAAAAAATACGTAGACAAAATGCCGAAAAGTTCTTTCCTCACAAGGTCAAACGAATCGTGCAATGCGGCGATAGAAAAAACTATCTGCACAGTGGCTCATTTCTGGAGGCCATTAAGCCAGGTAATTATAAAAAAAAATGTATAAATTTATGAACACAGCTAGTCGATGAAGTGAATAAAACAATTCTGGCACTCAATTATGATATACTCCATGTCAACAATTCGATAAAGTAGTTGATATGATATATTATAATATAATAATCAACTAAATATAATAGTTTACCTGAATCATGGATACGATGCAGGTCAGAATTCAATTTATGTAACTTACATATTCAAGTTACACACTTAAAATGTAATAAAATAAACGTTTTTATTCTGATTCTGATGTGAACAATGACTATATGGATATTGATTCCTTGGCTATGAAATACCGTTAGGGTAAATAAATAACAAGTAGGAAAGCTCCAGTCGAGGTTGCCTGACTAGAAGTTACCCCGAACCCTCCGATGAGCCGTTATTCCAAAATATGCTTATTTTATTATATATTATTACAACATATGGGGTGAAAGGGGCGTGGCATTCAACAGAACAAAAACCAAAATTGTATAAAAATCCCATTAAGCCAATACAAGATTTGGAGATCATAGTAATGGATATAATTTTATAACTGTATTTTGTCGTTTTTAATCGATAGCAAAAAATTATCGATACCTACAAGTCTCTAGCTATAATAGGTTCTGAGATCGACGCGTTCAAGCATACGAACAGACGGACAGCGTACACTCGACTCGGTCTGTCACCCTGATCAAGAATACATATACTATATATAATTTATGATGTATGCCTCTCCTTCTTCTGCCTGTTACTTGATTTTCCCATTTTAAATGGGTTCCGGGTGTAAAAAGTATTCATAAATTAAAAACTCCTAGAGGTGGATGTGTCCTCACTCATGCTCATAATCCATAATCTAATAATTACACTTGTTTAACCCTGCTTTATAGTGTTGATCATTGCTCAAATCTTTGCCCTCATGCCTGTGAGAGGCATTTCGTCAAAGTATGCGGAGGATTTGAACTTTCGCTGGAAGAGCTATCGCTCCTGTTATTCGCTGATTGTAATTGTGTGCTTCGGCATTACGTCTGGGTTTATGGCGTTGTATGTCATACGAGTCAACTTCGATTTTGATTCGGTAGAAACACTTATCTTTTACGGCTCCATTTTTGCCATTTCGGTGAGCTTCTTTCAGCTGGCCATGAAATGGCCTGCGGTTGTCTCAGAATGGCAAATGGTCGAGTCCCAGTTGCCAGTGCTGCGAACTGAACGAGAACGCGCTGCATTGGCCGCTCACATCCGAATGATCATAATGATAGCCATCGGCTGCTCATTAGGTACGTAGTTGCTATAGACAAAAATCCTCAAAGACTTACAGCCTCCTTCTTCCTTGTTGCAGTGGAGCACCTGCTAAGCATGCTGTCCAGCTTGTACTATGTGAATGCGTGTCCCGTCCGGCCAAATCAGCCGATCAACAGCTACTTGGAAATCAACTTTTCCATGTTTTTCCATTTTGTGGATTACACTCCGCTGTTGGGTGTACTTGGCAAAGCGATCAATGTCCTGGCAACCTTCGCTTGGAGCTTCAACGATATTTTCGTGATGGCCGTCAGCGTTTCCCTAGCGGCACGTTTCCGGCAGCTAAACGATCACATGCTCCGTGAGGCCCGATTGGTACGGAACCCTAACTATATCAGAATATTTTTTAATTTCTTGTCTGCCAGCCCACTGCTGTTGACTTCTGGATACAAAGCCGCATCAGTTTCCGCAATCTGTGCAAGCTGTGCACCGTCGTGGATGATGCTATATCGGCTATAACACTCCTGTGCTTTAGCAACAATCTGTATTTTATATGTGGCAAAATTTTGAAGAGCCTCCAGTAAGTCACGCCTAAGATGAGCAATCAACATAAACTTGAATTTTGTTTGCCGTAGGAAGAAGCCTTCTGCATCGCATACAGCCTACTTTTGGTTCTCACTGGGCTATTTGCTGAGTCGCACTTTGATACTCTCGCTTTATAGCGCCAGCGTCAATGATGAGTCGAAGCGGCCGTTGGTTATCTTTCAGCTGGTGCCCAGGCCCTACTGGTCCCTTGAGGTATATATACATATATATGCTATATTACTGCAAGAGCTCTCGCACTATTTTAAGTTTACAGCTAAAGCGCTTCTCCGACGAAGTTCACATGGACCAGGTGGCCTTGACCGGCATGAAGCTCTTTCGGCTGACACGAGGCGTTGTTATAGCGGTGCGAACACTAGTCTATAATGCTGTGAAATCTATTTATAAATATATCTATTTCTATATATGTACATATTTTGCCTATGACGTATGTAGGTGGCTGGCACGATAGTAACCTACGAGTTGATACTGCTGCAATTCAACAAGGAGGACAAAGTTACCGACTGCAACGAGCACTGAGCTCAACACTATTTGTACTTTCATTACTATATATGCCACGTTAAGCTATCAATTATAGATTAGTGCAAAACAACAGGTGTTTTTAATGGCAGGATATACACCGAATAAACTGATTTGGCAATGCAAAGCACATTCGTCCTTTGACCGTAGCCACAACATGAGGTTTCTGCCCAAGCTGGAGCGTAAATTTCGACGCTGGAAAAAAGTGAAGAAGTCGCCGCTCTTACGTAAATTAGATATTCTTTTCAAGAGGTAGACAGCTCACTCCAAGATATATGTTTGTACATAGACTAAGCTCAAAATGTTATTTAGTGAGCACAAAGGACATTTCCGAGAGGGCAATGTAGAGCGGACTCAAAGGGAACATGACAAGGATATCAAAAACGGTATACTCTCTATATCTCCAGCTGTCCATTACAAATTTCACTGTATACTATATATATATATATATATATATATATATATATAATCCACTATATCGATATTTAGAGCTCAGCTACAGAACACGTCAACAATTCATGTACAACGGAAGTTTCCACGAGGCAGTTGGCTCGGTGCTATTGACTGCTCAGTGCTTTGCCATGATGCCGGTGAGAGGTGTTACGGCCAAGCATCCGAGCAGCTTGAGGTTCTCGTGGCGGTACGTGCGCACCTGCTGCTGCCTGCTGTTCATGGCGTCTATGCTGATAAATCTTGGCCTGAGCATTTACAAAGTGTTGAATGGCTCGATAACGTTCAACAATATCCGACCGCTGATCTTTAAGAGCTGCATCTTCTTGGTGTGTGGCAAGGCGCTTAGCTTGGCGCGGCAGTGGCCCGATCTAATGCTGAAGTGGTACGAGATCGAACAGGATCTGCCGCAATATCGGACGCAGTTCGAGAAGAAGCGCATGGCGCAGACCATCAAAATGGTCATGCTGGTGGGCATGATGCTGTCCTTTGGTAGGATTGCAGCTTAGATCCAGTTCTCCTCCAACTAATATCGCCTACTTTTCCAGCGGAACACTTGCTGAGCATCATTTCAGCCATTAACTACGCTGCATTTTGCAATCGAACCGATGATCCCATACGAAACTTCTTTGAGTTGACCAACGATGAGATCTTCTATGTGCTTAACTACTCCACGCCGCTTGCCCTTTGGGGCAAAATACAGAATGTTTACGCGACCTTCATATGGAACTACATGGATATCTTGGTTATGATAGTGAGCATCGGCTTGGCATCCAAATTTCGCCAACTCAACGACAATTTGCTGAAGTTTAAAGGCTTGGTATGTCAGTCATTTTGCCATTCATATCAGATTTATACATATGTATGCCCCTAGCATATGACTGCAGCTTACTGGTCTGAGCGGCGCATACAGTATCGGAATATATGCACGTTGTGCAGCACCATGGATAATGCCATATCGTTCATAACTATGATATCCTTCTCCAACAATCTGTACTTCATATGTGTTCAGCTGCTGCGTAGTCTCAAGTACGTGTCTTCTAGTCGTGTGGGTCCATGCCAAAGAGTCTCTTATATATAGGATAGAGATAAATATTCTACATAAAAACTAAATCGTAACTAATTTTACTTTTCTACATAATTTGGGCCGACAAATTCAGTTTTTTTTAACTACGGCGTATTGAATTTGGATCTGCCTTACTTTACTCCTACTCTTTTCTTATTCTTTCAACATATATCCGCAGCACGATGCCTTCGATAGCTCATTCGGTTTACTTTTACTTCTCGCTCTTCTTTCTCATTGGACGCACCTTGGCTGTGTCCTTATATGCGGCCAGCGTGCATGACGAGTCGCGTCGCCCGCTGCGCTATTTGCGCTGCGTGCCGAAGGATTCCTGGTGTCCGGATGCCATGCGATTTGCCGAAGAGATTACCAGCGACATGGTGGCCCTTAGTGGGATGAAGTTCTTCAACTTGACACGCAAACTCGTGCTCAGTGTTAGTACTTAATGGAACTTATGAAAATAGGACTTGATATACTTGATATTTAAATATGTTTAACAGGTGGCTGGCACAATCGTCACGTATGAGCTGGTGCTTATTCAGTTCCACGAGGACCAGGATCTGTGGGACTGCGACCAGAGCAGCTATTCATAACTACTTAATAGAAATCAATTAGAAAATTGTGTTTTGCATTTTTATTATCGTTGAAGCAATAAGGAAACCAACAAAAGATCGCTCCTTAATATCAATTGGTTACATGCTTAACTAATTACACAACTACGTTCTTGTGTATGTGTATGTGAGATTGTAGATTGTTAAATATCAAATATTCTTTTTGTTTTTGATTTTCTTTTAATACAATGGTCACTAGATCACTTACGGTCTATTAATCTACTATGTGGGGTAGAGCGCGAGTAGTGACTGGCATGGGGTCTGCTTTCGGTTCGGTGTTTTTGGTGCTTTTGATAACGATTTAGATATACAATGCAATCGATGCAAAAGCTTCACACAAAAAATTCAGCTAAACATTTTCGATTAGAAACTCGCTTAATATTAAATTCCGTTGAGTTTGGGTTCATTACATTCGTAATAATATATAATAGTGTTTTGCTACGACAAAAAAGGTAACATGTACGGAAGTCTGGTGGTTTTCAGTTGCTTATTTCCTTGTTAACATTATTTGAAAAACCAGGCTTTAAGTAAATATGTATATGCGTTGTAGATTGTACGGTATGTTACGTGTATATGTATGTATGTATGAATATATGAAACTAAAGCGGAAGCTACATGATTAGTTATAACTATGCATTTGTGGTGTGTATATACGGGTTTGGGTTTGGGGTTAGTCCTAGTTCCTACATATGTGAGTTCTACTGCTGCTGGTAAAAGCAATCAAAAACTTGTTCGATGTTTGCTGAACGCCGCGAATTAAATTACATAGCACATAGCGAGTTAGAGTACATGGGTTGAGAAAGCAAAATCAAAAGTATCACATAGATTGAGATCTTAAATTAGAGCATAGCAAGAGTTTAAATAAATACAAGACTGAGAGCAAATATTATATAGAATGGGTCTATCAAGGAATGCGAAAACACAAATGCGAGCGTGTGTAAATGTTGCGTTGCGAGTGAATCAAGCCTGAGCTAGCAGTTATTCAATAATTTGAGTGGTACGAGTCAATGTCGCTTGGCATCGTATTGCTTAACTTTTTCCGGTATGGCTGCCTTTTCCACAGCTACATGCAGGCCCAGTTCTTCCAAAGACTTGACATAAATGAGTTTACGCCAAAATTTTGTGCTGTTGTAAAATATTCACAATTTATAGTAAGTGACTAAAAAGCTGGATGAAAAGATTACTCACCTGACAAACGGCCGCGCCATCCATACCAAAGATTTAATCCAAAAAGTGGGATGCACCAAATACATGTGCTTCAGACTCTTGCGCAGTCGGCGATCGAGCAGTTGATAGCAACTACAAAGCGTAAGCGATAATCAGATATTAAGCAAACGAAAGCTGTTTGGAGAACTTACCGTTTGAGCCATGGAAACGGCGGCACATTACGCCTACTGGATCCGCCGTGCAGGTAGATGAGCACATAGTCATCTGTGACTAGCTGTTCCAGCGTCTTCACTACATACAAAAAAAGATTGTCCATGACGTAGCTATAGTCGGCACGGGATCTGTCAGGCAAATGGCAAGCGCAGAATATAACAATAGCATTCTGCCCACCAGCCTTCAAGTAACCACCATGGGATAGCACACGCTTGTAAGGTTCAATGACGCGCATGTCAATCTCGCGGGTACGTCCATCTGGCAGCGTGATCTTTTGCCAATTGCGTGAGTCGCGTCGTTCCTCATCCGCCGTATATTGCGGTAACTCTGAAGTGTGGGCATCTCCTGATACTGCCACTGCCGCGGAGGCATGTGGTGTGGGCGTGGTTGCCATGCCAAAATCATCCAGGTCGTCATCGTTGTCGGGCAGCAATTCGGGGCCTTCGCATTCATCATCATCATCGTCTTCTCCATCCAGACCATCAATCAGCGAGCTGGATGGGCTCAGTGAGGCCAAATTGTGCTCGATGTCTTCGTCATCGTCGAAACTATGATTTGATATGGAATCCAAACTGGATATGTCCTCTCCACCAGCTGCGGTTGACCGTTTCGCTCTTCGCGACGCTTTGTTATTCGCATTGGGCAGCAACGAAACCGATTGAAAATTTGACTCAACAGCAGCCAAATACTGGGACACGTCTACATCTGACTCACTGCTCAGCAGGTCTGGGCTATTTGCCCGCAGCAGACTGACTTTTGCATCTTGTGGCTTAACCCGCATATTGTTTTGCTGATTTAACGTATTCCGCACAGCGTCCGTTGTGGCCTGCTCTGTGCGCGGTACTACGTCGGGAAAATTCTTGCACTTGCCTTGAAAGGGTTCTGAATCAGAGTCGGTGTTTGTAGGCGACATCAGCGGGTGGCTGTTAGCTAATGTCAGCGTGCGCTCCGTTATTTGCCGCTGTGGCATCGTTTCGACTGGCAGCAGCAACTCTGGTCGTATTATTCGGTTGTCTAGCAATGACGTGTTTTGGTTTTCGTTATTCTCCCGCTCATCTTCGATATTCGATTTGTTTGGCATCGTGGCATTGGCACGCTCATCGGCCAGCGGCGAAACTCCCGTGGAGTCCGTAGGCGTCTCCGAGATATCCATTTTGCTCTCGGATTGTGATGATTCCGACTCCGCGTAGTGACAACTACAGGCACAATCGATTAGTCATCACATTCGTCATTATAATTGCATTGGGAGCTTACCTCATTGTTTTGTAGCGCTTGACAGAGCTGTTGCGAATCGTTAGCAATACTGAAATGCTTTAATGCACTTATTAATGCAGCGCATTCTTAAGAATATACATCACATTATTATCTTATTATCAAGTTTCACATCACTACTTTGTTAGCAAACTTAGGGCTGCACCACAAACTTTAAATATATCGGCAATACTTTTTATTTTCGTGCTGATATATATCGATATCATAACAGCAAATAACAGAGATGCTATTCAGCTAATTAAATTATTTTATTTGAATTAAATATTTAAAACATAAATACTTGCTCATGGGATGTATATACTATACATATATACAAACGTTTGATTTTGTGCCCAAAATCAATCTAATGATTTATTTTAGTGAAGAGTATCTCTGTTAAAGCAAATTTAATAATGTTATGTAGTGCTGCCACCAAGCAGAATTTCGTGACACGATGACACCGAATTATCGAATAGAAAGTATATATCGATTTGTCACAGCGTTACCAGTACTTTGTGCGTCGTAAAAGAAAAACATTTAATATTGCTCAAAAAAAGCAATGGAAAATACGCAATTACCCATAACAATATCCAGTACTACAGCGTCTGCAAGTATAAATAACACAATGGCGCCTGCTGTTGCTTCGAATGCAATAGACGTCCCTGCCACTGTCAGTGTGTCATCGACATCTGTCAACACTTGCGCAGCCCCAACAACACCAACAGTATCGACAATAACAACAACAACACTTTTGAGTAAAACTCCAATTCACAATTTACCAATAGAGTTGCTACAAAACGACGCAGCAAAGCGCCGGAGGTGAGTTTGATATTTTAAGCAAATTGTGAAATGTCATTTATTTCATTTACCTGTTAGCTCCTCTCGTACTATAAAACGAAAACGCTTTGACGACGAAATTGTAGAATACAATCTTACAATACCAACGAACCGTAGCGGTGCCGATGCGAACCGTTCTAATCGACCGCGGACCACATCTCAGAATTATTCTGGAATTGTTACGACATCATCGTTACAGCAATCACCCGGTCCAATTGCAATTGCTCCTTCTGTTGCGCCTGAAACGTCTCACACAGCGGGATCTACAGTGGACACTCTACCCGGTACACCGAGCATAGTTACTGCGTCAACTCCTGCGACGCCTATAGCGCCAGCCGCGCCCACATTACCGTTGCCAACAGTGCATACTGCTGTGCAGCAACCTCAACCAAAGGTGAAGCCAGCAATGGAACGCTCGATTGCCCCTGAACGACGTCCACGTCCTTCGCGTCCGGCGAGCAGCAAAAAGCCTCGACGCAATGGCCGCCCTCTCGCACAGATGGCCACCAAAGATTTGGGTCGCTGGAAGCCAATTGATGACATGGCACTTGTTATTGGGATTCAGCAGACCAACGACCTGCGCATGATACATCGTGGTGTAAAATTTTCCTGTAAGTTTACCCTGCAGGAGCTGCAACAGCGCTGGTATGCCCTGCTGTATGAGCCATCTGTATCAAGGATTGCTGTGTCTGCCATGCGCAACCTTCACCCCGAGATGGTGGAGTCTATACAGCGCAAGGCCCTATACAGCGTGCAGGAGGAGGACCTTTTGGGAACTATTAAGAGCGTAAGCAGTTAGTTCTCATTTTCTTGCTCTTTCTGGAACTAATCTAATGTTTTTTCTTAAATAGTCGGAGACCCCTAAGCTGGAGCAGTTTCAGGAGCTACTGGACAAGAATGCGGCCACGTTCTATTGCGCACGCACTGCTAAATCACTGCACAATCACTGGCTGCTACTCAAACAATACTGTCTTCTGCCGGACCAATCGGTAAAGCCGCTTCAGGGTGCTGATCAACCGCTAAGCTTTTCTGATGCTGAGGATCAGCTATTCGATCAAGACTTACAAGAGCCACGCGATGAGACATTGGAAATTGAACTAACTCTGGCTGATCGGCGCAACAAACGTGATATCCGTCTGTTGGAAAACGAACTCTCTCGCTGGGGTGTGCTGGTTGACTCAGTGCTCGGACCTACAGCAGCCAGTGAATTTGATAATCAAACTCTTGCCTGTTTATGCGGACGCCTTGTGCGCTATTTGATGCGTTCTAAAGAGATAACATTCGGTCGCGAAGCCAAGGAATGTGGCGTTGATGTTGATCTTTCCCTGGAGGGGCCCGCTGCAAAGATTTCGCGCCGCCAGGGCACCATCAAAATGCGCAGCAATGGCGACTTCTTTATAGCCAACGAGGGTAAGCGTGCCATCTTCATCGATGGAACACCTTTGCTGAATGGGAACAAGACGCGCTTGGCCCACAATTGTACTGTGGAAATCTCCGGACTGCGCTTCACATTTCTGGTTAACTATGAGCTCATCAATGCCATCCGCCAGGAGAGCGCCAAAACATCGAATCCTTTAAATTAAGTCTAGGCTAGTACATACTTTTAGCAGTCACAGCTGCCCTTATGAAGATCGCTGTAGTGAATTTATAATTCTTAACCATCAATAAGAAACAAGTTCTGAAAATATACGACATCAACAATACCACAAGCGAGTACTTACGCCCACTTGACTTGCAAAGTCAATGTGCTTACCGCCTCCAATCGAACGGAAGCAAGTGACAAATTTGCAAACGAAACCCCAAAGAATTGTATGAACACTTGGCTAAAAAGTTTGCAGTGTTGATTTGGTATGAATATATACTATATATATATTGTCGGTTTATTATACATGTATTGGCGTACTCTTCTACTTCTCTAGCTTAGCACCCTGCTATCAGGTTTGTATTAAATTCAGATTACGAGCGTCTAAAGCAGACGTCATTAGGGCTTATTATACTAGGTACCTACTATATATATATTGTCGGTTTATTATACATGTATTGGCGTACTCTTCTACTTCTCTAGCTTAGCACCCTGCTATCAGGTTTGTATTAAATTCAGATTACGAGCGTCTAAAGCAGACGTCATTAGGGCTTATTATACTAGGTACCTACAGGATCTGTGCTTTGGCTAATGATTGAAAAAAAAAATAGATAAATCATTAGCTCTTTTGGTTCTAAATTGCATATTGCACATATGAGTTTTCGAACACATTGAATTTAATTTCAAAGTCTTGAGTCTTTCATGTTTCGTATTCTCACTATATCTCGTATTTCTCACTATGGTTGTCTTACCACAAATTGTAACAGGATTTGGATTTTAATGCGGTCAGTGCTGCGAAGCCCACGCCATTGGTGCGATTTGAGTTCAAACCTCCTACGCGAGTGGGGCCAGCAGCATCGGCAAATTGAGTTCTTGGCGCGCTATGTCATCTGGCTAATTTGCGACCAGTCGTAAGTAATAGCTTTTGAAAGTATCTAAGAAAAAAAACATTCTATTCGCATCGCTCGGCATAAACAAAAAGCAACAAAAAACATAAAAGAAACAAATCTGCGCTTTTGGGAATTTCTGATTCAAACTGAGACACGCGATTGTTTAAATTATTTCCCATATGTAATTAAAAGACAAATTTGAATAAATTCTATTGTCAAATTACACAATCGTACTTGCTAAATGTGTATTTTAGTGTGCTCTAAGCGATTCTCATTGTTCTAAATAAAATAAATAACTAAGCACGAAGGGATTTTATAGCTAGCCTTGACGACAACATAAGTCACATTTGGTTTTATCAAAATATGAAAAACAGATCAGATTTTAATAAACAAGTAAAAATAAACTAGTTGGGAGTATCCGAATGGGAGATACCGGTACAACACTTCTGCAACGATGAAATAGCTATTGGTCTGTAGAAAGATCAGGGAGTGTAGACGCTGGGAGCGATAGGCGGCATTCATTTAGCCAATTGAGTATAAATTTCGAGCAAGACTCTAATATATCGACTTCATATGTACCAGATATATGTACCATAATAAACATATTGTCAATGAGCTTAAGTCAGAAGATAGCTTATGTGTATATAGGCTTATTCTTCCCATAGAGTTGTTAGTCGGGTGTTCATCAGATTTGTTTGGTATGAGAGTATTGAAGTTAAATAAAAAAGGAATTGCAAAGCTTAATAGGTCTGTAATACGAGATATTAGACAGCTAGTTCCAATACAACTTATATGAAATAGAGCTGCGTTCTAACGTTCGAATTAAAACCATTTATTGTAGAGGCCAAAACTTTAATTGCCTTATATATTGATATTGATCAAGAATGTATATGATATTGGTATTGATCAAGAATATATATGCTATGCTTAAGGAATCTTACACGCTGCCGTTATACTTTTCAGACGAAATTCCCACTTTTAGGCGTACTTGATATGAAGTCCAGCTGTGCGACTAATGGTTACAAATTGACGCCTTTCGCTGTTGACGATCGGCAACTGCAGCAGAGTTTAGCTGACCCGTTTGGGGCGCCTGCCAAAACATAATTAATTAATGTGTGGCTGACAACACCTGTAACATAATATAGAAATTAGCCGAAACAAAGGGAACCTGTGGAGAAAGTTCGATGACTTAGGGCAGCAGCGACGACCTTTCTTCTTCGTTGCCTCCTCGGTCGCCTCTTCAGCGTTCTTTAATCCGCGTTGTTGACACTATAAACTAATAAGCTGTCGGCCATGCTAAGCGGCATTTGAGACGCAGACCTCGAGTCGAGGCGCGGGCCTGGTCTGGCTGGGGCTTTAATCTGTGGGCCACACGTCGCAGGGCACATTGCAGGCATATTAAAACATAATTAATTGTTGTCACTGTCTATAAAAAGTCAATTTGTTTTCGATAGATCGAAATTTTAACTTTGGAATTTCGCTACGCTTCTTCTTCATCTGCTTTGCAGATCTTCTGCTTTGGTTCAACAACAAATCGAACGTTGATTTGTGTGCATTTTTTGTGGCCAGAATCATCAGCTGCTTTCTTTTTGGCCAACTTAGCTGATGATGCGAGAGCCAACTAATGAAGTTTGGCTTTGTCTTGATTCTCGCATTGTTGTTGCTGTTTTTGTTAGCGATTTTTCTAGTTTTGTTATTACATATTATATCTTCCCCTGCCTTTGTGCAGTTCAGCGAACTTTTGTTGTTGCTTGTTGTTCGAAATGTTGCGATGTTTCGCTGATGTCGCAACTGCTAAAATTAGTCTGAATTCTCTAAATTATTGTTTCTTTATGTTTTTTTTTTTTTTTCTATTAGCGTAGGTCATGCTGTTTTTTTTAAATTTTATTTTATTTTATTTTTATTTTTTTTGTATTTTTGCAAATTTCTTTCAACTGTCTGTGTGCTAGGCCAGCTCAACTTTGCATCCAAATGTGGAGCGAAGGCGATTTTTTTTAGTGCTTGTTATGATTGCTATTCCATTTACATGTGTGGGTGCCGGAGATTTTGGCTCTTTGTCTTTAATTCTTTTGGGCCACAACTTTCACAACCCAATTCATTGGATTAGCTGCATGAGGTCATATGAATGCCCTGGATTTGATTTAGTCCGTCTGCGCTTTTCAGTCGATATAACTCTATGAATATCTCATGCACCCAACCACACAGCTTATATAAAAAGAAAACAAAATTGTCAAAGTCAGATCGCGTGAACAGTTCGTGACTTTGCAGTAATAATAGCGAAAAATGTATGTGTGAATAATATATATACAAATAAAAAAAAAACAATAGAAAGCTAACTTTAAAGTACTACTGAAGTTAAAATGCCCTTTCAACAATATATATATTAATCTGTATATATAAGAGGTTTATTTATAGATTTAATAAGTGATTTACTAACTGACTGATAGACGACAAAGTCTTTTCCTATGTCATTATGATTAGAGATAAATAAATAAATTATATACAACTGGTCAATTCGAATGTGAATGGAAACTCTGCGATTCTAATTCTGCAAATTTGCTCAATTACTTAAAAATAAATTATAATGAATAAAAATTGAAAGTTTACATTTATTCTAAATTGTTGAATTTTTTATCACTAGTTTAAAAATTATAAAAATAAAATTTAGTAATTAAAATACTCTTGTGTTAATAACTATTTGAGCAATTTTTAAAAGGAATTTTAGCGAGACCCCGGACAGGCAAGGCTTAGTGGTTAACATAATTTAATTTGTATTAGATTTAAGATTGAGGAAACTTAATAACAAATTGTTGTATCTAAATTTATTCAACCATGGCAAGATCTTTTTCTTTTACACTCCATAATTCTAGTTTTGTTGAACATTTTTACATTTACATTTTTTTCAACAAATTAGTCAAAGATAGTATCAGCAGCTCATCAATAACTATTCACATTTAGCAATCCTAAACTTAAGTTGTTGAACACAGTTTATCTCTGACTAGTTCATGCCTGGCTCGCTTGCATTAATAATTTCATTTCCGATAATGTACGTGATTTAATATTTCGATTTTATCTAAGCACTTTGCATTAATTATGTTTCAAGCTCCGTGACTAATTGCCTATATACAATCGACTAGAGTATTGATTGCTTTTTTATAAATGGATTACAAATTGACACTGAACGATTTGCCGAATCGATATGCGAAATTCAACTCCTCGTTCTGTCCATCATGATCGTCACCCGAATGAAAACGTTGTCATTCCAATGAACAATTTGGCCGCGGGCGGTTTACAGTGGGCGCCATAAGTGCACGCACATGGGTTATACAATGCGCAAATACGATAACATTTATAATACTTCATAGTTGGTCAGTTGACGTTGTTGTAGTTGCTTGGTATTAATTTTGCTAATCGCGTTTCGATCAATTTCATTTCAATTGTCAAACGCACAACAATGTTGTGTGTGCTGGGAGGGGGCAATAGTTGGGTGGAGGGGGCGTAACCAGCTGAGTGACACTTTTGGACAGCATGTCGTATGCGTCATGTTAAATATTTAAATTCTGTTTCGCTTGTAACGCATAAACAATCCAAGCACTCGAATCTGTTCCGTGTTGCCTTTTATTTCAGTTGCTCATACGCACAGTGGGTCGCGCCTCTGTGAGCCGCATACTAATTGCCAATAGTCATAGTTTGTTTATTGAAGCGCATTGCAAATTCATTTCGGACTGTGCACAGCCTTAGATTTATGAAATGTTCAGTTTTTCGTGTGATTTAGTGTGAGGAAAATGATATCATAGCAAAGCTGGTGAGCTGTGACGTCACAGCAGCGCCCACAGACATTGCAGGCGTTATATGGGCGCAGCTATCTACTATCTACTTGATTTGCTTGCTGTTGTTGTTATTGTCGTTGTTGTTGTTGTTGTTGTTGTTGTTTATGGTTTTGCAGATTGGTGGCGACTCAAGCGCCAGCCGGCGGCAACAAGTTGAATCAATCGACAGCCTTGAAATGCGTCGCTCCAATAGACAGCGGCTTCGCCTGTCACTCACCCACGCACTCTACGACCAACAACAACAACCATAAACAATAACAATTCCAACAACAATCAGCATACTGGCGCCAAATTCAACTACGCTCAATTTGCAAACTCCACTTAGGAGCCTAAGACCTCAAGTTGTTATATGATCCAAGATCTTTCGCAGACAAGCGATTACAACGTTTTGCTATTTCTTAATTAAATTAAGTCACAAGGCGATGTCTGATTGTGGGCATAAATAAATATATATACAAATAAATATCATATATGTCTTGCCTTTATGACACTGAGTGGGTGCGTTATTCCTTTATGGCTTATTTGTATCATAAGATCATATATATATATATATATATATATATATATATATATATATATATATATATATATATATATATATATGTATTTGTATGTGGAAACAAAATTCGCTGAATCAAATACGATATATTTATTAATCGATTTTATATTAATTACTTTTATATACATAGATATATTTTAAATCACATTTTGCCTTAATCCTATGCTTAAAATAGATACAAATATAATTTGAAATATAATATTTATTAAATTATATTTGCTTTAAACACTAAAATGAAAACAAATGCAAATATAATTGTTTTTTATTTTTCTACATATTTTATTTTTAAATATATATTTATATATTAGTTTTTTTTGTTAAGCTATAATATAAAATATATGCAAATATAAGTTGTTATATATTTTTTAATATATTTTATAAATTATAGTATACTTTCTTTAAATAGTAAAGTTAAAATATAAGCAAATATATGTTATTTATTTTTTATATATCTATTTTTTAAATATATATCTTATATATTAGTTTTTTTTTAAGTTAAGTTTATATGCGAATATAAGTTGTTATATATTTTAAATATATTTTATAAATTATAGTATATTTTCTTTAAATACTAAAATTAAAATATAAGCAAATATAATTTTCTTTTTTTATTTAATGTTAAGCTTAAAGCATATACAAATATAATTTGTTACATATTTTATAAATTATATTATATTTTTTTAAATACTATAATTAAAATAAAAGCAAATATAATTTAAATATAATTTTCTAAAATATATATTTTTAGATATAGTTTATAATTTAAGCCACATTTTTGCATAATAAAGTGCAAATATAATTACATATACATATACATATATATATAAAAATAATTACTGATTGACAGCTTGATATTATGGCTGTTAAAAACTAGATTTGCTTGTCAATGTAGAAAATAATACAAGTGTTAACTATACCGTCTCTGGTTGAAAATTTTAAGTTGAAATGGAAGCAAGCGATTTCAAACATTTAAATTTCAAGGCGAATATCGAAACCAAGAAATAAACCTTTCTAAAATCTGAAGTACGTGATGTATCGAGTATTGCACTTCAAATTATAGCATCAATCAATACAGCATAAATTATACAAGTAGCAGTCGCTCTGTATTTTGAACTTTAGAATTTACTTTATTTACATCAGTGCTTGATAAAATCTATATATAGCACAGTTCAGATATATATATACATATATTGTGAGCTTAGACACAATCGATTTGGCGCGTGACTGTTGCGGGTGGTCAGAATGAAATCGGCTTAAGGTGTCCGAAAGTGCTCGAAGAGTGCCCATAAAGTAGATTACTTCTAACAGCCATGACAAGCAACGGCTTTACAGCGTGACGCCCCAGACAAGAGTCAGCCTCAGTCGGACAGCTGCCCCTTGTCGTAGGTAAGAGCCTATGCTTCGTGGCACTCGCGCCGTCGACCCGACAGTAGCCGAACTGCGAAACGAAGCGCCGAACCGTTTGGCGTTTTGAATTTGAAGTTTTTTAAACCGTCAACTAAAAGCGCCGCGATTTTAGTGGCAGTCGAGCCAGCTGAGCCAACGGACGTGCGAGAGAGATCGGTCGAACGATATATATAATCAGTCATCATTCAGTTAACAGCCACGAACATCGGAAGTGCAGGCGGGAGCATCATCAGTCGGCGGAACTAATTAAATTCGCGAAAGCAAAAGAAAAATATCAAGATTTGTCTATTATCGGCGAATCTTTTGGCGCAATTTTCCGTTCGACTTCAACGCGCTCGGGCGTGATGTCGCTGGCAGCAACAGCAGCAGCAACAGTTGCCAAATATTGTGTATTCGCACTGCCAATTTGTTCAGAGTAAATGAAAATATTGTGGGGTAACAGTGTAGAACCCAGTAACCAATTACTATATATATTAAAGTCCAACATCAAGTGTACGTCATTACATTATAACAAGAAGTAACGGAATCATGTTTCTGGAGAGTATGCAGCTGTTAGTGGTAAGTAGTAGAGGCCCTTCGATCTGATGGGCAAGAAAGCTCTAAAATGTGTGTAACGAAAATCCCTCGATGAAAATCAGCGAATAGCAGCGTTAGTCAGCAAACAAATTAATTAAACCTAATGCGTGTTCAAGTTAATAAACAGGGCGAACCTCATACTGCATCCGCATTGAGTTCGTCGCAGCGGTTCTTGTTCTTTAACAAATAAGTTGCCAAATAGCTAACGGGATCTGTGGGTCGCTCACGAGCCAGAGCCTGCAAACCGTGTAGTAAAATGGGCGCAACCGTCTGATCCAAATACTGACGCACTGTCAACGAGTTGACATCCGGTCGGGGTTTCCGGCAAATGGGCAACGGATTTTGTAAATCGGTAATAGGTGTATGCGTTACGCCCTTCAGCGAGGACTTGGCAGGCGTCATGTCCTTGAACGAAGACTTGGCGGTTACATCTTCTGACATGATTACTTCTTTTGCTTCGTAACCTGAAATGAATAAATAAATAAATAAAATCAAACGAAGTCGGAGATCGCTCACCACTAAAACTTTATATAATTTTAATATATAATGTACTTTTTGTATTTATTTTGTTTTGTGTCTACGGCAGATGTGTCCGTTTCAAAGGTTGTGAAACTAATGCCTAACCATTTCGATTGGCTTGGATTATGAATTTTCACAGCCTACTCCAGCAATACAATCTTTTGCAAAACAATTTTTACTCGAAATTGACAGAAAAAAGCATCTTTGAAGCTTAGTCATTTCCGAGCAACGTTCGGTTTTTCTTCTAAACTCAGCAGCCGTTTTAGGCACTTAAAATGCTAATTTTATGACACTTTTAAATGGTTCCCACAATTTTATTTTCTATTTAAGCTGTAGCACTAAATCTATCAGCGCTTCAACAACTAAACAAAAATTTCAAAGCTGTTTGTTTTCAGCCGCACTTAGAGACAAGATTTAAGAGGAACGTTGCACTTAAGTTGATTTATTTATTTCTTTATTTTTATCTGGATAATTGTGAAATTCAGAAATTGTTGTATTGCTAACATAAACGAGTTTCTGTTATTGTTGTTTTTCTGTGTCTAATTAAGCAATTACAAAAAATTGAGATCTAATTGCGACCTGGCAATTATGAATTGAATTATTTCACCAGAAGCGGCTGGACGAAAGACTTAGGCAACAAACTTTCTGACTGGGTGCACAGGCAAGGAATTAAATGCTGCCTTAACTTAAAACGAGTATTAAATATTATTAAATCAATGTCAAGTCATCAATGTAGAATATGTTTTATAGCTGTGTAACATATATTGCTATTACATGCCTAAGTGCTACTTGTTTTTGTTTCGCTAGCTTCTGCTTCTGCTTCTGCTTCTGCTTCTGCCGGTGTGTTTTGTGTTTGTGCTAATAAAAACCTTTTGAATCACTTATGCATATTAAACGTACTACTCATATGGCAAATATGCAAAAGTACAAAAGAAAACAAAAACAAAACAAAACAAACGATTAACATATATATATTTTTTTTTCGCCATAGACAAACCTGTAGTTTTTGACCCATATTAGAGTTGGCTAGTTTAATTTGAATATAAAAAGAATTCAGTGAATAGGCAAAACGTTATTTCTTAACAGTTAACAGTGGGCATCGGACTTCAATCAATCTTCAAAAAAAAAAAAAAAAAAACTGAAAACGAAATATGAAAATTTCAACAAAAATCGTGTGGTACGATTTTCTTACGATGAGACAGCAGCTGCTTCGGGCTTCCCCCGATATTGATCTCGGCGCTGAGCTAACGTGTAATGTGCAAGGCACAGAGTAGACAGAGAGTGGAAAAATGAAATAATAATATGAAAAGCAAAGGTCACTGGCATCGTTTGACCGAAAAGATAACGAAGATACAATGGTGATAATGATGTTGCCGCTGATCATGAGTACGTGCTGATGCGTTGAATACGTTGTCTTGTGATGAATGTATCGCATGTATGTATATTTAAAGATGTGCTCTGTGGTGGGCAGAGCGCAGCACGTGGGCAGGTCAAGCCTCTCCCTTGAAAGGCAACAAATCACACAAATTGCAGCAGCAATTGCGCAAATTAGTAACGCGTCCAAGACAAGTCCAAGACTGGTCCAAGACAAGCATTCAAAATTCAAATGAGCAGCTGTAAAAGCAAAAGCAAGGCAAAGTTTAAAAAATAGTTTATATATATATATATATATATATATATATATATATATATATATATATATATATATATATATATATATATATATAGGTATGTGTGTATACATTTGAAATAGGGCAGCAAAATTAGCGCAACTGAATTAATTAACAACTGTAGCGTTTGTTTACGTATGCGTATTACTTGCCTGACCTTGACAGAGAGAGAGTGAGAGTAAGAGAGAGAGAGAGAGAGCGAGAGTGAGATGGAGCGTGATGGCGATAGTAGATGGACAAGTTAGATTGAGTGACAGCCATAAATTGACCAGATTTGCCGTTTCTGTCCAGCAATTATGTAAGCTCTCCCTACACTGAGCTTGCGGCTGCCAGACTATTTTTAATTCGCTCATTTCTCATTTCTGCATTTCACAATTACATATTAAATATTATTTCAAATGTAACATGCCGCCAAAGCAGCTCGGGGCACTGAAATCAATGAAATTTTGCTTGGCATTTTGTTTTGAATTTTACGCATAAATTATTTACTCATAAATTTGTGGACGCCCCATAATGAACCTTGATTAAAATCGCATTTCGTGAATAGTCAAAAATAATGCCCACCAAAATAACAGCAACTTTATTTATTTATTGTTATTTTTTTCAACAATGATGCTGCAATTTTTGTTTTATTGGCTGACCCAATTGCCTAAAGTGCGGCTAAAGTAAAAGACGCAAAGGAATTTTTAGGAAATGCCAAGAAGAAAAAAATTCAATTCTAATTAGTTGGTTCACACGCCTGAGCTATAAATGGAATTTCTCACTTAAGTCAATTAGCTGCACAATATTTGTAGCCAATTTGCAAAATTTTAATGGTGCTTCAAATAAATTAGCCACAGCTGCTGTTTGAATGTTTATGGCCACATTCATGCATGAATTACGGGTCAACCAGTGTCCGCCTGAGTAATGTGGGAAGATGAGGCGCTTCGTAGTCGACATTTTAGGCTGATTTGTGGAGCAATTAAAGTATCTTTCTGCTACTTGACTTATTCCAGATCGTACAATGTGTGAACAACACGCTAATAAAAAGTAAAGTAATACAAATGCACTTAATATTTAATAGCTGTTTAATTAAGATAAAAAACACATAAAAGATATCTCAAGGCAAGGCTCCCGAATATTAGATACTCTAATTACCACTGCGTATCATGAAATTATATAATAATAATTACAATAATAAATAATCAACATTGTTATTTATCTTATTACATGACTATCATCCTGATCATGACCACCAATGTTTATTATTATTATTATCTAAATGCGTAACAATCATTATTACTACAATATTCTACTTGCAATGTTTACAATTGATTCGTAATGGATTAATATATTGAGTAATAAAAAAATATAAAACTATAAAGCAGGCGAACATAAACAAAAATTGTTACCCCAATCATGTATGGATATACATATATGAGTCTGTTCAACCATTTCCAGAAAAGAATTATACCCGACTCACTGAGAATGAGAGTGTAAAAAAGCAATAAATGTGTAATAAATGGATAATTTACCTGTTTATATGAAAACCATATTCTGTTCTCATTTAGCACTTGAGTAGGTGCAAGCTGCTTTGAGCATATGAATTCTTCAACTAATTGTAGCAGACGATTCAATACTCTCTTCATAAACGAATTATTTCAGGATATATACAAACTTAAAGGGGGTTGCCTCTATCACAAATCGTCTATTGAAAGTCTTTATAGTAAAAGTTTTAAAAAAGTAATATCTTTGAATAATATATTATTAATTATGCTTTTATTCACATGCATTTACTTAAAGAATCTGTAAATATTGATAACCTTGTCATATTTTGTCATTAAGCTTATTACAATTTTGTACCTCGTCTACGTAGAGTAGAAAAAGCTAAAGTGCACTTTGCACTTTTTTTTTCATTTTTCTGCTGCCACAATTTTCCATTAGTATGCCTGTGTCTGCGACTTCGACTCACGCCTTGTCACACTTCTGTCTCAAGAGAACAACTGACAGCCCCAACTGGAAGTTGTTAGAGTGCAAACAAGACAACCACGCGGTGCTGTGTCCCTGTGCCCACACATAGTTTCACAGTACAACAGCGTTGCGTTGCGTCGCGTTGCCAGCGATAGCGAATTGGCTGTTGTTGGTTTGGTTTATCAAAAAACTTATATCCAAGGTATAGCCCACGCATCCGCAAATGAGTCTGTTTGTGGTGCCTGAGAAACACAATGCTAATGATCACACTGAACAGCCATTAAAACTATGCCAAAGTCACGCTGTCGTTGGCCCTTTGGAAAGTCAAATAAAACCTGCATTATCACATTGCATTCGGCTGGCGAATAGTTTGGCGTTTTAATCAGTGACTTTGGTATTTGACGCAGCGGCATTTTGCATAAAATGCAACATTGCTGACACAGTTCACGGCTCGGCGCCCAGCCCAAAGCAACAGCAACAGCAACAGCAGCTTGTAAGCGCTGCCAAAATGCTTTTCCCACATAGTCTTATCTGTGAGATACTCATACGTGCATGCATATGAAGTTCATTTACACGCAGCTCATACTCCAAGTGGCAAAAGCGGCCCACGCCCCCACCCCAACCTCCCCCGCCCTGAGCTGGCCAATTACTTTGATTAATTTGGCTGCGTTTTTTTATTTTTTGATTTTTTGATTTTTCGATTTTTTGTATGTTTTGTGTTTAGTGGGCAAAAGCAAAAACCTAAATAAGTGAATAAAACACACCACTGCATAGCTTACGATGTACATTGACGCCACTAAGTAACCCACAGCAATTATGAAATACGATTTAGCATTTTAGCCAGGCACCGAAAGAAGCATCCAACTTGGCCAAACAATGCAAGTTGCATGCCCGCACGCCGCTGACAATGAAAAAAGCTTTATACAACACGAAATTAAAACACGATCGCACATCGAACATGGCCAACAACAACAACAACAACAACAACAACAGCGGCAACTGTTGCTGCTATGCCAAGTTGCATTGGGCCATGTCGAAGCTGAGCTGAATATATTGTTGCTGTTGTTGCTGTTGTTGTCTTCCTTCGTGCAACTTTCACTCTCTTGTGGGGCCGAATGTCACGAGCGCGTTTAAGTTTCTTTGCCCACAAACTGCTTGGACTCCGACTGTAACCCACTTGGAACAGTCACAAATTGGAGCAGCCAAGTGCAGCGCCCAAAATGCGGAAACTTTGCAAAATGCAAATTTTCGAACTGCCAGCCCAAAGCGCTAAAGCGTTAAAGCACTGATGCGTTTCAACTTCAAAGAATCGGCACGCATTCAGCAAAAGACTTAGGGCTCGCACTGATCAGACCAAGGCTGGCAAGGTATTGGTGCGTGCAAGTGTCCCTATTGACAGCTTCTGGTGAACTTTGTATTTAATTTATGGCAACTTATATTGTCTAGTCGGGTCCAATCCATCAATGCCACATTTTCTTGGCCTTCAAATTGCTCATACGCATTTGTGATGAGTCAGTGCGGCGCTGAGCAATTTTTATGCTCAAGATTCGACTTCATAGCTGGCTGCCTAATTACAAACGGCCTTCATGCAACTTGCAGCTGACAGCAGCTAGCAGCTAGCAGCTAGCAGACAGCAGGCAGCTGACTTTATGGTGGGCACCCAGAGACCCAGAGATTGCATAACATTTCACGGCTCGAAACATTTTGGGCGCGCCACCTACAATTCTATCCGCATTATGCAATCCCATTAAACGGCCACTCAACAATATTCATAATCTAAACAAAAAGCAAAGCCATTAAGCGTACAAAAACAAAAAAGTGAAAAGTTTCGGAAGCGCGTGAAAAACTTAACCGCCTACGTGAGCTGCCCAATCGATTCTTGTGAGCGACGTAGCTGACCTTGTCGCCGTGACGAAAACGCATAAAAGTCATAATATTGTTTATGTGTTATTATTTATGATGCATGTACATTTGTTTAACAGCCGACTGGCATGCCTGCATGCCAATTGCATAATTATTGTACAAAGTTCCATATTCTATTCTGTTGTTCGAGCCGATAGCTGCGTGACAGACACGCGCATCGAGGCTGCATGGTGGGTGGATGCGAGCGCTCGCATTCAGAGTGGAACAATCACATTTCACTCATCATATTTAGCGAGTATTACACGTAAGCGCCATTTCACACCTCATGCATGCCACAAGTATTACGCATTTGGCAAGTCACACAAAAATGGCTCAGATATGATGCAATGCCGCCAGCGACAGCGGCAAATGCATGTCAAACTGTCTGAATGCAGTTTTGTTCGCAATTTGTTAAATGATCTATGGCAGTCGCGCAGCAACAAATAAACAACTACGGCGAAAACTGCTCTCAAAGCAAATAGTCACTCATGGCATGACGAAATTTCTATACCCTTACAAGATAGTCATACCTGACTCAAGATTTTATTCTTAAGCTAGTTGCAGATAGAGTCTTCAGAAAATAAATTTGTCTTGCATTTTATCCAGATCCAAAATATTTTGTAATATTATTCGGCACTTTTTACACAAGGCTGTAAGTCAAACACTGCAGAAAAGATGTTAAGACGTTTGCAAACAAATCAGGACAAGTAAAGACAAGTTGTCTATAGAGTATTTGAGTATTGGCAAGAGCAATTCAACTATTTGCATGCTGCAGCTGAGTGCGTCGGATGTGATTTTATTTATAGAAATTAGCAAATGTGTAGCCGAGTAGCAACAGCTGCCAAATGCAAATGTCGAAAACTGGGTTACCCCGAATGGGGGCTTCAATGCAGCAGATACTGCGCTGCAGGTCAGTTTCGAATAATATGTACTAACAAGCCGGGCGGACTATGGTTCATGAGCGCGTGGTTGGCATTGCCTATTTTGCAAACATGTGCCAACAAATCAAACACCAACACACATTGTGCGAAATAATTTTATTTTATTTGCCAAATCATATTTTCAATTGAAATTCTAGCAAATTGTATAGCAATGCTCGGTTGGTAATGCCTCAAGAAACAGGAAATGGCAGCACCAAAAACGTTGACCAAAAAAGGCAATCCATTTTTTTTTGTAGCTACGAAAAGTCAATCAACTAATGAAATTTAATACAATTTTATAGCGGCTGTTTTTTTTTTTATTTTATTTTTTTTTAACGTTGTTGCTGCTGCTGCTGCTGCTCCCACAGTAATTTGGGCTGTGCTCGAAATTTGACGGCGGTCTGTCAGTAGCTGTTCATAAGCTCACAGACTCAGAGACCCTCTGCTACGTTTGTGTGTGGGTGTCTCGTCGAAATATGTAATTCAATAGGCAAACAGAGTACCTCACTCAGTCGTTCCGTTTTTCTGTGTGTCTATGGCGCACATTCTCGGAATCGAATGGGTCCAATGAAATATTTCATTATTCGCCGCATATTAATATAGAATTTCATGTTCGCCTGGTTGTTCGGGGCATTGTTATTGTGGAATTTGAGCAATTAAAAATTATTATTTGCTTGATTGGCTCGCCGCTATGTTTGTCAATGTCCAAATGCGAGTGCAAAGCCGTTGTAATTGAGAGAAGATCCAAAAGCTTAGAGATAAACATATGGTGGCTTTAGTCACTGTGTGACTAACCATCGGACAAGCCAACTCATTCCCATACGCCTACAAACCCACAAAAACCACAAAATAAAACGCCGACTACAACTATAGCAGTTTTGCATGCTATGTTACAGGTTTGTGTCTTAAGTCTTTTGTTGTTTTTTTTCTTTTTGCATGCGCTACACTTACCCATTTGCTTAGCTTTGATTCCAGTGTTTTGGTATATTTCAAGACGGAAGCGGCAACAAATTGTGATTAACATGATTATACATATGTTTATCAGCCAATTCCCGCAGACAGTGTGGGTAGACAACCCATGTATACATATATATATATTTAGGTTTTCCTCTACACCTATTTAGCGAAAGGCCAACACGCAGCTTGGCTTAATATGAAAGGCTCGCCGTCATCGCTATGGGTGTGCTTCATTCATTAGAGCTTTGCTTTTGTAGATTGAAAAATGTTTTCTGGTAGAATGTATGCTGTACACAAAATGCCATAATGGCAAGCTGCGCTATACATTCTCCGATCATTTATCATTGTTTTATTTGCTGTTTTATTTTTAATTTAATAAATTTAGAGCGCTCGCATAAATATAATTGAACTGATTTTTAATTAAAAGACTACAGCACCGAAGGTCAGCTTGGGCCAAGGCAACACCTGAGGGCCGAGGGCACTCAGATACAAATAGATAGTTGCTCCGCTATTTGGTCTCTGAGACTCTCAAAAATTGCAGCTTGCTCGATTTGTAGAATTTTTGGGGCCAGGCACTCAATTGGGCGAATGCCTTTTGTTGTTGTTGTTGGCTGATGCTTGTGCTGCGTAAATTATGACAAAAAAAAAAAAAATGAAAAATAAAAAGAAAAAAATATTGCGCAACAGTTAACGGGCTTTGTTACCATTTCGACCAGCAGCAATAACAATAACGTAAACAAAAAGCGGCACTTAAATCTCGCGCCAAGAAAAACGTGATTTTCCACTTTTGATTTTTTGGTTTCTGCTTTTGTTTTTCTTTTTTAAGGCGCGCTCGCGCCCAAAAGGAGTCGTTTGACTCTTGCGATTCTCACGTAACCAGCGCCGGCAACTGATGTTGCCACCACTAACAACACCAACAACAACAATATAAACACATGTTTGCCAGGCTGTGGCTGGAGCAAACACCAACGCCAACCGGTTGAGTAACCACGCTGCCAATTTGGACTAAAATTTCATCCAGATCTTTGCTCTCGCAGCTGAAGTGGTTTTGCGGCTGCTGCCACTTTTACTCTCGTTGTTGCCAGAGTCACAGTCACAGCCACAGCGCCTCCGCCGTCCGTCCGCCGTCAGCCGTCTTTAGCCCCATAACGGAAATGGCCATAATAATTTTTGCACAATTTATTACGTTGCGTTAGCAAATGAAATAAATTTCTAGCTGTGTAAATCGCAGTTAACTGACTCTGACGCTTATGCGCAAATATTGAAATTGATTGTAATTGAATGCGAATGGGGACTTTTATTTTCGATCTTTGGAAAGTACTTAAGTATTTAGGCATGTATGCATACATTTTGTATCACTCACTCGCTGATGTAATTTTTCTCTACATTATGCGCTTGATTGATGGCTGCATTTGTATTTATATGGCATGAGCTGTTAGTCACAAATTTAATTAATCAAAGCGCTAATACAAAGAAATTGATTACAAATATTTATAAATTATGCCACAAAGGCATAGATATAATAAACAAATTTCAGTAATTGGCTTAGGAATACGAAATCAAATATTAACCTCAGCTCGAACTCAGTTCAATAATTCCAATTAAATTGAACTCCATTGTTTTTTGTTTTTTTTTTTGAGATTTATTTTGGTATTTACAACCCACAACACAAACGAAGCCTGTCATAAGACGACACCTTAAAAATATAAATTTGTAAAAATGATAATTAATTAAAGCACAATAAATACAGCAAGAGGCGAACACGAATACGAACACGAATCGGGTAACAAGCGCAAAATTATAATAAAAATGTCAGGTACGAAAACATTAGCTTAATTGAAGCGCACAAACCACAATTCGCAGTGGCAGACGCCCACATAGCCGTAGTGGCGACGCACCCGGTCGCTGCCCCCATCAAGTGGCAGTTGTGAGTAGTTTATGACTGCATGCTTAAGTAATTGAAGCGTTAACGTGCTTACGTGCGGGTGGCGGCATTAGAATAAATGGCAAAAGAATCTCAATGCGCCAATCGCACCAAATGGAAACAGAACGACAACCTTGTCCCTGAATTGCACACATTATAATTTCTGAGCCACAAGGCGTATACGCAACGTGTGCGCCGTAACCGGTTCGCGTCGGCTGTCGTTCGGTGCGGTTGGGGCAATGGCAAAATAAACACTTTCACATGCCACATTTCCGTTCGCAGCTCGTTGCTGCGTTGCATCGTGTTGTGCAACCGTTGCGGTTGCATCTCATCATGTCACCTTGACTCTGAAATTGAAGTGCATCGATGACTGCACGTTTTCGGCCAAGTTGAGCATCGCCAACCGCTAGCTGTCGCCATTTATCTCACAGTTGTTGCAGTTGCCACGTTTGGCCAGATCCAAATGCATTTCTAGCTGTCATTACCTGCGGATATGCGGCTATTGCCATTAGTCAAAATACAAGCGCCAACTGGCCAGTAACTAGTACCAAGTAGCAAGTAGCAAGTGGCAAGTGGTAAGTGGTATGTGGCATGTTACTGACCCCTTGTCGACAATTTTCATTGCAGCTGGCATTGGTAGCGTTGGCTGCAGCCTCGTGGGGCGATACGAGTCAAAGTCAGTACCACATTCAAACGGATGAGGGACCTGAAAGATACTTCCGCTTTCAGACCGACAACGGACAGTTCCGCAAGGAGAAACGGCTGCAGGACGGCACAGTCATCGGTAAGTTCACGTTGAAAAACACTTATTAACGACCAGTTAGTTAGTTAAGTCAACATTTATTCAATAAGGAAGCACACACTCAAACTTAGTTCAGTTTAATTGAAATAAATTAAGAATTACACAAAATAATCAATTTTGTAGAGTAGTGTAGACATCTAACTACATTAATCTGAGGAAGTTCTTCACAAATGCAAATCCGCAAACTTCTAATTTATATTGCAGGCACAGAAGCCTGGATCGATGCTGCTGGCTTTTTGCGGCAGAAGGATTATATCGCCGACAAGGAGGGATATCGCATACTAAAATCCAAGACTATCTTTGTAGGTCAAAACAGGGGCATTGAGGTAACTATTAAATGACATAGAGTACCCACATCCAGCAGCTTCTGTATATTGGCCATTTGCAGGAGGCAATCAAGTCCACGAAAGCAGCGCCAGCTCAGTCCGGTGTTCTGGTGGATGGCAATGTTGGTGGCAATAGCGTAGCTGGCGGCTACCGGAAACATGGCTATGGGTATAGCAGCACTACGTCAACGACCACGCTTCCACCACCATTGTATAGCCCACCAAACCTGGCCACCGCTAACCTGGATTCAGGAGTGGGTAAACTGAACTATCTGCCGCCCGAGCAGGCGGCCAAGATTGAGCCACAAACGCAGCTTGGATTTGACCACTATCCGGATGAGTTGCCAAGAGCCCGTGATCAACTTTTGGGCGGCAATGTGCACATTCAGCCCAATGCAGACCCCATTGACGACATTAATGCAATTAACGTGTACGACGAGGAAGCTGATCATAGTTTTAAGCCTGGTCGCTTCGGTGCCGTGATTAGCTCAACTACGCCGCGTCCACCTCTACTTGTGTCTGTGCCTTCGCCAGAACTGTTAACGCCGGAGCTGTCCATGTTACCGCCTCTGAGCTCACAGCGGAGAAGAATTCGACCACGTCCAGCTGCCATTGGCATTGTCTCCACGACTCCTGCGCCCATAGCGGTGCAGGATCGATTTGTTTATTCAACGCCCGCACCTTTTGTTGCACCGCCTTCTATTGGTGATTCCGGCTACCACTATGCACCCGTAGCCACGCCCCCGCGTAGTGCATACGACCTATACACGTCAAATTTACCCCTGGACGTGAACGCGTTGGATTCGGCTCTGTTGCCACCATTGCCGAATCGGGCGTACCGCCGCCGGCTGCGCCCGCTGCACAGCAACAATCTGGATGCCACGGACTATGATGGTGTCAGTGTGACGCGCAACGGATTCCGCTATGTGCTGCCCAAGCAGTATCACGAGGAAGCCCAGGTCGATGGCAAGCAGGCGGGCAGCTATGGCTACGTGGATCCGTTCGGCATACGCCGCGTCGTCTACTACAACGCATCACCAGGACGTGGCTTCGTGCATCGCAACAACAATCAGTACGTGGGCGCGAATGGAGCGCCCTACGACGATCCCGGCTCAGCGCAGCTGGTGAATGAGTGAAAGACGTCACCAGAGTCCTTGTCATAGCAATTAATCAATACCAGTCCACAAACGATCCCCTCACAAAGCACCAAAACTAATCGAACAGCCTCAAGTTCAGGAACAAGAAGTCGCGCTTCATTGGAAGGGTATTCACTAGAGAAAATCATTTGAAAGAATTTCACAAGCCCTGCAGAGAAGACCCATCGCTTGTTAATCTGTATATAACCACGCTTTAACTCGTCTCTCAAACACACGAACAACATAACAAATAAAACGAATATCTGTGTTAATTAATTTAATACTTATATATTTAACTTAATTTATGAGTAATCCAATGTGCAATTCGCGCCTAGAGTTAGTTAGACTAAAGCTTCATTAGGGGCACTCACTGTCGGTGCAGTAAGTGAAAATAGTTTCATGTATTAATCTTGCCATATTAACAACACGTAAATAAAAACAACACAAGCTAAACACACCTACACACACGTATGTAAGCACACATAGACCTAGAATTAATGAGTAATTTCTTTGCTAATAGTTGTTCATTATGCAAATATCAAAACCAAAAGTATAAAATTATATATACATATATTTATCTGTGTTTGTAATTCGATTTTTTTAGAAATAATGAGCACCCGTTGCATAGAAATTATAGCAATAACATCAATTTCATGTATATTATATAGTTTTATAAAAGTAAATAAAATATTTCATTGTGCAAAGAACTCAATCGTGTTTTTGATGCCGTTTAGACCTGCGTGCTCTCCTGGTAGGGCAGAGGCGCTGCAGGATATAAATAGCCAGGAAGGCAATCAGTACCAGAAAAGCGATCACATCTAGGGAATGCGATTGAAAATAGTTCAGTTCCTTGGCTGTCGAGTGCAAGTGGGCTGGATCGGGATGACGTAGCAGATACTCTACCCACCACACAGCCAACTCTAGGGGAGGCACAGGATTATCACGTAAGCGCCGAGAGCGTGTTTTCATGGCGTGCGCGTAACTCTTGTTCTCGGCGACCTCACGAATGGCTGAAACCAGCTGGTCGGTGGTCATTGTCAAATATTTGATCTGAACACCAGCCCCGGCAGAAATCGTTTGAATGAGATTCTAGTAGAAAGAAGAATGCATTATTTCAGTAACTTCAGAAATACTATATCAAATAAACTTACCCGGTATTGATCGAGGAATAATGGAATGCCGACAATGGGCACACCGTGCCAAGTTGCTTCCTGGGTGCTTAATCCACCGCAATGGGAAATAAACAAAACCAAAGATTCATGACCTGCAATTCGGAATGGAAAATTGTATGTCGCATCTCAGATCATCTCTTAACATATGTAAAAAAAAAAACTCACTCAAGATATCAGATTGAGGCAAAAAATCCTTAACCAAAACGTTGGACGGCATCTGAACATCCTTTAAATACTTCTCATCAAATTTCCATATGAAATTATATTCGGACAGTTGCCTGAAAGCCTCCACAATTATCGATATGGTCCCCCTGTCCATGTCCTGTGGTAGCATATTGGTGCCTAATGAAAATAATATCGCTCCACGCTTGCCACTTCTCATAAATACATCGAGTTCCTCGGGCAGAGGCTTGCCCGGTTTGCCTTGCATGCCGCCTACCTCAATAACATTGGGTGGCAAGGCCTCGACATAATTGATGGCTGGATGCGAGTTGACAAGAGCAACCTTAGTAAGTTTTGCCAAATTTGAAAGGGGCGGCATGTCGGGTCCAAAAAAGGGTCGCATTATTTCATCCAGCTTGGGATTGTAAAACCATCGGCGATAGCTAGTTGCGGATATTCGGCATATTAGTTAAATAATGCATGAATATATATAATATATAATACTCACATTATATCCGCGGCAAATATAAGCGTATTATCTAATCGCTGAAAGAAGTTCATGTTCGCGTTATACAAAGTCGTGAAATAGGGTACTAGTGCGGGAAAATAATGATTTGACATAAAGTCCAGAGTTATGGGCGCATTGAGAAAGGCTGTCATGCCAATAATGGGCGGATAGCGGAACTTGTGCGCAAAACCCAGCAAATATGGCCCCAGCGTGTAGTCATTGATTATCAAGTCGAACTTGAAGTTGTTTGGATAGTTTAACAACTGCAGAAAGCCCTGCGACGCAGCTATATTTTTCGCTGTTTGCAAGCCGAAATTATATTGCATTGGAATGGCTGCGTAGTCGCCAATGCCAATGAGAGATCTAATATCAAACTGATCGGTGCTTTCGGCATCATAAAAATCGTATGCACGTTCCAGGTGGATGTAGCTGACATTTGCTGGGACCTTATCGTGAGCCCGTGGCATGTCCACAGTCAATATGGTCAAATTGTGACCCCGCTCGGCCAGTTCATACAACAGTACGCTATTCCTGTAAGCGAGAATCTTTGGTTAGTCATGTGTCTATACTCTAGAGCTCTATAAATGCACTTCTAATTACCATATATGATGACTGTGAGACGTCATGCCCATCAGTGCCAATATATTTGCTCCCATTGCCCAGCCAAACAGCTGCAGAGCAATAGCAGCGCGCACTCCGAAATGCTTGTCGCAAAACATTTTTCCAGCGACTGATCAGTTCCCAACCTTGCTGCTCTGCTCTTATAGCAGTTTCGCTTGAGAGCTGATAAGAAATTATTTTATTTGGAAAAAAACAAGTAAGGAGGCTAGAAGATACCCTGAACCATTCGAATAGCAGATATTGGAAGCATGATTATTTTACATATGTATTGCAAGGAACACATACGCACACACACGGACATAATATGAGCACGCGCTCTGCTAACTGAGCAGCAACTGCGGTCGGGCAATATGTTTAAGATATGGGAAATCAAATATTTTTTGTAGATGGACTTTCTTAATCAAATTTTCACTTGTATATGTGTATTTGCCAAAGCACAAGTCTCTAGTATTTGAAATACGGGTTTTGCAAATTGTGGGCGAAGGGGACGTGGCATCCAAAATCCAAATACTAAAAAATGTCCGCATTTACTACACCTATCTGCACAGTAAAAACTCTAGTTTTAATGGGTCACATAAATTAAAGTAAATTTATCGAAATTTATCGATAATTCGGAAACGGAATGAGTTATCGAAAAAATATATAGCGTATGGTAGTCACGAGTATACAGATCTCTAGCATTTGTGGTTTACGAGATCCTTGCGTTCAAAGGCAGGCGGACGGACAGACGGACAGGGCTCAGCTCGTCGAGCTGATCAAGAATATATATACTTTACGGGGTCTGCGATGTCTCCTTCTGCCTGTTACGTACATTTTCACAAAAACCTTATACCCTGATTTCCCTTGTTCAATGGGTTCAGGGTATAAAAAAAAATACATTGATTATCATAATCTAAATGATTGATGTATAATAATAATAAGGTACTATATACACCTTAAATTATAAAAATAGATAGAGTGGAATCAATTGAGGAATTTTTAGTTAAGTGTTTTATTATTTATATTAAGAATAAGTGTGGACATGCTCGGGTATAATTTAGCTATATCTTGTAACAAATTTTTATCAGATATTACTGCAAATGGTAAATATTTAACTATTGAAGAACCCAGTTTCAAAACATTCCGATATATAAATTTACCTTAGCGGGTATATCGGGAATCTTGGCACTTTCCATAAAATCAATATACGAATTTCACTTTCGCGAATGAGTATATGAAGTAGGAATGAATGCTGCCAAGAGCCGATATTGCAAACATTCAATGACTGTTTATATTCTGAACCCAGTAAAAATGAGATAATCAGAGTAAAACTAATATAATATAATATAAATATTCTTGATCAGGGCGACCAGCATAGTCGATGTAGCCCTGTCAGTCTGTCCGTATGTTTGAACGCATCGATCTCAAAAAATCTCATAAAAGAGCTTGAGATCTTGAGACTTAAAATTGTAGTAAATATTTATATCCTGTATATTACGCGCAGATCGATTTTGTTTTAAAAAATCGATAACTATTTTCGTTTTTTGTTATCGATTAAAAACGAAAATCGAAATTCAGTTATAAACTATATCTTTTACATCTTTAAATGATAGAGTGTCCAAATCTTAAATTTGTAAAATACGTATTTCTAATACTAGGGACTAGTGCTTTGGCAAATACACACAGTGGACATTATTATTACATTACATGATAGGAAAATCTATCTACAACACGTTTTAATCATTTAATTCCTCAAAATATAGACATATGACAGCAGTTAGCAGAGCGCATTCGTGTGCGGGTGTGCGTATGTGTTGTTTGCAATATATATGTAAAAAAAAGTATATATAAGAATGTCGGCTCTTCGAAGGGTTGACGATAACTCATTCTCCTACTCTTTCTTACTGGGTTTATTTAAAAATAAAATAAAAAATGTTAAGTTTAAAAATAATAAATTAATTCATTTACTTAATTTATGGTCTAAAAGAACAAACAAAATATTTCAATAATGTGGCCTGCCTATATACCCTGTTTTCCCATTTTCAATGCGATCGGGGTATTATAATGATACTCTTTATTGATCTTCTGCATAATTTTTGAGCTAAGCTAAACTTATCGTTACCTAATAATAGCATTCAGATTGAGAGCTGTTTGTAAATGTAGGTGGCTTTGCCAAGTCCCTTATACTCACTCTATGTGTATGTATTATTCAATATTTTGTATTTATTTTGAGAGCACGCAGCTCTCTCCAGGGGCAAAAAAAAAAATACAAACAAAACTTTTATCGTTGGCTTACGTTATCTTGGTTACCGTAATCTTATCAGTGCTGACGGAACCGGCTGTGAATCAGTCGCGTCGAAGTGGTCCAACGGTGTGATAGTATGAAGACAACTGCGGCAATTTTGCCGCTACTGCTGCTGCTTAGTTGCAGCAGTTGGCAGCAGTCGAGTGCTGCTCGAATTTTGTGCATTGTTGGTACACCGGTGCACAACAATCCTGGTTGGGTGATGCCCTTTTTTGAAACGCTCGCTGGCCGCGGCCACGAACTGAGTGTAATTGGCCCACAAGTCGATGCAGATATACCTGGTATACAGAGCATTCCACTGACCAACGAATACGACGTGGTTAAGAAGCATTATGCAGACGCCTTGGGTCACTACCAGACCTACTGGGATATTAAACAGCTGCTCATATGGTATGAAGCGCTGCTTGGCACCTGTCGCTTCACGATTGAGACACATTTTTTCAAGAAGTTTAAAGTTCCGGAGGTGAACTTTGACTTGATTATCTATGATGCCACCTATTCTATGGAATGTCTGGTCACGAAGCTGGCACAGCTTCGATCTGTGCCCGTACTGGCCCTCAGCGGTGGCAAGCTGACGACAGACTTAGCTCAGCTAGTTAAAGCAGAGAACACAATCAGTGCTGCAACGATTCCGCATTTCACCAGTCGTCTGCCCCTTGAAATGAAATACTGGCACCGTCTGCAGAACCATGTCATGTACCTGGCCGAGCAATTGTAAGTATAAAAGTGAAAGGCTCCTATGGGATGATAATCGGGTCAATCCTATTTCATCATAGTATTCATTGGTCTGTGGTTCAACCCGTTTTGACCGGCATGCTCGGCAATGGGTACTACAATCCCCAGGTGCAGGTGGTGCTGCTTAACACGCATCCAATTCTGGATTATGTGCAAAACATGCCACCGAACGTTGTAGAGGTGGGCGGTTTGCATATTCGGGCCGAGTCGGAACCGTTGCCTTTTAGTACGCAGGAATTTATTGATCGCTTTTCCGAGGGTATTATCTTCATAAATCTGCCTTATATTGAGCTAATGTATGGCTTGGGCGTACAGGCGATTGAAGCCATGATCCGGGAGTACGGCCAGTTTGGGTTTCTATGGAATGTGAACAATATGAAAGATTTACAGTTATCGGATAACTTCTACAATTTGAGAGCCATCAATGTAGTGGAAAATATGCAGCAAAATATTTTAGGTAAGCTGAAAATTTCTCTCAATTCGTATTTTATTTCAATTCCCATTTTCGATTGTAGCTCAGTCCAATGTAAAAGTATTTCTGACCCATGGAGATAGTTTCAGTATCCAGGAAGCTATTTACAATGCAGTTCCAATTATTGTGTTGCCACTGCTAATGGATCAGATCAATGTAAGCTTAAATTGCAGCAGATATATATATATATATATATATATATATATATATATATATATATATATATATATATATATATATATATATATATATATATATATATTTATAAACTAATTTTCTCACTTCATCATAGAACGCTCGACGCTTGGAGGAACGTCATTTGGGGGTTCAAATTTCGCCAAGCACCTTTCACGTGAATAGCTTATCCGAAGCTCTCAAGAAGTTGGTTCGCATGGATTCGTATTTGGATGTACTGCAGCAAGCACAACTCAGCTTTCGCACACGCCAAGGGAAGCCAGTGGATGTAGCTGTGTGGTATGCGGAGCAATTGATTAGTCAACCCAACCTGTTCAACCATTTGTCGGTCCCCAAGTCTTCTGGAAAGTTTTACCTTATTAGAAAATCAATGGAAATTTTAATTCTACCTCTATTTTTTATTCTCTTCTTTTTCGGCAATTTCGCCCTTCTGATTTGGCAAAGCTTAAGTAAAAAGAAAAAGATGAAGCGCGTGAAAGAGAAGAAGGGAAAATCCAAACAGCAGGCGGATAATAAAGAAGATTAGTTTTGTTTAGGGATTAAAATTAGAGGTGCTTTAATATTGGAGCAAACTATCAAGTGATATGCCAAAATGGCAAAGGAATTGAAATACAAATAATAAAAAAAAATTTATTTTTAAATTTGTTGTGCATGCTGATCCTTTGCACACGGTATTATACCCAAAACCTAGAGATCTGAAATTTGTATTATATACCATACTCAGTACGAGTTTATTTTTAAAATTCGATAACATCTCGTTTTAAGTATCGATAATAATCGATATATCGACAATGTTTCGTACCGTAAGAGCAAGACATTTCACATTTAATGTTCCTCTAACGCATTTTGTGAGTTTTGATAAAAGTTAAAAAAAAAAACAACACACATAATCGCTGGTTAATTCAGAAAGTCCACCTAAAAAAAATATTTAATATTTATTATGTTATAATGTGTGTAGATGTGTTGCTTGTATATATATATATATATATATATATATATATATATATATATATATATTTATATATATGTATTTAAAATAATCGTAAAAATTTTGTAATATCGGTTCTTCGCAGGTTCAGGCACTAATCATACAAGTTTTTTAGGGCATCTCATAGTCGGGCAGTCTCAAGTAGAGGATTTTTATAAAATGTATTTTATTTAAAAAAAATTCTAAAAACGATATCTTTTGAGGCCGAACTACATACATTCTTATCTGTTATGAACTCAAATTTTGATATTTTGCTGGCCTGTTTTGAAAAATAATAAAATAATAATATTTGCCAGCACCTAAACGTATGCATCACTTCTTTTCGATTAATGCACAGCTGCGAAGCAGTCTTAAGAGTACAGCTGTGACTCTGTCTCTCTCTCTCTCTCTCTCACTCTCATCAGGTAAACGAATGGATTAAGTCTGCATCACAGGTAAACACGATTCGTAACGAGCAGCTTGTTGAATTCAGTTACCTTTTCGGCGACAAGTGAAACAAAAGAAGGCTCAGCAAATGAAAAACCCAAATGCTTGCCCATCGTAAATCTCGGCCTCAGTACTTATCGAGAATCGGCAACGAACGCAACTGAGCGGACCAGAATGTTGACGAAGCTATTAAAAATCTGCTGCAACTCGCGGCAATGCACGTTCGCCAAACCATTTGAGGCGATGCCAGGGCCACGAGGTCCGTTTGGACTGGGTAATCTGTACAACTACATGCCTGGCATTGGCGCTTACTCCTGGCTGAAGTTGCACAAGGCCGGGCAAGATAAGTACGAAAAGTACGGATCTATTGTGAGAGAGACTATGGTACCGGGTCAGGATATTGTTTGGCTGTACGATCCCAAAGACATTGCGACACTGCTCAACGAACGTGACTGTCCGCAGCGACGCAGTCACCTGGCCCTGGCACAGTACCGCAAACAGCGACCGCATCTCTACAAGACCACGGGTCTGCTGCCCACCAATGGACCCGATTGGTGGCGTCTTCGATCCCAGCTGCAAAAGGAGCTCAGTGCACCGAAAAGTGTTCGCAACTTCGTGGGCGAGGTGGATGGAGTGACCCAAGAGTTCCTCACATATCTAGAGAAGTCAGCTGGAACTGGTGCAGTCATCGACATGCTGCCCAAGCTAACCAGACTTAATTTGGAACGTGAGCAAATTGACTTTTGTCTTTTCCCGATCTCAAAGTTCTCTCCATTAATTGCAATAACTAGTTACCTGCCTGCTGACCTTTGGAGCCCGCATGCAATCATTTTCGATCGAGGAACAACACGCCGACTCCCGTTCGACACAGCTGATGCATGCTGCTGAGACCACGAACAGTTGCATCCTACCCACCGACCAGGGCTTACAGCTGTGGCGTTTTGTGGAGACGCCCAGCTATCGCAAGCTGCGTCGCGCTCAGGCGTATATGGAAAGCGTTGCCTTGCAGCTGCTGGAACAGAACGCGCAAGGAGGTTCTTTCGCATCCTCGCTGATTTCTAGTTACGTTCAGAATCCTCAGCTCGATCGATTTGATGTTGTGGGCACAGCGTCCGATTTGCTATTGGCTGGCATTGACACTACGTCGTATGCTTCCGCATTTCTGCTGTACCATGTTGCGCGACATCCTGAAGTGCAGTTGAGGGTTCACGCGGAGGCCGTCAGGGTGCTGCCCAGCCCTGAAGGGCCGCTCAGTGCGGAAGCGTTGCGCACGGAGATAACATATACGCGGGCAGTGCTCAAGGAATCACTTCGCCTAAATCCCATTTCCATTGGCTTTGGTCGTGTCCTCAATCAGGACACCGTGCTCAGTGGCTACTTCGTGCCCAAGGGAGTAAGTGGAAGTGAGAATTCCCTTCAAATGTATTTTACTTAAACTCTTTTCCATCTGTAGACCACCGTAGTAACCCAGAATATGGTGGCGTGTCGTCAGCCTGAACATTTTCCAAATCCTCTAAGTTTCCAGCCCGACCGTTGGCTGCAGCAACGAAATGCTCTGAATCCGTATCTCGTCCTGCCTTTTGGGCACGGCATGCGAGCCTGCATTGCTCGCCGCCTGGCTGAGCAGAATATGCACGTCTTGCTCCTAAGGGTAATCTCTATTATCATCAACTACAACGAAGAAATTTTAAATTCAAATTCTATTCGACACAGCTGCTGCGCAACTATGAGCTCATCTGGCGGGGCCGAGCGGATGTCGAGTTGGATATTGAAACTCTGCTGATCAACAAGCCCAATGCTCCGGTGCTCATCGAACTACGGCGACGATCTGCGTGATTTGCAATTCAAAACGACGAAATTACGTGTGTGGCTACACTTAGAGTTCATTGTTTATTTGCCTTAATAAATGAAGTTAAATAAACGTTTATTAAATATATTTATAGTTAATGTAAATCATATGACTAGTGTTTAATTATATATATATTTTATAATTAAAAGGCTGCGGGTGTTTTGGTCTACATGTTCTACATAAATCATAAACAAAACTAATCTGCTCTCTAAGTTCGAATATAATAGAAAGGCATAGGCATGAAATTCTTTATATGGTGTCAAAGTTGCTTTAGAATGGGTTCATATAATACTTGGAAAAATAGGTGTGTGTGTGTGTGTGTGTGTGTGCCCGGGACCTAGGGCTGTATACTGAAGTTTTTCATTTTGTGTAACTTAACTTCGCCCAGGTCCTAGCTTATAATGGTGATATATGTAAGTCTAAAAGTTGTTTTCAGTTATATATGCATTAAATTATGTGTATATGGATTTAAAAAAGTTTTTCCTAACCTGTTGGCCCACTTACAGCCCCATTCCGCTTTGATCTTAAACCGACTGTAAACCTAACCGAGGTACAGTTACGCCCTGTAAGCTCAATTCTATTGAGAACTTAACCACTAAACCACTATCGTTTCACTATAATCAGACTGCTTAACGTCAAGTTCAAGTCAAAAATATCTCGCCTATACTAACTTATCTGCTCTTCACGCTTTACTCCCTCTTCTATACTGCTATTCTGTACTATTCTGTTGTATCGTGTTCTAACCTATAAGGACTTTGGTTATTTACCGCACTAAACGCTACAATGATTGGTGGAAAAATACATATACTTCTAGATTTCTCTGGATCTGTCTCTTCTAAGGGAGGACTTGTGGTTCATGGTTTTGAAAAATACAATATATATATATTTAGATATATATAGATATATGTGTGTGAGTTTTCTCAATATCGGATTTTAGTATCAGGTCGAGAGTCCTAGCTCCCCGTATGGCTATCCGTGCATATGTCTCTTTGATGAAACTTAAGATATGAGTTAACTGCATAGTTCTGCTGCCGATGAAAGTCTTAAAGTTCCAGCAGCAGAACCTCCTCATGCTAGAGTATGTTTAGCAGCGAAGAGTCCATCATGCGATCATCGTATAGACTCAAGGTCTTCGAGGCGCGCGCTTTTCGCACAGAGGGGGGCACATCGCCGGGGGTTTTAACCCGCTCGCTAGGATCGCGCAGTCGTTCGCTGCTACCATGCCCACTGAATACCTCGCGGAAGACTTCCAGACTGTGCTGGCGGCGCATTTGCTGCTCGGTGGGCAGTGGCATATTCCCGCTGTTGCTGGTCACCAGAAGCGAGTTTGTGCGCAGATGTCCAGGACGTCGCTTTGGCGCCCGGGAGGCGGACAACATGTGCAGTTCGTTCTCGTTGTTGTTGTTGTGGTTGCTGTTGCCGTTGCCGTTGCAGTTGATGTGCTTGATGAGGCTGCTCGACAGCGAACGTGGCACTATATGAGCGGGTGTGCCAGTACGCTGTTCCGCGCTGCGAAGCTGCAACAGATTGGCTCTGTCCAATGGCTGCAGCGGACTCAAGTCCAGATTGTTGGGTCTCCTCAATCCACTCGCCAAATGTGCATTGTCCATGCTCTTCAGAGCCGCCACGAGATTCGACTTCTCCTCGCCCAGTTGCAGCTGTCTGCAGAGCTCCTCGGCGTGCTCCTTGCGAAAGAGTTTCTTGTGGATCAAGGCGCGCACACCATGCCATCCGCGTAGCTTGTGGTCTGTGTTCTGCTGTTTGGGGAAGCCCTGGCCGAGACTCGAGTTCTGCTTCTGTTGACGGCTGGCAATGAGCTCTTCTACGCTCACATCATGCTCCAAGCAAGACAGGCTCTGCTCCTGCTGTGGCTGGAAGCTGTGCTTTTTACTGCGCTCCACTAGCACCGGCGGCGTGCGCAGCGACTGAGGTGCTAAGTTGCGCTCCTGGCAAGGATTCCGCCCCTGGAGATGGGGCTGCAACTGGGGCTGAGCATAGTTTAAGTGATTCTTTTCCGTGGGGAATTGCTGATTGGGTGGCGGCTGCAACAAGCCACCATCGGCTGATGATAGCTGTGATTGCGCTTGATGCACTGCAGCCGCAGTGGTTGTCGTGTTGCTGATCGTACTGACGAGCAACTGAGCCGTCGGCAAGGCCAGGTTGTTGGTGTCAAGCAGCGGACTGGCCGGCTGCGTTTGGAGTCTTGGCCGCAGGCCAGACATCTCCTGCATCCGCTCCTCGGCGCAAAGCGATGTCAGCCTGGCATCCGCATCGTGATCCCAGCAATCCTCGCAGGTATCACGCACAAGCTTGGCAGCAGCACCACCGCCCCAACCTGCCGGGAAAAGCGGGCGTGCCTTATGACGCACCACTAAAGCCTGCATTTGGTCGAAGCTGGGATGCGGGCCCACTTCCTGTTCGTAAGGAGCCTTATAGGGCGGCGTCACCTGGCCGGGCGCATAGAAATCAGAGCAACGTGTTGCCACCTCCCACAGGACCAAGCCCAGTGAGTAGACGTCCATTTGCTTCAGCGATGTCTCACAGTCTCGCAAGTTGACGGCTCCTTCCAGCAGCTCTGGAGCCATATAGCGCAGTGTGCCTACCTCATTGATGCTCTTGGTCTCGGCCATGGCCACCTCGCCCTTGTATTCGTACTTCGAGCCGAACACCTTCAATGCAAACCCAAAGTCCGCTATGCAGCAGCTGAGGTCACCCTGCACCAGAATATTGCGCGAATTCAGATCCCGATGGGCCACGCAGGGCTTGTGCAGCTCACCCAATCGTAGCTCGGTGTGCAAGTGGGACAGGCCCCGCGTGATAGAGCGCAACATGCCACAGCACTGGGCAAAGTCTGTGCTATTGGCGATTAGCCAATCCTGAAGGCAACCCAGTGGTGCGAGCGATAGAACCAACTGGTACTCCATGCGCCCATCCATGGTGCGACGCTCATCGTAGCCTAAATGGGGAAGAGGAATTAAACAATGAAAAACTACTGACATCTCCAGCCCGCTGCATGCTCACCAAAGTAGCTCAGCAGGGCGGGGCAATCCATCAGTGGCAAGGCATAGATGTTTCTCTCATTCACGTAGTACTGGTGATGGGCTTCTGGATAGATCTTGACGGCCACTTCCTGCTCGTGGAGCATGCCCTTCATCACAGTCCCATACTTGCCACTGCCCAGCATGCAAATCAGGTTCATGTTGTCGACATTCCGCAGATTGGAACTGTAGCCGGGTCCCGATGGAGCCAGGGGTGATTCCTCTGGCTCGCTGTTCTCCTTTACTCCGCGACAGTATTGCACCGCCAACAGGATGCCAATTATGATGACCGTGAGCAGACCCACGCAGCTGAGCATCGTGGTGGCTCTAAACGAGTTGTGCTGCTGAGATGCGGCTCGGTTGTAGATCACCAACTGCACGTTGTTCGCCAGCTCCTGCAGCGCCGGCTCCACAATAGCAACTTGAGCATTGCACAGTTCGCCGGAGCAGCAGCAATAGTAGAGGGTGTTGTTGCGGGATGTGGGTGCCGAACTGGTGCACTTCGTGTGGCTGCAAATGGAATTCCAATCTGTATTGTCCTTCCAGCAGCCTGCATAAAGAGTAAAAATTGTCAAATTATATATACAAATTCCTAGATATTTTTCTTGCTAACCCTGCTTAACGAAGCGCGTGCCATTGGAGGTCTGATTCCACAGCGTGAAGCAGAACGTGTAGCCCTCCGTGCAGACCCTCTTGTGTGGCTCGCTGGGCACGACACCTGCCTCCAGATACTGCTGCTGTTGCTCCACACTGAGACCCTCACTACTCTCCTGCTCGTAGTCATCATCGTGCTGTGAATTGTCATTCTCCTTGTAGCTCATGCAGCTGTACTGCCGACTAGGGGCCGGCGCTATAGAAAGTGAAGAAATCGAACCAAATATATATTTATCGTTAAAGTTTATATATTGTGGGTACTCACAAGCCAAAGTTAAAGTAATCATGACCATTACGAACAGCAAACTCCACATGCGCCCAGTCATGTTGCGAATTTTAGATTACTTTTGGTTGGAAGAGTGTTTCGCTTGGCTTTTTGTTGATCTTATCAGCTCTCAACTCAGCTTATGGCATTTTGACTGATCAACAATAAATGGCGCTGAAATAAGCATTTCATTACTAACAAAACAAAAAAGAAAAGTACATATAATATATATATATATATATATATATATATATGTATATATCTCTATATTGTACGTTTGTCTTCCTAAATATTTATAAGCAAACTGTAACGCAACGACAAGTCTGGACTGTTGCCATTGGACTCCAAAGAGCTTCAGCTTCAGCTTCCATTCAATTCTGTATTCTATTGTCGCACTGTAAATTGAGCTAACGCTGCAATTTTATTGACGACGCCAGACCCGAGACCCATATACAAAAACACTCAATCGACTCTCCGCAACAACACTCGCAGCTGCTGATCGCCAGCAATAGTTATAGTTGTTGCTGAGCTTGGCGCTTCTTTATCAGTCGGTTTGTCAATCAGTCAGTCTGTCACCCACCCACTTCTCTGAAAACGGAGCTGGCGCTACAACGGGGGCGTTCTATCGACATCACTGTACTTTGGAATGGTTCGTCGCCGCATTCCGCTAAGCAAATAAAAACACTCAGCAAAATATTGCATGCACGCAATAATTAGCCTGAATGCGAGTTTAATGAAATTCTTGACATATATTTAAGTTTTTATTTTTAGAGAGGGGTAAAGTGAATTCATCTAGAAATTGTATATACTCTCAATAATTTATTCTTTATTTGGACATTTATATATGTACATATATTTTATATATTTGTGCACTCGTTTGATGGGAGAGTTTTTTGAGCGAGAATGTTCTTTCAATTTCTATGATTTTTCTGCTTTATATAATATAATTCAGCCCAATATGGAGAAAGTCTGTTGAATGATTGGTTACATTAATTTTCTTTTGAACACTAATGTTATATATATATATATATATATATATATATATATATATATATATATATATATATATATATATATATATATATATATATATATATATATATATATATACTGCCAAAATGTTATTCAATAGAATCTAATTTAATTTTGTCCCAAATTGTATTTATTTTTTAATATATTTATATACATATATATATATATATATTTTTTTTTTTTTTTTTAATTTATATATATATTTTCATATTCAGTTTTAATACTCTATTTAATACATTTTTTACCATTTTAATTACATATATAAAACGTAGTGCAAATAAATTGGAGAAAATTGATCTCAGCCTAACTACTTTATTTATTTATTTATTATATTATGTTTACATAATATTAACTGTAGAAATGTAGAACTTGTAACTTCATTTCATTTTCGGCTTGTTCATGTAGAATTTCATTAAATTTGAAATTCTAAATATTTTTGCGTTATTGATCTCAATGTGTAATTTTTCTCTCTGTACACATCATAATGGTACTGGGTATAAACATACATACATATGTACATACAGCTTTATGCTAAAAGCCCATTGCCCATTGAAGTATGTAGCTTCTGTGACGGTAATTGGAAATTTTGCTTTTGGCTTTCATTAGGCGCTCGACTGAACTGTATTAAAACGTCTTGGTATTTTACGTGAACTGATACACGTTGAGTGTGTGGCTCACCTTATCGGAGCACACACACACACACACACACACAAACTTTTGTATAATTACGTTTACGAATTCAATTGCTCGTGGGCGGAAATTGGGTTAATTGCCTTTTAGATGGTAGCAAAATAGGTCGGAGCCAACACAGCAATTTATTAAATGATGTTTTTAAGTATTTTATAATCTGTATATATGAATTAAATAATATAAAGCGTATTTACTCAACTCTTTTAATATTATGTTCGTATATACACATGTACATATACATATATTGGACTATCATTGACGCCGTCTGCGCCTAACGAACGAAATAGAAAGCATTATCCCTCAATTTATGACTTACTGCTGATAAGAATCAATCAGCAATTAGCGATGTGAAGTAGGAAGAGAGTCGTGTCACGATGACACAAAGTCATCAATAAAATTTTTAAATTTGCGTAGATGTATTGATTAGATAGGAAAATTTGGACTCTACATATAATTGCAGTCTATAAACCATTTGTATCAAAAGTTACACTCCCCATCAATGCAGTCGCAACGGCCTGCAGATAAAGTAAATATAAACATGGAAATTAATTGTGCAGTTTTTCGCTTTATGCTTTGTATTCGCATGTTACCGTCAATGAGAGTGGACGCCGAAGCCGGCGCGTGCGTCCAATGAGCACGGGCATCGGAGCGAAAGAGAGCGAGAGAGAGGGCGAGAGCAGAGCACTTCACAATCTAGACATGGTACTCAGGCACTCTCCCGAGCACATGCGCATGATGCATGGGCATAGGCAAACGAGAATCGCAACTGGCGCGCCAAAACAGGTTCCCTAAGGTGAGTTAGGGTGCGGGAGGGGCGAGGGCGAGCGTCTGTTCCAGCATGACAGCCGACGGCGCCAGTTAATTGCAAACTTTTTTTTTATAGCCATTTGCTGTTGCGTATCTTTTACTCGTTGTGATTGCTGTTGTTGTTGTTGTTGTTGTTGTTGTTGTTGTTATTGTTGTTGTTGTAGCTGGGGGACTGTGCAGTTCGCTGATTAACTTTTTGCATGCTGAGCGTGTGGTATGTGTGCATATGTATGGCTGTATGTGTATGCATTTGTGTGTTTGTATTTCTCTGTGCATCTGCCGCAGATTTGTGGACGAAATGTGTGTATGCAGAAAATCAATGCAGGCACAGGCACAGGCACAAGCACAAGCACAAGCACAAGAGCGCAGGCAAACGACATAGCAGTGGATTGTTCGGTAGATTTTAAAGGGTCCTGAGTCTGGTTTCGAGTGCACCAGGGTGGGTGGGCGCCAAGCTCAGACGGTCGCATGTCTGTATGTGGTGGCTATGGGTGTTGGTGTGTTTGTGCATGCGTGTGCTTGAGTGTTGTGTGTCTGTCTGTATGTGTGAGTGTGAGTGTGTGTGTGTGTGTGTGTGAGTGCGTGCGCAGACCTGCTACAAAATTGATTTTTCCAAGTCATTGCGAGCTGTTGCCGCACACGAAATTCGAAATTCCCACAAATTGACACTTTAAATCGAAAAAATAACTGGCTATATTTGTGAAACTTGCAGCGATCTTTGATATTACAAATAAACAATGAACAATTTCAAATTTTTCTTACACTTTTAACGGTTTTTCAAAGCATGCCCGCACTGCTTTAACACAAATTTCAAATTTCCCAATTTGAATATTTTATTTGTTAAAATATAACTAGAAGTGCAGCCATTTAGATTGCGAACGGCGCCGATGGCTTTTGTGTCATTTTATTATCTTATTTTTCTTTTCCTTTTCCTGTTTTATTGTAATTTAATTTCTCCCCTCTTTACTGAATATTAAAAATTTGTTCGTTGCGCGCGACGCTTTCAAATTACTTTTGCCTTCGCCGTCGCTCACTGAGAACTGACTGACTGACTGCGACTTAGGCGCCAGCAGTGTCGTCGACGACGACGACGACGACGACGCCGGCAGCATGCGCATATTTACGAAGCAGCGTGCAAAGGCGCAGAGACCGCTTGGCGCTCCCAGAGAGCGCTCGACTTAAGAGAGCCGTTGTCAGAGGCAAAGAGCTTTAATCACTTGTTGATTGTGTGCGGCGTGTACGAACACGAACAGACATAGATTCAGATTTCTTTATTGATAAATATATACATACATATGTATACACGCATATACTATATATAGACAAATATTTATATACATACATATGTATGTACTATATATATGTATGAATATTCATTGGTCCACTGGGTGAGCGGGCAGCACTTGACCAGCGCAACTGCCAAAACCAATGCGCAAGCCATTTTTCTCACAGTGTCCGCGAATGATGACCTCATCGTAGTCCTGCAGGAATTTGCGCGTTTTGCCACCTTGAAGCTCTACTGTTTTGGTGCCACGCCAGCACAGCTCCAATAGCGAGCCGTACGAGTCGGGCGTTTCACCGCTTATCGTGCCAGATGCCATTAAATCACCTGGACGCAAATTGCAGCCGGTGACCGTGTGGTGGGCGATCTGCTGCAGAGGCGTCCAATACAAATGCTTGAAGTTGGACTTGCTAATCAGCGACTCATTATCATTGGCAGCTATAGAGTTCAAAATATGTTTAGCTACGCCTAAAACAGTTAACCACTACTTATAGCTTACGTTTTAGGGAAACTTCCAGATTTATGTCAAAGTTGAAGGGCACACTCTGCCTTAAATATGGCAGCACTTCCGGTTCCTGGGGAAAGTTATCGAGCAGAAATGGTTTCAACGCTGCCGTCGTTACCACCCAAGGAGATATGGTGGTGCCAAGATTCTTGGCTGTAAATGGACCCAGTGGCACGTACTCCCACTTCTGTATATCACGAGCACTCCAATCGTTCATCAACGTAAATCCAAAGACATTCTGCCAGGCATCGTCCACCTTGATGGACTCGCCTAGCTGGTTACCAGGGCCGCCTATGAAGAAGGCCATTTCCAACTCAAAGTCCAAGAGCTTGCATGCACCAAAGATCGGTTTCTCTGCGCCCTCGGGCAACGTCTGTCCCAAGGGGCGGCGAATGGGTGTGCCAGACACAACAACAGAGCTGGCGCGTCCATGATAGCCCACAGGCAAATGACGCCAATTGGGCATCAGGGCATTATCTGCACCCCGGAACATGATACCCACATTGGTAGCATGATGAATGGAGGAGTAGAAGTCGGTGTAGTCACCAATTTGTGCTGGCAAATGCAGCGAAATCTCCGACTGTGGCACCAGAGCTCTGAGCGATATAATGAAAGTGGTCCAAATTATCAAATGGAATTTTATGAAGGTTTGTAGCCAACCTACACGCTCCTTAGATCTACATTCTGCTCCACTTCGGAACCCTTAGACAACAGTTTTTGGGTTTGAGTCCTCACTGCATCCCACGCCTCGTGACCCAAGCTCATTAGTAAGTTCAACGTCTCTGCCTGCAGCGCTGCCTATGGCAATAAGAAACAAACCAAGTTAAATAAATAAGCAGTTCAGCAAGCAGTGCAAAATACAAACCTGCAGCGGGGATGCAAACAAATGCGACACAGCTTTTAGATCCAATACATGTTCACCAATTGCGACGCACAGTCGATTGGTGGGCTGCAAAGCAACAAGAATACGGTCAAAGGAAAATATACGGTATTCAGCTACGATATTCCTAGATAAGCAGGTGTTACACATGGCTGTAGCTGTTTCGACTATGGAAATCACAGATTGTTTTCGTAAACAAACTAGTTTTATATATGACTTAGTATGCAAATGATATACACTAAAGCGGTCTTTGTTCTAACTTGATAGACCGAAAACATGTGAAACTCCGTTTGCTAAATCTCTTATAATATTCCATGTGGCATTCATTATTAAAATTTTAATATATATAAAATATACATATTTATATATATCGCATTTTTTCACATGTATATATTTATAAAGTTTTCGATTTATAATTATTATACTTATTAAGTTTCGTTCAATTCGAATAGCTTACATTGGACTGAGTGGAGAAGACAGCATATGGCAAATTTTCCAGGGGAAAATCACTACCGGTTGGCACTGGCACAAAGCTAACTGACATTTTATCCAATTTTAGACTAGTATTAACAATAAAACTGAAGAATTTATAACTTTTAAAGAGATATGTGCTTAGTAAACAGATTAAAATGAAACTCGCTACGGAATATATGCGTAACGCCAGAGTGACGATGTCAACTGAGTAGCTGCTCACAATTTATTGTCTTTATATATCGTACATATGCCCATCTGTTCGCTCTTAAGCCGGTTGGGCCGGTTATCATGAGCTCTTAGCAAAACAAGCCCCTCAAATCGGCGTCGCTTGCAGAGAGGGAATTAAAAACAATTTTTCTTGCTCTTTGGTTACTTTTGTTTATTTTTTACTCTTTAATTTATAATTTATGTATATATATATAATTTTTTTTAAGATGCTGGAATAATTGTTTTTATTGGAATTCTCAAAAACATATACAACAATTTATACACGAAATACAATTTATGAGACTTGACTTTCGAATTTTGTATTTAACTTTAATTTTTCTGATTTACACATAATTATTATGTAATTTGACTTCAATTGAACTTAGATAACAGCACATTAAACTACAATACAATGTATATTTTATATATATTTGCGAATATATTTATACGGATAAATATTATGTACGTACGGCGCGTATATGTATGTATTTTGTTCTTGCATTTTTTAGAACTCATTTCAAACCAAATTTAACCAAATTGAACCTAAGTTTTCCTTTATTTATATTTTTCAAGTTATTTTCCAACACCCTTTTCTTAAAATTGTATTTAATTGCATTTAATTGACACCGAATATAGTTCCAATATATATATCAGACGTATATAAGTACATATATATATATAAGCACGATCAAATAACTGAAATCCAACTAAATAATTCGTTTATACGTATTTACGTATATAGCACAGTTCGAAACTTGGACAAATTTTGGCTCGAGAGCCCAATCTTACTTGAAGCTGTTTAGCTTCTTCCTATCAATCTTCGAGCTTTCATTTACGAACTGTTTTAAGTGTGTACATTTTAACAAGCGCAGGTCTCTTTGATATATGGTGTAAAGGTACATTCAATTGAATTGCCTGAAGCATAAACTTTGCCATGGACCAACTTTAGATATACTTTTTATATAGCAGCAACAGAAATATATAATTCAATAGTTGCAAACAATGTAATTAGAATTCAACATACTATTAGCTTTGAATTTTTGGTTTATCTTCAATGATATGTTAAGATATCATATCATTTTACAACAATTAAGTTCTTAAGTTTTATTACATTTTTGTTTCATAATTGTTTCAAATATTCCAACTTTGCTTTTTAATTGATTTGATTTTGATTTTGGTGGTGAGTGTGGCGGGTAGTCTTTGTGTTTGTATTGTGTTATAAATGTACACAGAGATATTTTTGTAGAGTATTTACGATATAATAACTTGATATACATATTTGGTTTGTGCAACATACGCAATAAACTCTTGAAATTTCTTTGTGAAAGTGAAACATAAAATAACATTAAATTGGCAACACTTTGATTATAAGTATATGAGTACATATTTAATAGTTTTCCAACACTGGCTGGGATCTTAGAATCGAACAACTGAAAAACGAATTCAAACATAACATTCGGTAACACGTTTTACTTCAATGTACATTAACATATAACTTTGATTAGTTGAGCGTTGTTCTCTTTGCGTTCTTATGATATGCTTTTTACCTTAGAGATACTTCTTGGTTGCATCAATTACACAACAGTAGCTAGATTTGGCTATTGGAGACAATTTAGGTTCTCAGCTAGAATCGCTTACAAGTCATCGCCCAATCGGTGTATCTCATCAAGCATGAAGTCCACATCCTGCTCGGTCACAGCAGCGGAAGAGATGATCGAACGGAAGAAGTTAGGTCGTCGATCATCTGGCTGGTAGCCAACCATAAGTGTGCCCTTTTGCATCATGCGACCCTTGATAATAGGGCAGATCTACGAAGGCGTCAGAGGTAGATAGGTGTAATTCAGTATTGTATTAGCTATAGAGATAGACAGACTGTTGTTATCCTACCTTGCCTAACTCCACCTCCTTCTTGCTGTCATGCGGCACACCTCGCAAACGCTTGGGCACATACCAGAACGATACATTGACGCATTCTGGTTCCAAAATCAAGTGGAAGCGATCGGATTGCTGCCTGATGCGCTTCAGCTGATACTGAACCAATTCCATCAAGCGGTCCTGTTGCTGCTCGAATCCCTCGGTGCCCTTGGCGCGCCACTGCAGCCAGAGCTTGAAAATATCGTTGTGGCGTCCACACTGGATCACCTTGTCGCCAGTGTCGTAGCTGATGTCGTACTGTTTGTCGGTCATAAACAGATACTCGGCAGACATTTGGTTGCAGCTGATGAGTAGGCCCTGAAATCAGATGGATTTTCGTTATCATTTTTCCGTTTTTGCTTGTTTTTTTGCTTGCTCATAAGTCAAGTTCAAATTTTAATTAAAATTCCGGCTGCCAAAAGGCGCAACTGTGACCGATGGCAACATATTGTACAGAATATAAAAAAGCAAACCCAATTGAGGGGTGGCTCTTGCCAAACTAAACAGCAGTAACAGCAGCAGCAGCAGCGCCCACAGGGTTGTCAAACATTTGCTCATTCATTGTAATTTTCGGTCTACGACAGCCCCCGTAAAAGTCTGACTGTCTGCTGTTTGGCATGAAAAATAACAAGGAATTGTTCGCAACACAATTGGAATTCTTTAGGCAAACAACAAACATTGTGATATGCAGAAGAATGTTGGGAAAATAAGACTTACGATGGCTAAGTTTTAAATGTGTTTGGGTTAAAAGGGAAAAAGGTGACTTTCCAGCCAAAACACATTTGAAATTAATTTTAAGAATTACTCTTAGTTTTCAAAATTCAATTAAAAATTGATTGTTTTGACTGCAAGTGCAAGTTAATAGTTCAATGCAAGTCTATCATATTATGTTCGATAACTATGCCATTTCCATATTATTTTCCATATTTAGTATCGCTGCTGTTCTTTGATGCCTTGGCTTTCATTTAAAATAATACAAATATTTATTGTTATATTTATTAATATACCTAAAGAGAAAATAGGTACATGTATGAGGTAACTATGCGAAGTCCCTACGAGCTCAACTTAACTAAACAACGAATTGACGTAAGATACTAGAGTTGAGTAACGAGAAGTATTTTGACGTAAACAGAGTAGTAAAGACATTGTCAAGCAAATTCTAGTAAGATCTTCTAAATGCATTACCTATCATAACGAGTAAATGAGGAAATAATTGTATTCGAAATTATTATCAAATAATGTCTATTGCCATCGTTTCCCATGGCAGATGATTCCATTCTCAGGTCTAAATAATATTTATACTATTTCATAATTATATTACTATTTCACTAGTTTTGGAGCATTGTTACTTACATCTTCCTTGAAATGAATAGTCGAGCACTGGAGCAGGGCTCCCATGAGCTTGTGTGGATTCCAGGTGACAGAATCCGCGCTGCAAAAGTCAAATCAGGTCGGGCAACAATATATTAAATGACATTCAATTACAAATTATAAACAATTAACACTAAGCTGCCGCGCTATGTGGTCTGTATGGATCTAGTGCCCACCCTCGCGCACAGCCACCCCGCTGGGACAAGGACAGTGACAAGGACAGCAAGGCAGCTTCCTTGCAGGCAAGTGCCATAAATTGTGGCAATTTCAGGCCGCAGAGCTTTAATTGAATTCAAAGCGAGCGCAACCCCAAAGCCTCAGGATCGACAGACGCCACTAAACATCCCCCAGGGGCAGCTATTTACAGTTCCGCGTGTGTGAGTGTCTATAAACATGATGCTTATGGAGTGCCAGTGTAAGCATGCTTCAGCTTGAGTGGCGGCATGTGGCGTGTGACTCTGTGCTTGTGCAGCTCCAAGCTGTAGCGAAAAGTTTGCATTGTTTCAGGCATTTCCCGCAAGCTAAGCAGATTTAAGAGCATCTCCTAGCAGCTGGAGCCGAAAGCTATTAATCAACTCGGGCTTAGCTGCCAATGGCCACAAGATGTCAGCTGCACGCGCATTTAATGATTAATTTATAGAGAGCCGTTCAATTAGGCCCCGCAATTTGCATGCCAACCAGGATTTGGGCCCCAAATGAATTGAATAGCCGCCTGATGGATGGGGCCCATCAATTTGAAAGTGTTTATGGAACACTTCTCCCTTGACCGCAAAACAGTCAATACGACAGCTGCAGTGGCGACATTTGCCTAAGCTGTGAGGCATTCGCATTTCCACTTGCGAGGGGCGGGAGTGTCGTAAAGTGCACTTACGAGCTCCGATTTTAACTTTAAAATTAAAAATTCCTTACACAACAATCTAAGGGAAGCAGCCGCCTGATCTGCCCTCCAGCCATTGTTTGTCGTAATTGTTCTGTAAGTAATGCCCACCACCCTGCACCCACCCAACCACCTACCCAACAATCCATCCATCCTGCATCAAGGCCAGGCGGAAGGGTGGCAATCGAGTGAGTGTTGCAAGGACGCGCGGGTTGAATATCCACTTTGTTCATTTGTTTGTCTTTTACGCAGACGAAAATGCACTCGGCTTTGGGCCTTGTAATCCCTTTAAGCTCTGAACACCTGATGGAAGCACTAAATGGCAAATTGAGATTTTTACCACATGTCGCTGAAGGCTCGCCCTGTAAGTACTTTGGACTTTGAGCGATGCGGGCCATTTGGGAGCATTTAGATTTGAATTTGCACAACAAGAGATTTCAATTCTTGTTTTCACTGTACAAATATGAGGGCGAATGATAAATGAGCCAAGTTATTGTCTGGGACATAAAGCCTTGACAAAGACAACGAAGTAGGCTCGGCTCTAAGTTGGTGTACTTAAAACATAAATGCAAAAATTTTATAATGGAATTGATTTTCTGATTTGATAAGCATAATATAATAATAGTTAAATAAATATAATAAAATATAAGTTTTGATAATATAATTTATAATAATAATGTATAATAATAGTTATATAAACATAAAATAATTTATTTTTTGATATTGCTGAGTTGGATATGGATATTTAAAGCCAGGAAGAATTATTTACAATTAAGAGCTTAATTTGATTATCTCTATTATCTTGCTTGCAGAAGTAATATTTCATATAATCAATGAATTAAATATTTAAGCTGTTTTAACACAAGAACCTATTATATTTTTAAACAAAAATTAATAAATAAAGATTTATTAAAAATATATATACACAAGATTATGAAACTTTTTTTCCCCTTAATAATATTTTTCTCAATTTGCAACTGTGAGATTAAGTCGGTTCTATCAACGTACTTACCGTTCAACTCCTGTGAATCTGGGATGACGATGCTTACGCGACATCATCAATCCACCTCCCCAAGCAGCCTGTTGAAGAAATGGAATAGATGTAGGTTCTATTAACTACCCTGAATTCTCTCCGAAGTTCAATGGGTACTCACATCGATGTGCATCCAGCAATTGTACTTCTGGCAGATATCCGCTATAGTGTTGATATCATCGAAGGCTCCCAGCACAGTTGTGCCAGCCGTGGCGTTGACAAAGAATGGAATGTCGCCCTTGGCCTTGCGCTCGAGTATTAAACGCTCCAGCTCGGAGGTAATCATCTTGCCGTGCTCATCGGATGGCACCACGATGCAATGGTCAGTGCCGAGGCCGCAGACAGCAGCGCAAGATTTGATGGAATAATGGCACTGATCCGATGTGAACATGACTAAGGTGCCGGGCAAGCCAACCGAACCGTGCTCCTTATAGTTGGGGAACATCTTGTGGCGAGCAGCCAAGAAGGCATACAAATTTGAAATGGAGCCGCCGGGTGCCAAAATCGAATCGCCACCGGACCAGCCGATTATCTCACGCATTTTGGTGAGTACCACGTTCTCCATGAGTATGAATACCGGGGCTATCTCGTATGTGAACATGTTGGTATTGGCTGTGGCGGTCAACCATTCGCCAGCCATGGAGATCAGATCCAAGCCGTTCGACAGCTGATTGAAGAAGTGGGGATGGCCTGTGGAGCAGAAATTTGAGTTGCCTGTTTAATGTAGCTGAAAATGCTTTCCGTCTTCCGTCAACCGCCTTTCGTATTTCGCCATGGCTGTCTGTCAACTGGAGCTGGTTAAGCTGACAGCAGATGTGCCTGGCAGCTCTGTTGCCATTTTTCATGCTACAATTTTTTGTTTTATTAAAAATGTTTCGGCTGAAACAAAGCAACAGCCAGCTGGCGACCCAACCAAACACGGCTGACTGCCGTTCAATGCAAGGCCGGATGTGCATGTGTTCAAGGGCAGACGAGCCCGACAAACATTGTCCAAAGCCTGTTCGGGGTCAGAAAAATCAATAGGGCGCAGATCTTAAAGCTCTAGGCTTGCGCCTGTCCATTGTTAGTCCAACAGCCGTCATTTCTGTGTGTGTGTGTCTTAAATTGTTCATTTATTGCAGCTAATTGCGACTCCACTGAAATCCCACGAAAAATCACAAAATGATTTCAGTACAAACAGCGAGCAGGAGCATCAGGAAGCTGTCGAACGCCCCCTTGCTAAATGTCCTGCGAACCCTTCGTGTGCCTCGCTCTGAGCGTCTGTCAGTTCACATCTTGAGTGCCATAAGTCGTGTGATTAAAATCCCATTCGCCACAAGGCTAAATCTATCCGCACAGACTCCCACACACACATAGGGCATAAAAGCTTCGGCATCCAAACATTTCAATTTACGGATGTGGCCGCAGTTGCTGCCAGGCATGAGGACTCTTCGAGTCACAGGACTCGAATCACCCTCGACCTAGACACGAACTTAGGACTGCCAGGCAGAGCGTCAGGCAGTCAGTCATTCATTCGCATCAAAGGATCAGGAATGCAGCGAGTCAGAAAATAACAACGGATTTTGATTAAAGCTCCCCTTTTTATAGAGTCGTCCACGAGAGGCAGACAGACAGCCTCCTGGCACTCGTGCCTGGCATATCATGTTTCCCCTGTGGCAGGGTGTGCATTATGTGAGATTATGGATCATAAATGGGATTTATATCATTCTAAGGGAAATTCCGTCAATGAAAAATGCGAAAATATGTGAAATTTTAACACATTCAATCTGTATTTCAGTTCGTGAATCGATAATAAATATATAAAATAATATAAATATTTTATTAGTAAAATTATCTTGGGATGCAATAAGGATTATGTATGCAGTGCAAAAATTAAAAATAATTATTTAAAACCTTCCATACTTAGTATTTGTTGTACCACACAACGTAACAGAAACAGAAGGACACTTCTCAAATCTCAGCCAACTTGGACCACATTTCTCCATCTCTTGCAATAAGTAATAGTACTCAAATCTAATCAAAACTTTGTTTATGCAGCTATTCCCTGATTACATTGTTATTTCAGTCTACTTTTAATTCAATTTTGAAAACAGTAGTAGCCAATCCCTATGCAGCATTCCTTGCCGGTGTAATTTCCTGCTATCGCAAACTGGTCGGGGTGTGCGGAAGCTCACGCAGTTCCTAGACAAGGCCGCAGCATCCGGGGTTGGGCGGCGCTTATTATCGATACTCCAAACAGAATTGCGGTCACGTGTGCGCTCCTTGCCGCCCCTTGCATTAATTTTCAATGAAATCAAGCGACTATTCTCTTTCAATGAAAAACAAGGAATAAACTTTTTAGACCGCCGGACTAGCAAATACCCTGTGCACAATATGAAACTGCAAAGCATTCAAAATACTTAATCGATTTAGGAAGTAGAGATATCTCTGGGATACCTCTATATATATATATACAGTGAGTCCAAAAAAATCCAAGTTTATGTCACTATAACTAGTGTTCTATTAGGGCTAGAGAGAAGAATATCCTCAGATTTTGTTTATGCCTATATTTTTTTAGCGTGAATTTGTGCCATATTTTTTTGTTTATTAATCAAACTCATAGGAAGAAAATTAAAAAGTTAAAGTTTTTTATATTAAATAAATATTAATGATCTCATAAACAAAATCTGAGGATATTCTATACTCTAACCCTGATAGAACACAAGTTATAGTGACATAAACTTGTATTTTTTTGGTGTGTCAATACTTTTGGAATCTCTGTTTATATATTATTATTATCTTCTTTCCAGTAATGATGCACTAATCTATGCTAGAAGGATATACGAAGTGGACAATTCTATATTGATCAATATACCTTTTTCTTTAACCTTCAAAGGGTATCGCATATAAAAACCAACAAAAAGTGAAACGTGCGAATGACTTTTGGCTGCTAAAGCCGCATTTAGAACCCTTTTGGCTGATTTATGATTGATGGCAAGTCAGTTTTTCAGATTTAAGTCCATTTTGAAGGGAGTCGGGCGGGTTGGGCGACGAGTGTTTTTGAAAGGTGTAAACAACATCAGCGCTTGCTGTTATTGTTACTGGGACGAGCACAGCTCAATGGGCTATAAAATAGCATTGTCTGTTGCGATGTCCTCGAAGCTAATGTGCTTATCTACTAGGCTGCACACTTTGTGCCCTAATGCGACCGCAAGTTGTTCGGGCACGCGCCTTGCAAAGTATGCTACTGCCAAACGAGCATATGCTTTGTGTTTGCGGCGTATGCAAATTTATGCAGAGACAAATTTGATTAACGCCGACTGGCTGACTGTGTAAACATATGATAAGCCACCCCTGGGAAAGGCTAAGTCAATCCCATCCATGCCCAGCCAGCGCACTTACCTGTCTTCACTTGATACTTGAGCGTTGTGGCGCAGTCCTCGATCAGCTGCTGCAGCGGCAGCGCCCGATCCGGCACATCCAAGTCGAGCAGACGCTTCATATCCTCTGGATGATGAAAATCCAACACCTTTTCATTTCGATCATTGGTTGCCTTCACAAAGTCCAACAGCACATCGATGACTTTCAACAGGAACTCACGAGTCTCTGCGCCTGCGGTGACTGTCGTGGGCATAAGATCTGGATAAAACGAAGAAAATATCCATATTGTCAGTGGAATTAAAGTACTTTCATTCGTCTGTCTGCGTCTCTCGTTCTCCCTCAGCTTTCATCTTTATCTCTTATCGTTCTGCATAAAAAAGGTGGCGCGTGCGCTGCTGCTGACAGGCAAAATGACTTTCTGCCTTATCTGCCATAGTGCCTTGTTATGATATATGATTATTATTGTGATGATGATTTGTGGGCGGGCTTAATTTCAAATTGAAGCGGGTGAACCATAAAAAACAGAATTCACATTATCTTATACTTGTGCAGAAGATAGAATAAAATTTCTTTGAGTCTGTTTTCCATTCATTTGAGACCATAATCTAAGTTATCAGATATAAAACTTTTTTAAAGTAGCACAGATTGCATTCAGAACATAAATATCTTCTCTTCGCTATATTTTAAAATTAACATATATACTTGACTGTCTTTAATATCCATATACGTCAATATTTAGTAAGAAAGATTTTAATAATGAAATTAATGTATCAGTTAACAAGCTGCCCAGCTGCCTGTCAAACTAGCGTATAATATCCTTAAATCAATTAACATTAAAATATCGCCCTAAGTGAACTTTGGAGAGGTTGAGTTACAATTTATTTGATGTAAAATTGGAAAATATAGTTTTTATCGAATTGGGCAGACCCGATATATATGGTTTTGTGTAATCTCATTTTTGCTGTTTGTCCTTCTGTCCGTATTAACGCAAATCAGCTGGATGGGCCGTCATTGATATATTCTATATATATTCTACAGTCTGCAATACATTCTGATTTGTGTTCAAAATTCTTAATCTGTAACATCAATAGGCATATATAATTTCCATGATTTTCGAAAACCTAACCAAGTAAATCACAATACTGCATAATACTCATTTACAATCCAAAGGCAGTTTAATTATTTTTTGAGGAAAGCCAGGAAGCAGCCTACATGTGTTTCCGATTTACTACTTCCCCGAGAGCCATATAATATTTAGATGATCAATTGAAGATTTCAACAGTATTTTTTTCGTTAAATTTAGAGTTTCTTACTAAAAAACTTGTGAAGATAAAGTTTTTCCAGATAAACTACGTTCTCTTATAACCAATCTTGCAAGTACGTATTTTAAATTTGAAGTTTCAAGCTTCAATAGCATCGACAGACAGACAAGATGTAAATTGCATAAAAAAGTATTCAAATAACATATTTATCTGTACATATATTATTAATTAATTGACAATATATTTCAAAATAATAAAAACTGCGAGGTTTCCTTTTTCAACTCAAAATAATTTAAAGAGGAGCAACTGTTCGAAATAAAAATTTGTATTTTGTAATTTAATCTAATTTAAAATGCATTCTTCATTTGTATTTCTAATTTTGTTTTGGGTCTCTAAACTAGGCGCAAAATATATTTTCAAATTATGCCTCTTCACTAGAGTATTAAAAAAAAAACATTTTTATTGAATATATATATATTTTTCTAACACGTAAATTGTATTCAACTGCTAAACAATCAGTTTTAATAGCTTTCGGCCAGCTGTTGACCCAAGTTGAGGCTTTGGGGATGGGCACAGTGTGGCTTTGTTGGGTAGCTTTACTGTGGTTTGCGCTATTAATTGCCTGCCTTCATAATGAAATTAGTGTTGGCCACTGAGATATCAGTACGAGGGACTGTAGCCTGTAGTCTTCCTCAATTGGAAAGTTAACGTTGCGCATAATTGCCATTAAAAGCACATTTCGTGAAGTCGAGCAATTTCCAATTCAAAGCAGCAGAGCAACCCTAGGAGCAGCAGACAAATTGTAGCAATTTCGAAATTCCTCAAGTTTACGGTAAAGTTAAATAAAATTTAATGTGCTCTGCCCACATAAGCGAAAACTTGTCCGCGTGCGCTTAATGTCAGACACAGCCGTGACCAGGACTCTCGGTCCCTGAACCCCGCAACAGATCCCGATTCTTTGCGCACATATGTATGTACGGGCGTATGTCTGACGCTCCGTCTCGCTCTCACATGTAAACGTACGTAATATCCTGTGACTAAACGGTTTATGTTTGTTGTGCTTTCAATTTTTGGCACGCGTCTTGCAGGCAGCTTTCTGTGCCTTATTCCAGGCCTGCATCCAACTTGGTGGTGGTTGGGTGCCTGTGAGTTTTGGTGCTTCGTTCTCTCTCTCTCTCTCTCTCTCTTTTCTTATATGACTGTTTCTCTATTTGTTTGTCTGTCTGTTTGTCTGGTAGCCAAAATCTGTTACAAGGCATTCGCCAGTTTCACGCATCAGCAAAGTCAAGCGACGCAGCAATTTATCAAGGTCTCTTGCAGGGAATGTTACTGGCAGCGAGTGTCCTCGACAGCAGACCAATGTTTGTATCGAAAGTGTGTGCGTAGCTCGAGTACGGCCTTGTGGTCGTCCTTTTCGCTCGTATTGTTTGTGCACGTCAGTTTAACACCTCTCATTTATTATTGCTTTACCAAATAGATTTCTGTGCAGCATAGCTCTTACTACTAAGGAGAATGTTTAAGCCTAATGACAACAATTTTTCAGTAGAAACTTATATCGCATAGCTTCGGATATACAAGTATACTGGTATTAGGAATATATTGAAATTCAGATACCGGGTTAACTTGTATATCAAATTTTAATAAAATATATATTTATGTTGAAATAAATACAATATAGAATATCAATATTACATTTAATGCGAATATAAAGATTTTAAGATTCAGATTGGTCAAGAATCAGAATCAACTGTGATCAAATCAATTATAACTTTGGGGTAAAACCCTAAGTTAAAGAACTATATATATTAAATATTATGCATTTATTTTTTTATTATTTTTTTTTATTACTATTTTTTTTTTTAAATAATAAATTTATAATTTAAGCAAAACAAAAAATTCAAAAATAAAGGGCGAAGCTCAATTAAAGAAACTATTTAACTAATATCTAATTATAAAAAAATTGTAAATAAACTTTACAAAAACTCGCAAATATTACTTAATAATATGATCATCTGCCAGATTTTGGAATTACTTTAAAAATCCGATTTGGCGTCGAATCGCTTTTTGTAAGATTTATTTAAAATATATATTTAAATACTTTATTTGCATATGAATTTATATATTATATTTTATATATTACTTATATATTAATTTCTTTTATTTAAGAATCTTATATTATTTTTATTTTAATAATTAATTGTTTCTCAATATGCTGCTTCAAATGTATGTATATGGAATGCTGTGTAATGGAAATTTTTTAAAAGACTTGACTTGTATAACTGTATGAGGTTTAATCTTCTTAATTATACATTATTATATAGCTATACTTACCATATGCTGTTAGTTTGCCCGTCCTTTCGGAGAGCTTATACCCGTTCGGATTGAGCGACATTTTCTCCTCTGCAATAAAAGGGAAAGAAATACAGATGTAATAAAGGCGAAATCTGTATGAAAATGTCTCGCTACTCAATGAAGACAGTTTATTATATAACCCTGAATTGAGATGAAAATATATGCAAATGGGAGCGAAGTGTTACACAACATCTAAACGATAAATAGATTACCTCCAATTACATAACCAACGCCAAGAAAATCAGCGTGAAAATGCAATTTCTAAGTAAATAAACAGAAATGAAAATGGAAGTAGATGTGTGTGTGGGCACAAGGACAACTGAAGGACAAAGTTGGTGAGTGAGTGTGGGGGGCGCAGTCTCATATACATACTCGTACATAAAGCCAGCAATGCATGTACACAGATTGGATAGGGGACTGGGACTGGCCCTGGGCCTGGGCCTGGGCTGGATTGGATATACATAGACAATATAAAGCTAAGCAGCATCTGCTATTGCGCAGTGAGTTTTAACATCGATTCCTGCATAGAAGTATGTGTTTGTGTGTGTGGGAATGTATATAGAGACTATATAGGATACAGACAATACGACAGCTGTAATCAATGTGGAAAACCTTAAACCTGGGCCTTAACTTATGTAACAGACACTCAGATAAAGAATGTGTTGTGTGTTTACAAAAGAAGGACACTTTTTTGAGTGTGTGTGTGTGTGTGTGTTCGTGGAGTATAGGATATCTTACCGATTATCCTGCGGATATCGTCGATGTATTGCTTTAGATAATTCACTTTGACTGCTTTACTGACAATTGCGAGTGAAGAACGAAAATGTGCGATATAAGGAACAACAAGAACAATAACAAACAACAAATGACGTTTGCGATCGAGCGAGTGCAAAATGAGCGTTAAACTAAGCTAGTTGAGTTGAGGCTAGCTATCTAGATGACCTGGAATGCAATTGAATTGGTGGCAGGTGCAACTACTAAATTGTGCTACAGCTACAACTTACACAACTCGGTTGCACAACACTCGCGTAAACTGGGAACTTTATCAACTGAACCGAACGGGACGGAGCCACAAGACCAACTGCAACGAGCTATTTTCGAAAGTTTTGGATGCTTACAAAAAGCAGCTACACTCGCTGACGATCTCCGGAGCTATGAACAGCAGCATCCGCTTGGGTTGCCTACGAAGCTTGCGATGCCACGCACAAAATGGCTGCCTACCTAAACACACACACACACATACGCATACACTCGCATTTATATACCATATGTCGAGCTGAGTGTTACATAACCTTCACAACAGCAAAGACATGACCAGCTCCTATGTATGAACACGTCGTATATATGCAGATAAATTTTCACTGGTTTTTGGGCGCCAAACTGCGCAGGCAGGCAATGACGTCACGAATTCATTCGGAAACCATCTTGGCACTCTGTGGGCGGAGCCATTTTAATGGGCGGCAGCCTTTTTGCGCTTAAAACAGATACATACCGGAGCGGCGAACGCAGCTCTGCAGGCACTGCGCACGCCTCGCAGTACAAGGATTTTCCCTCATCTCTTTTTTCAGCTGGCCCCCAGACTGTTTTTTTTTTTATTTATTCTTTTAACATTTGAAGTGCCTGGTGTTGTTGTTGTTTGTGATAAATTCTATTTTTTGTCCTCCGGGCACTTTGTCTGTTTTTGCTATGTGATGTGGCAGAATGAAAAGCTAATTAACAAACTAATTTTCCAACTGTTTTTGACATTTACAATGCCAAAGTTTTTTATTGCCATTTGGCAAAAAGAAAAGCGCAATTTGTGCAAGCTTCTCATATATATGAAACCCAAAAAAAACCTTCAGTTTATGGAATTGCCTTATATCAAAGAAAAAACCTATTTACTATATACATATGTGTATTTCTGCACATATGTATGTGGGCTTATGGAAAGTTATGGATTTTACGTGGGGCACTGAAATTTAGGTCAAAGCAGGAGCTGCAAAAAGCAAACACCAACACCTACACGAATATTCGTACATACAGAGTACGCAACAGTACCGACAGTTGGCCCTGCTCGCTGCCCACACGGCTCAATTGCATTACTTGCATCTCAATGATTTTTCATAGCATACTTCTAGGGGCATGGAACGCAACTTATGTAACAAGCTGAATGTTACTTGGCATTCACTGGCGCATGCCAGCTCAGCACAATGTAGAAAGCAAGGTAAAAGGACTCAAAGCTACTGCCAACAGTGTTGACCAAGTTGCCAACGCAAACAGAGGCTGACAAAAAATATTTTTCAACTTGGTTCTCTTATCTTAGAACATGCAGGCGACATTTCAATCATAGCATTTGCCCTACAAAACTTTGCTAAGCTTTTAAAAGCCTTACCTTGCTTTGTATTCTAGAACGAACTTGTTTTTCAAGTCTCTTAAATTGAGAATACATTAATTACGAGTGAACGAGAAGAAACCTGAATAGACCAAGGATACTCAGGTTACAAGTTAGCAATGAACCATTTCTGTTGCATGATAACTTCAATTATTTAATGTGAATTATTTAAAATAATCATATTTTACTACAAAATTCAAATATACAATATTTTATTAGAGGCGTTCACAGTTTTTAGATCACATCAAATAATGAATGGATGTTCCAGTAATTTATATAGTTATAGGTATAATTTTAGCTAGATATGTCCAAAATATTTTCAGAAAAATTTCAATATTTAATTATCAAATTATTAAAAATCGTACTATATATTTTTCAAACGTATTTATTCTAAAATAAAATTCTTAAATTTTGCGATTTCGAAAGTATACACTTTTTCAATTAACTAAATGGAAATCGTAATATCTTTGGTTCTAAAAATATGATTTTAACAAGGAAGAGTGTTCTAGTCTGCTCTAGACTGCTCGACTAGGAGATAACATGAACCCTGCAAAAAGTCCATATTCCAAACATTCTATATGTGTTTTACATATATATTGAAAGCAACAACGCGCTCTGTTAACGCGCAACTGCACTTGGGCGCGATATGCTTATATTATGGAAAATTAAGTGTTTAATACCTTTATATGTAGATGGACTTCCCTAATGTATTTTTGACTGCATAATAATGACTGCATAGGTATGCCAAAGCACAAGTAGTATTTCTAGTATTTAAAAATAAGTTTTTACAAAGTTTATCCAAAATCGATAAATTACACAATCTTTATTTTTATTATTGTAAAAATGCATCTCTCCAACTTTGATTGTGTGCAGATAGCTGCGTTCATACGGACGGACTGACGGACATGGCTATATCGACTCAACTCGTCGATCAAATATATATACACTTTATAGGCTCTGTCCCTTACTTTCTGCCTGTTACATAAATGTTCACAAAAATATTATTTTTTTCATTTCTCATTTTCAATGGCTCAGATTCAGGATATAGAAAGCTTTAGCCCGTACAATAGATCAACTTATCGTAAGATGTAGCTAGGATAAGGTCCCTAACAGAGCATTCGATTGATTGAATGCTCTGTTAGGGACCTTATCCTATCACCAATAAAAGTCAACGAAGCTGATCATGATTTTGATTAGGTTTTATTTCAGCGTTTATCCTGTGACCAATGTTTAGGTGATTCTGATAAGCCTCGCAAAATATCGGTTTCGGCGTGATGTATTGCGTCGCTTATTATTATTAATATTAATTTTTCTCCCAATAATTGTTATCAGCTGTAATAACTGGCTGCCTAAGTAGCCTTATCAGGTAAAAGCGCACTCAAAAGGCAAATGCTGCCAATAATAATTAAGTACTCCTGCTTCAGCCTATCTGTGATCAAAGGCAATGAAGCTAAAGTGTCAACACCACAAATAGGTGCGAAAAATTGACACATTCGCAACATTCCAGGCCGCCACCCTATGACTTCACCTGAATGTGGCTGATAACGCTCATATATTTATGTATGTATAAAATTATTAATAATAAATAGCTTTCGCTACGCCGAGTGTGATATTCGGTTTGTTGTTGGCCCGTATTTCAGTAAGTTCATTTAAAACATGAGCGTAATTCGAACGGAGCCCAAACATTAATTGTGATTTGAAGCGCGCGGAACACTGCGAATGAATTCGATAAAATATAAATTTCAATCAAACTAAATCGAAATAAAAACTTAATTTTGAATGTTCTTTGAGTGAGAAGTAAGTAGTTTGGAACTTAATACAAAGTATTCAAGTAAGTTTATAACCGAATAGAGAATCGCCAAGCGGACTACTAGCCAAATCTATTAAGTTTCTCTAATGGCCTAAACATTGCATAGATATAGAGAATGATAGATATACGCAATATATGTGTATATGTTGAAATGTAAATTTTATCTAAATGTGCTAAAATTTATATATGGAAAGTTTTCAAAGTTTTTATATTTAATCATTTTCTGTCCTCCTTCCTGATATACTTCAGCTGTAGGAAAAGTTTTTCTATTAATTGGCCAAGCCAATTTATTTCCTGTCAATCTACATGTTCTAGGAGTAAAGTTTCTAGCTTGAATATTGACCTAAGGACAGATCAAGTGTAGTATATAATATTATTTTACTTTAAGAATGTGAAATTATCCCTGTTCTTAGCTTTAGAAATAACTTAAGATTTATTTGGAGATTTGTTCTAGCTATAAGCTTACAATTCTGAATGCTCAATTGATTGGAGTTAACTGTTTAAGTTTATGTCACTATCAAATATCTATTATCTATTAAGTATATCTCTACAGATCCAAAGATTTTAAGCAGACATAATATTATGTATGTGTACTAAAAATATTTTAGTAATCAATCAACTCAAATTCTCAGAAAATGTAAATTTTATGTAATTGTGCTAAAATTGATATATAGAAAATATTCAAAGTTTTTATATTTAATCTATTTTCTGCTACTTCAGCTGTAGGCAAAGTTTTTCCATTAATTAGCCAAGCCAATTTGTGTGCTCTCCATATAAATATGCTAGGAGCAAAGTTTAATAGTAGTAGTGTAGTAAAAATTATTATTAAAATTTTTTTAATTTTATTTTATTTTCTTTTATAAAAAATTTCAAGAATGCGAAATTAGAGCTAAACTAAAGAATTAATTGAAGATTTTCTCTAGCTTTAAGCCTACAATGCTGCATGTTCAATTGATTGATTGGAGTTAACTATTCCAGTTTATGTCACTATCAAATGTACTATTTTTGGTATACAATAACCGAAGCTGATTTCTAGTTGCCAACAAAAGCAAACACAAAAACAAAATGAATGAATAAATATTTACCTGGCTGTGTTTGCACGTAGTGCAGATAGGCTCTATAACCCAGATAGGCAAAAATATTTAAAACGTTTTTAAATTTTGTTTCTCAATGGCAACAAAGTGGGACGATAAGTTCAAAGAAAAACTACGAAAGTTAATTAAAAATCAGAGTAAATTCCGAATTTGTGTCTATGGCTGTGTCTCTGTGCGTGCGTATGTGTATAACCCAGAGGTATCTGTGCTATATACTGACGCGCCCGCTCTCACTGGCAACTTCCAACTGTGGGCCTGTGGCCTGGACGAGTGCCAGGCGGAGTTTTTAACAACAACAAGGACTACAGCAAAAGGCGTGCAGCTCACGTGATGTTGGCGAAAATCGATAATTTAGACGTTCGGATATTTGAGCAGCTAGATCTGGGCCTGAGCGATAGCATAACAAAGGACTGGATAGAAATTCTTTGAGTCGGGCAAATCAAGTGCATTAAATTTCAATTGCATTGAGGCGCCAACAATGGAATCCATGCAACGGCGCGTTGTTGCCTAGTTTCAGGCGCGCGATAATTGCATTTCGAGCGCAATTGCTTCCATTGTGCTGGCAGCCAGTACCTAACCAGCTACATCTCCATCTGCCACCCACGCGAGTAGAACTTATATCAAGTATACGACGTGCAGCGCGGCCATGACTATTTTCGTGTTATATGCTTTGATGCCCACACATGCTGTGTCTCGCTCTCGCTCTGTCTCTTTTTAGCCCGGGTCCTCAGCATGTTTCGACTGCTATTGGTTGCCGCTGTCGTGTGCTGTGCGCAGTCTCACGACGTGACGTCACGACACCCACAACTGCTGCAGGCTTTGGGGGATGCTACGAAAGCGCTTCGAGCAGCACAGCAAAGCCTTGAAGAAGCACTGGGACAACCGCCGCCGTCGCCAGCTCTGACGTCCGTTAGCGTAGTTCAGGATTGGAGTTTGGTGTGTAAAGAGCTCTGCGGGTAAGTCAAGAGTTCGTATTGAAATTTTGCCCACAGCCAGACCAGGCCAGACCCAAAACAGTTCAGTGCAAGTGAAATCTTATCTATATCACACTACATTCGATAATCATCCTCGAAAAGTTGAAAAGCTGTCAGACTGTGTGACAAATTTGTGAAATCTATTTCAATGAAACTTGACGTTTGCAGACGAGTGAAATATGTGAAATTTGTTGGTGATATGCATTGGCATTTTGAGTGCCGATTAATTCCAGATAGCCAGATAGACCTTTAAATTGCAACTGCTTACCAAATAACCCAAATATTTTGTTTATATCAGTTTCATTTTCAAGTGCTGACCGTTAGACTTTTTCCGTTTTTTCATATTTTCAGGGCTGGCCTCGGCGTTGCGCCATGTGCGGACCACTGCGCGACGTCTGGCGACAAGACGATCACGATCCTGAGCAACGATTTTAATTTGGCTAAAGTCAAGCAACTTCAGGGATCACAATCAGGTAGGAAAAATGCGTGCAAAGTAGTTGTGTCTAATAGTTTTACTTAAATCATTTTTTAATGTTCTTAATCACTTTTAAACGAAAATAGAATATAGCTCAAATATACATTTTAGTCTTTAAATTAAGTTTTCTTTTTAGTCTAATAGAAATAAATTCGATCGTCATTTAAACAGTGAAAATCTTAATGCTGACTTGTTAGTTTAAAAAATTTTCCATACTGCAAGCATATTTTATTAGGGCAGCAACCAACAAATAAGAGCACTCTAGTCGAGACTGCTCGACTAGAAGACACTGTGAACCCTACGAAGATCCGATATTCCAGAAAAGGAATATCTTAGTTTGCACATTTTACATATTATTAAATGCTGAATAACTTCTTGTTGTTGGACTTTCTTGATAAAATGTTCCCAGTGTGATTATATCATTCATATGTGTGTATCAGTAGTCAAATCAGTAGTATCCGTGGCATATAGCGTGGCATCCAAAATATAATATTAATCAAAATTGTATAAAACACACTTAAAACTAAAAACAAATTTTGAGGCTCTTACTTCAAAAATGTATTAGATATAATTTTATAACAGAATCTCGATTTGGATAAGTTTCAAATGAAAATAGATAACGATTTTTGGAGAAAAAAAAGCTAGATCTGCGCTACGCAGGAAGCTTCACAAATTTCAAGTCTCCATATTCTCCAAGTTTCGAGATCAACGAGTTTAGTTCGAGTTAGCTCGTCGCCATGATTTACAATATAATATATTTATATAATTTTTGGGGTATTTACCCATTTTCAATGGGTTCAAGCTATATAAATAAATATAAGATTTTGTACAGGTGTAGCCAGGTTTTTAACACAAACACATTATATATTCTTTAGTGAAAATATATCAGATTTATGACTAAATTATTTGTTGTTCGATTGAATCTAATGAAGAATACACAAATTATTTGTTAAAAATAAATCCGTGAAAAGTTTCATAAATTATACCTTTAAATATGTACCTATTCCTATCAAGTGTGTTTTCCGGGAACTAACTCAACTGTGTATATTAATCAATATTTCGTTTTAAATAATATAACATATCTTCTTATATATATACACAACATAATTAAAGATTTAATTTTGAAATTTTATTGAATTTTGTATTTTCTTACACAGTATTTTAGATTCGGTTTTATTAAGAGTAAGCCACCTATATATAAATATATGCATATTCAGAAACATATATATGTATTCATATTTACGCATGCAATCCCATGCAAGATTGAAATTAAGTCATAATTTGTTATCCAAGCCCATGGTAAATTGAGATATATTTGTGATAAAATGAAAGAGGCGTTGGCAATATATTTATATTGTTTACCAGTATCAGCATCAGTCCGTTCATCTAACTGCCGGTATTCATAAACAATTCTATCTTAGAAAATATTTAAAGTATACTTAAAATCTTAGTCTTGGACACTGCTATACCACTCACAGATAAAGTTTTTAGTTTAATAATAATATTTAGATTTTTATTCCAAATAGTCTCAATTATTTTGCAAAAATCAAAAATAACTGAAACAAAAAATACTCAAATTAGTTTCAAACTTGTTGAACCGATGAAATAAATTGTAAAATTAAAATTGCAAATATTTGCATAGTTTCCTATTATTATTATTATTATTTTTATTATTATAATTATTTTTAATAGTATTACTATTATTATTATTATTATTATTATTATTATTATTAATATATTTATTATTATAATTATTTTAAATATTATTACCATCACTATTATTATTATTATTATTAATATTATTATTACCACTTGATTAGGTCTCACACATAAATGAAATCTCACCAAAAACTTGTATCTATCCAACACAGTTGAAGCCGTTCAAGCCTTTGGCAATCGCCTGTGCAGGAGTTTTTGCCATCAACGCCAACGCACGCTCAACGGTTGCAGTCCTTGCCAGTTGCTGGATGTTTCGGATGGGGCCAGTACAGAGCAGAGTGTGACTACACATGGTTCCGGTGCAGGTGCTCGTGCACCTATGCTGGCCATGGCCAGCACTGGAGATGATGGCACACCGGACTGGGACGAAGTGTGCAAGACTCTCTGCAAAACTGGCGATGGCGGGTCTTTGTGCAACTGTGATTTATCGCCGTTTTTCAACTAAGCCCACGCGGCTTGGCTGAAGGTACATAAATCACAACCAATTATATACGCAACTATATAATATTTCTGTTGTTATTTTTGTTGTACACTAAAATATATACACTTTGATTTGGTGTCGTTCCATTTGTGTTTATGCTAGTGTTGTCTCTATATATAAACTCACTGTTGTTCTTAGTTGAATTGTAAGAAAAAGTGAAGACAAAGGCAAATCTATATAAATATAATGATAATGATAACGAGCGAAAAACAAAACAAAGCAAAAACGAAATTCCCTATGCGAATCAATTAATTTGTAATTAATTTCAATTAAAAAAACGAAATACTATGAAACATAGTAAGCTAAATAATAATAATAATAAATATATTATAATAATAGAAGGTAAAACAAACATTGCAAAATTAAAGTTCTCAACTCGTAGGAGAGTAACAGCAACAAATCACAAAAGGGCTTCCAGTGCGACAACGGTATCTGCATCTATGTCCATGCCGACATGGCTCGGATATAGCTGTCAGATGCCGATGTCTGCGCAAAAACATACCTAAGGATTAGTTGTTCGTCGTAAGGGCGAAAAACCAAAAAAGAGTAATAAAAAAAAATCACAACCAATTAATATCAAAAATACACAACATATCGTCGAAAAACAATTATTTACACATAAAAAAATGAATCTATTATAATACCAGTTTTATTTCATTAATGGAATCAGCATATCAATTTTACAAAGGCAGAAGGAAAGTTGATTACATCTTTATAATTATAACAATTTCGGCAAAATATAAAAATATCAGCATCAATTATAAATGTCACAATTATAAATGTTAACCAAGAGTTTAGTGTTGGTTATTGAACAACCCATATGAATCCAATATATATGCATATATATATCTTTATGTATACATATATATATATATATATTGGTCCACACAAAATGAGTTGCGATTGCAAATCAAAGGCTCATTGTTTGAGGAAAACGTTCCCACGTTTTTCACGGAAGACATTAATTAAATAAGTGTATTTATTGCAAATATCTCGATGTGCATAACATATATATTAACATATATTTACATAAATATGTCATACAATATTCTATATATATATACATATATGTATATGCTAAAAAGTGTTTGGAAGACATTTTTTCGCATTGTTTGAAATGGAAGACAATTTCAGCAAACAACAACAAGCATTTTGGAAGACATGCGTCAATTGCAATGCCAACATCTCTTGCAATTAGTTTCTTAAGAGCTTAAGCATAGATTACTAAAACTAATGACACCCATTATTTATTTATATTTAAAAGCTAACACACGTTGTTGTGTCAAACGCGACGCTGTGACGGACAATAATTAAATATATATAATAATATGAATGTTTTAAGTGTGTAAAGATTTCAAAGGCAAAATTGGCTACACTAATTCAAATATTTATATTATATAAACGTTAGAAAATCTATATTTATAATCAGGCACCTTCTAAATGTTTGTAATTGCACAATTAGCCAAAGAAAAAAGAAAAAAAAAATCAAGAGCAGAAATTACAATTTTTCAGAGCACATTTGTTTAAGATTTACTGCGGCTTCAATATATCAATGTGTAGCAAGTTATTATAGAAAAAACAAGCATTAAAAATATTCTATATATTCTAGTATATTGCATTGTACTTAACTTTTATGTATATGTATATGTGTTAGGCGTTGCACTTCTGCCATGAATACAGCAGCCAAATAAATTACAATGAGTTATAAATTAATCAAAAATAATAGACAAACATAATAATATAACAATAATAATAATAATAATAAACGTAACAAACAACGTCATCATCAATTACAAAATTAATAAATAATCGAAAAGTTTAGTTTCTTGTAATTGGCATAGAATTATTGCCAGAGCGAATCATCAGCAACAGCAGATATAACTAATAAAGCAAATACTTAGCAGCAAACTAATAACTAATACTATAACACGCATTAGCTTATATAGGCTAGTCAAAAATTCAGCAACTGTAAAACAACCGTAATGAAAACTTGCAAGACAAACCCAATACTTATATAACCGAGTACTACTGGACAACCCTACATAAAAGTCAAATATATCTATATTATGTGTTATATGTTGTAAAGCCCCTCTAAAATATGTGTTTTATTTACAATGAAAATTATAATCATAGTGGGGAATAAGCTTTATATATATTTTATAATTAATTTAAAGTGGGAATTTAAACGAGAATTCGTTTTAATATTAAGACTGAACGTCTCGTTTTCCATCCAAAGAAAGCATATGTATATTGAAATTCTTTGCTATTTAGATCATTTCGATTATGCTGTAAGGGATGCACTGCTTAACAAGTGACTTTTTATGCTCTTTTCGTTCTGAGCTAAAAAAAAAAAAAACGTTAGCTAAGACACACACCTTTTACGATATTGAATTGAACTGCTTGGAAGAGAACCCAAAAACAAGCAATGTATAAATTGATACAGCCCGCTTAATATGTTCCAACTGCTTCTTTCACAACCAAAATAAGCAGTTAAATCGAACTTTGGAGTAAAAAGAAATTATGTTTATTTTGCTTGTTAATATCATTATTTATTAATTTCACACGCGTTTTATAAAAGAAAATAGACTTAAAGTGGACGAGTTTGTATAAGAGTTAGTGTTAAATTGTTGTGTAAAATTATTCAACAACAAAGGTTTGGCAAGCTTCAAAAGTCCGGCCCATAATTATCATGAGTTAAATATTTTAACTAATTAATAAAAACAAGGAAGATATATTGTATTGTGCTCGACGCCTTAGACGTTACATATTTTCTCGTTAAGTACAAAATAAGGCTAGTGTGGCTAGTATCCCAATTTCTGTGCTTTTTCTCTTACTTTGCTAAATCATTAACACAACTGCAATGTCGAGTGTGAAAAACAAACACAAGATAAGAACTTAAATACACTAGAATAACGAACATATTAGATGTACACATAGAACGTTGTGGGCGTATAAATTCTTGGTTAGTTTATACAATTCGTTATAAGTATCATATGCATAGTCTACGTACGTTACATATCTCACGTATTTCATATATTTCAAATAGAAAAATTTTTGCTTATCGATGCTTATAAAAGTTAACAATTATTACAGTTACAATTGGCAAGTACAGTTTAAATATTTCTTGTAATTTGTTAAATGGTTAAGATAAAAAATTTCGAGTCATGTTACTAAGTGTCTTTTTGTCTGGTTTTTTTTTTTTTTTTAAATAAAATTTACGAACTATTTTTTACTTTTGCGGATCTTGCAGATCCTTCAATATATTAGCTAATCGACATGCGATTAGACACACGTCTTCATCATTCACCCGCCAATTCATCAATGCGACAGCGCACGGCGTGCTCCAACACCTCCAAACTGCCGTAATCCAGCTCCTTCACCAGGCACAATGTGGCGGAAAGTAGATTTGAGTTCTGTGAAAGCAAATGAACAATCAAATGATACACGACTATCCAAAGCTGTTCGTAAGAGGTTACTCACGCGATTAACAGGCCGGCGATGACAACCCCCAAAATGATTCATTACGGTGGCAGAAACGGTGCTAACCGAATCACTGTAGCGACCCTCAGGCCGCCTGAATAATAGAAATTGTTGTTACCGTCGCATTAAGTTGTTAGCTTGCTTACCTATGTCTCGATCGTTCGTCGACCTCCCATTCCCCTCCATTCTCTCGTGCACTTCCATTCCTATAAGCGTAACGGTCGCCACCCGTTTCTGGGCCGGCGCTGCGTCGCTGCGGATAATGCAGCTGCATTTGGCTACCGTATTGATTGTGATGCACCTGTGGCGCCTGTTGATGTTCCTCCCACTCCGTCAGATCCGTTTGACTGTGCCGATAGTGAGCTGGATAGCTGGGCCTATCCGACTGATAGTATTCCTGTGTCAGAAGCAAAGCAAAACCACAATAAAATTGCATTAACATTCCATTCCCTAACTTCTGCAATCGCGACGCTGCTGCTATTCAGCTGTGTTTTAATAGCGATTTTTACCTTCATCGAGTGCGTGGACATGCTGGGCGGCAGGGGCGCTGGGCGCGTCTCTCTGTAGCCAACATGCGGACTCTCCTGATCGGAACCCGGCGAATGCTAATCGTTGTTGTGTTGGTTAGTGTTGTGGTGCGATTGTTTGTGTTTTTAGTTATGGGAGAGGAGCACAGAGAAGTCGTTAGTTGTGTTGTCTGCCTTTCAATACCACACCATTTCACATCGCGAAACGCTGAGCTTGTTGCTGTTCCCCAGCGCTGCTGACACTACACAGACATGGGATCTCCAAAAATGTAGCGAGGGTCTAACCACTGGACGGGGCCTAGCCCCTTCTTTCAGCTTCTTCTCTTCTAACATTGCTTGTTGAATACATAATGACCTATTTTTATCAGTTGGCTTTTGGGTTTGCTGTTTCTGCGGTAATTATGTTTTGTCTCGGTTTCAGTTTCCCGCTGCTGCTCGACGTTCGACGTTCGCTCAAAGTCAAATGTTGATGTGCCACGACTTAACCCAGAAACCCCAGCCCAAGCCCAAGCCCAAGCCCAAGCCCCCGCCTAACAATGGGTGCCACTAGCCGGCTAGCTGAAGAACCTTAACCATGCTACTGCTACATCGCGTGACTCGTTCACGCGTAACACGCCGCCCAATAGGGCAACAGACGATGGGCGACGGGCGACGGGCGACGACTGGGGGCTCAAGTGTGACGCGTCCACGCCCAAACACACAAAAAGAAACTAAAAACGAATCCAACTAGCACTACATTGACTAGGCTCGGCAACAACAAGCTCATCATTTCTCATTAAATAAATGCTAAAATGGTTGGCTGATTTGCTTGGCTGCTTGGTAGTATGAGGATCTTACATCATATTGATGAAAGGAAGTGCGTTGCTCTTTAGTAATGGTGTTATATTTTGGCGATGGCGGGTGTGCGGGTTCCTGGGAAATAGTCAAGAATAGGTAAATCCAAATATATGTTAGTACTGAAACACACATAAATGTTAGTCGGCCGCGGTCAATATACTTTTATAAATCGTTTACTCTACACTAAAATGGCTCAAAACTAAAAGAGCTCTATACTCTGTATTATTATAATTATTACTATTATATATATATATATATATATAGTTTTCAGCCATTTCACATATCTTTACTTTTGCAATTTGCAGCTATCAAGTTCATCATCAACTTCAGTTTAGTGTTAAGCTTATACGAAACTTTGTACATCTCTGATGTAACTCAATTGGAAATACGATTCCTATTTTGTCGAATAAACTGCTGCAATTTATATATCAAAATTCTAATGTAAATACTATTATAGGTCATTGCCTTCTCACTGTCAAACCTTCAATCGCGACACTCAATTAGGGCGAGTCATAAACAGGTCGAACTAACACATTGCGTCCATTTACCTTTGTGGGTGTTGGGGGCATTGAGTTTTGCAATTGATGGCTACATAAATCGCTGACATTATTTGCTACGTTATTCGTTCCATCGGAGTTAGTAGCGACTGGACTTGCTAATTGTGGCGGCTTGTTAATAATTAGGATAGAAAAATGTAGTTTGTTAAATAACAGGCGGCAATTACATTCCTAATTAGGGCCGTGGATGTGTTAGAGACAGAGATACAGATATATATAAAGAGAGGGGAAACAGGGAAACGGCGACAAATGGAGGCTAGTTACCTCCTTTGAGGGACTCGAACTGCTCCTTTGTGTTTGTTGTGGTGGCTGCTGTGGCGATGATTGCTGCTGTCGCGGCGAGTGCTGTGAATAGTTATGTTGCTGCTGCTGTTGTATTTGCTGTGGGGATGTGCGCTGCTGCTGCTGCTGATGCTGCTGCTGCTTCGGCTCATATGCATCCTCATAGACATCCTCGTCAACCGCCTGAGGACCGCTGTTGCGTATGGCCACGTCCAGCTCCTCCTGTGTAACCTCCACATTGTCTAGTTTCTTAAGGTTGGGCAGAGCGCGTAACACAATCGATCGATAGCTGAAAGTAGATTAACATTATAAGCATATATAATATATACACATATAGTATTATGTAATTATTACTTGGGACCCGCTCGCTCGCAACATGGGTTCTCCTCTAGCCACAGATATTTCAGCGCTGGTAAGTTTTGTAGATAACCAATCTCATTGATATTTTGAATATTGTTTTTACGTAAATATAGCTCCTGTAGTTTTGTGCAGTCTTCAAAGGGTGCTAAGGTGGTAATTTTGTTGACGCTGAAACAAACGTGATTGAAGATAGTTTTTATTTGGATATTCTTTAAAATATTGAACAGAATAGAATATATATTCATATATTATAATTAAAATTAATTTGTATATGTATTTAATATAAATAAATATACTAAAGTTCTAAAAACTAAATATAATGGATTTCTTTTTACTCAATAATATAAATTGAAAAAAGAATAAATATATTCTGAAATCCTGCCTAAAATTACTTAAATTTATATAAGTTTTTATAAAACATTTCTAAAGGAATTTATAACTCGGTTCCATAATTTGTGAAATTTTCAGCTGATATCGGAACTGGTAAGAAATTTAAATAATTGATATATGTATATATATATATATACTCTGTTGTCAAGGCGAGCATATATATTAATAGTTTCTTACAAGGCCTGCAATTTAAAGTTCGAGACTATTGAACTCCTTTAGTCTTATATTATTATTATTATCATTATTCATCTTGCTTCAATGAAAGGCTCAATAATATTCAACAGGTCTCTTTTGTTTCAGTGTACCATGTTAAGTGACAAAGGAAGCTCCGGTTAACTGCCATGAATCATTTTAAAGTTATGCAAAGACGGCGACTACATAAAAAAACAAAAGATTTGGTAGCCCAGCGGCTGCTGCACGAGAGGTCATTAGCTTCACAAATTCAACTTTCGACGGCGCATTCTTAATGCTACCTAACTGTAGGCTGTTCAGAGAACTTTTCATATTCGGCACGGCTGGTCACAAGACAACAAGAAGCGTCGCCGCGGCGTCATTGATAGCGCTCCAGTCGCCGTCTAGATTGGCTACGTAGTCGGCGTCTAGATCAGTTTCTGAGTTTTCATTGTGGGAACTCGCAGCTCGCCGCTCGCCGCTCACAGCTCACAGCTCACAGCTCTAAGCTCTTTCAGTGGTAATTACTACCCAATTGTCGATTGGGCAAATGTCTGTTTTTTGTTGCTTTCGCAGATAAGATAAGAATGAGCACTGCGTGATGTGCTGCAGCGACATCGGGAGCAATGGGTGCGACAGCACACAAAAATGTATTTGAATATAAAAATAAAACCGCAGCAGACGCTGCTAAACTTAGACCCGATACCTATGCCGATCGTAAATGGCACACGGGTGCATTGCCATGGCAGGGCATATTTTGGAGTCTCTGTAATTTCAACATAATATTAATAGAGCCTGAAACTGGCACACGAAACGAACTACTCGCTAATATGCATAGTTAGTGCCACATCAGAGGGTTATCAATTTCATTCAAGGTTGGCACTTGGAGTTCAAGTGGAGCAGGCCAAACTATTAACGGAGCCACCAAGTGCCAACAGCACGCAATGCACATCAATACCATATTTTCACGTTTTATGCCCTGTACCTATTGAAAGCGGGTAATTCGGGTGTTTGGTTAAAATGTATGTGGCAGGCAGAAGGAGGCGGGGCAGACCCTAGAATATATATATATATATATTCTTAATAAGGGTGACGAGCTGGGCGACCTAGTCCTAATGCCTAATGTATCTCTTAGTCGGATACTCCCGACTGGAGCTATTTTACTGGCTCTTACAGCAAGCCAAGCATGCAACCAGCCGAATGAGTAATGCTCGCATATCCATGTGGGGGCAAATGAACTGATTTATGGATTTAGAGTCGACCCTGCCATTGCCTAGCACAACAATCCATAAGCGGCAAGCAAAGTGGGCATAGGAAACAAGTAAGGAAGCTCAGTCGAGACCGCTCGACTAGGAGATACCCTGAACCCTTCGAATAGCTGATATTGCTATGATTATTTTACATATGTATATATTGCAAGCAACACATACACACATAATGAGCACGCGCTCTGCTAACTGAGCAGCGGAGTGCGCTTGGGCTGCAATAGGCCTATGATAGGGAAAATTAAATGTTTAATAACTTTTGTTGTAGATGGACTTTCTTTCAAATTCAATTCAAATTTCCACAGTGTGCTTATGGCATTCATATGTGTGTATGTGCCAGAGCACAAGTCTCTAGTATTTGAAATACGTGTTTTGCACATTTAGGGCGAAGGAGGTGTGGCATCAAAAATACAATAACTACAAAATGTCCGTATTTACTACACCTAAGTCTCTAAAGTCTCTAGCTTTAATGGTACACATAAATCAAAGTAGATTTATCGAAATTTATCGATAATTCGGAAATGGAAGCAACTAGTACTGCGTATGGTATTCACGGGTATAGATATCAAATTTCAGATCTTTAGCTTTTGTGGTTACGAGATCCTTGCGTTCATACAAACAGCTGATCAAGAATATATATATATATATAATACTGTATGGGGTCTGCGACGTCTCCTTCTGTCTTCTGCCTGTTACATACATTTTCACAAAAACATTATACCCTGATTTCCCATTTTCAATGGGTCCAGGGTATATAAATATGTTAAGCCTTGCAGCTACATGAAACCAAAAGGGTTCTCTACTTAAATGCAACTTAAACCCATTCAGGCACAATTGGACTCGTTGTTATTTATTGTCCCAGGGTCACGGCGCGTGCCAAGAATCGCCGTATCTATTGACTCATGCCCGGTGCGCCATCGAGTGTGTCAACGTCGTAAATGTTCGTTGATAAGGCGAAGTAGGTTACTACTAAAAGATTTTAAAGACTGCTGAATATCAAAACATTGCTCGTCGATGAGGCAGCAGAGATGCGACTGATATTATAATGTATGCAGATGCATTCTAATAAAGGCACACAGCAGAGAGAGGGGGGGGGGGTGTGTGTGTGTGTGCAAGCATTGTAGGGCACACACTTACTTCCCCCTCAATGCATGACCTGCCCACAGGCAGCCTAAGCGCCATCTGTTCGCCACAAGTTTATTGCAAAGCCTTGCTTGCTTGGCTAAGTTCGTATAAGGCGAAGCGCAGATAATAAAATCATTCACAGTGAGACTTCGGATACGCGTTGTGTTGCCTTGTTGTGCAGCAATATGTTGTCCAGATGACTGGCAGTTTGGCTTGCAAATCGAAACAACGAACGACCTTGACAATCAAAAACAACGATGTTTTCCTTAAAAGGCCGCAATCTACATGGCAGCGGCAATAGAGGAAAACTTCAAGATACTTGGCATAATCATCACCTACATGCCAGCGCATGTATCTGTGTTAAGTGCCTCAGTATCTCTATGAGAGCTTATTGTATCGCAGCTCGCAGCTCGCAGCTCGCAGCTCAGGCAAGGCAAGTGGTGCCCTTGCCCCCACGCACTTGGCGCTGGCGAATGTGTTGGGCCTTTACTGGACCAACAAACTTAAAGTTGCTGTTGCCAATTTTGGTGCTCCCACGACTTTTGTTATGTTTCACGTTGTTGTTGTTGTCGTTGTTGTTGTCGTTGCTGGTGTTGCTTTGTGCATTAATTACGCGCTTGAGCGTGCCAACGTTTTTTTCGCTTGCTTGCGGCTCTTGATGATGCCGTTGCCTCTCGCTGTGCGAATGACATCATTTGAGCGCAAGTATCTGCCAGATAGAAACTAATGCTCAGATTAGCTTTCTCTCTCTCTCGCTCTCCCTCTCTTTCTCTCTCTTTCTGTATCTTCCACCCACAATGCGCAGATTTGTCTAAAATGGCAAGCGTCTAATTGAATTTCAAATCTATCAAGCCGCTGTGCAGGAAATGAGCGTAACGCTCCTCTAATCTATACCAGAGACCAATTGGATACAATTTCAAGAAACTTTTGACTCACCTTAGTGCCAAAACTTCAACACCGTGCATTCGCTTGATTATATTGACATCGCTGAGATCACTGCCCCTGAAAAAGACAAGAAACCAAATATATATAAATATATATATGTACATATGTATATTATTATGACAAAATAAGCTAAAATAATACTTATTGAATGATTGTTTTATAAAGACCTAGCATATATATTATTATATTTTATGTATTTAATATAGTATGCAGTACAAGATAATAGAGTGGAACATTTCGCTGATACTAAGTTTAGATAACAAAGATCTAGAAGACATATAGACATTTCAAAAATTAGAAATATTCTCTGCAAAATTTCATTTTTGACTATTTCTTTCTAAATATTGTTTCTATTGATATCTAATGACAAATGATAAAAGAAACTATTTAGTTATTTTTATTAATAATTTAAAATTTATATATACAATAATGGAGAATAATATTATAATTTAATATATTATAATAAAAAAGAAATTTAACTGCCATAAAAAAGGAACATTTTTATTGATTTTTAATAATTTAATATTTACATATATATAAATAATAAATATTATATATATATTATATATTATATATTATATATTATATATATATAAATAATAATCATAGATATATAATATTTATATATATATCAATAATATTATAATTGAATATATTATAATGAAAAAGAAACTTAGCTGCCATAAAAGAGAAACATGTTTATTAAGTTTCATAATATTTCTAATTTTTCGCAAGTTCTTAAGCAAAATGTGGTTATTTAAGCACGCAGAGAGGCTAAAAAATCTCTAAGATGCACTTGCGAAGATAACTCTTGCGGATGGCTGCCACTAGTGGGAGCCGAAGCCTTGAAGTGCTGTCCCAGCTTCTCCAGGAAAAGGCTGCAAAGCTCTTAGACTTTTTCAGTTGCCCTGTTCTGGCATAGATAGGCAGCTAGGCAGCCAGGCAGGCGGGTAAGTGGACAAACTTGGGTTAAACTGGTTGGGGGATTTGGGTCAGTCAGGCTGGCTAACGGCGAGTGGTGTAGTGAAAGCGGTAAGTGGGCAGAGAACTGGCAGAGATCTCGCAAGAGATCACTGGGCTAGGCTTTCACTGCGAAGTCAATAACAAATAGTTAACAAATGTTCGTTTAACTTACCAGCAATTGAGTTTCTTAATAAGACCGAGGTCCGATTGCTTGGCACGGGCAATTACCATTTCCTCCGTTAATCGCGACATTTTACCAATTCAATTATATTTGGTCACTAAATAAGAAACGATATATAGATATATATAACTACTGTTTAGGCTCGATGGCTACAGCTAACAGGTGTGTCCGGGTCTTTATTTTAATGTGTAAACTTTTTCTAGCTGCCTTTTATGTTATAGGTGTGCAGTATCTGTGTCCGTACGTGTGTTGGTATCTGATCCGATGCGCTTTGTTTTTGTTTTTGCTTTTGTTGTTCTGTTTGACAACGAGAGGTGAACTGCAAATGCGCACAACAGGTTACAGCGATAACTGTTGTTATTGGAATCAACAGCGTGGCGTTCGCGTAGGCGTAGTGCAATGCAATCACTATCATCAAATAGTCAGTCACAGGCGTTTGGGACTGGCGACTGGAGACTGGGGACTGGCGACTGGGGACTGGGGCAGCTACCAACTGTAGCTGTAGCCACTTGCACCGCGTACTGCCAGAAAGCTGGAACTGCGCTGGCGTAACTCACACGGATGACTAAGCGCTGTTGCTGTTGTTATTTGTGTACTTGTTGTTTTTGTGTTTGTTGTTGTTTTTATCGTATTGCAGCGTCTGTTGCGCGTTTTTTAACTGTTAACGTAATTCACTTTTTAGTCGTTCACTTTATGTCTATCTCTCTTTCTCTGCCGCTCTCTATTTTCCGTTTGCCCAACTTTTACTAATGAAATTAGCCATTTCGTTTCATACACTTCCCTTACATGTATGTGTATCAATATATATATATATATATATATGTATATTTACATGTAAATAATATTTTGATATTTTGCACTTCTTATTCCAGATAAAGACTTATAATTTTGTGTGGTTTCGCATCGTTTGGATCGATTTTTCGTCTGTAAATGAATACACAATACGAAGTCGAAATAATTACAAAAAAATCACTATATACTTCTGATGTTTTAGTTGTTAGTGCTACGTTTGAGATATTTTTGAATGGACCGTATACGCTATCTTTGATTCATGGCTTGTGTTTTCACGTTGTATTAAGAAAGATTTTCTTATTTTTCATGCACAATTTTCCTAGCTGACTGTTCACATACACTGGCGCACACATGCACACGCACGACCATGCAATGGCGCGCTCGTTTACAGGTATTCGTATTGCTGAGAACGTCTGTGGGAGCGAGATAGCGTACGAGTGCGTGCTAAAGTCGGCACTCGGACTGATTGACAGACAATTTCTGCAGTACGTGCGCTCGAAGAGACGGCACCGCAACGACTGGCGCTTTGGGGCTGAACGGGAGCTTTCATTGTGTTTGTTTACGAATTCTATGTGAAAGGCAGAGCACGTTGGCATGTGTGTGTGCTTGGCAGTGTCAATGGCAGCCGTTGCCATGGACCTTAACATCTGTATGAATGTAATCCTTCAACGTTAAATTCGATTCGAAAAATTCTGTAGGCTTTTCAATTAATATTCCACACCTTACTAAAGAATACGGAAGAAAAGTTTCTTAAATGTATTTGTACACCTAAGTCTGCGCAGGGTTGTTGAATGCTATCGATATATCGATGCATGTAAATGGGTTGACGATATAATTTAAAACATAATTTTAATTATTTTAAAATATACAGTAATTTATTTGATGCATATTTTCTACTAATGAGCGTAGAGATTTATTTTTAATTGTTTTTTATTTTAACACTACTATCGTTATGATCACCAATAGCCGTACAATCGATAACAATTAGTTGCTCGACTCTAGCACCAGATGAAGGTTGATGACGAACGTGAAAAATCTTCTAAAAATAAATTAACGCTAATAAACGTCGCATTATAGAAGCTGGGCAAATACGAATGGCCAAATATAATTCGTATATAGTCAAATAAACAAGCCGAAGAACAACATACTCATTGGCAGAAACAAGTTGTAAGCAAAATCAACCAAAAACACGTCGCGTCGTCGCTGTTTCGTGCTGATTTATTTATGAATTAATTTCTCTCTCTATCTCGCTTAGAGCTGCTGGCACTTTGGCTTTGTTCACGATTCGCTCGTCGCCGTCGCAGTCGGTCGTATGTGTGTGGAATTTTGCAGCATTCATTAGTATTTGTTGTGCCGTGGGACGACAACGACGTCTCCACCTCCTCGGAAAGAACGCTAACAATAACCTTGAGAGCTTATTGCGACGAGGCAAAGGGGAAAAACAACAACAACGACTGAGCCCCGTTGAGTGAGAGCTTCCATTAGAAGTGGAGCTGTAACTGAATTGGCACTGGAGCTGCCTGTGCGAGCCAAAGCAAACATCTGGGCGAGATAAGGGCGCCAGCAGCGAAACCATTCGCGTTCGCTTATATATTGCAAAAGCAACGCGTATATTGGATAGAAAAGCAGAGAAGGAACGTATGTATGTCGATTACGTCATCGATTGAGCGATTTTTATAAATTCAAGTGATTTGGTTTCTATTCATTTCTAGCGATCTATTGGCCCAGTCGCTCAAGTGCTAGTGCTAGTGCTTGTGCTTGTGCCTTGTATATGTGTGTTGGCAATACGCCTAAAATAGGAAAACAGTGGCAAGATGATTCATGTGGGCGAGAACACCTGGAACCTGCGGATATTTATCACAGATCTGCAGGTGGAGAAAACGTTGCGTGTGCGCGGTGACCAGCACATTGGCGGCGTCATGCTGCAACTAGTCGATCCAGAGATGCCCAAGGATTGGTCTGATCATGCGCTCTGGTGGCCAGCTAAAAATGTTTGGCTAACGCGCACGCGCTCCACCCTCGACCAGGCAGGCGTGCAATCCGATTCATTTCTACACTTCACGCCCATGCACAAGACGCTGCGTGTCCAGATGCCCGACTTGCGCTATCTGGACTATCGAGTTAATTTCTCAATTAAAACCTTTGGCGCTGTGGTAAATCTCTGCAAAGAGCTTGATATACGCTATCCGGAGGAGCTGTCACTATGTAAGCCTGTCGAGCAGGAGCATTTAAAAAAGAACTTCTCCAAGCTACCGCAAAAGATGATACCCGTTGCAGAAGCCAATGGCACCTCTTATCTGCATCCTGCAGCGGACACCAACTCGTTTGTGCCCATCTCGAATGCCTATAATGGAAGCAATGGCAGTTTGGACAGGTCACATGGCAACGGAAATCTTTTGTGTGCTCCAGCCTCGCCATATGCAACAACGCCCCGTCGGGCGACCACTGCACCGGGCACACCCATAAGCTCGCCGACTGGCACCTGGCGGCACAACAACAGCCACAATGGCTATGTCACCTATGACTCGGGCTCCATCTTTGGCGAATTGCAGGAGAACCTGTCCGTCTCGCCACGCTCTCCCAGTCCCGATGTGCGCGCTCGCCTTGTGCGGCCCAAGACCTTGGTACAGAAGGCCCGCATGAACGTCGGGTGGCTGGACTCTTCGCTGTCCATCATGGAGCAGGGTGTGCGTGAATACGACACACTCTATCTGCGATTTAAGTACTTTACGTTTTTCGACCTGAATCCGAAGTACGATCAGGTGCGCATCAATCAGCTGTACGAGCAGGCCAAATGGTCCATACTCAACGAAGAGTTGGACTGTACCGAGGAGGAAACATTGATGTTTGCCGGCCTGCAATTCCAAGTCAATCATCAAACGGATTTACATCCGGCCGGCGTCGATTCCGGTATTGATTCGTCCAGCCAAGAGAACGGCGCCGATGACGACATCGACTCGGCCCTGAACGAGCTGCAGATCACACTGGAGGGCCCCAACTCGGGTAGCGATACTGGCAACATAACGCGCATCCCTGAACTGTCCGACTACTTGCGCTTCCTGAAGCCACAGGTGTTCACGCTGAGGGGCTACAAACGCTACTTCTTCACGTATCGCGACCTACATCTGCACCTCTACAAATCGCAAGAGGACACGCGCCGCGGAGCACCGAGCATCACAATCAATCTGCGAGGCTGCGAGGTGACACCCGACGTGCATTTGAGCCAGGGCAAGTTTGGCATTCGGCTGGAGGTGTCGCCAGAGGGAGGCAAGGGTGCCAACAGCGAGTACTGGGTGCGCTGCGAGAATGAGGAGCAATATGCAAAGTGGATGGCCGCCTGTCGCCTCGCAGCCAAGGGACGTTCGCTGGCCGACAGCAGCTATGAGAGCGAGGTGAGCAGCATACGCTCGCTGCTCCAAATGCAGAAACCACAGGCCCAAGCGGCGCCGTTGAATATCCACCCACGCGCAGTGGACGCCAACGACTATCTGTCGCCCAAAATGCTCCGCAAGCTATCCGGCAAGGCAGTCCAACGGATTCTCGAGGCGCATGCCAATGTGCGCCAGCTCCAATTGATGGATGCCAAGTTGAAGTACATACAGGCTTGGCAATCGCTGCCAGACTTTGGCGTTACGCTCTTTGTCATCAAGTTCGATGGCCAGCGAAAGGAAGAGCTGCTGGGCGTGGCCCACAACCGCATCATGCGCATGGATCTGAGCACGGGAGACCATCTGCAGACCTGGCGCTACAACACAATGAAAGCCTGGAACGTTAACTGGGGCGTCAAGTGCATGATGATTCAATTCAACAATGAGAACGTCATCTTCTCTTGCCTATCCGCCGACTGCAAGGTGGTGCACGAGTTTATTGGCGGCTACATCTTCATGTCCATGCGCTCCAAAGAAAACAATCAGACGCTTAACGAGGAAATGTTCCACAAGCTGACAGGTGGCTGGTCATAAGCCAAATGAACTCCATCTGGCGTCCTCGCCTTACAAGTGCCAAGCACAAATTTTGCATGCTTAAAGTCTACTTGAATTAATTAACTTCTGTGTGTGTGTGTGTATGTCGGTGTGCGTGTGTGTGTTCGTATATGTGTATATGTTATACGCCCCATGGATCGCCGTTTCCATTGGGCGCTATTGTCCAACGTTAATTTCTAGACTAATATGTAATATCTGTTTAACAAAGCGCCTGTTGTGCCTTGAAATACGAATCATTTTGAATGTTTTACTGACATGTCCAAGTCCAATCCGTGTCCCATGCGTGCACTGAACAGAGGTGTGTTAATGTGCCTCGTTATCAGTGTAGTTAAAAGTGTGTAGATAGATAATTCGTCTGTCTACCAGCTAATCAGAGTTTGTACTAGTTTTTGGTGTGTTTTATTCTTTTCGTGAAAACACTGTTCGAGTGGCCTTGCAAATGCCTTGCAAATGCAAACTAACCAGAAATTTTATATATTGTATATTTATTAAACAAATTAATAAGCCAATAAATTATTTTTATGTTTTTAATGATCGTACACAATGTGATAACTGTACTGCGTATTGTATATATATTCATGCAGAACTGTTTCCAAGCAGATAGCGGCTCGAAACTTGAGCTGCGATCGCGATTAGTCATCGAGGGGCGTGCTTCCATTCCAGTCCACAAGTCCGTGTTGATGCAACAGAATTTATTATAAGGCCGGCTATTGTTATTAATATTACTTCAATTGAATTGATAAGCGAGTCGTCGCCACCGTCAACGTACGACTCATTGGAATGGAAAATATTTGCACATCAGTTGCCATATAAGTATGTATGTTTGTGTGTATGTAGATAAATGATGTTCGTTGACAGATGATGGGTTAAGCACGTTAAAAAACGAGTCTACTGCTGTATCGGATCAACTAGTCGGAGTCGCAAGGCCACATGTACAATGCAAATTTAAATCAACTTGAATTTAATTGAATTACATGTGAAATTGCCTAAAGGAGGCAAGCCCATGAGCAGCGTCTTAATTGAACCTGTTTAAAGTATTAAAAGTTCGCGGGCAATCGACAATCGTTGGTTAATCGAACAGTCGAATCGATACTACTATCGATAGAACTATCGCAAGGCGCAGTATATTACTAGTATATTAAAAAAAAAATACTCTTAATCGAAATAATTATTTTCGTTGTTTCGATGCCTGGTCATTCTGCCAACAACGCCGCATGATTCCTGCCCTGTAGGCAGCGTAAAACAATTTTAAGTATTAAATCCTAACTGGAATGGATGATGAGGAGGATCCCATTGTGGAGGAGATTCCCGTGTTCCTATCAAAGAATCTGCAAGACAACCTATACCTCTTTCAGTACCCCACAAAGTGTGAACTGCCAAATCACGACGATGCCGTCGTTGTCAACTGCTGTGTGAAACCGTTTACACAGGAAGTCAAAGTGGATTTCGGTCTGAACATCGAGTCTAAGCACTTCGATCGCTACAAAGGCGAGCAATTCGCGGTAGCCGCTGATGGCAAGAACACCTACGGCACCGTGACACCCAAGGGCGGTGAAAGACCCACCTACAAGCGGGGCATCATGGACAAGCAGGCGTTCACCAGCACGCGCTCCTTGACAGACATCTCCAAGTATGTGGTGGGCATTTACGCAGACAAAGAGGTGCACTTATCACCGTTGGCCAGCATTGTTCAGCTGCGACCCTCGCTCAACTACTTCGATAAAGAGGACAAGCGTCGCAAGGCGGAACAAAAGGCGCAGTCGGAGGATCTGGATGACGAGGAGGTGGCCCAGCAGGTGACGGTCAAGTTTGCTCGGGGCACTGGCGCTGGCGCCGCCGCAAAGAAGACCAAGGAGCAACGTGGCAGCTACGACAAATTCGTTCAGCGCATCGTCGACGAGCCCTGGTGCGAGAGCTATTGGCATGCGCGAAACACGCCCACAGCCGAGCTCGAGCGGCAGAAACTCTACAGCGCCAACCACCAGTCCAATCAGTCGCTGTCGTTGCCGCCCAGCGAATATCTGTGCAAGCTGTTGCCGCACGATGAGCACGTCCAACAAGTGGATACCGCCAACGTACTCCCCGTCTACAACAAGGCAATGCTTAAGACTCTGCCGCTGCTGGATCAGCTGCGTGTGCTGCTCAAGGATGCCAAAATACTCTCGTTCCCGGACGTACTGAACATTCTCACGGAGCACATCGATCCGCATATCAGCGCTGACAAAGTGCTGGTGTTGTTACCTCAGGTTGGAATACTGTTGCACGGCAACTGGGTGCCCAAGTCCGAGGTGGTCTATCCCGAAAAGATGCTATCACATGCCAATGGAGTCTCCGCAGAGCAAATGATTCGTGCACGGGATTACATAGTATGCTACCCTAGACATTCTTTGTCCAAAGTTTATATTTATAGTTTGATTTTTTGGTGGACAGCTCTACAGATTCTCGCGTACTCAGTGCCTGTACCGAAACCAAGTGATGACCGCCACTCAGTTGCCTCCCGCTGAGACCTTTGATGTACTCAGCACTGTGGCACGCGTCAATTCCACAAAACGCTGGGAACTTCTCCTGCCGCCGGACAAGGAGTTCGAGCAGAAGCATGTGGAACTAGTTCAGCGACAGGAACTTCACTGGCGCGCCACGGAGCAGTCGTATAACGAAATGGATTGGGCAAAGGAGACGAAGCGTGTGCGCAAGCGCTCCACGCGCAAAAGTGAATCCCAACAGCAAACCACTACGACAATGCCCCCGCCTGCAGTACACCTTCCCACAGAAGCGTAGCAGCACCCAACTAAAGTTCCAAATAAAATTTAAGAAAGCCAATAAGTTGTATTATGGAACGATATAGTCTATGGAATGAAATGGAACTAGTTTACAGTAAGCATTTAACAGTACCAGTTTGAGTACAACAGCGTTTCAGTTATTGTTTTCTGTTAATAATAATATATTATTATATTATATTATCAATTTCATTGAATTAATTATATAAATTAAAGTATGAATAGCTTATTCAAATCATTCTTGCATTTGTCTTTATTATAACGTACTCTGCTCAATAAAGTAGAAGATATTAAAACTTGAATGTCGAATTGTAGCGCCAATCAAATAAATTAGGGATGGCAGCTCGGCGATAGGCACATCACAGTTGGGAGTAGATAGTATTTTATTTGGTATATTTCGTATAAGAATCTGTATATTTGAAGAATGTGGTTTTGGTCACGCTGCTTGCCGTATTCGTGTATTAGCTTTGATGTCCGAAGAGCAAGTAGAACGTCGCTCGCGCATGTTATGAAAATCAAAAATTCAAAGAGTTGTCTAACAGCACACGACACCACAAGTGCAACAATACATAATTTAAATATCAATTAAAAAGCATCAGTTTTGTGCGTGTGCGCCAAGAGGAGAACGCGAGTGCAAGTGAAATAAGTGAAATTCAAATCAAAGCACACTGCGGCGGCGTCGCTTTGCGTCGTGTTATTCCTTCGTTCGTCTCTTAATATTCAAAGTCGTTTTTTGTTTTTCTTTTTTTTTTACTGAGTTCCGATCTCTTTCTCACTCTTGGCCGCGAGTGCGTGTGCGTGTGCGTGGCGCGATGTTCTGTTTGAGTCCATGAAGTGCAGTCGAGTTTGTTTTCATCCATTTAACTAAAACAATGTCGGAGGCCGAGCACAAAACCTTGTCCCCAAAGCGCAGCGAGCCTGACGCTTTGGAGGATCATCACCACCAGCAGCAGCAGCACCAGCAGCAGTTGCTGCTGCACCAGACCACTCAATCGCTGCTCATGGCCAGCTCCATGCTCTGTCCCGGTCCTGTGCACCCGCCTACACAAATCAAGTTCAATGTCGAGGACTTGCTGCACGAGAACAATGTGCTGCAGTCGAAGGTTAAGGAGCTGAGCATCGAGCGTGATCGCCTGCTCTGCGTGGTCGCCAATCTGCGCCTGGAGCTGGATATGGCTGAGCTAAAGCGCCTGCCACTCGAACTGGACGAAGGGTGAGTAGTGCCACAAGCAACTTAACATGTTTCCTTCGCCTGGAGCGGTGGAGTGGTGGAGTGGTGGAGCGGGGCCAGGGCGCTGGGACTCTGACTCAGCGCCGCTGTGTCATGTCCTGCCCAGCTGCACAATTAGGCTGCAGGGCACTAAGAGCTCTGCTTCCTTCTGGTTTTTGCAACCCCATTTCATGTGCAATTCCTTTTCCTTCTTGCTACCTGTGTGCGCTTCACAGTCACGGCCAAAATATTGCACCCATCGCGCCACTGATCATATTTTTATAAAACTTTTTGCAGCTCTGACTCAACCGCAGTTGTTGTTGTTGTATTCGTTATGTTTTTAGCTCACCTTTTAGGCTTATCGACTCGCTGCCCCGTTTGTTTGCTTTGCTCTTTCGACTCATGTGCTTGTGCTTGTGTGCGTAATTCCCACCTTATCTCTCGCATTCATTCGCCTTGCTGATAAGCGTATCGCCTGTGCTAGAGACAAACTAACGACAGCCGATAAGTAGCCAAAAAAAAAAAACAGAAAATTGGAATTCAACTGCGGAAATTCAATATCAAGTTTGGGGTAGCGCAGCCTTTGCTTTCAGATGAGCAGAGGCCAAGCCAATAAGGCATTGCCTTGGCCTAAAAGATCCTAAAATAGTGCGCGCTATGAATATGGTTTTCACTTCACTCAATCAGTAGAAAAGGCATTTAAAAAAAATTTAAAATTATTTAATAATCTAAGTACGAATAGAAATTAGCTATAGCCTTAGGGCTATTATTATTATATTTATTATTATAAATAGCAAATTAATAACTAACTAGTACCTATTTATTATAATTAATAGTACAATACTAACTAGTACTATAAATTAATAATAAATTAATTTATAATAATAATAAAAAATTAATTTATTAATAGTACAAGAGTCAGTAGTACTATTAATTATTAATAAATTAATTTAGACTCACTAGTACTATAAATTTCTTTATTATTAATTAATATTACAAGACTAACTAGTACTATAAATTAATAATAAATTAATTTATAATAATAATAATGAATTAATAAATTAATTTATTAATAGTACAATACTAACTAGTACTATTAATTAATAATAAATTAATTAAGACTCACTAGTATTATAAATTAATTTATTATTAATTAATAGTACAAGACTAACTAGTACTATACATTAATTAAAAATTAAATAAGTACTAGTTAGTTATTTAATTTATTAAATAACTATATTTAATTTATTATTTATAATTTTAATTGATCTAAAAATTCTCTCACCTAAGGGCACTTTAGTCAAAAGTAATTATAGTCCAACACTATTTGAACTTAATGAGTAGGGATCAGCCATAGTTGAAGTCGATTACAGTTGCAATTGATATTTAAAATTACAGTTAAATCACGCCCATCAGTGAAGACAGACCAAATCTGCCCGCACTTAATGCAGTGCAAACACGCAGAGTAGTCGGGCGATAAACGACACATATTGGCATTGAGGCACAGATGGAGATACAGATGCAGATATATATATATATATATATGTATATGTATTTGTATATATAAACACTAACTACCATAGCGTTGGGTTAATGGTTCGTTGTGAACCCGTTTATGGCAATTCAAATAAGCGCAAGTGTTTCAGCCACTGCTCGGTGCGGTGCAGATCGGCACAGTTCACTTATTGCTGCTCTCTAACTGTTGTTTTTATACCCTGAACCCATTGAAAATGGGAAATCAGGGTATAATGTTTTTGTGAAAATGTATGTAACAGGCAGAAGGAGACATCGCAGACCCCATAAAGTATATATATTCTTGATCAGCTCGATGAGCTGAGTCGATTAAGCCCTGTCCGTCTGTCCGTCCGTCCGTCCGTCCGTCCGTCCGTCCGTCCGTCCGTCTGTATGAACGCGCTGATCTCGTAAACCACAGAAGCTAGAGATCTGAAATTTGACATGAATATTCGTGAATACCATACGCTATACGAGTTTGTTTTACTTTTTCGATAACTCATCCCGTTCCCGAGTTATCGATAAATTTCGATAAATTTACTTTCAATTAAGTGACCCATTAAAGCTAGAGACTTCAAATTTACTGTGCATATAGGTGCAGTGAATGCGGACAACTTGCAGTTTTTGGATTTTGGATGCCACGCCCCCTTCGCCCACAATTTGCAAAATCCGTATTTCAAATACTAGAGACTTGTGCTTTGGCAAATACACACATATGAATGCCATAAACACACTGTGAAAATTTCATTAAGAAAGTCCATCTGCAAAAAAAGTTATTAAACATTTAATTTCGCATATCATAGGCATATTGAAGCCCGAGCGCAGTCGCTGCTCAGTTAGCAGAGCGCATGCTGCTCATATTACGTGTGTATGTGTTGCTTGCAATATACATATATGCAAAATAATCATAGCATGCTTCCAATATGGGCTATTCGAAGGGTTCAGGGTATCTCTTAGTCGAGCAGTCTCGACTAGAGCTTGCTTACTTGTTCTAGCTGCTCGCTTAACCTTAGGCAGATCTTCACGAAATGTTCTTTTTTTGTGGCTCTTTTTGAAATTTTTGCGCTGCTCACCTTCACAAAAGCGTTAAACAAAACAAAAAAGCAGAAAAAACAACAAAAAAAATTCTCAAGATGAAAACGTTGAAAATGCGCGGGCAGCTCAAATGTTTTTGTTGTTGTTGTTGTTGTTGTTGTTGTTGTTGTTGTTGTTGTTGTTGTTGTTGTTGTATTTGGTTGTTGGTCTGTTGGTCTTTGGTCAGCCAACACAAAACACAATGTCGTTGGCTTTTCGCTCAGTCGCGCTGTCAGTCCGACAACTCATTAGCCAAGTTATCATCATCTAATAAAGCAAGCAACAACAACAACACAGACGCACGCACACCATTACAATTGGAACTACAACTCGAAGCCGAAGCACAGCTATGTCTGCTAGGGAAATGGCTGCATAAAGCAACAATAACACCAACAACAACAAATAGGAGACAGCAACAGACACACACACACACAAAACACATTTGCCCATTTTAAAATGTCTGCTGAGTGCGATAATTAAGCGAGTTGGAGAGTCTATTAATTTCATACGCCCCTTTTAAACTGGGCAGAGGGGCGGGCAGAGAGTAGACAGTGATGCGGAATAGTGGGAGAGATTGAGAATGAGCAGAATAAAGGGATAAACAGTGGGTTTTTTTTTTTTTTTTGACTATTTAATGGGTGTTTGCTCTGGGGCCAGTTGCTAAGTAGCCAAAGCCAAGCCAAAGCTTGGCGCAGAGTTCAACAACTATGTCAAATAACGGTAGTTATTTGCGCAGAATTAAACTGTTAAATATGTATGCTCACACATACGCATATATGTATGTATATATGAAATGAAATAATTAGTGATGGGATAGTGTCCTATCGATGATTTTTGATTGGTTTGTTTGAGTGGGATCACTAATCATATGGTTAGTGATGGAATATTAGTGAACACTATTATCAAGTGTGGCTCTGACGGTGTGGCCAGATGTGTGTTATGAGATTGTTGCAAGCAGAGACTCGTTGCACTTACAGCAAATATTAAATAACAGCAACTCAAGTGTATTAATTTGCCGATTTATTTATATCACTAGTTTGCACGGCGAATACAAAGGGGAAGTCAACTTCATATTGGGCACGAATATATATAGACAATCAGATGTATGTGTGTATATTCGCTTATAGCGAATTCAGAACTTATCTTCAAGCACATTAATTTATATTCTTACCGTGTGCTATAGACAATATACTTACGTAACTGAATGCTTTCGCATGTATATGAGAATTTATACTAATTTAATTGTTTTCAATATGTAATATTGGGTGTATACCCGTCGTTGCACGGTCAACTCATGTCTTTATGCTTAGTTCTATGTGATAATCATTATCGTCAGTTAGCAACTGTTTAGCTGGGAAGTAAAATGTCTTTTCAACTCTGTCATTTATTTTAATTAGCATTTGGAACCTTTTTGGCTATTTGAAATAAAACAAAAGTATATTCTGAGTACGTCATATCTAGATCTCTTGGTTATTCGAGTGGTTTCTCTGTTCTCTTCATTTGCATGCAACATTTGCTGTCTATGTGGTTGCTGGGAGCTGGACGGTGCCTCCTAACTTTGAAGCATGCGTGCTGCAAATGTTTTTTGTTTTTAATTAGAAGTTATGCTAAATGGACATGCAGTGCGTGGCTGGCATATGGCGGGGGCGGAGGAGGCGGGCGACGGACAGCGGGCAGCGGGCAGCGTGCTGATCTAAGCGTGCAGCACATGGAGAGACTGTGGGAGCCCTGGTTAGAGACAGGCAGGCCCCTTCAGCATTTTGGACTAGATTATAAAGCACATATACATATGTAATTTATTACGCATGCGATAAACAAAAACTTTTCACATGAGCTGCCCAAAGTTTTCAATTGAAAAATGAGATCATCCATCGAGCGGCAGCAGAGCAGCAAAGAATAATAATTAAAATCACTTGGCTATATCATTTTTGAAATGTTTAATAAACAATGCCATTGGCGTCTGGGGTTGTTAAAGTTGTTGTTGTTGTTGTTGGCGCTATTCATATGCCAATTTCACATGGCAAAAAGCGCTTTGCCAACCGCCAGCTTAAGTCTTCAGTCTTAACGGATTAGTTTTTGGACTACACAAAGCGCGCAGTGTAATCAATTTGGTATTATTTTTTTTTTTTTGCCTCGCATTTTTTTTGGCGTGTTGAGCTCAAGCGGCTTTGACGATGATTGATGGCCATGTAAATTGAACTGTACTAACTATAACTGTAACTGTTGCTGTTGTTGTTGCTGTGTAAAAAGTATCTCGTTATCGTCGTTACAAACTTCCGACTCGTGCCGCATTGGATTCGATGTCAATTCGAGGCTGGGTCTTGCCACGGTGGCTCAACCTATGCAGCCAACATGGCCATAACATGTCAGCCTCTAAACTGTTTTCACGATCAGAGCAGGCCGTGATCCCCGCTTTCAATAGTTTTCTATGCGTGACCCAAAAATGGCAAAGAGTCTAGTTCAGTTTCCTTTTAGGAACAAAATAAAAGAAGACATAATGTGGGATTTGCTTTTGTGCCCGCTCACGTTATGTGATAAGAGTATATTCGGATTTGTGCAATATACCTCAAATTTTACTGTGACAGAATTCATTGACGAGTCAAAAATTAAACATACTGCTTGGATCTTCAGCGAGTATTATGCAGTCGGTACCAAGTATAGTTATAGCACTGTATATATTTATATGGCGAAGATGACAGTCTGCTACCTAAAGCCCCATTCTTATGGGCATAAGACCAATTTTTGAAGACATGTAAAAATGTTTGTATTTTCCCTTTATAGAAAGACTCAATCATTTTGACTCATTTCATCAAGTAAGAAATAGAGTTAAAAACATCATAATCAACAGCATAACAATAATCAAATATATATAGCATGAATATGAAAAAAAATTAATAAAATAAATAATAAATAAATAATAATAATAAATAATAATAAATAAATAATAATAATAAATAATAATAAAAAAAATAATAAAAAATAATAATAATATAAATATTTTCTAAGATGTTTTAACTATTATTATTAAATTATTATTATTAAAAAAAAAAAATAAATTAAAAAAAAAGAAAACAAAAATTATTATTATTCTATGCCTCTTTCGATTATTTTAATTTTTATGATTTTGACGTTTATTTGAGTAAGGAAAACGAAATTAGAATTTAAAGTTTTATGGATATGGATGAAGTTAGTCCAACATTTGTATCATCCCCTACTTTATGGCCTGATCGCATTTTTTATACGCATCTGCAGATAAGATAAAGTCTCTAATCTAATGTGAAAACATTGCTACATATTGTTTGTTTAACTAATTCTATATAGCTCGAAGACCGAAAGACTGAGCAGTGTGTCATACATCTTATCTCAGCTATGTTGTATGGGAATTGTTGGAGATCTTCTGGAACGTGGCTCTCCGAGTGACAGGCACTTCCGTTCAGTCGCTTCTGCAATTCCAGTTGCACTCTCGCCTTTGCCAGCTGCATTAACTTTGTGGCACTTTTTATTTTTGCTCTTGGGGTCAGTTGTTGGGGAAATTAATAGACGTGGCTCCACCCAAGCCGTCAATCAATTAACGACGCTTCTGAGGGGAAGCCAAGCGAAAATTTGTTTCAAAACAGCAATTAATAAGACGTATTGACTTTTTGTTGCTTTTCCTTTCGCTTCTCGACGGAACATTCAAATGAAACACTGAAATATTCATAAAAAATTATAAAAACATTAACAAAAACAGAAGAGCAGAACGTGAAAAAGATTTGTTGGTGGGCTGCGAGCGAGCGTTGTACATTGACCCAAATTCAGTGTTGCCTCCCCTTGTTGCGTATCTGTTGGACGAGTGTCTGGTACTTCCTTCTGCTGACCGTATATGCCCCACTCCCGCTGCCCGCCCGCTCCGCACTCAGCAGCACGCCCCAATTGCTGCAGCTGGTGCCAAGAAAATGCGTCGTTGCTTAATTTCCACAAAAACACACACATACATACACACACACGCACACACACTCTTGAATGTTTCTTGACTCTCCTCGACCATTCGACACTTTATCGGTCTTAAGAGTGCAGCGACATCGCGGCGGGCGCAGCTTCCAACCCCCGACCACCGATCGCCCCGCATATTCAAATTTAATTTTTCGAAAATTAAAAGCACGTAAATTTTAATGTCCGCCTATGTGTCTGTATGTGTGTGTGTGTTCGTGCTCGTGCGTGTATGTGTGTTTGTCTGTGTGTAGGCGCATCGACAACAAATGCTTTGCGATTTATATTTTTAGGTTTCCTTGTCATTTTCAATATTTGGGTTTTATGTCATATGCGAACAGAGACAATGACAACAACAACAACAACACTGTTTGCCTTGTCGCTGCTGCTGCTCATCAGTCATCGCTCGAGGCGCCTGGGGCTTGACCTTAGCTCCCAACTCACAGCTAACAGCTGCTGCAGCAGCCTCAACTTGTTGTCGCTGCTGTCCACTCGCCAACGTCAATGCACGCAGCCAGCAGCGACCCCATCCCCAACCCCCTCGCCTTCGCCTTTGTCTTTTCCATTTCCATTTCGCGCAGTCGCCAAGCGATTGGTGAACAGCGACGGCATCGCTGGCAGCAGCAACTCCAAAACGCGTCGTCGCTGCGGCGCCGTTGAACGCATTCAAATAACGCCCACAATAAATACAAATATGAATATACAAATATATATGTATATATTTTATATATATATTGAAATTCGTATATATTATACTTATTTCATTCATACGAAAATTAAAAAGCGAAAACGTAAAACGAAAAACATGCAAATTGAAAGCGAATTCAATTTTTAGACGAGCGCCAACTTGGTCAACCAGCCGCAACAACAACAGCAACAACAACAACAATGTAAAGCTAACGAATCAGCCAACCAACCAGAAGATAGCCATTTATGTGGCCCATTAATCGATTGTCAGCGACGTCGTCATAGTACAAGTATATAGCCCGTTTACCGCTGTTGACCACCAGTCGTCCGTCTGTCGCTCTGTTCGTGTAGCTGCTGCCCAACGCTGGCAACTAGTTGTTGATATACCCTAACAACTAGTTGGGGTACAGCGAAAGAATGCTTGCAATTGATGCAGACAAAGATATAGAGAGATCGGAAGAAGTAAAATATAATTAAGTGAAAATTGCAAAAAAAATATTAATAAAATAAAAATATAATTAATTAAAAATTAAAACAATAAAATGATATGAATTAAAATGTAGAAAGTAATATAATTAAAATTATATATTATTAATTAAAAAATTCAAATTATATATTATTAAATAAAAAATTAAAAATATATATTATTAACTAAATAAAAAGTAAAAAATAATATAATCAAAAGTATATAGCCAAAGCTATTAAGAATCAAATATGATAATCTAATGATAATATATAATGATAATATTTTAAGAAAAAACAATACATACATAGATACATACATACATACATATACACATACATATATATATATATATATATATATATATATATATATATATATATATATATATACTAAAATCGCTTTATATATATATTGTGGTATACTATACTATAATGTACTATATTTATAATATACTCTAATTTATGACTAACTTCATATTATTATTGAATATAATTTTCTAAAGAAATCCATTTATATACCTACTATATATTTATATCCTTCCTATGGCTAACAGTGAGTTAAGCGAATTGTTGAAGACTCTAGTTGCATAGCTTCTACACCTTGCTACTCGTTCAGCGATTCAATTTTCAATTTCAAAATGGGAATTTGCAAAACAATACTCTTGTCGGCAATATGCAGGGCATTTACGGTTCGTTAAGTGGAATTGGTTGTTTTGATTTCTTGTTACTGTTTTCCTTCAGTTATTGTTGTTATCGCTGGCTTTGTTGTTGCAGTTGCAAATGTTGTTTCTACTTAGTTGCTCGTATTATGACTCTCTTTGCAGCGTGGCTGTTTAGAGAGTTGCTTTGCCTGCCGGACTTGTGATTATGTTACAGACCTGTGGACTCGGTTTTGCGGCTAGAAATCATCAGCGTCATTAATATCATCAGCGGCACTATCATTATCATCATCAACGTCATTATTGGGTTCGTCGTGTGGCCGTGGGAAGGTAAACAAACTCTCGTATCGATTCAAACAGCTTGCCAGGTATCACCCACACCCATGTGGCATAAATGTGCATATAAACACACAGATTTATATATATATATAAATATATATATATAAATATATATATATATATATATATATATATATATATATATATATATATATATATTGTATGTACTCTTTTATAGTTATTGCATGAAGCATTCATTGGCACTTTCATGAAAATCAGTTTAAGTTTAATTGCGTAGCATCGCTCGTCTGCCACACTCCCAATGGCTAACACCGACCCAAAGCTCTCAGCTATCTCTGTCCTTCTCTGTTGCTGTCTACCTTTCTCTGCATTTTAATTACGCTACCCAATTAACACGGCTCCCCCGCTGCTTCGCTGGTCTGGATGCTGTTGCTGTTGCCACTCGACGTGACAAATTGGAGCGCCTAGCTTCACTCCCAAATGTTTTTGACTAGCTTTAAAGTCTCGATTCGTGTTCGTCGTATTAACAGACTCAATAACTAAGCCAACAAGCGCCCCCACACACACACATATATATATATATATACACACAGACGAATAGAGATGTAAATATATATACGTGTATAACAAAAACAACATCAAGGCAAAGCAAAATTTTCCTTGTGGCCGCCACGTCGCACATCTAAAAATAGAGTTTAACAAACTGTAAAAGTATTCCACCACATACAAAGAGACGGCAGCCAGCAGCCAGCAGCAACGCACCCAAAAACTCACTCGCACACAGACTCAGTCACAGTCAGATTGACACATTGGGGATGAGGCGCTGTTGCAACCGAAACGTCGCCTGCAACTGTAGTTTGAGTGTGCGTTGTCCCCATTTACCATCTCTCAATCTCTCAGCTCGCATTGTGCATTATGCATCAAAATCTCAGCACAGTTTTGCTATGCCTATGCGAAACGTCATCGTCCTGTGCGCCCACCCGCCTTACCTTGTGCCAGCTGAAGCTTCAGCCGAGGGACTGCACAGCAGCAGCAGCAGCAGCAGCCGCCGCAACAGCAACAGCTCCCACTGGAAGGTCCCTGACCGAACAGGAGCGGGTGGAGCTCAAGCGGAGGCGTTTACATACGACGATATATATGCTTCCCAGTGGCACAGCACTTGGGCGTATGAACACTTTTGTGCACTGCACTTCTCTGTGTTTCGGTGCATCTTTTACTCATGCTGCACTACCCTCTTGTTTGGGCTTAAAAGCTTGGGGAAATGGGCTAGTTGCAAGTCTTAGCCGAATTGTTTTGTAATTTTAATTTTCGTTTTGGTTAAATATGCTTTTAGAAATATTAAAGTATTTTTAAAATTAATTACAATAATTTTATATATATATATATATTTTTTTAAATTTTTTTTTTATCTGTATTATTATCTCAATAGAACAAATAAGTCTTCTCCGATTTATTTTTGTTTTTCTTTCTGATAAATTCATTCTATTATTGGCTTTGTAAGCCGATAGGCTTATTATTTGAACATGAGAACGAAAATCGTTGCTGATAAGATTTGAGGAAAGTAGAGATAATATATATATATATATATATATATATATATATATATATATATATATATATATATATATATATATATATATATATATATATATATATATATAAATTTAAAACAAAAAGGTAAAAATTAAAATTATATATATAAAAAAAATTAAATTAAATTACGTAGTATACTACTACCTTTTAAAAACTAAATAATACCCAGAACATATTTTATTTTATTAACATATTTTTTATCATTATTAAATTTGTATATATTATTATTAAAAATAGCAACAAATTATCTATATACTACATTATATTATTTGGAATTGCTGTTCGTAGTTGGCACTTGTTATTTGGCAAAGGGTGTTTAACTGTCCATAGAGTCTTTTATTTCGTTTCATAATGTGTCAAAGACCGTGTTTTAAGGCGTCTCCGCCCCAACATGTTCTTCAGCATATTCTGTAACATGAAGTACTCTCCGCGTTGTTGCAGTCCGCTGCACAGCTTCCCACTTGCCACCTCTGGTCCACATTCCCAGTTGTAGTGTGCTCTTTAGCGTTTGCTGACTTTTACACGGATGACAAAAGGGGCACAGCATGCCCAGGATGGATTCGCTGGGACGGCAGCTGCTCCATTTCCACAATTTGTACAATTGACTGACAGATCTGGCTGCAATCGCAACTGCCTGCAACAGTTTTGATTATTACTCTTACTTAATTAGCTGGCTGTTCGAACAAGGAATGCTTAAGGCTTCCTATTGGTTAGAGTCTATTTCACTCGGCTAGCAGAGAGCTTGTCATCTTTCTACGTAAATGGAAATGGAAATGGAAATGGAATTTTCTTTTGTTCTGATAATCCATAATTCAGCTCTGGCATTTGCCTACTTCAAGTTGGTCGTCTTCATCCTCTTTGTAGCTGTCTCTTTGTCTGATTGCTTCCATTTCGAGTTCATTTCGATGGGAGTTCGTTGAGATGCGTTGAGCATTTCTTTTTTATACCCATTAATTTATGACTTATCAAGGGGTATTGTGGTTTTTCGGAAATGTATATATATATTAAGCCCTATAAAACAAAGCTTTAATATTTTCTTTAGTATTAACGTTATTGCTGAAGCCTGTAGAAAGACATGTGAAAATCTTGAGAATATTTAAAAATTATAATTTTGCGATCATTGCGAATTTTACAGAATTAACTTGTGAATTTTTGAGGTTCAAAAATTCATGAGAAACGCGTTGCGGACTACGAGGTATCTGCGCAGTCAGGCCAATCGCAGCTTATAATCTGATGCGTTTTTTCTTCAGTTCATCTGCTGCGCTTTTGTTTACACTTGAGCGTTCTTAGAGTTTGTTTTTCCTTGTTTGTTTGTTTGTTTGTCTTCTCTTGCCGCACAGTGGGAGCGTAGGTGAGGGGTTAGCAGGGGGTGCAGAGAGTCACAGCTCAACTTTTTATCTAGTTCAAAGTTGGTTGCAAGTTGCATTTTTGATGCGCTCTTCGTTGCGTTGTCGTGCGGCTAATGTGTTTGACCCATTTCAATAGGGGGCGTGCAGTCGGTGCATGTGGCTCCCACACTGACATCCCCTCCACACTGCCCTCTCCCCCCAGCTCTATGTAACTTATCCACTTGTCTTCAACAAAAATGAATCCATGAGAAGCGCATTCAATGTTTGAACTTCTTTTTTTTCTTTATTATTTTTTTCACATAATAAAATGCACAAAGCAACGTGGCAGAGGTAGTTGGCTAGGCTGCATGGGCAGAGGGGCAAGTTGCTAGTCTTGCAGTGTCGTCTCACAGTTGCCAATTACTCGACGCTCACTTCTTGTTGTTATTGTTATTGTTGTCCATGATTATTAAATACTTATTGCTGTCTGTTTATTCGAGCAGCGCGCACAAGAATTGAAGTCGAAGGCAAAGTCAATGTGGAGAGCGCGTTGGGGATAACCTCGCCAAGTGGTTGTTGTTGCTTTTTATTGTTACGGGTGCATGCATGCAACGGGGCCATAGAAAGTGCAGACAAACCCCATCCCGGCCAGCGCGCAGACACTCGAGCACGCACAGCCCAGAGAAAGGAGTTCTCAAAGAATTCAATTCAATTCGTCACTTTTCTGGGGCTCACATTTCCCTCTAGAAATTGCAACTCTATGATGCCTGGGAATGATGTCTATTAAATATTCAATGGACCAAAATCTCTCAAAATGTTGACTGACTTATCATATAATATTCAAAGAAACTCTTAGAAGGTTGGACGAAAGTTAGGGAAAATCTGTTTAGTGTTTGCTTAAAGTTTAATAATAATTGAATTTTCCTAATCTTTAAGTTTGAACATTTTTGAAGTATTCCAACAACTCTGTAAAGCCAAAAAATTTAATTAGGACAATTATTGTCCTTAAATGATTTGATTAAATACAAATAGTATTATAAAGTTTGTGGAAAACTCATTTATCTTAATTCTCAGATCAATTTATCTATTGTGTTTTAGTATTGCAATATATGCGATTTATATCTGGTTTTTTAAAAAATAAATTGATTTGAATAGTCAATATTTGATGAGTTTGTTATAAAATGAGCTTAAATCATAAAATGAATATATTTCCCATGCTTCGTTCTCATTTTCCACTTATAAATAGGAACTATATGAGTTTACATTTAGAGTTTTCCACCAATATCCAGTTATCAGTGGTCCTCACTGTGAATTAATGCAGTCTGTCAATCATAAAAATAGTGTTCTATATGCTCTTTGAATTTAGTCTTTTGCTTATCCATTACACCCAGCTGGTTTCTCCAAGTGTATTTGGCAACGTTTTAGTCTGGCAATGCTGCACACTCGCATTCTCTCTCAGGCGTGCTCTGAATGGCGCTCGCTTGGCTCTCAGTTCACCCCAATTTTTGGCAAATAAGGGTGAGCCGTAAATTGCCATAAAGAAGTCTTGCCCTTTTATGTATATGTGTGTGTGCGTGTGGCAGCATCTTAAGGCACTTCTATACTCGAAAGCTGTTTTCCTTACGCCAGCCCAAAACATTCCGGATTCCTTTCGCTCATGCCTGACGTATTCTGTGCGACGGCATCCACAGCCACCCTTAACCATATGCATTTTCGCTCTCTCTGCTTCGCACACTCTCTTTGGGTTGCTCCAACGCAAGAAGCAACAACAACGGCTACAATTTGACTCTCAGTTGCTCTCGGCAATTGTTGATAATGGGACTCGTATTCAGCCTAATGATTTTAATGAAAACATAAAACTATTTAGCTGACAATTGCGCCATTAGCTGAGAGAGTTTGTCAATGAACTGCAGTTGCTCTTGTGGTTGACTTGGCTATAATGACATCAGCTACAGCTACAGCTACAGCAACAGCAGCAGCAGCAGCTGTTCTGCAAGCCAATTGCATTTGCAGTTGCAGTTGCAAGTTGCAACTCAGGGCCCTAGCGAAGCAACCACCAGGCTAAAAGTAGCTGAGACGCACATACAAAAACAACCCGCACTCGCATCTGTCCTATCTGGTAGAGCTAAGGGGCTCTCTCTCGCTCGCTCAGTTGCTCTTCCTCTCTCTCGTTGTGCTAAGAGGGTCGTTGTGCCTCTCTCTCGGCAAGTTGACGCCGCTTTGGCTCTGTCGACGCCTTTAGTAACGCGCTGCTCAGCAGTCAGTCTTACAATACAGTTAGCCGACGTTAGTTTTTCGCAGACGCTTTTCCGCCTAGCAACATTTTCTATTATATATATTACTTATATATATATATGTATGAATAGGTAGATCCATGTAACCTCAACTGCACTCTAGTTCTAGTGAGTGCTAGTGCCTAGTGTCTAGGGCCTCGAGTGCCTACTTAGTGTGCATAATAATTTTGTAAGCGTATCCTTTCGCGTGGGGAGCTTGACTCGTTTTCGGTTTCGGTTTCGGTTTCGATAGTCCCGTTGTATTATTTTCTTGTTTTTCTTTTTTTTTTTGCAACCATTTCGTTCGTCTCACCCGCCCCTTCGTCGCCGCGGTCCTGTGTATGTATTCGTTTGTTTGCAGCCAACCCCGGCAAATTCGCAGTCTTCGTAGTCGTTGCCTCCTGCAGCCCAATGGGCGTTAATAATTCCTGATTTCTTGGACATCTATATAGACACATATAACTTATCGCTTATACCTATATATATATATATATACATATATATCGCAAAATTGGCCCGCCGTTCATCAAATATACACGAATGAAATATAGCCGCTGTCGTATTGATTTTTTCTATCATCATTATTAACAATATAATCATTTCGCTGGTGCCAAAGTGTTGTAAACCGTCCATTAAAATCAGAACCTAGTTCCGCAGTAACCAAACCAACAACAACAACAACAACAATTCCGTTTCATTAGACACTGCCCGCAGCTATAAAGGGCCTCTGTCTGCCTTAAGTAGCACAAGTCGTGTATCCGCTACACATATATTTATATATACCACATACATACAAATATATATATATATATATATATCTACAAAATGAGTAGCTATACGGCCGCCCAGTACTACAAGACCACCAATATGATTACCTCCAATGAGATCTACTGGTAAGTTATCGACACATGTATACCCTTTCCGTTTGCTTGTGCATTATCCTTTTCTGTGTTTCGCTGTCTGCACTTGTGGGGCATCCGCCCACAGTTACATACATTTACACACAGAAACCTACACATCCCCACAGGGACATTTATTCCTGCTGAGCTCCCAGCCGGCAGTTCAAGGTTTGCTCTGGCCGAGGCCGCTTGTGACGCAATAAACGCCTACTATACGCAGCCCATTGAAGCTGCAGCAACAGCAGCAGCAAAAATCAATGATATCTCCACTGTTTCGGGTATCTCCCCCCTCTGCATGCTGCTCGTTTGTATAGCTGCCCACACAGTGGTTCGCCCACGCTGTCCCACCCTCCGCTGAGCCCACACACCACGCACCACACAGCGTGGCCTGTGGAGTGACGGCGCAAAGGCGGCATCGCCCACACAATGCAGTCTGTCTCTAGTTCCGATTGGACTCGAAATCTAACAGCTCGAAAAGTAGGCAACACTTTTCCAATTAGTGAATGGCTTGCCAGACAGCTGGAGTATGCTTTGGTTTGCTGACTTCATTGGCAGCCCCAAAGTATGCTACGAATTTAGTTATGGAGCGGAAATTCAGCTCAATTCACAATTTCAACTCGAACTGCAAATTCACCATAGAAGCGACCTATTGATATATCTAAAATATATATTTATCATTTATTTTTTATACGTATAATGTAAACTTCGCTTCGTTAAGTATTTTGACATATTTACATATTTTCAAGAATTAATTCAGGCGTAACAAATTGATTATTTTTGGCACAAAGCAAACAGATGTATATACATACATATACGCATATACATAATGCCTTAACTTCCATCTATTTATGTACAATTATGTTTGTGTGGGCAGCTTTTACATGCTAACAGTTACATAAACACATTGTAGAAAAAAGCCTTGAACTCTGACATTTTCAATACAGCCAACATCACATGGCTCACACATAGAGCATAGAGTATATCTGTGTGTATGTGTGCAGCTGTTTTTTCGATAGGTCTTTATACATGTGCAGATTCAGATATACATACATGTGTGTGTGTGTGTGTGTGTGTGTGTGTGGCTGAAGCATTACGACTCCCACGCCGCGACACGCGCATAAAAAATTCCATGATAAACACGTGATTATATGTACATACATGACTGCCATTAGGTCTTCGAGTCAGTGCATTATCTTAAAACTGAGATAGTAATACGATCTTCAAAAATCGGGTTTTAAAAGAGCTCGAAATTTTATCAATATATATGAAAATTGAACTATTCGTGTTTCCTTGCTTATATAAATATATGAATATGAAAATGTGAAGTAAAATTCACATTTAATTGTGCATAATTTAAATTTTTATAACTTTAATATTACTATTGAATCATATAATCTGCCCAATTAAATATTAATTAAATATGCATATATATTATCATATTATAAGCCAATGAAATTAAATTAATTTGAGTTACTTATAAGCCTTAGCAGATTTGCATGTCAACAATTTTAATACTATAATTGAGTTGGTTTCATTTTCTTTGAGGTAAAGGTTTTTATGCATCTGATAACATGGCCATGACTATTTTTATTTCGTTGAAGCTTGCAATTATTATAATTGTTAGCACTTTTATTTTTATTTTAACCCCATTGAAAGTGGTTAGTGGGTTTCTTGGCATGGCCGATTCAACCAGCTACAAATGTTTTGTATTAAGAAAAATAATTAAATAACTAATAAAATAATACAAATGAACGAAAATTAACAAATGAGAAAATAAAATTTAATTTAAATTGACTTTAAAAATATATTATAAAAATATTAATATTATTTAAATATAAATAGTTAAATTAACTTTATTTGTCTGTCTAAATATCGATTTATATAATGTAGAATGTAGAATGTATACAAGTCGACCACACCCGACTAAGTTCACTCTTATTTGTTTCATAGTCGAAATGAATACTTTCGAAGTTTTCAATGAAAATACAAATTATTTGCGAATTTCTTAATGGTGCATGGCTATGCATTTTTTGTAGCCATGAATCAAAAAAGCAAATCGAAACTAATAAGGAACTGCATGGTCTGTTGCGATGTGTCATAAAAATAAAACCTGAATTATCGAACATCTTGATAAACTCATATAAAACCAAACTAGATTTTTTATAGCACCCAACTATATACACTGGAGTATATATTTATATATATTTCCTTGATATATGCTCATCTTATAATTTTGTTGTCGTGAGTCTGGCTTCATCTATTCCTATTCACAAATAATTAATATTAGTCGTCCAACTCTTTAGCTTACACAGCTCGAGTAATGGCTATTTGCATATAGTATATGTATATTGTGTGTATATGTATATTGTAGAATACTATTAATAGCTGCTCGTTAGCAGTTAATCATCTGAAATGAAGCTTAAGCGATTGTCTATGAATCAATATAGCTAACTGATCTTTAACTTAGTTCCAAGCTGAAACTCAGAGCTCAGCTCTGAGCGTTTATTTCGAAAGTCACGGTATTTAAATACTTTTCGCTTTTGTTGTAGTCTTTGGTTATATCGGTTTTATCATGAAGGGTGTAACACTTAGAGTAAGAGATCTCTTTGTGTTCGAAATATTCTTGCTCAACAACAATAGCCTTCGTTCGGCAAAAGTTGTGTTTCAAATAATTATTTGATGTAAGATAAACTTGGCCTCAAGTTGTTAAGCTGACTGTCAAGAGAGAGAGCATTGAAGCTTCGTTTTACTACCTTTGCGCCATATAATTACGTATGTCTCTGAGATGCAAATCTCAGGTTAAATGTTTGCCCAGCAAGTGAACCAGATGATTCATTAATTTCACGTGATCTTTCTAACCTTCCCCCCTTTTATTATATACGTGAAGCGACATGCTAATTGAGAGCCTTTTTGAGTGGTTCCATCGATAAGAAAACGGGTGCTGATTTCTTTGCCAGCCCGACTGAGTGGGTATCCGGCGCTTTAGTAGGCTTCTGGGTTTGTAGGCCTACGCAAAATGTGTAAATAAATTCCGAAATGTGAATAAAACCGAAAAACTTGACTCAAGCATCAAGAAAGCATCTAAATTAATGTGTAAACCAGTTAAGAAGAGTTGCAAGCGTGGCCAACCGGCTGACGTCATGTGTGTGTATCTGTGTGTGTGTGTGTGTGTGTGTGTGTGTGACTGTTTATGTGTATGTTTGTTAGTGAGTGTGGCAGAGAGGGAAGTGTTGCCACAGTTTTGGCTGCCGGTTGCCGGCAGACCAGTTACCAGTTCTTGCAGCAGTTGCCGTTGTTGTCATTGTTGTTGTTGTCGTCCTAGTTGTGAGCCAAATTTCTTGAGTTCCAGTTATTCAGTCGTCGCTTTGCCGTGAAGATACTGGCCGTGTATGCATGCCCAAAAGTGCTTTGCCCTGTCCGAACCCTGTAATCAGCAGGCGTAAAGCTGTATATTCTACTTCCATCCGAGTATATGCCATTGAAGGTGCAACTAGATTCAGATAAAATGGTATAGTAATAGTATATAGTATATATTATATATATATATATATATATTAATATATATATATTAATATAATATATGATAACACTGACTTGAAGCTGATGGAAGATGTTAATGCTGTAATATAAATAATATCAATTCTTAGCTGCTTTAGGCTGCTTAACTTTATTCCATACTCCCTACTAAGCACCCTACACTTGAATGTTCTGCCTTAACTGGCTTTTGTTGTTGTTGTTTGTTGGTTGCACAATAGCGACAATCGTAGTTGCTTCTGCTGCTGCTTTGTCTGCGGAGCGTGTAGTTGGGCTTTGTCAGTAATTTGCATTGAATTGGAAGCTGATGAAATCGCATGCGCAACATTCGCGAATCAAATCGAAAGACGCCTTCGCCAAGGGTTTTAATTTACAGCAAAGACTAGATGACTAGATGCCACAAGAGTTCATTAGCTTCTGTGGCCAGCTGCGTTATGTTGCCAAAAATAGACATTAAATAAAAAAGCAACAATAGTAAAAATAGTTTCGCATAATGATGTCCAATTTGGGCACAGATTATGCAAAGCTGGCGATTTGTTGTGGCTCACTTGAATTGCTGGTGATGATGATAATGATGATGATAATGATAATCTTAGCTACAGATCTTGCTAGGCAACAGTTGTTGCTGGAGAGAGAGATTCAATTGCATGGAACATACATAAATAAATAATAGGCTGCTAATCGCTTGTAAACATGAATTTTTCTCCAATGAAAGAAAGCAGAGAGACGGGCAGACGGACAGACAGACAGACAGACAGCCAGAGCCAATTGCTGGGCTATGAATGAGCGGAGATGGAGGCAAGGGGCTTCGGTTGAGTCTGGCTACGTGATTTAGAGCCTAACGAGCATAGAACCCTTGTGGGCGCACTTTCCCAAAAAGCAAACAGCAGCAGCAGCACTTGCAGCAATCGTGCCACATGAGCCAACAACGTTGTTGCCGCTGCTGCCCCCGGCGCACGCTCCTCATTAGTATTGTTGTTGCTGTTGTTGTGTGATTGATGAAGGCGACGCCAGTGGGCAGCCAAAAAGCCGCAAATAACAAACAGCGACCGCTTCATTCATGGCCATGCCGAAGCAAGTGAAGTAAAGCAATGGGATTTGTTTGCTTCTCTTTTTTTGCTGTTTGCTGTTTGCTGTGTAGTGTTGTTTTTTGTTGTGCAGTGCTCGGCTGTGCTGTGCTGTGCTGTGCTGCGCTGTGAAGTGCAAGTGAAAGTGAAGTTTTGGCGGCGCTTCGCCGTGTACTTCATTGGCAGCCACAAAAAATTAAAAATTTCCCACTAACATCATTTTCAACAGCGAAAGATATAAAAATAAATGCATAAGCAAGTCGCCTAGTCGGGTATGCTTTGACACCCTGTACTAAATACCATTTGGCAACCTTCTTAACTGTGGAAAGTATATGTATTGATCATTCAGATTTTTAATGTCCTACATTTGTATATATATATATATATACCAAAAATTGTATTAATAATTGACAATTTTCAGTTGAGTAACATATTATTTAAATGGGAAATAGTTTGTAATCGAAGACAATCTCGATCTGATAAGATATTATATAATAAGATATGTATTAAACTTCATTATATATAATTTATTCAATAACATTTTGGAGAAATGCCCACAAATTGATAATACCTTTCGTCAATCGTAACCATTTGTTACAGGGTATACAAAAATGAAAAACAAAAAAGAAAAAACCGTTGCCCATTTCCATTTGTTGTTGCTGATGCTGATGTTGAGTGATGTGATTTGTGCTGCTGCTGCTGCTGTCTCAGTTGCTACTGCTAGCGCTGTGGCTCGTCATTGTTGCTCATCTTCATCTTCATCTTCATTGGAGGCTGGTTGTTTGTTACACATTTAATTAAATGGCCGGCCAAGTGAGAGTGAATCTGATCGTCGAGCAACTTTTTCGTGATCTTTGTTCACCTTGGGTTAGAGATGGCCAAATTGTTGAGCCCTATGACAGCTGCTCTTTGAGCTTAAAAGTTTCAGGCACTGAGGCAGAGCTATGTGCAAGAAAAACATAAATTATTGAGGATTCATAGTTTTAATAGGCACTCGATAAGAGATCTAATTTCCTTCATGTGAAAGGTATTCAGTGCATGAAGTTCCCAGCTGAGAGTATGGATTATTTAGATAAATATATAGAGATGATCTAGCTGACTATAACTTAACAGCGCACTTAAACTTTGTGTACTCAAAGCGAAAGCAACAGCTAAAAAGGTCTCCGAGCAGAGTCGAGTGCAAAGCCATAATATAGTAGATTATACTAAGGAAATGAGTTTAAAATATTGCTCATAAAATAAATGAAAACGAATGACAACTGCAATTATTGTCGTGCCACGAAGGCTAAGCACGCCGTGTGCCCTTCGCTAGCTCAGATGAGGGGAGGGCATTGGAGGCACGCTTCATTAACTGTAACCGCTTCTCTCATCCATTGTCTCAGCTCGGCCAGCGTTCACTTTCTAATCACCAAGTCAGAGTCAACCTGGTCTCCATGTGGCTGCTGCCAAGTTGCCAAGTCTGGCAGCCATGACCGAGTACAATCGACTATGGCCGCGGCGCAACACGCAAGTTGAAGGTACTATCCAAGCGAATATGGCAAGGGAGGCTAAGGCTAAAGTGAGACAGATGGAGAGCAAGCGAGAGAGAGAGGGAGATGGGCTATGGGTTGGCAATCGCTGTTGGCTTTTTGGGTAAACATGAAGGTCTCTTTGGGCCCGCTGCTAGCTCGTAGGGCTGCTTCCATATCTATGCACATGTACATATTTATCCACAAATTGGGCCCAGAAGCCTAAGGTCAAGTCAACAAACAGCAACTTAACAAGTCAGGCATTCGTTAAGCGTAGTCGTAATCGCAAAGTTAGTAACTACATTCGCGATGTTTACTAATAAAAACATATACGAGTTTGTACAAAGCGAATCATATGCGTTTGTGCTCGCACGGGTCGCCTGAACAGTTCCCCCAAAAGTCTGTCAAATGATTAACCATTAAGTTCAGATAAGATAAGTCATACAAAAATTGGCATAACGTCTATACAATTTTACTGCATAAGGCGTGTGAGTCAATACTGATTAGATAACTGCAAATTCATCCATTAGATAAACCAACATTAATGTACGATCAATGATCTATAAAGGAAAATATTTCAGCGATTAAACTAATAAAGTTATATTAGGCTAATGATTAGGTCAAAATAGAGTTGCGCGTAATTTAAAGTCGCAAATAATAAAGAACAATAAACTAAATAAAAATAATAAAATAAAATATTTAAAAAAAATATATATTCCAAAATTAAATATAGAAAATAAAATATAAAAAAATTAAATAAAAATAAAATTAATAGAATTTTAACTGTAAAAAAAGTAAAATAATTAATAAGCAATATTTGAACTGACATCGTAACAATTAGTTAAGTAATAAAAGCTTTTGGTTTGCCAACATGGCGCTATAAAATCTAGATATTTCGTTAGATCAAATATTAAAATATTTTCAATATACGAAAATTTATTCAGTTACAAATATGAATTTGAATTGTTTGATCGATGCGAAAACGTTAAGGCGCCGATTATTGAAATTAGTTCAAGCTCCAAGTCGAACCATAAATGTGTTTCTATATTTGGCATTTACTTTATTACCGATCTGCCCTCGCTTGCATGAAGTTATTGTTGTGTTCGGTTGCTTGTCATCATAGTCGGTTGCTGTTGTTGTTGTTGTTGTTGTTGATTGTTTCATAACAGCTGAGACAAAGTCAGGCAAAAGGTAAATGGGTTTTGTGTACCTTGTGCCTAATGCGTTAATATCATCATCAGGCCAGCTCATAGAAACTTGCATATGTAGACAGATAGTAAGTAGTATTGTGAGTTATGCTTATGCTATGTGCGTTTGTGTGTGTGCAAGGCACAGTGGGCACAAGTTTTGGTTTTTATGACTTTAGTTTTTAACGATGCCAGTGACAGCAATGTCCGACTACAAAAACAACAACAACAACAAGCGAGTTTCAATGAAAAGTCAAAACAGGCCGCAGGTCCGGATATAAATGGTTTGTTGTTCACACAGCCACACAAACACACACACTCACACACACAGCCATATAGCCATATAGCCATATAGCCATATGCAGAGGCACACTCATCATGACGCTTAACGCTTGGCTCAGTCTCAGACCCAGTCAGCCATTACGAAGCCCATTTTGTTAGTAGCCCGCCGCAAGCGACTAACTACCAAAAGTGCCTCACAGTTAGCGTTTACAGCGGCCATAATGTACTCACACTCGTACTCATGCACACAGCACATGCATAAGCACAGAGAGAGAGAGAGAGAGAGGGAGAGAGAGGGGGAGGGAGAGACAGACAGCTAACGAGAGCGAGCTGCAGCGCCGCCCTCACCCGCCCTTCAAAAACCAGACCCATACGTGAGGTCGTGAGTCACCTGAGCGTAACGTAAGCGCAGCTTATTGTTCGCTCGCTCATATGCCTCGCGTCTGTTTGTTGTGCTCGTTATTATTTTGGCACTCACTCGCTCATTTGGTACGGCTCTCGGTCTTAAGGCTCTCTCAATGCAGTTGCTATTGTTGTTGTTGTTGTTGTTGTCGTTGCTGCTGCGGTTGTGGTGAGCAGCTGTTTTGGGCTGCCTTATAAATTTGTTGCTATTGTGGTCGCCTTTTCGACAGTGGCTGTGCTTGAGTGTAAGTCTCTTTCATTACAGTGTGTTCATGTCGTTTGCATACAAATTTACACCTTAATTTCATAGCAGTGTGTTGTTCCTATTCATATGTATTCAGTATTTTCTGGTTTGCCTCTTTTCGCAATTACTCAATTTGACAATGGAAACTAAAACGCTATCCACAAACTGGTGCATTGCAGATGTTTTAGAGGTACTTGATGTGTGTTAATTGCGTCAAAGAAGTCTAAATGAATTTTCTTTTTATATTATTATTACAATGAGTCTTTGTCCCACTGTGCTGTCTTCCAGTCACAGCATATATATACGTCAATGCGCTGCAGGTGTATTGTGTGAGTGTAGAGCGTGTGTGTGTTAGCTGGCTATTCTGCAAGTGTTTCGCTTACGATCTGCCAATTGTTTTCGGTAGATCAAATTGAAAAGAACAGCTTAGCACACAGCCAGAACAGCAGCCGCAACAATAACTGGCACACAGACCTGCCTATTGGCAAATACAACACAGACACAGACACACATACACACACATATTCAGCGACACAGCACTTATTCACTCTCTCGCACACACCGATAGACGTGGAAACGGGCCGTCGATTTACGGCTTGGAAGCTCGCGCGCCTCAGTCGACCAATTTAGTCTCTCTCAAAGTTTCGTCGAAGCAGGCAGCACAGGCCACAGAGAAACCGTGCGCGCGCTTTTCTGTTCAAAACGACGTCGACGTCGCAGTCGCTGCCCGCCCGATCGTGCGTTTTGTTGTTAATATATAAACTTGGCTCAGTCTGGGAGCGAGTCGCGTTCACTTGTTGTTGGCATCCATTATTATTTTTGAATATGGATTCGTTAATTGTTGTTTCTCTTGCCGCTTTGCATACGCAAAACAAGCACCAAAATTTGGAAATTGAATAACAAATTTAGCACCGCGCCAATTGATTTGCAAACAAAGGCTTTCGTGTGTGTGACTTGTGAGTGTGAGTGTTAAAAATATGAAAAAATGAAAATTAAATTTAAGAGTCTAAATTGCAAAATACACACACTCTATGCATTTGTGTGTGTGTGTGTGTAAAAATCATACAACTCACGACTTTCCAGCGCGTGTGCCTTCTTCGCCTTGCTGTTGTTGTTTTTGTTGTAATTGGCAATTTGTTTGTTGTGACTGCCGTCATGCCAGGGCCGGTTTATTAATTTGACATCGTCGTGTTCCCCTGCCACAGAAAACAATAGTAACAGCGAGAACTGTCGCAGCAGCAGCAGCAACAACTACGAATAGCTGGAAACCAGCAAATAAAATCAAACGGAAACCATGAATATAACAACAACAAAACAAAAACAAAAAGCAGTCATTGCATACAATTTTGTAATGTAAAAAATAAAATATAATTAAAGAGAAAATCGCCTTTCTCTGCGCGCGTATCACAAAAACAATAGTGCCGCCAACAACTACAAAAAACAGGCGTCAACAGCGGCAGCGGCAGCAGCAGCAGAAGCTAAAGCCACGGCCACTGCCCCGTTACGTTTCGGCAAACACACGACCAAAACGTCCCACTGTCGGTCTCTTTCAGTTCATAGTGGTGTGTGTTTGTGTGTGCACGGGGTGTGTGTGTGGACTCGACTGGAAATTTCTGCTACATATTTTAATTGAAACTGTAGCCAATCGCTGAGAATAGAGAATCTGTAACCCTCTCCGCAAATAAAGAGCACTATTAAAATAACTGTAAAGCGTTGCTCCACAGCTGTCATCTAAAAGTCCTTCCGTCAAGCTCAGATCGTAATGCAAGCAGCTTAAAGCTTTATGTTATAGCATTTACTTTTTGGTAAAGCGTTAAATTGAGGAGCGTAAAAGCTTAACAGCTGATTCCAGCCCAGCTGCAGCTGCAGTCGCAGAGAAAGCAAACAATCCAAGCCACATTTAACGGTTGCTACGCTCAAAACTGTCTCGCTCTGTCACGAAGCGCACAAGGCGCAGTCATTGCGCGATCTGCTGCGCTGCGTCTCTGCTTCTTGGTACGCTGCTTGTGTAACAATCACTGGCCAACCAATTACGCTGCGTCGCAGTCGCTTTGTGCAGTTAGCGCTGTTGCATATTGTGTTTCCACTTCCTCTTCCGCTCATTTTGAGCCGCCCGATTGCAGTCGAAACGCAAAGGCAAAGGCAAACGCATTTCGTTGGTTAGACAGGGAGCGCGTCTAAGAGAAAGAGTGCAAGCGAAAGAGAGCTGGATTACGTGCGCCGTTACTAATGAGACAAAGTGAATACAGCACCGAGCAGCGCTGTTGCTGCTGCTGCTACTGTTACTGTTACTGCGCAGCCCAACGCAGCGCCCAGCTGCAGCTTACGTGCTACCTTTCCCTCTCGCTCTCTCTCCCTTTCGCTCTGTGTGCGTGAGTCTATGTGTGTGTGTGATAATTATAAATTTAATAATTATACAACAAAACAACTTGGAACTGATTGCAGTTGCAATTGTTGTCGCTGTCGTAGCTGCTGTTGCTGCTGCTGCTGCTGCTACTGCACTGCAGCTGATGCTGTTGCTGTTGCTCGTGCAGTGGAACACCTGTAAAACAAAGGCAGCTCTATCTACAACAATTATAATAACAACAACAACAACTAGTCGCCATTGTCGTGCGCAGTGGCGGATGCAAGCAGAGCTTTAAGCATAACATAAATTAAAACCAACGCCAAATGCTAAAAACAAAGCCAATTTTGTGCTAAACTTAAAACTCGTTCAACAAAATTCCAATTACACAGATTTTATTGAATGCAGATTGAGAGACCTGCAATAAAAGTTGTTTTTTTTTTTTGTTTTTTTTTAGAATATGTTTGGAACAGCAACGAGATCAAGTTAGAAAACGACAACAACTTTGCGATTGTTGTTAAATAAGAAAACATATTTAGAAGCTTGGCTTATGCGAGTGGGTTTTTCGGGGCAGCATTCTCACCGATCACAGCGTAGACTTGACTCGACTCGAGAATTCTACTCAGAACAGTTGTGTTGTAGGCGACTTGTTTTGGCCAATAGCGCCATGACTTGTTGTGGAATCCAAGGCAAGGCTAACAGACTTCCAATAGAGGAGCAGAGGGGGGGGGGGTTGCCAGTGGGCTGGGCTGGCTGGATTATCGAAACAGCGAAATTCGTTGGCTTAAACAGCTTTTTCATGTCATGTTTGTCTGTATTTGTGTGTCTTTCTGAGTAACAACAAATGACGAAACAATCGACGCTGACAGACATTAGGGACAGTCTGAACACAGAATTGTAACGAATCGGATACTTTTGTTGATGACGATGAAGCCATCAGAGATCGCTTTCAAAAAACCAAAGCACTCGAGACACTCAAGAAAGGTTCTTGAACTTGCCAAAAACATAAAAATAAAAAATAAAAAATAAAAAACCACAAAACAGATTTATGGCTATGGCTAGTGTGGGGGATTCGCTTCTTCGTTTTCTTTTGTTCAATTGTGCATGCAGACAAACGTACATATGGAGATATGTATTTGATAGCAAAAACAAATTTACATAACGATCTTGATCTTGTCGGCTGATAGACAAACGAATATTTTTCCCTTTCTATGCGCCATTGTGTCTCTCCCTCTCTCCCTCCCTCCCTCTCTCTCTCTTTGCTTGTCGCGCGCATTGACAAAATTCTCACGTAAATTTCCATATGATTTATGGACTTATTAAAGTGGAGCAGGTCACAGCTATCCAAGGCGCTGTGGGAGCAGTGCCAAAAAGCTTTCTCAACAAGCTTTTCATTGCAGACGGATGTCAAACTGTTAATCAACATCCCACTGTTGTGGTGTGCCGTGCTGTGGCATATGGCATGTGTCTGACATATGAATGTGCTATCATTCGCACTCGCACTCGCATTCGCATTTAATTTGAATATTGTTTTTTCTTCCTCTTCTTCGACTTGGCACTCGCTGCGGTTGTTTCATTTATTTTCTAGCTATGCGACTTTTACTCGTGATCAACGATCGCTGACCTAAAAAGCTACAAAGCTGATACAATGTGCTCTGTGTCTCTCTCTCTCTCTCTCTCTCTCTCTCTCTCTCTCTGGCTCTCTCTTATTAGCGCAAAAGCACAACAATAAAAACAAAACAAAACAAACATTTTGCAAGTGTCACGCAACCCACTTGTTTCATTAGCGATTGTCACTTGTATCTCCGTCTCTTTCGCGCGCACGCTCGCTTGCATTGGGTGTATCAATTCCAGACTGTCTCTGTCCCAGTCGGTTTTTTTATTACAACGATTTTGAAGGGCGCTCGCAATAGGCGAACTTTGTGCTTGTTGGGTTCACACTGAGCTGCGCAATGCGCAAAAGACAGGAACGCGCGTTTGGAATGTCTGCTTATTAAATATATTTACCTAATATTTTCGCTTAGAGCCAGCAGAAATACGTTATCTAAACGCTCGACTACAGCGGAATGTAGCGAGAGAGGGTAGCAACGAAATATTCCAAACTAAACCAAAGATAAAAAGGCAAAGAAATTAAAGTACACGCACAATAAATGCAAACAAACAACAAATACAAAATATAAATACGTACATAAATTATAACGAAAGCAAGAACAATACATGTTAAATACAAATAAGCGAAGCAACGACGCTGCAGCATAAAGAAGAAATCGATTTGCTAATGAATGAAACGAATGAAAGCAAATCCATAAACAATACAAAACAAACCGCAAACGTGAAGCAAACAAACCTACGGAAAGTGAAGGCGAAAGTGTAGCCACGCCTCTCTGCGCGCGCGCGCCCGTCCGCTCCGATCAGAGCACTCTCTCGATATTGTAACAGTAAAGTGTTTCATTTCAATTGTCTCGAGTGGGCATAACGCGTCGAATGCGACGTCGCTGTTGCAATCTCCCGTTCCCGCTCCGATCATGTCCAAGACGAGCAGCAGCAGCAGCAAGCACAGTCACAACAACAATCGCAGGCATCTGCCGGTGCCCGCGCCGTCATCGCTCGATGATAGTGGCGGCGAGTCCTTTCTGCAATACGACAGCGATAAGAAGCCACCGCCGATTGTTGTTGTTGTGGGTGATGGCCGCAGTCGAGTGCGTCGGGTGGTACGTACTGCCACCCGCCACGTGACCGTTGTCAGTCTCTCGACGCGGCACAAGGAAACCCAGACGCACACCTCGCATCATGTGACGGCCGTCAGGTAAGCGCCACAGCAGCGGATACGCAGCGGGCAAAAGGGAAGCGCATTCAGCGCTTATCGCTCTCATTGGATCAACTGGCCTCTACTATATTAAGGCCTATTTATATATGTTACTGTTTTACAATGTGCTTAGTCTTATCGCAGAATCGTCATTGCCACAGTGGTACTTGCTTAACGTTTTATGGCCGTTCCATTTTCATTGCATTTCTGCATTGTTGTTATACTGTGTTTCATTCTCAAAAGAAGTAAACACTGCAGTGGAACCTGTTTTCAACTGCGCGGCTCTCAGCTGCTGACATGTTCCATTTGCATTGCGTTTCATGTTTACCAGTGCTGTGGAACTTGCCTGTCTTCTGGAGCGGTGGTGAACTTCATGTTACTCATGCACAATAGCATTGCATACTTTTAGGCTGCAAAGATAATGTAATGTTAATTTAAAAGCTGTTGGCTAAGAATTTCCTTATTCACAAAGCTAAACAAATAAATACAGATTCCTTTTTTTAAGTATTATTGATAAGACTTAGAGTAAAATCTTATCGCCGTTATCTTATAAAACTTATTCGATAAGCACATATATTGATACGAAAATTATTTTGACACGACTTCTCACCCATAATTTATTATTGTTTATTATTAATTTATGTATTTGTGATGAACCATGGGCGCCCACTTCAGAGCGAAGCAATGTGACATGCATGTTGTGCCACCTTTCGTCTAGCAGCTGTCTGTCCGCCTGTCCCTCTTTCTGTTTGTTTGTTGTTTTTGACTAGGGCACACTCCATAAAGCGTTAGTTCTGAAAAGAACACTAATGCAAAATCAATAGCAATTACGGCTGCGCTTTGGCCAAAGGCAAAAGGTGGCCGCCGCTGCGGCTCACCAAGCGGCCACAGACAGAGGCGACACTTGTTGCATATTAAGCAGCCAGCGAGGAAGTGAGTGCGGCGGCAAGAGGAAATGGCCCCGCTGCCAACAACAAATTAAAACTTTGGCCCGCGAGCACAGCGCTGCCCAGTTTGTTTGTGACGTCGCAAGCCGAATAAGATACTCAGATACAGCCACAGATACAGTGACAGCGCCAGCGACAGCTATGCCTGTGGCAAGCAAACAGCTGGACTCATGTGCAACGGCAAACAATTAGGGAGGACGTGTGGCAGATGTTTCTCGCTTGGCCTCAATTTACAAGGCAGGACTCTTGTGCACTTAAATCGTGGCAGGCCAGAGCGAGACGGACTGTGCGAGAGAGAGAGCGAGAGAGAGAGTTGTGGATAGTTGCTCTTGCCTGGTTGCCTGGGCAACACTAACAACAAGCGAGCGAGGCAACTACCTGCCGCAAGGACAATCCGAACACCAGGTGCATTTGGGTTTCAAATCGTATTGTACGTGTTCCTGTTTCTCTGGTTATCCTGCCAACCGGTTCCCACTTGCTGGCTGCAAAATGCAGCTGTTCTCCGGTCTTCAGGTTTTGGCTTAGCCAAAGAAAACATGGCTAGATCACAGAAGAAACCACCAACTGTGCACCGATTTGAAGCGGTGCACAGACGTAGCTATACGAATGGCATAATCAATGATTTAAGCCCTGCAATGCAAATCGATTTAAGATTTAATTATTAACCAACTGCAACTGAGCTGGGATAAGTCTTCTATGATTCGATTTATATTCCTTTCTCTTTTTATATATAGATACAGATATACATATAGAAATATCCTTTCTTTCTTTATATATAGATACAGATATATAGAAATATTATTTTATTTATTGCATATTTTTATTTTTTATATTTTATATATTGATACAGATATATAGAAATATTCTTCATGATCTTTTCCCTCTTTATATAGATACAGATCTATAGATATATTCTTCATGATCTTTTACCTTTTTCTGAGCTGGGATAAGTCTTGTATTTCCTTTTCCCTCTTTATATATAATAGAAACAGATATATAGGAATATATTTTTCTCTCTTTATATATAGACATATTCTTCATAGGCTTTTCTTCTTTTATATATCGATGCAACTATATATAAATATATCAAACAGGATATATTTCTATTCATCAGTTTGATTTTTATTTGTAGGAATATAAAACAAATAAAATACAAAATTGAATTTATTATGATACTTTACTTTAGTATAGTCCTTTAGGATGCGCAGCTTTGATTCAAATATCTATATATTAGTCTCTATAACTGTCTATATTATTATTATATTAATAAATGTTAAATAATCAATAATATAATAATAATGATTAATAATAATAATAATAATTTATAATAGCATATAATTATTAGATATTAATTAATAAGCTAAAACCTAATTAAATCTTCTCATCTGCTAGGCAACTTCTTGATATTTTGTAATTTCCGCTTCTACTTGTTGCGCATTTCTTTCAATCTGAGTTATCAGATGCAGTTCGAGTATTGCTCGAGAGCAATCTCTTAGAAATGCTTGTCATCTGCCTTCGTATAATTCACACTTTCTAATTCGGAGGGGTCGGGGGATTTTTTGTCGTTTGTTTGTCATCGTTGGCTAATCATTTCCTTCACTGTTGCTGCAGTCGAAGGTATCCTGATCCCATGTGCCATATGGCATTTCGGTTTCAAATCTGTCGCCCTCACCTCTCAGATCTCCCTCTCATTTTTGGGCTCTTGTATAATGGATCCTTTTACGCTTAGGATATTCCCTTTGTTGTCTGCTCGTATTGTCTATGGCTTCGCAGGGGTAGCAATTGTTGTGCGCACAGACAAAACAGATGCATTTTTTGGATGCGTAGGCAGCTGATACACACACACACGCACACACACACACACACGCACACACAGACGCAGCCATGCGAAACACGTTTCAGAGCTGAGCTGAGCCGTTGGGCTCTGGGCAAACGCTCGGTTTAGTTGAAACGCGAACGTTGCTGGACGACGACGTGATCTTCCGGCTCATCCGAATGCTTGAGTGGTGCTTCCTACCTTCGGTCTAACCGAACAAAAAACACTGAGAAAAAAAAAAACAACAAAAAGTCGAAAAACAAGAAACTCGAAAAACGAAATGCAATTTGAATAAAATTAAAATATTCGAAAATTGTTGTGAATATTGAACGCCCATAACTGTGCCCGCCCTACATCTGTGTGTGTGTGTGTGTGTGTGCGATTGTGTTTTCTATCAGAGACTTAAGATCGTAGAACTAGTCAAAATGATAATTTGCATTTCTGGTTTTATAATTGGCGAAAGGTATGCAGCGAGCGATCCATTGGATATAGATCTCGAATGAAAGTTCTGTTTAGAGTCTTGTAATCCGAACTTACGCAACTCCTTCTCCTTGCGAATCATTGCAGCTTTCCCCAGAAGAGCATCGAGCGCAGCGGCTCCACACAATACGATCTGGCCGGAGCGCCAGTCGGAGCACATGGCTCCGGCACGGCGGCCGACGGTGTTGGTGGATATGTTTACCTACAGAATCATTATGCGGGCGGCGGTCACAATTCCGCCACGACCATCAACTATCCCGCGCCGCAGCATCCGCAGATGATCTACCAGATCCAGCAGTATCCCACGTGCCATCAGCAACAGCAACAACAGCAGCAGCAGCAGCAGCAGCAGCACTATATGCAAGTGCAAGCGGCACCACCGGGCAGTGGGCATTACCACCACCACAACCACCACCTGCTGCACAGCCATGGCCACCATCATCACCATGGCGGCGCCGTTGTTATTGCCGGCAGCGGCGTGGGCACCGGAGCAGGCGGACCCGGCGGCATCATGCTGCAGCAGCAGCAACAGCAACAGCAGCAAAATATGCACAAGAAGAACTCCATCAGGAACGGCGGCGATGTGCTGAAGCGCACGCGCGCCCAGTCAGCGTAAGTGTGCCTCACCTGATAAATGACCAAACCTGGATATAGCCATTAAAGCTGCTCAGCAGCTGGCCATTGGGGGCAGGGACACCTTGCCGTCCAAATTAGCTTGGACTTTGCACTGCGTCGCAAGTGGTTGATAACACTGAACTGATATCTAAGATTAGGCACTGACGCACGATAACAACCTGTGGGCATGGGGCGCATGCAAATATTTGGGAAAGCGTCTCAGCTGACAGCTGACTCTGACAGGAGAGGTCAGCCGTAAAGTAAACCTAGTCAAGACGTGAGGAGCAAACAGTTTCCAGCTGTTTTCCACCTTATAAAAACCGATAAGCGAAAACAAAAATATTATGTGGTGCAATAGCACCACCCATACCCAGCCGAACTCTGTAGGCTAGTGTTTCCTAGAGCTATTTGAGAATACTACAAAATAATTGATGAATTAACCTACTTAAATTTTGTTAATTAAATTAATTTTTTGGTATAAAAATACTCTCAAAATAATTTAACTTCTATCTTGAAAATACTCGCAATTAAATTTCGAGTTTTCCATCTTCTAAATTGGAAGAGAATCAGAAGAATATCATTTATTGTCCCTGCTAATTCTTTACCAACTCAAATACTCAGAATGAGAAACGATTGGTCTTAAATAGGTCTCCTTTTTGTTTTGTTTTTTCAATATAATATTAGTAGTCTCAATAGACATATTCTTGAGTACTAAAGGTACTACTGCAGATCGAATAAAGCTTTCGTATACAACTCTCAGATAAGAGACCGATCTTTACGAACTCAAATGCTCGGAAGGTTCATTCATGATAGCTGCTCAGCTATATATCGTAGGAAATATTGAATATATATCTATTATTAGGCAAGTCTTTATTTACATATATTCAAAAATATACAAGAGTGAGGCTTCACATTCCTAGCAGTCTACATGTTCTTTAGTAGGACTCATAAAGCTTTTGCAAAAAGCTCTCAGCTTAAATACCGATCTAGACTATATAATTTCACAAACGATAACAGTTATTTCACTAGAAAATATTTGAATTCGTATGAGAAAGAAAGCCTATACCTTATGGGTAATATGTGGCCCACGTCCAAAGCAGATTCAGATTTATTACAGTTTCGATTCGTTTATATTTCGGAATGAGAATGAAAAATTGATAATTGATAAAGCAATTTCTGTAGCCGATTTTTCAGCAGATTCAACTGTTAATTTGTAGTCATTACTTCTGGGTGGGTGTGGGTTCGCTATCAGTCAAGATCGAAAAGCCTGAAATTAAAATTTGAGCGAAACATTTTTGTTCTTGCGACAATAAGCAAATTCTTCAGGCAGCTGGCGCGACGTCAGTACTCTGTGGTTGGCGCTGTTCGTGGCAACATTTTAATCAGGTCGATAGCTCGACTTGTATGGCATTTCAAAGATACATATACACACAAGCAGACGCTATCTTATCGAATGGCTGCGACTTGCGGCACTTGTGCGCAACTGCTCTTGGTCTGTGGACAGGCCTTGCGCAGTTTCTGCTTAGTTGTTATTATAGTGTGATTTGGTTAGTGTGCTCAGAATTTGACTAATTCGATTGGTTTGCTCTGCAGCTACGAGCTATCGCAGGATCTGCTGGACAAACAGATCGAGCTGCTGGAACGCAAGTACGGCGGCGTACGGGCACGCAATGCGGCAGTCATCATTCAGCGCGCCTTCCGACACTACATGATGGTCAAGAAGTTTGCCTCGATCACGGCCATGGCTAAGGCCGAGAAGCGCCTCAGTCGCCGCATGGTGGTCACTGCCTCCAGCATGACCCTGGCCGAGGAGAGCGCCTCAGCGAATGCCTCGCTGTCGTCTGCCTACGGCAGCGCCACAGAATCTCAGCTGGAGCAGCTGCAGATGCAGCAACATCAGCAACAGCAGCAGCAGCAGCAGCAGCAGCAGCAACAGCAGCAACTGCAGCAACAGCAACAGCAGCAGGCGGGACAACATCAGCCACGTGTAACCATAATGGCGGGACCGCCAGGCGCCGCCTCCCCGGGACTCTCGCGAACGCCACCAACACGTTCGCTGTCCATGCGCGAGCGCCGCCAGCTGGACTGTAGTCCGATACCACGTAGTCAGTCGGGTGAGTTTGATTCGAATTTGATTTTGACTTTGAGTTTTGAGCCAAATCAATTGTCAAATTGTCAATTAGTATATAGCTTTCCAAGGCCCAAAGACAATCGCTAACATAGAATATTTGTACAACGCAGGCGCCTCACCCGTGTCAATTGCCAGCTCGACGACCTCCGTTTCCGGCCTGGCTTCGCATCCGCACGTCAATCTGCTGCACGCCGCCGAGCCGCATTATTACAATGCACAAGCGATGCCGACCGCTGCTGCGTACTATACCAGCTACCATGGTTCGCCGCACGATCTGAGCTATGCCAGCTCGGCGGACACCTCGCTAAATGCGTCGTGGGTGAACACCAGCGGGCATTCGCCGCACACGCCCTACTACTCGGCGGCGCAGATCTACATGCGGCCCAAGGGCGGCAGCACCACGCCCACGCCCAGTTGCGGCAGCCAGGGCAGCGGCAGCGGCAAGAAGGTACCGCCGGAGGTTCCCAAGCGCACATCCTCTATCACCGCCCAGCAGCAGAGTCAGCTGCTGATGATGCAGCGACAGACGCCGCCGCCCCCCTCGCTATTGCGCACCAACGGGCTCTGCAAAACGGCCGAGAACGGCAGTCTGACATCCGTACAGAGCTCCGGCTCGGACTCGAGCATCACCTCGGCCGAGCGTAACATAAACAGCGACCTGGGCTCCGATCGCAGCAACTCCCCGCACACCTGGAAGCGAGGAACAGCTCTCAACAGCTCACAGCAGTTTTCCACGCACTCAGCGGAGTCCGTTGGCGTTGCTGGACAAATTCAGGTGGTAGTGGCCGCAGCGACAGCACCTGGTGGCGTGCCTCCCACAGATGATCATGCCATCTCTTCGCACACCAGTGCCGCCCAGTATGAGCAGCACGAGCAGCAGCAGCATGAGCAACAGCAGCTGCAAGCGGCGGCCGCCGCAGCTGGCGTCCCCCCGAACTACAAGATGTCAGAGACGATACGCAAGCGTCAGTATCGCGTGGGGCTCAATCTATTCAACAAGAAGCCGGAGAAGGGCATCACGTACTTGATAAGGCGCGGGTTTCTGGAGAATACGCCTCAAGGCGTCGCTCGTTTCCTAATCACGCGCAAGGGTCTCTCACGGCAAATGATTGGCGAATATCTGGGCAACCTGCAGAATCAGTTCAACATGGCGGTGCTCAGCTGCTTTGCCATGGAACTGGATCTGTCCGGGCGACAAGTGGATGTGGCGCTGCGCAAATTCCAGGCCTACTTCCGCATGCCCGGCGAGGCGCAAAAGATTGAGCGACTGATGGAGATCTTCTCGCAGCGCTACTGCGAGTGCAATGCGGATATTGTGGGGCGGCTGAGGTCATCCGATACGGTAAACCAAGTCGAAATACATGTATTCTGTCCTTTACTTAAATTCCATGTTGCCCCTTTCAGATCTTTGTGCTGGCATTTGCCATCATCATGTTGAACACGGATCTGCATACGCCCAATCTGAAGCCGGAGCGCCGCATGCGCGTTGAAGACTTCATCAAGAATTTGCGCGGCATCGATGACTGTCACGACATTGACAAGGACATGCTGAGCGGCATCTTCGAGCGCGTCAAGTCGGATGAATTCAAGCCAGGCAGCGATCATGTCACCCAAGTGATGAAGGTACAGGCTACCATAGTCGGCAAGAAACCAAATCTGGCGCTGCCCCATCGACGACTCGTCTGCTACTGTCGCCTGTACGAGATACCCGATGTGAACAAGAAGGAGCGACCTGGCGTTCATCAGCGTGAGGTCTTCCTGTTCAACGATCTACTGGTCATCACCAAAATCTTTAGCAAGAAGAAGACGTCAGTGACTTATACGTTCCGCAACAGCTTTCCGCTCTGCGGTGCCGTTGTCAGCCTGCTGGACTTGCCAAACTATCCGTTCTGCATTCAGCTCTCCCAGAAGGTAGACGGCAAGATCTTGATCACCTTCAATGCGCGTAACGAGCACGATCGCTGCAAGTTTGCCGAGGACCTTAAGGAATCCATCAGTGAAATGGATGAAATGGAATCGCTGCGCATAGAAGCCGAACTTGAGCGACAGAAGTCGGCGCGCAATCGCGCCACCGGCAATGCAGACAACCGCGACAGCGGCGTGGCCGATGTCGAGGTATGCCCATGTCCCTATCAGCCCGGTGCACAGGCTGCCGGCGAGCAGGCGTCCAGCTCGGCGGACTCCAATCAGCTCAAGCGCAGCGCACTCAGCAACAGTCTGCTGGACATGCATGAGCAATGTAAGTGATATTTGGCTTTCTGTCCGATTAATTCGTTGCTAATCTCTGTCTAATCTCTAGTTGGCAATGAGAAGCCCCAGCGACGTGGCAGCGTCGGCTCCCTGGATAGTGGCATGAGCATCTCGTTTCAGTCGACAACCACTTCGAGTGCGTCGCGGGAAAACGCGGCTGCCATCGCAGCTGCTGCCAACGCGGCTAATGCAGCCTCGAAAATTCGATTCAACCTTCAGGCCAGCACCAGCAACGTTTATGCCGCGCCTGGCATGCAGGCCTACACCCACGCCAACTTTGTCCAGCAGTCGCAGGCGGCTTACTTGCTGCAGCAACAACAAATGCTTCAACAGCAACAGGTGGCCCAGGCTCAAATGCAGGCACACGCTCAGGCACAGGCTCAGGCCCAAGCACAAGCACAAGCTCAGGCTCAAGCTCAAGCACAGGCTCAAGCGCAGGCGCAGTCAGGACCTGTGGTAATGGGACGCATACCAGGACGAGAGCGCAAAGCATCGCGGTCAGATGACTCGCGCTCTACAGAAGTCTAAATATGGCGCAGTATTTGTACATTCAGTTGTTCAGCAAGCGATTTAAATATATATATATATATATATATATACAGATACGCATCTATACAGATCTATACGCAGATATATATATATATATATATGTGAGTCATACGAATAGATTGACATTAGTATGATCCGAATATGAACCGAACCGAATCGAACCGAAAGCCATTTTGAACCACACAAACTTATAATCCCTAACACCTAACAACCAAGCAGCTACAACATGAATTCTTAAATGTTCCTTCGTTCTCTGCTAATATTATTGTACATAAATTACATATTTGTCTACTAACGCGATTGAAATACGGCTAAGTAAGTTTTCAAAACTAATTGTACATATAACATTTATCAACAATCTATATATATTTATCTATAACTAAATATCTTTTCAAATACCCTCTATGATCGCCGCAGGCTCGAGCAAATTATAACTCGTGTCGCGGTCAGCTAGCTAAAAACAGAAAAACAAAATAAAACAATTTTTGAAATACCATTTCAGCAGTTAGTTCCCTTTGCTAGCACACTAGCTTTTTCTTTTGTATCTAATCCCCATTCTATCTAAAGCATTATATGATAAACCTAAAAACGTAGTTTTAATACGAAAACAATCCACGATAAGTTGCGCTTTGTATATTACTTATTTCATATACCATAACTAAGTTCGTGTAACTTAAAACGATCGTATATGTATATCTATATATATACATGTATACCGCGAGTGTGTGTATATACCATGAATATTAACTTAAAAGCAATTAGCTATAATTATTCATATTTATAGGCCAAAACTACCCAAAACCTAAAATATTAAATAATAATATTAAATCGCAAAAGTGTATGAAACCCCAATCCGATATATATACATAAATATATATATATTTAATACAATATATATATATATGAAAAAGAAAAGACTTAAAAATTTAAATAAATGAAAAGAAATAATACCAAATAAATTGTGTTTTATTTAAGAGAGATATAATATAAGGTGCAATATGGCCACCCGAAGCAAAGCTATAGCTTTAACCAATCCTTATAGTTATCCAATTGGCCGATGTTCCAGGTGAAGCTATTTGTCAACCACCGATCTCAATTTTCTAGAATATTAAAAACGCGCAAGCAAAATAAAATGTCATCATTTAATTTATATAAATTTGTATATTTCATATTTATTAGTGATTTCAACTTATTTATATTATTGCTGACTCTACTAATTAAGGCCTTGTACAAAATTATTGTATTTCAGTTGTAGGTGCTAAATTCTATATACGTAGTAGATTGCTTATGATGGGTATATATGTGTGTGGGCGTGTGTGTGGGTGTGTGGGTGTGTGGGTGTGGGTGTGTGTGTGTGTTCGCATCGTATGTAGATAGGGCTGCATTATAGGCATGTTAGTCTAAACATTTATTGCTTTAAACAAATATACAAAAACTAAAAGTTATGGGGAACTCGAATAAAGGTGGAGTTATCGAATAACTTTACAATCAAGTTGGGGGAGGGAGCGCTGAGCTCTACTTATAATAAATTGCACTTGCAAACTCTGTCAGATGCATTCGGATGATTCGCGAGTGGTATGGGATGCTCGTTGTGTCTGGGATTCAACGTATAAACATTAAAATTAAACTAAACATATTTTGGCACTGTAAATAAAAATTGCTTCCGATTTATATTTATAAGAAAATTCGTATAACCCAAAACGAGTATAGACACAAAATGAGAAGAAACTAAATATTTTGTTACTAAAAAACGGAAACAAAATCATTTCAAATAACCCATATTCGATAGTCGATAATAAATTACAGAATTTTTAGAAATTTAATTCAGATTTAGCTTTTTGCTGCTGCTCGTCTAAGGTTTCGTTTGATTATGTTAATATGAAGCAGCCTCCCGGTCCAACAGAGCTGCGCTGTTGGCTGGAGGCACCTGCACTACTCTCTATATCTTTATCTCTGATCTCTAACTAGACCATGCCAAAGTCCGTGCACACGGTGGGCGCTGTTGTTGCCGCTGCCGCCGTTGTCGTCTGGTTGTTCTGTTGCTTTTCCTGCGCATTGCTGGCCGCAACTGCAGCTGCCGCCGCTGCAGCCATATTCAGCTCCACGAGCGTATCGATGCTGTTGAGGCTCACTCCTTGAAGTATTTTACGCGCCGCCAGGGACGTGAAGTTAAAAGACAGATCCGTTAGGCTGGGGAAATTGTAGAGCTCCTCGTTTCCAGCTCCCAAAACGTTGCCCATGCCATGCTGCTCCAGAGACTCTTTAGTTAGACTCAGCCGCCTATCCATGGCCTCCTTGTCGATGGCCTTGTCATTTGCATGATCCTTCAGCGCCAGGTTGGGCTCGCTGCCCAGTGGATTGCTCGACTTATGCAGCAGATGCGCCAGCGCCAGCTCATCCCCATTCATAGTGCATTTCTGCAATTGGCACACAGACTCGTAGCACAGGTTCTTCAGGTCGCTGCTGCTGTTCATGAGCTTGTGGTTGCTCTGCGACGGCGCCAAGTCCTTCGAGTGCTTCTCATAAAAATGTAAATTTCCCACCGAGCCGGCTATTTCGAAGTCCTGGTTGGCTAAGGCAGCCAATTTCAGTGGATGCTGCTGTTGCTGCTCGCCACATGGCGAATTCGGTTGCGATTCGTTCTTGAGCACATTGTTCTTGTAGGCGATGCCATTGGCCAGCTGCAGGCACAGCTTGCGGCTGTTGTTCATGGTGCCCTCGTTGTTGGTGTTCTTTGCATATTTGCCGCCATCATAGGAAGGCGTCTCTGCTGCCGTGTTCTCCGGCGAGCTCTCGCTGATGAATGAAATGGAGTCGCATGTCTCCGAGTTGGCCTCCGTCTCGCTCAGCGGGTGCTCTGGCACCGACTCGGGCCTAACTGGCGTGGATGTGGCCATGGGCACAGTTGCAGCTGAAGCTGCTGCTGTTGACTGTTTGGAAAGTGTCTTCTTGACGACCTCGCCCTTCTCATTCGTCATCGTCTCATTGTTAATGATGAATACATTCGAGTTTTCCAGCATTTTTCCATTCTCCAGGGTGATCACGCTCCTGACCGGCGAGTTCTGCACAAAGATTTTGGTGCTTGGTATATTTTGGCCGCCGCCACCTGAGCTGGTGGTCACCTGTAGCGTAATGGAGTTGTTGCTGCTCGAATTGGGCACACCATTAACACTGCAATTCGTGGGGTAGTTCAACTCCTCCAATATGCGGTTGGGTGTGCTCGCGCGTTGCCTCTGCGCTTGCGCTTGCGCTTCTGCCACACGCGCTCGCATCGCTTGATGACGTGGCGTGCCACGTGGCGAGCCGTTTAGCAGCAGTATGGAGCGCGTGCTGCCGTTTGTGGTTGTGGCCGGTGCTACCACAGCCGTGTTCGTGGAGCACTGTGAGTCCAGACTAGAGTGGCCGCTGGTCTTTTGACTAAAAGAAACCTTTCCGCTGTCAATACTGGATGGCCCGCTGGCAAGCATTGACGTCTTGCAGGACTCCAGGCTGGAGGGCCCGCTGCTCTGCAGACTGCGGTAGGCTGTCTTGTTGTCTGAGCAGCCATTCACCATGATCAGCCCGTCCGTCTGTCGTTTGCCCGACGAACACGACTTCAGCGTCGAAGAGCGAGCCGGCGAGCTCTCAAAGATGTGCTTGCCGATGACCGACTTCTGCGCTGTCTTCTGCTGCATAGAAGTGGGCGTGGGCGTAGCAGTGTGCAGACGCGACAGCGTTGCCGACGAGTGGTTTATTTTGGTGTGATTGACAGCGCTGCCGTTGCCGCTGCTGCTGGCTGGGATGGACTGAGTGGAACGAGGTAGCGAACTGCTGCAGTAGACGGGCGACCGCCGGCGTATGGGTGAGCAGTCCCTGGAGGATATCAGGAATGTCGACTCGCTGGACATGTGGCGACGATGGCGACGCGGCAGTGTCGACGATCGCTGGCTCAGCTCGGAGCCATCGTAGAACGTCGAGTTGGAAAGCGTATGAACAGAGGGCATGTCCTGCAGCCAGAGAAAAGATTTGCAATCAAATAGTTGACAATCGACGCGTCAGCAACTTACATGATCCGCGGTTTGGGTGCCTACGCTGTGCAGATGGACGGCGCGTGTGTTGAACCACTCGGCGGGCGGAAACTGTGCCGAGTACGTCTCAATTTGGCGCTGCTTGGTGCGTCCGCTGCGTCGGAACAGCCGTGAGAGCAAAGATCCTTTTTCTACAAAGAAAAAGGAATTTGACGTGAAACCGAGTGCCTGCGAGTTCTGGTTTCTGTGTTACTTACTGGGGGATGACGAATCTGTGCTTTGGTATTCCGAGCTGCTACTGTCCGTCGTATTTAGCGTCTGGGCGTAGGTTTTGGACAGGCTGCGGGTCGAGGCGCAGCGTTGCAGGCGCTTAGATGAGCCAAAGAGCCGCAAACTGTGCCGACGTTCCAAACTGCGCGGCGTCGGAAATGATGCACTGCGTCGCTTCGCTGCACGCGGATAAATAATCTTATCATTGGGATTGCCTGTGGAAAATTAGAATGTTACTTTAGTTTTGAGGATTGGGTATCAGATAGATACCAGGAGCTCTGGCAGCTCACTTACCTCCACAGATAACATCCGCCAGATTGGTTTGAATGCATTGGTGCGTTAGGTCACCATCCCGTTCCGTGGATATTTCGCCGTATAGCGAATGCAATGCCTCCGCATTAGACATAAGCATAGTGCGTGCCTCAGGAGGAACAATGTCCTGATGCTGTTCCTCCTCCGTCAGCTGAGAGTAGACTAGGCTGCCATTGGTGCTGTGGCCCCCACTGAGCTGGTGATGATTGCTGCGCGGACGCGAACGACTGCGACGACGTCTGCAACGGATTTGAGTAAGCGATGAGGTAAGATAAAGAGCATATCAAATACTCACTCTGGCGTGAAGATGAAGTAACCCTTTGCGGTCTGGTAGATCTTCTGCTCCTGCATCAGCTGCGCCAGCGAATCATAGATGACCTCTGTGGCAGGCGTGGTCATGTGGGGGAATCGGACACCCAGTTTGCTGCGTACATGCTCGATGGTCGCCGATTGACCCTCGGCGGTCAGGTCCATGATAACATCGCACAGCGCCTCGGGCAGCGGGGTGAATTGCCCCTGGACCGTCGGCGTCACGATGCAATCATCAATGTCACCTGCAAATAGCGAGCCAAGGAGAGGCGGTCAGCATTGCCAACATCTATAAGCTGGGCTACTTTTAAGGCTAATGACAGGCCTGGCGAGCCAGCCGCATTTGGTCAGATAAACTTGCTCGCATTTTTTTTGCTGCCTCGGCAAAAAAAAAAAAAATAAATAAAAAGAAAGAAAAACAAACAGTTCAGCTTTTCGGGCGGCCACACCGGCCGAGCGACCGAGCAGCGAATGGTCAAAGCCTTGACTCCGAATGTCATTTTGGCATTTGATGTTACATCTGTCTCAATGCTGAGGTAATTAAACGAAGTGCCACACACATGCGTCGTGCAACTGACTGCCTGAGTGGTGTGGCTAAGTGGTTTGCTCCACTTTTAAGCTGGGTGATGCTGTGCGACCGTGAACCAGCACAGCGTTTGCTCTCTTTTTACAAGTCTGTTTTAATAACACTTTACTTGAGCTTCTTATCTCTGATTGAGCAATATTTATCTTTGCTGCTGTTAACTTAATCTACATTCACTCATATTCATATTTATTTTATTCGTACCTTATGTTATTTATAGCATTAAGGTGTTTCATAATTATTTTATTGTTTCTTAATTTGAATGTTTTTTTTTTTTATTATTTTTATAATTTACAATTTTAATTTTGGTTTTTTCCTGAGTTGACTCAACTTACTGGAACCTTTGCTGCAACTTAATTTCTTGATTATTTATTTTAGCTCTTGCTTAGCTTTCCTGTTTCTTTATTGATCTCTCATGTGTAGCTCTCTCTATCTTTTTCCACTTCTTTCTATATTGTTGCCCTTTTAAGCACTTTATATATTTATCGATCACACCTCGCACTTGTTCAGTTATTGTTTATGCTTCAGCTCACGTCTTTTCCCGCTAGATGATAGTTGCACCGCTCTAGGTGCGCCCCTTGCCAACTATAACTACAGACAACACACCACACAGGTTGCCACTTGTGGCAGTTGCAAGCATCGCCTAATATGGCAAACAGAAAATAATTGTTATATTATGCGCTGTGCTCACGCGTCGTATACTTAATTAAAATGCGCACCCCGCGAATAAAAGTCAACAACAACAACAACAACAACGACAACAACGACAACGACGACTATAAAAATTGGACAGCTCGCATGTGCTTCAATCTTGGCTGCCGCATTGTCGCCAACAATTTGTGGAGGCGCCGCCGCCACAATGCTTCCTACTTGCCAGCTTAACCTCTAATATGCAGCAGCTGCACCAGCAACCGCAGCTACGCCCCCGAAGCGAGCACACAGCAAGAGTGAGAGCGAGGGAGAGAAAGAGAGAGGGAGAGGGAGAGGGAGAAAGGAGGCTAGTTGTGCCACAAAATCAGACCAAGTGTGTGACGACCTCCGCTGTTGCTGTCGCCGAACTCTGTCTCCTTCCCCATCTGCGTCTTGGCCTCAGCATCGCGGCAACAACGTCCTTGCAGCCGTTGCATAATTTTTCAAGTTTTCACTTTCTGCTGTTGCAGTTGCAGCTGCTGCTGTTGTTGTTGTTGTTGCTGTTGTTGCTGTTGTTGCTGTTGTTGCTGTTGCTGTTATTTCGGTTGCTTATCCGGCAGCAATTTGACGCTGCAAACGCAATATCAAAATGCCATGTGGGATGGCCCCATCGTCAAGGACAATTAGCGCCATTTGATGGGCGACTGCCCCGTGTAAGTTGCTGTCCCCAACTAAAAGCCTTCCCTCCTTGCCACAACTACCCTCTCGCTGCACCCACATCTGCACTAACACCTGCCACATTCGGACTTTCACATCGCACACGGCACAAAATTTGTTTGCCGTTTTATCGTCCAGTTGGTGGAGCTGCATTTGGATAAATTGCACTCAATCTCAATCTGCGAATGGAATGGCGAGGCGCCACTCGGCTGCCCCATTGTTGGACCACAAATGCTGTTGGCTCCCTCACTGGCAATTTATTTGCCTTGACTTATCAGCCGGCAAATTTGGTTTTGCTGCTCATTTGGCAACAACACCCTGACCATAAATTGTCCCAAGCAGTAGCCAAATTGGTGCTGCACACAAAGCAAGCATCGTATATCTCATTTGATATATTATGGAAAATTTCAGTTGTTTTGGCAGTGGACCGAACAGCCTTAACCTTACTGCAAGGGCAGAGGACAGCACTCAATGCGGCTAATATTGTACGCTGACTGTAAAGCAGCAGCTGCTAGGATAACTTTTTATATCAATGAACGACACACAAAGGAGATCTAATACATATATTTAACAAGTAAGGAAGCTCTAGTCGGGACCTCTCGACTAGGAGATACCCCGAACCCCTCGAATAGCCGATATTGGAAGCATGCTATGATTATTTTACATATATATTGCAAGCAACACATACACACACATACGCATGCACACGGACGCGCAATATGCCTATGATATGGGAAATTAAATGTTTAATAACTTTTTTGTAGATGGACTTTCTAAATCAAATTTTCACAGTGTGATTATGGCATTCATATGTGTCTATTTGCCAAAGCACAAGTCTCTAATATTTGAAATACGAGTTTTGCAAATTGGGGGCGAAGGGGGCGTGGCATCCAAAATTCAAAAACTAAAACATGTCCGCATTCACTACACCTATCTGCACAGTAAATTTGAAGTCTCTAGCTTTAATGGTGCGCTTAAAACAAAGTAAATGTATCGAAATTTATCGATACTTCGGAAACGGAAACAATTCGTACTGCGTATGGTATTCACGGGTATACATGTCAAATGTCAGATCTCTAGGTTTTGTGGTTTACGAGCTCCTTGCATTCATACGGACGGACAGACGGACAGGGTTATATCAACTCAGCTCGTCGAGCTGATTCAAAATATATATACTTTATGGGGTCTGCGACGTCTCCTTCTGCCTGTTACATACATTTTCACAAAAACATTATACCCTGATTTCCCATTTTCAATGGGTTCAGGGAGATAAAAATTAGTACCAAGGAGTGATTTCAATAGTTCATCTATAAACTAATCCTAGAGTTCCTTACTCGCAGCAAATTTGTCTTTCACTCAATCCTCACCTCTGAGCGTCTCTTTTAGTTAGGGTCGTGTTAGGATAGCTCTTAACATAGGATTATTCCGCAGCTATAAATTTAATTGCTTGATTGATTGGGCAGCAATTGAGGACTTGTGTTCATGCAAATGATTATCTGTGCCGTCAGTTAAGCACAGCACAGCGCAACGAAAGCCGCGCGAAATGATAATAAATATCGATAGAAAGAGCTGCAGTCAGAGGGGCGGGCCCAGGTGGGGTGGTTGGTGTGGTGTGGTCTTTGGGGGTATACGTAGAAAACGATTGCTGCATTTTCCCACCAACGCGATCTTGTCTGAAGCCTGCTCCCGCTGCCACTGCGGCTGCTGCTGCTGCTGCTGCTGATGCTGCTCCTCCCTCAATCGTCCCATCCGTCTTAAGTAGAGTGAAAGTGTTGCGTTTTACCTCAAATTGTGGACGTTGGCATTGTTGATAGTGTTGTTGTCGTTGTTGTTGTTGTTGTAGCTGGTGATCTGCGTTGCTGTGAGTGTTGCATTGCAGTTCAGTTGTTGCTGTTGCTGTTGACTTGACTGCACTTTGGTTTATGTTTATGTTATTGTTGTTGCTATTGCTCTGAGTCTAGCTTCGACTCGAGCTTCAGCTCTGGCTCTGGCGCTGGCTCTGTCTGTTGCCGGCGGACACATATCCTTGTGTTCAATCAAACCAAAGCGACGTCAACGTCGCCGCCGCCACGGACTCTGCATCTCTGCAATGGAGTCAAGTGTTTTGTAGCTTGAAGGTTGTTTCGTCTACCTCCCACTACACAGGTCTCCCTCCCCCTTGCTGTGCGCTGTCCGCTGTCCGCCCCTCGTCATACAGCGCAACATGCGGCAAACATTTTTAGCGCTTGTACTTTGTGCCATGCATTTTTATGCAAATGTAAAATGTTTCTTGCGATTTCCAATTTTATGTTTGTTGTTGTTGTTGTTGTTGTTGCTTTTCTTTTTGTTTTGCCAGGCGATTTGCAGACTCTGAGGTTGTTGTTGTTGGCCATTACTGTGATGCAATTGCCGCGAGTTACAATAATCTTGATGTATGATTTTTTCTCTCCCTCGTTGTTGTTATTGTTGTTGCTGGTGGTTTTTGTTTTTGTATTATTATTAGAAAATAAAATAAAAAGAAACCGAATCGCCAAGACTTTAAAGTAAAAGAGGAAATCTGCGCACCTATCGTGTTGTTGGCACATTTTCGCGTTGTTTTGTTTGATCTCATAACCGCCAGCGATTCAGCCGGCAACAAAAACAGCAACAACGATGAATCAACAACGACGACTGCGGACACCATAAACATTTAAACGCTGTCCATTTCGAAATAATCAATAATTTTTAGCTATCAGTGGCAATTTATTATTTTTTTTCTACGATTTGTTTCCCCTCGGGGGAAAATCAATGGCAATCAATGGCAAGAGAGAAGCAAATAAATTAACACTTCCTTAAACGATAAACACAAAATCGCCAAAAACTAAACAACCACCAAAAACCTGAAATCTGCAATTGAGCATCAAAATGCCCCATTACAATTGCAATTGATAATTGTCGTTGGGGCACGATTGATTTTCATTTATTAATTTTAATTGCATTAGCCGACAAGTGGCAAGACGGCAACTTGAAAATGACAGTCGGCAACTGGGGAGGTGCGAGAAACAACGCCTCGCGGCCATTTATCAATTTTTGAATTAAGTGAAAAAATAGCACCGAAAAAATGGAAGGAAAGTTTGAAAGATTACTCTACTATGCACTCTACAGAATGAAGAGGTGAGCTAACATTTTTGGCATGTTTACTGATTCCTATGTATATTGCTATCTAGGTATAGTTCCTCATGGGTTTGGAACTTTTGGGTTTGTTGAGAAGAGTATACAGTCGCCATTAATCAGATAAGTGAATAGATTCTGAATATATTTATATTATATATATATTATATAGTAATCTTACAGTACTGGCTTATGCATAGAATCATTCATATGAAATCATATCAAAAACAAGTAAGGAAACTCTAGTCGGAGGTGCCCGACTAGGAAATACCCTAAGCCCCGCCTATCGGCGGTTTTAAATGCACTTCAAAGTTTGCATAGCATTTTAAATTAAATTAAAAAATTAAAAAAAAAAAGATTAAGTAACTTGCATAAAAAAAGTTTTGACGGCAGCTTAGAGAATCAAACTCGAGTCTTCATGTCGGCGATCATCGCTTCTACCAACACAGCCGTTGCAATACATAAGAGTGAGATAGCGAATTCCTAAGTAAAGTAACTCAATAGAGTTACTGAGCTACTGCTACTGAGCTGCTGAGCTTCTGCTTTGTCTTTGTGTTGTTGTTATGAATTCTTAGAATTTTCTAGTTGCTTCTGCTGTTGTTACCACGTGCGTGTGTACGTAAACGTTTCGTAAACGTTTTGTTTAATAACATAATAGATTTTATCTATACATACATATGTATATTATATTGACTTTATTTAAATTAGTTTTTACTTTTTAAGATTTTATATTTCTTATATTTTTATTACCTTTTTTTAACTTCTTCTATCTTGCTTAGTTTCAATGATATCACTAACCAGACCTGGTTGTGATTTGGGGCATAGCTCGCTGGTCCGGCAAATAAAACACCCCCATCGGGTTGGTAATATCATTGCTATATATTGTTAGTATTAGGCTTTTTCATTTCCCTATTCTTTTTATAATTTTAATTTGGAATTTTGTAATTTGACTCACGATTGTAGTCTATTTTCTTAATATAAAATAAAAATAAAAATAAATATCTATGTTATACTTATTTTATATATACATATGTACATACGTACATACATACATATGTATGTATGTATATTGCAAGCAACGCATACATACACACGCACACGCATACGCTCTGCTAACTGCGCAGTTTACTCAGCGACTGCGCTGCGCCAATATGTGCACGTTATGGGAAATTAAATGCTTAATAACTTTTTTGTAGACCGACTTTCTTAATCAAACTTGCGCAGCGTAATTATATCATTCATATGTGTGTATGTGCAAAAGCACATCAGCACACAGTCTCTAGTATTTGAAATACGTGATTGAGAAATTTTGGGCGAAGGGGGCCTGGCATCCAAAATTTAACAAAAATCAAAATTGAATAAACGGGCCATTAAACTAAATACAAGATTTGGAGTCTCTAACTTTAAAGATGTAAAAGATATAATTTTAAAACAAAAAATCGATTTTCGTTTTTAATCGATAAAAAAAGAACGAGAAGAGTTATCGAATATACACGAACCGTGATATACACGAACCTAAAAACAATTTGAAGTCTCTATCTCTTATACATGTTTGTTCTGATATCAACGCGTTCACACATACAGACAGACGGACAGGGCTCAATACTATACTTTATGGGGTCTGCCACGCCTCCTTCTGCCCGTTACATACATTTGGGCTGCAACAAAACCATTATACCCTGATTACCCATTTTTAATGGGTTCAGGGTACAAGTAAGAACAGGTAGACAGGGTGTCAGACTGGCATCACCTGCGCCCCGTCCGATACGCCTATACTTCTTTATATATACGGCACAGTTTGCACAAATTCAAAAATCCAACTCTAAATTTTCAATCAATATCTATATAATCTAAAATAGCTGATAATTCACAATTCAAAGCGCCATCTAGAAAGTCTAAACTAGAACGTTGGATTCTTAAAATATGCAAGATATAATATTAAAATGTTTTTACACACGTATAGCATGCTGCTGCTTTTGGCACTTGAATAAATTTTTGAATGACTTTCGTGGTACAAAATGAATTTTAATTTTATTCTATTGAATATTTATCATTCCATAAAAAATGTAAAATTATCTTCTACTTATGTCCTATATTTTCAGTTTGAAGAGTTTGGTTAATTTTAGAGCCGGTATCAAAAATTTTAACAAAATCATAATTCTATAAAATACACATGAAGCTAAATACAAAATCTCGGAAATCCTGCATTAAAGACGTTGAAGATATATGTGTGCTACAAAATTTCGATTTTCGTATTTAGTCGATATCATTAAAGCGGGAAAAGTTATCAAATTTTTTAAACAAAATTGACCGCCGCGTGCTATATTGCGCCTCTAGCTCTGATATGTTCTGAATTCGACGCGTTCAGGAATACGTGGCTATTTCAATGCAGCTTTACTATAATTTACTTAAATTTAGAATAAAATTTGTATCTGAGCGCCCCAATGGGCGCTACATATTTTGAAACTTATATTATATTACGAGAGTATATATTCAAAATTGACGTCTCTATCACTGCGATCTAATAGCCCTTAAATTATACCTGTTTTACTAGATATACTGGTATAATTTAAACGCTATTATATATATTATATAAATATAGAGCATCAGTTTCGAGTCTACATATGTCTTCAATCCTATTATGAACGGATGAGCACCAAGATATACAGAAATATATTCTTTTCACTTCGAGAATGAGTATAAATTCAAGAAAATCATAAGTCTTTGGGAATTATTCGAATTTGATAGGTCTATAAATTTGATATGGTATTACCATATGATTTACATTCAACTGCAATAACGTTTTGCGATATCGGTGAGTTAATTTGAAACCACATTTGGTCACATTTATAACTGTGAGTATCTCAATACTCAAAGCTTTCTTGAGATTTTTTCCATTTACAAACTTTTTTGGATATTTGTTTTTTTTTGCATTAAACTTAAGATATTGTGAAATGGCTAGACTTGTTTCAATGGACACTTATCAGAGTGTTGCCGCCTACCCAATTCTTACCCGGGCAGTGCAAATCAGTATCGATATCTTATCTGACTTACCCTACCTCCACATTGCTTCGCAGATTTTGGCATATAGAGCGACTGCTGCAATAGGCGGAGCACTCACAGACGCAGTTGCAGTTGCAGTTGCAGTTTCAGTCGACGTCGCCGTCGCGGTCGCCGTTGCCGTGGCCGTTGCAGTCAAAAAATGTCTAGCGGCAAACGACAATCACGATTTTGTGTCTGAAATATTTTTTGCGCGTTTTCAATTTCCACTTTTTGTTAAAGGCGAAAAAGGCCACGCAGCAGAGGCAAAGATACGCCTGTCCAAGCAAAATGCATACCACCAATTTTTCTATATGCACAGCTTTTTGTCCATATTGTTTTTTTATTTATATATATTTTTTTGTTTTCTTTTTGTAAGCAAGGCGACGCTAATTGTTTCCGTCGGTTAATAAAAATATTTCAGGCCAGTTACAAATTGAAAACAAGGCGACGGCGCAACTGGAACTGCAACAGGGGCTGATGTTGGCTGCTGTTTATGCAACGCTTCAGTTTAGCACGACGGAGGCACAGTAAAATGCAAATTGACATTTACGTGGTTGCAACACAAACAACAACAACAACAACAACAATAACAGCAACCGCCATAAGAGCCCAGCGAGGCTGGCAAATAAGGAGCAACACGACGACAATGATGGCCAACGAAATAAAAACTTTTTGGCGACACTTTTTGGTTGAAATCTCTTGCCAAGCGCCTCCACCTCCGCCACCGCCGCTGTCGCCATTGCCTCTGGCTGTGTTAAAGGTCAATGGGTTTTGTGCAGTGTCGGGGCACTGGACCTGAACCTGGAACTGGCTGTCGATATTCGTTGCCAAGAAATTAAATAAAAAAGAAAACTCCTTTTTATGTCTTGGCCCGTTGTGCAATAGGGCCAAAAAGGAAAATGCGAGCAATTTCGTAAAAACTTCATTCAGTTTAGATGAGCACTATGATCGTGTGCTACTTGGTGGTAGCAGTCTGTCAACCAAATGTGGCCATCCAAGCTGATTGTGTGAAATGACTGGATGTTAGCAATTTGTGGAGACAATGGAAAAGATCGAGTGAAGTTTTCTTAGCTTGCGAGAACACTTTCCCGTCAAATGGCGAAGCTCTGATGCGGAACCACTTATAAAACCCAAAGCCAAAGCCAAAGTCAAAAGCGAACCCGAACGCGAACCCGTACTCAAACGGGTTGACCTCATTAAAGGCAGCGGCAATCAGCGGGTTGTTGTAGCAAAAGTCATAGTCACAGTCTGGAAGCGGCTTTCCAGAACAACGAGAACAGCGAACAACAATAAAATTACAATAATCGCTTTGGCAACGCTTGACGCTGAGGAGCTGGCACAGTCTTTGGCTCCAGCTCTAGCTCTCAGTCTGTCCCCAACTCCAACTCTGACTGTCGTACTTTTGGGCTGTTCAAGCGAGCATGATGAACTTGCCACGGGTCCAAAGACAATGATGAACGATAGTTGGCGATGGCGATAGCGTTAATATGAACTTAAGAGTTGCAGCTGGAACTAGAGCTGCGAGAAGGGCTGGGGATATGGACTTGATATTGGCGCACTTGGTTGCTCTGGTTACGCTTTGGCGAATTCTTTAACGATGAGTTTGTTAACCTTTTCTCGCACTTGGCCTGTCAGCGTGGAATTGACTCACGCTTGAATCTCAGGGAGAAGCGGTTAACGGTGCGGCATTCTTAAATGAAATGCCATTATGTGTACTTTTTTACTTTGTGTGGGAAGGGAAATGAGGAATACAGTAGCATGTTCATGGGTTTAATTTCTTTGTAGTATTTTTTCGCATTACCATTTTTCAGTGATTTGTTTTGTAAATGTCTCAAATATTAAGTTGCGCTTATCGACCGATCAACCGATCAACGGATCAACGGATCAACAGCAACTACAACAACTACAACTATAACCACTGTCATGGCCATTTCACTTTCAACGGGGCAACATCTCAACGAGAAATCGTGATGAAATTGATTTGCGGCTCGACTCTTAACGTTTGTCTTTCTATTCACCATCATAGTTACCGACAGCTGAAGGCAGCTACCAGCTAACTGCACCCGCAGCCCCTTGCTACTCCCATAGCTCTTCAGCCAAAGCTGCATCATTTTCTTGCTTTCCACCTATTTTGCATTTGCAACTAAATAACACTAACAACAACAATGAATGATCATTTGTCTGCCTTGTTATTTTGATATTCCACTGTCAAATTGGCAAACGTCTGATGGCCCCCTACCTATGCATCCCCACCAATCACCTCTCCGCATTTGCCACTTTAACACGAAATCGAATTTAATTTCGTTTTATTATTATTGTTGTTGTTGTTGCTGTTGGTTTCTCTGTTTCTTTTATTTGGCATGTTTGCTGTCTAATTGACCGAGAAATTACCGTTGATTGATTGTTTTGCATGCAATTTGTTATTGTTGTAGCTTTACTGTCAAAGTCAATTATAATCTATACATACAAAGCTGAAAGCTGTTAAAAAACACCTACAAATATGCAATTTCAGTCATTTTTGGCTACATCTAGATTCTAGTCCGATTGAAAATTACAGTACATCAAAAGTGTTGCTTAGGCATGCATAATGCAGTGCGAACACTGCTTGCCAATGCACTGCTTGGCTGCCTTACGAATGGAATTGTCATGTTTATGGTAATTAAGAGCTAATGGGTTCTACGCCATTGCAAGTGTTAATTAATAACATAGTGGAAGCTCGCTAGCTGCTGGCCACAGCAGGCCACAACTTCAGCATCAGCATTAGCTCTCTGGCAACTTCTGCATTCAGCTTGTTTGTGCAATTTATATATATGTATATATATATTTCCTCAATTGAATTTCACAAGATAAACCGCCGGGCATCGTTATGCTAGACGCCTCCTTGGGGCTTCCAAAATCGAAACTTATTAATTTTCAAACGAGTTCGCCAAAGGCCGGCAATGAACCAAGCATAGCAGCTAGTGGACCATCGATGCCAGTGCCGATGCTGATGCCCATGTCCATGCCGATGCTCGACGGTCGATACTGGATCTCGCTGACCATTTATCAATTCATGAGTTTGGCATCGATTTGGTTGGTAGCCATGGCTCACGACAAGGTTCAAGCCCGCCATTTAACGTGAATTGCGAGTGTTAAAAAGGCAACGGATGGCGATTGTCGGGCTTAGGAAAAGCTGAGGGACTGGAACTGGTTGGTAACCGAACAGTGTCGCATTAGGCGCGCAGGTGTCTATTTAATTGACAGCTAACGAGCCACAACGGACTGATCGGGCCTACATCCAATTCTGAGCCCCAAATACGAAATACGGCCTTCGAGTTTTCATTCGATAGCCGACAGGGCACATTTCACTTTGATCTCTGAACTTTTAATTTTTAATAAAAATATGAATATATAATTTCAACCGATTAATTTAAAGATATACATTATTTTATTGTTCCTCCCCACAGGCTACTTTTTTCAAGCGCACTCACAGGATCGTCCGATTCGTGAACACAATAATTAGTTCCATTGAATCTTACTTTACTGGGGTATTGGGAGACCGGTTCTAGCAACTCTCCAAATAGCATATCAATCATTGTATCGCAGCTACGAGTGGATTTTCTGATTTCCCATAATTCCTGGCGAATCCCGATAAACTCGTCGGAGCTCATACAATCCAAAGGTTTTGATTTATTGGATAGTTGGTTTACGCTTGTACTTGATTGATCTTCGATTACCATTGTCTGAAGCATGCTGTTATCTACGCCATTTAGCAGTTTTGGTGGTTTTTGATCCTTCACAGGTGTTAATTGTCTGCTTATCTCCTCTGTAGACAATTCCTTTCTTGCGAATTGGCTTAGTTTCTGAACCGAAAATTGCTTATTATCGATGCGCGTCCGTTTCTCTGTCGACAATTGGCTGGGTGTGTGTTGCGATAGTTTGTCTCCCGAGAATTGTGTGCTTTTGAGTCGATTCAGTCCATCTTCCGAAAATTGTCTGCTGTCTAGTGGAGTCAGTCCACCTACCGAAAATTGTTTGCTCTCTAGTGGAGCCAGTTCCTTTGCCGAAAATTGACTGCTTTCAGGGGGAACCAGTCCCTCTGATTGGTTTCCCTTTACGCGTGGTTTCGGTTCCTCTGCAGAGAAATCTTCGCTTGCGGGCGGGGTTAGTTCCCCTGCAGAGAAATCGTCGTAAGCGAGTGAAGAGAGGCTCTCTTCCGAAAACGCTTCACTTGCGAGCAAAGTTAGTGCATCTCCCGACAATTCTTTGCATTTGGATGGCGCCAACTTCTCTCCCGACAATTTTTGGTTTGCAATTGGCGTCAGTTTCTCTCCCGACAATGTTTTCTCTTGGCGCGGGCTCACTGATTTACCGCTGTTCAATCCCATGATTACAGATGCTATGGGCTCTAGTATATTGCTTGTACCGCCCGATTCACGATTTGGATCTGCTATAGACATGGGCGACGGAAAACGACGACAGTTGCCGAGAAGACTTGATATATTTATTTCCTCTTCCAGCTGGTGCTGTGCCAAGGACAAGATCTTCCAGATGGAAGTGCCAGTCGCTTCTTGACCAAATTTCTTATTATATTTGAGCTGCTCCTCGTACATGACCCAGCGGAGTTTTTTGAGAGTTTTCCAGCGCTTAAATTGCTTCTTGTGTTGCTGCTCAGCTTCGTCCATTTGTTTCTTCAGGAATCTTCGGTACTCTCTCTGTTGATTAGACATTTTATGCACCTCGTCAGGCAACATATTTAACTGCCGGCACCAGAAGAGCAAGTTGCTCATTTTCAGCAATTTTTGCTTTATGGCAGACAATTCCGCATCATCCTTCATGGACTGGCTGTTCATTGTGCCACAGCATAGGGATTTTTATTTTTTAAATTTTGATAGTAGAAAATCTTATAATAATTTATACATCGAACGCCATGACAACTAAATTCCTAATCTCAACTTACCCACAGAGCTGATAACGTAGGTGGCTGGCGGCTTGAGTACGCTGCGTGCAAAGGCTCCTCGCAGCACCTCCAGCGCGCAGGGTTCAGCGGTGACCAGTAGCATTCCCGGCGCCACATGTCCGGCGTATTTGAGCGCACGTGTCGCGGCAGTCAATGGAGCATTCCACCAACATTGCGCATTCGCAGCAAGGAAATTCTGTAAGAATCAAGCAGAAATAGTTTTAAAATGGCAACTAGGAATTCAACTATATAAAGTATATATTTATATATACATATAAAGTAAATAACAAATACAAAATTTAATTGTAATACTATTTCTGTTCTGTATTCAGAATTACCTTAAGAATTACTTTTAGACATATATTAAAATTAACTTTATATACCCTGAACGCATTGAAAATGGGAAATCAGGTTATAATGTATGTGTATAGCATACGCAGTATGAGTTTTTTTTTCGATAGCTCATCCCGTTTCCGAATTATCGATAAATTGACTTTCATTTATGTGTGCCATTAAAGCTAGAGACTTCAAATTTGCTGTGCAGATAGATGTGGTGAATGCGGACAGTAGTTTTAGATTTTGGATGCGTCGCCCCCTTCGACCTCAATTTGCAAAACACGTGTTTCAAATATAAGAGATACACAAATATGAATGCCATAATCACACTATGAATTTGATTAAAAAAGTCCATCTACAGCAAAAGTTATTAAATATTTAATTTCCGAGGCCAATGGCAGTAAGCAGAGCGTGAGCGTATGTGTAAATGTGTGAGCGTGTGTATGTGTAAAATAAGCATATCACGCTTGTAAAATCGATTACAGGATATCTCCTAGTCGAGCTGTCTCGACTAGAGTCTAGTTTTAGAATGCAGAGCATTTATCTTGACAATTATATACCAATTATTTTGATTTGAGCTCAGGTAGAATATAGGTCTTCGTAGATACAGGTCTTTGAGAAATATGAAAAGCTTGTTGAGCATGTATCAAAAATCTTAACAACTTCTTCAGGAAATATCGGCAAGCAACAATCAGCAAGATTTAATGGAGAGAATCAATTCCTGAGCTTCTCATGTGGCAGCTGCAGTAATTGACAAATTGCAGTGCAGCAAGTGGCATAATTGAGTTAAACCGCCTGTATGGGCTGGCGGGCTGCCGGCCTGCCGAGCTGCTTAAGCGTTATCCATTTGTGGGCGTTCGTAGTATACCCCAAACCAAACCAGTTGGCAGCCGTCAATTAGCTAAGCGGATCGCGGCACGCCCCTCAACAAAAGACGGCCAGCCATCTACCAACCGGCATCAGCAACGGCAACTGCAACTGCAGCATATTTGTTGAGTAGGCGCCACAAAGACGCTGCATCATTGCCCCAATCGTTATTGTTGTTGTTGGTGTTACGAATGAAATGGAAAAAGCTCGACACGTTCTGCCCCATATGATTCCACAGAAACGGCAGCGATTCATTTATTTCTTTTAGTTTCTTCTTATATATATATATATATATATATATATTTTTTTTTATTTTATTTTTTTTTTTGCTATTTGCAAACTTTTTTCTATTCCCAACACTTTGAAAGGTTTTGGCCGCGAGCAACAAATAAATGTCCAATTTGTGCGGTGACAGGAACACTTGAGGCACGTTTCTGATGTAAACATGGCCAGGGATCGAGCAAAAAGTCACAGGCCTAGGACAGGGCAAATGGAAACACACAGTGCCAAAGGCCGATGATGGCAACTTGAGGAAAGGCGAAGGAGAAGTTGGGAAATATGCTAGGAAATGCATTCATGGTTTAAAGTGCAGTCAAAGGTTTTGTGGAAGTTTCTCTTTGGTTTCACTCAGAGATTACCATTGTCGTTTCTTTTATAGTTTCACGCTAATGAACATCACCCAGTTTTATTTTTGTGGTTGCTTCGATTTGACCTTTTCGATGCCATTTCTCGATGTGGTCACTCCTTGGCTTTAATGTCGCCAGCGCATCGAGTGTTATACAATGGAGATGGTGGCCGACCGACTACATCCATCCAGCTTGGGGCACTCAACTAATGCATGAGCTGGCGCAAAAATTAACTCGTCATTGCCTGATGCAGTCGTCAGTGCAATCATCTGACTCCCTCCAGATACCCATTCACACACACACACACACACAGATATCGGCCAGCCCATAGCAAAGGGGGCGTCTTTTGCTGTCACGCGCCGCCATCAGATGACAACGTCCAAGCAGCATTATCTATGCAATCATAATCCGAGACTGAGGCTCTGCTCACTAATTTCTGCTTCATCATCGTCAGCATCTACATCAGCCTCAACATCAACATCAACATCAACATCAGCACGAGACCTGAAGGCGTTGCAGTCAGTGAGCTGATGGCATCCCAAAATGTTTATGTCTTTGTCGTGGTTCTTTTTCGTTTTGAAATGCTCAGTTTTGGTTTTCTGGGCTTTCGGAAGTAATGCGAAACTTTTAATAATCGAATTAAAAGTCCACGCCGCTGGCGTCTGCTATGAAAGTCTTTAAACTTTAGCTTAGAGCTGACTTTGGAGATTTCTCATGCCGCTATTGCGGCTGCTGTTTGATGGCGCTTTCATTGGACTTTTACTTAATGCCAAGCCATGGAAAACTAAGCAACTAATACTCCCACCAAATACAACACAAAAAGAAAAAAATCAGTAAAAATTTCAAGTCGCGACGTGCGGTGGCTTAAAAAAGACAAAACTATCACCGACTGCAGCTCAGAGATGAGTTTACTCAAGTCGAGTCGAGACGAGTCAAGTCGGCTTGTAACATCGGCGGCCGGGCTTGGTGCAGCTCATGTGCAGCTGAATCTCTCAATGTGTGTGTGCCGCTGTTAAAGATAATAACAATCTGCAAACAAATGTGCAACACAGACGGACAGACAGGCAGTCGGCAGCCAGGCTGCTTAGATTTGAGGACGCGCGCTTAATAGAGTTATGATGAAGTATAATAATCCTTGACCTTTCCACTACAACAATCAACTGACAGCAGTTACTTACAAAAACCAAGCAAACAACAAAAATATAAAATATAATAAAGATAAAAGTCGCAAAACGTTTTATTTTCTGCGGTTAACTCGAAGATTTCTTTCAGTGATAAGGAATTACTGCTTCCCTATTTCGACCTTTAATGATGCCTAAGAAAGCATGAAAGAAAGGCTGTATGAGAGGAATTTCAATTAAAATAATAATAATATTAATTCTGAGGTGGGTATAGCTGGAATATGAATTTATGAAATGTTACTTAAAGAAAATTAAAGTTATTTTTTAAAATATTGTTCTTTAAAAAACAGAATTAAGAGCTGATAGCATCGTTTTTTTATCTTTCCAGTTGTAAGCTTACAATATTATTGCAATTTCTAAGAGATCTCATAATCTTAATATTATATTTTCAAAATAACATAAATAAATTGAGGGAAATAAAAATATAGCCCCAAGTTTAAATATGATAAATAAACATGAATCTGAATAGATTAGATTAGAAGAGATTGTTAATAGATTAATATGAAAAATATTTGCTAAATAACATACATAAATTGAGAAAGTTAAAAAATAAATGATAAATAAATGATGATAAAAATATATGATATATGAATAAGAATAGCTTAGATTAGAATAATTATTAATAGATTAATAGATTAATACTATTCGCTTCACTTCATAGGAACAACATTAGTGTTATATATAAGTATACGTACACACAATAACTGTCATTATTCATATGACTAATTCGTTTCTGTAAATTTCTCAGCAATTTCTATTTGTCTTGCCTCGTGCTCATTCACACAATTAGAGAACGAGTTCCATCCCACGTATTGTGTTCTCAGTCTCAGTTCTATCCGAGGGCTTCATCTTTTTGACTTGTCTGGTCAATGGCTGTCGTTGTGTTGCGGACTGTGACGTTCGGGTCAAAGTTCTGTTTAGCCCATAAAACTAAGCGCTTGTCGGAAGCGGCTGCTTGCATAAATATGCGAGCACAATTCCAATCAATGCGGCGCGGCAACTGATAAGCGCACAAATTGCATAGTCCAGAGGGGCGCAACGCCCACTGCAGATGGAGCAACCCTTGGCTAGGATGTGGCAGCTGAAGCAGGGGTGAAGTGGGCGGCGTCTTTACAGATTCTCCGCAATTTGCACTGCACTTAAACTGCCGACTCGATTGGGTTCGCCAACCGTATGCCTTAGGCAGTGACTGTGGTCGACCCTCTGGGGTTGAGACTGAGTGCAGGGTGCTGGAGTTCATTGACCACAGATATCCAGAAAATCTAGTCTTGGCCTGCACATGCGATTTGTTTTATTAGTTTTTGCCGAGAGCTTAAGCAATGTTTGTATTGCCAAAACAAATTGCAATGGCAGCTGCTGGCGCTGGCGCCGGCACGAGTCTTTGCTAGGACTGGCACACATAAAAAGCATGTATATAGTATATATATATAGGTGATATTTCGCAACCCTTTGGGTATAGCGACTAGCAATTAATAACAAATATCAACTCAACTCTACCCAACTGAAATCCCAACTGAGTCAATTCAATTCAAATTGAATTGGATTCAGCTCTTTAAGCTGCAACTACATATTTCGTGGTCCTACCCTTTTGGCAGCACAGCGCACTTGCCTATCTGTTGGTCTGTCAGTTGTTTGCAAACTTTCCGAATTGCAAAATTTCTGGCAAATAAATCTGCAACATTCAATGAAACTAAAATACAATGTAAAAGTATCAACTGCTAAAAATCAGCGCTTCAATTTAAAACCGAAGCGTGAAAAGTCTATTAAGTTGACGCGACGTTCGAAAAACTGTGGGAACAATGAAGTCTGCTGCAGCCAGCTCCAATTGCAGTCAGACATCCACTCCTCTGCCTCCTCTTCACCTTGATAGACTTGCCCCCTTTATGCTGTTCGAGCTGCCACCGGGTTGCACCTGTTTACTTGGGTTCTTTCATTACTTTTAAGTTTGATTGGATGTAGACCATTTTGTACTATTTGCAATTGTACCATTTAATACCCTATCTATGTGACGGTCTAGTAAAAGTTATTTATTTTATTTATTTATTTATTTTATATAAGAACTGGCAAAACGTAAGTGAAACTACAGTAATAATGTAAGAGCCTAACAATAACAATATTTATTAACGATATTTATCACTAACCCGATGGGGGTGTTTTATTTGCTAGGACGGTTAGCTATGCCCAAATCATAGCTAAATATGGTTAGTGATATCATTGAAACTATGAAAGATTGAAGAATTGAAGAATATTATGAGTTAAGAAAAATGAATAAGAATAAAAGTTGAGAAATCCACACACAAGTAGGAAGAATTACCAATTCCGGTGCATTCTCACTACTGGGCTTTCTGTGTGAATTCTCTGAAGTATTCTGAAAGTGAGGATTTCAACACAAAATACATGGAAATAATTATTATAATTAGCACATAAAACACATAAAACGTACTGTGCAAGGAATAGTTTGAGGTACATATAGGCAAATATAGCGAACAATAGTGACGGGAAACACGAGAAGGAACTATTGAATTGATTTGCATTAAAAGACCAGGCGAATCAATACTACCGACAATCAAATTATGTAGGAAATATATATATATATATATATATAAATAGAATATTTTTATATTTATATATATATATATATATATTCACCTTCCTATATGTATATATCTTATTAAATGCATAAGCATCGAAAAATGTTGTCGAGAAGATTTACTTTATATTTGGGAAGGTCAATATTTGATAATCCTCCAGTAAATTGAGTTTGTTAACAATAAATAAGAGGTATGTGTTCTTTCTTTATACTATCTGCTAATATATATTATTGATTCTTATCAAGAAATTAATTGCTTTTATAAAATATTTATTTTTAAAATATTATTTGTTCGGCTTGTGGGCTTACACATAGTTATGTTATTTGATAGATCACATAGTAAATGTGTCACGTAGCATACTCTATACTCAACTGAAACATTCTTATTGTAATTATTGCTGCCTTTTGCGATGGTAGTTGTTGTTGCTGTTGATGCCTTTTGTATTTTGGCGTTGATGCGCAGCTGGCACTTGCTGAAATGTCTGGCCGGATTGGCTGCGGGCTATGTCAGTCATAGCAGTTTGTTAAATAGCTGCTGCTGCTGCAGACATGCATACATACACATACAAAATACACAGTATTAATATCTGTATCTGTATCCCTATTTGTGTCTATATCTATAGCAGTGCATTTGTAACCATGTGTCTGGCACTTAGCACGCAATTTCTCAGTATGCTCTTCGCCGCGCTGGCTGTCATTCAATCAATCTGGCAATCATGCAATGCTAGGGCATTAAATATGAGAAGCAACACTCTTTCGAATCATTTTCCATATTATATACATTTTGCCCGTCCAAACTTTTCCTGCTTTGCCTCCCTTTTTCGGTTGTCAACATTTAATAGGAATAGTTGAGGCTCGCTGTCAGAAATTCTAATTGGAATGTAATGCCACAATATATATTTATATATTTTATATAAATATATATACATACATATGTATACACTAACGTAAAAGATATAATCAAACTAAACTTACTTCAACTAGCAATTTAGTAAGTGAGTCTTAATTAAAGTGCCGGCATTAATCACATGTCTATTAAGTGACTCAATCTGTGGCAAATGAACAAATCATCAGATGTACTTTAGATTTTGGCCTTCATAGTTGAATGACTACAAATATCGTAATTATTACTGAAGTTCCAGTGTTCCAGTGTTTAGCTAAGTACTCGACCTAATTGACAAATTAATTTTATATCATATTCATAGTTGATTTATTAGATAAGTAGAATGTTGCTATATAATTAATGATGAGCTTTTGTCTAGAAGGTTATTTCATAGTTGCAAATAGAGAAAGCGACAGTAAGTCGCTCCACACGACTAATGTAAACAGTTTGTATGAAAGTAATCAAGTTTACGGCAGCAAGTCTTTTCGAATCTGAGCTTTAAATAGAACTGAAAACTGAGGCAGTAAAAACTCAACTTCGCTACAACAACAACAGTTAATAAAACAACCACAGAAAACGAGCTCCAGAACAGGTAGAGCCAGCGGCTGTTTGCTACGTCGACAAGTTGGTACTCTAAACCAAAGGCCGGAATGTCAAGCAAGGCAAATTAGCTAATTTGTGTTATTTGCGAATAATGTAGTCATGTAATATATACAATCTTACAATTACAATTTTTAACGGAGGTAATCTTCAAATTGGTATAACATATATCTTTTCCCGAATTACATTTTAATTACTCTCTCTAAATAGGATATAATAAAATTTAAAAGTTTTATTCGAAGTCAACTATATATATAGAAAACTTCTTTTATCAAAATTTCAATTATTTATATTAAATGTATTTCCCTTAATCCACTCCTAATACCAACCAAATAACTTTTAAAGAGGGACATAAGTCTAGGGTTTCATAAAAATAATAAATAATTTGTATTTTATTAATAACATTGTATGATTATTGTTTTGAGTTTACAATAATATAGCATTATTGTATAATTGTATAATTATCAGATGACAATGTTTGATATCGTTCTTGATTAAGAAACCCTAGTTAAATTGTATACATAATTGATATTAACTAAGTTTTTGTTTACACATAACTGGTTAAATACCTGAGATTTAATAATCAAATTAAAGCTTCCTTATGGCAGCAGTTTGAGAGGAAATGAAAAATAAAAACTTGAGCTGGGTAAATAGTTTGATTAACTTTTGCCATACTGTGAGGGCAGAGCGGAAAATGTTTTGTCTAATATCCGTTGCCAAACAGCTCGCAGACACAACAACGTCAGCTGAGCAACTCTCGATATACATATATTGGACATGTCTGCGATTTGTACCGGGTGCCGAATGCCAAGTAAAGAGCAACGAGTCTCGACTGCCGTGGGGCGCAATTATTGTCGCCGGCGTGACTTGAACTCAAGCAGTTGCCACTTGGCCGGCGGACATTGGACACTCCACAAAGCAGACACCACACAAACTGTGGACTGGACGTAATCCAAGACGACCTTGTTGACGTCGTCGTCTTTGGGGCTCATCAGTTGGCTTGCATAATCCACAATTAGAAATATGCGCGGCCCACACACAATTTGCGCTGCTCTCTTTTGTCGGCGAAGATTTATTTGTTTTTCAATCAAATTAGGCGCTTAAGGCAATTGCAAATGAAATCGAAATTAAGATCAATTATGCTATAAAGCGCTTGCCAACGCTAACCAATTAAAAGCATTCAACTTTAACTCGAGTTGGGCGACAATAAATAAACTTACGTTTAAGAGTTGCGCCATCGTTAAAAATTTCATTTAACTCAATCAGCGCTATTGAGGGGAGTTAAATGCATTAGTGGGGGGTTGGAGAGAGGAAGGAGGAGAACAATCAAAGCCTATAACAATTTGAGTTGCCGCGTGCCGATAAATCAATTTGCTTGGCTCGCTTCGTCATTGGTTTATTTTCATTTTGATTGCACATGAAATTGTATTTGATCAGCTACAGGCCGGAAAGTTGGTTCAAGTCATTGGAGTCGAGCTGTGGCGGTGTCGTCGAGGGGCCGCAACGGGACGAAATTTATTTATTAAGCAAGCTGTCTCTGTGCCTGGTAGTGAATGGCGGCGCGTTGGCTCCGAACCAGATCAAGATCGCAGCAGAGCCAACAGCGACTGGAACTGAAACAGGAACAGTTTATGCTGAGATTCCAAGCACCTAGTCGTTAGTTAACAACAGATAAAAGTTAACTGCCCTCAGCTAGTTCTATGGGAATCGCCACTTCATTTCACTTTTCAGTTATTTGTATTTGCATTCAAATTTCATTGTCAAATTTCATGCACTGAGGCATGGCACTGAGTGAGTCGTGGGGCTATATATATCTCCTGATTCTATGACGCAATTTTGCATTCGAATAAATGTGGCATTCTCTCGTCTAGCCGTAAAAGTCAAACTATCATAAAATATATTAAATCAAATAAAAATAAAAAACACATCCCATATACAAAACAAGTTGTTTAAGTTCAAGTCATTTGCGTGTTGCCAACATTAAGAAAATAAAAACCAAATAACAAATGGTTCAGAGATCATTTAGGTTGGTCGCAGATCACTGCCAGCTTATATTGCATGTTGCTTTTGCAAAGGCTTCGCTTTAATATATTTTTGCTCGTAAAAAAGTCAATTAGCTGTCTCTAAGAAAACATCATCATACTCTATTCTAGTATCTCATAAACAATCGGTTTTATTTTCCCGGGGCGTGGATTCTTGCTTAACTTTACATATATTTTATTTCAGTTAAATAAAATATATATAATATAATTCGACCTAAACAAATAATCAATTCAAACTTTTGTGATATATTTTAATATACCTTATAAGTAAAACATCGACGTAAGCTTCATAAAATTGTTGAAAAATTTTATTGGTGAAATTTGAGTTATTTATCATAGGAACACTAATTTGTTGTATATGGCTGTCATACACACTATTTATTTAAAAGGCGTATAACTCAAGTTTTTCCATTTGTAAAATCATCTTTAATGAGTTTTCTATAGGTTGCCCAAGCGCGTAAGTTTCGTCACACCAAAATGCGCATAATTTCTCATCATTCTCTACCCGGAAGTTAACCTTTTGAAATGTACCATTTAAATTAAATATACATATACACACATATAATGGCTGACCCTGGAAAGCGCCCTTAATAAAAAAAACAAAAAATAAAAAATAAAATAACAAAATTTATATATATATATATATATATATATATATATATATATATATATATATATATATATATATACATAAGTTAGTGAAGTCAATACTTGGTCCCATTCAACATATTACTAACTCCCTACACATTATGACCCATTATGGCTCGACATAATTCACACTTGATTGCACTTGCTCACAGTATGAAACGACATTAAACAGCGAGCCAAGAAGTTTATCATGACTGTTTCACTAGAGCAGTTCTTGTGCGCATAGTTCGTGAAGTCAGCTCGAACTACTTCCTGTTCTTTCACATAATTTTCAATAAATTTGATGCATTTCTTTGGGCTTGCCCCAATTCGGCCTTGTTTATGGTTTGGCCCCAAATATTAACAACGTTTCTGGCCTCTTCCGATTCATATTCAGGGCACGCTTCTTACTGCTCTTATCTCGACAGACGACGAAATACATAAGAGACCATACAAAACGGTGCCGAGGCACGTATTATTAATTAGCACACATGCCCACTCCGACTGGGAAGCCCGTTTGATATGTGAACATATATATATATGTGTGTGTGTATGTGTCTTTTCCTGTATGTGTGCGAGTGTGTGTATGTGCAATGTATGGAAATTTAAATGGAAACGGCAACAGAAAAGTCAAGGGAATTACTTAAGCGACAATGTTTTGCCATGCGAAATGCAAAGAAGAAAAATATATATAACGTCCATATATATATATATATATAGCAGTAAATAAAAGTAAAGTAAACCAAAATAAAAGATAAGTAGCGGCTGCCACTTTGAAGTGTCTCTGTTGACCAACTCACGAACATTTATTAGTCATTTAAATGTCAAAGAACTGTAATATGCAACCAAGCAATCAAGCAAAGCAATAGCTATATATTCAGAAATAAGAAGATGAAATCCGAATTTAAAAATAATTGTTGGGATATGCGAACATTCATGAAATTACCCAGAGTTCATTAAATTGGCTAATTGTTGTGCTTAACAAAATATATATGCACATAAAAATGATTTATAACAGTGTTAACAATTCTCGAATATATTTATAAACATTGACTACAATTTAGGATTCGTGTAATTCATGTATAATGTGTAATGTATCTGGAAAGTGAAGTTAGAGCTTGTAGTGCGGTTAAGGCTAGATGATTAAACGAATTAGTCAGTTCCGAGGCTATATCTATATTACTTATATTTATTACGATGATTTTGCTATATGAAAAATATAGCTATTTGACGCGACCTTAAAGACCATATAACAATTAATAATAACAATTTTTGCATTAATACCAAGAAAATTTTGTAAACAAGACACACTTTTCCGAAAGCTTTTGATGTACTGAATCTAAAATACCCTGATTTATCCACATTTTCGGTATATTATAATGTAATAGCTTAATGATATATCTAAGCCTCATTTTCAGTTTTGTAAATACTAACAATAACAGTGACTTGACAAGTGAGAAATAAGAAGCGTTTCAGTTTCAGTACATAATCGGAAGTATAGTCAAAGCTCTTCAATTTGCACATAAAGTGTTTGAGAACATTAAGAAAATAACAACGAGCATTTGATAATTCATCAGACAATAAGATAAGGTAGTGAAAACAAGTAAGAGTATCATAATCGATACTCGTTACTTATTCAACACCAGTTTTAAAAAATCATATTTTCGGATTGGCGGCAGGAGGTACCTGGGGAGAAACACAAAAGTGGTACCCTACCACTTGCACTGAGGAAGAATGCAAAACTCTTTTCGATTTGCCGCCATCCATGCAGTAGACGGCGGTGCGATAGCCTACTACGCATATCAAGGCTTATAAAAAATCTTAACAAATTGTAATCTAAGAATAACAATGTGTATGCTTTAAGTATTAAGCTATAGTTACTTAACTGACAGATATAAGAACGGAGGAACAACGCCAATATACACTTTTGACTCGTATGTAAGTGAAATAAAGCAAGTAAGACTGATCTGGTCGAGACTGCTCGACTAGAACGTACCCTGAACCCTCTGAAGCCCAGGTATCCCGAACATTCTTTGCTAATTTAACACATGTGTTCATATACGTACATTGCACGCAACACTTATACACATATACGCACGCACATGCACGCCTGCTAACTGCGCAGCGGAGGAGGCGTGGTGTCCAAAATTCATATAGTTACAACATTTTCGTGTTAATTAAACACAGATCCATAGCGAATTTGAAAACTATTCATTTTACGGTTAACCAAATATAAAGCCAATTTATCGATTTTTATCGATAATAAGAAAATGAGATGAGTTATTGAACAAAATAAAATTAACTCGGACATGCATATTTCATATCTCCAGATTTGAGGTGCGGAAGTGGCTATATCGTCAAGCTGATCAAGAATATATACACTTTCTGGGTTCTGTCTCTTACATACATTTTCACAAAATAATTATACCCCGTTTTCTTATATTCAATGAAAGTCTTACCCGCGATGCGTTTATGTTTATAATTAGTTAACATTACAAATTAATAATCTAATTTGTTGTAAATGCGGCCTAAAATGGGCTCAACTTAAGTTGTTATTTGCGTAGTATTATTATATTCTTTGTTTTATTACTTTTGGACTAATTTGAAACGCTACATAAATTACCGCTTCAAACTAAACTTGAACTTGACAATGACGTCATGCAGCAATCAAGTTGCAATAAACAATGAAGAGAGGAACATCACAATAAAAACTCAGCCACCAAAAAACTGAATAAAAATCTGTCGGAACAACTCGCTAAAACAAAAACAAAATTATACATGTATGTAGAATAAAATACAAACAGAAATTTTAACACTAATTTAAAATTCAAATTCGTAGTCAGAGCTGTGGAAAATTGTTGGGAGCCAAAGCTGAACGGAAAATGCACAATTTCGATTGCTTTCAGTGGTGCGACTTATAATGAACTTCATGAATATGAAACGCAAGTGATTTATTTGCCATTGCGCTTATCTGTTGCAAGTTGCCAGTTGCAAGTTGCAATTTACAAGCTGCCTTTTTTTATTGGGCATGAGCATGAGCATGAGCATGAGCCACAAAAAAAGGGAGCAACTGGCTGCCAACTTCTTTCAGAGTCATCAATAAAAGTCGAAGATAATAAAAACAGGACACGAGCTTCGACTTCTGGGGTTATTACATATATCTACTTATATATATAAATATGTATATCTATATAAATTTCAAAGTTCAAGCACGCTGCAGTTGCAAGCAAATTCTCTGTCGGCGTGTTTTAGTTGCATTTGTCTAGTCTGAATGACGCCAACAAATTTGCAGTAATTTTAAGAGTAAACTGCCAACTGCCAACTGGCAACTGGCAAATGGAAAATGGCAAAACCTGTGTTCCATCGTTCCAAGTCATTTGTCGTCATGGGAAGTGCGCATAATGCATAAAAAAACAACGCTCAGGGCGACCTTGAACCGACGCTCCATACAAATATGTAAGCACAGACACAAACATATTAAACAACAACTCCACTTCACTCGTAAAACCGATTTCTACAATGGCTATTTTTAAGCTTTAATCCGATTTAAATGTTTATCTTTATCTTTCGCATATTCTTTTATTTCTTTGAAAAAAAAAAAGTCAACAAAAGTCATTTAAACCTTTAGAGTTGAACTCTCTCTGGGTCTCGCTCGCGCTCTCTCTTTGAATGTTAACTATCTACAACAGCGATCTTTACATATCTGCGGCCTTTAGCCATTTGGGAACTTTAAGCGAAAACTTGCGAATCTCTTTTGTGAATCACTTGTTCAAGTTACAGGCCAGGCCTCCCCGTCTCTCATTCTCGAACATCCTCACGCACCTTGAAGCGCCGTCTGCGCACTGCACACTGGACAGAGGACAGCAGACAGTGGTCAATGGACAGTGGACAGTGGACAGTGGACAGTGGACAGTGGTTTAGCCTGTGGACCAGGCAACCAGTTGTGTCCAGAAACCAGTTCGCAATTCACAGCTAGCTGCTGGCAATTCTTCTGTGGCCACATTCGTTCAACTCACCTGAAATATCATATATCCCGAGTCGTACATCCAAAAGTCCTCGGGCGTGTGGCCCGGCTTGCTCAGCTGGATGGCCAGGCAGCGCTGGAGTATGAGGCGACAGCGCTGTGGACCACCGGGCGACTTGGTGCCCATTGCGTTGCGATTGCGATTTTTTGTCTAAAAATAACACGAGACGCGCTGAAACACCGGAGACTGCAGACCAGAGACCGGAGAGTGAAGTTCAAGTTGCAGCTTATTTGTGGGGCGGTTAAATTCGCTTGTTGTGTTTGATTTTTAATTTTTGTTGTTTTCTTTTCTTTTTCAACTTTTTTTGTGCGTTCAAAGCTTCACTTTTAATGGTCAACGAAAAACAAAAGAGAAGAACTTGAGGAAGAAGCAAGAATGAAACTCGTATTAAACTGTCGGGCGATTGGTTGTTTGGCTGGTTGTTTGGTTGATGTTGTTGTTGTTGTTGTTATTGTTGTTGTTACATTTTTGTTTTCGCACACTTTTGTTTTCGACTTTGTTGCTCTTTGCTTTATGGCTTTTACTTTGACTCGCATGAACCTTTGTGCAGAAGACGACACAACAAATAAACGCAACGACGCGGCGCACGCGCAGCAACTAACGAAAGCAACGAACGCCAAGACAAAAGAGACGCAGCTGAGAAACGGGCAAGCACAGCGCGAGTGGGAACCGTTCGTACCCAGCGACGAAAACCAACTGAGCGCCAATTGCTCTGCTGCTGCTGCTGTTGTCGCTGTCGCTGCCTCTGCTGCTGCTGTTGCTGTTGCTGTTACTTCTCACGATAGCTGTTGTGGCGACTGCTGCTGCTGCTGCCGCTGCTGTTGTCGCACAGCACGAGCGCCAACGAACTGACAGCGACGCGAGCTGCTTCGGCTGCGCAAGTGGCGTTTGCATTGGAGGTTCGCTTGTTTTTTCGCACACATTTGGAGAGTCTCGACTTTGAAGTTTTGCCTGCCTGGTTGGAGACTTTTTTCTGCTGGCTATGGCTGGCTGAAATGACAACCACAATCAAAACGAGAAGCGGCATTAAAACCTTGATTATAAAATCAATTAGGCGAACCAAAATATATATACATACATATTAATATACGAACATATTATAAATAATCATAAGTGCGACGTCTTGGCGTCTACAATTGCTCCTAATATTATTATTATTAGCATCATCATCATTAGCAATAAACCTTAACGGTACGCCAAAAAATTTTGGCAACTGTTTTGACATAAAAGATTTGTGAACTCTCCCACAAACGGTTGATGCTCATTTCCGGTCGAAATTACCGGATATACTAGTGACTACAAATGGATTAATTAATAATAAAAACAAAATCTGCAACATGGGGCTCAGCTTACATTATATGTGCATACATACATATATAGACATACTTATGAAAGATTTTACAGATATGATGTGGCATCTGAAATTCAATTTGCATGCTAGGAAATGCCAGACGCAGATTGCCTTTAATTGCGCATACGCCATGTACGACGAATGTCAATCAACGATTGCCTTTTTCCTTAATGTAAAACTGTCATAGACGAACAAAGTCGAATCAAAGCAAAAATGGCACAAGTAAACAGTGCGTCAGCATTAGAAATTTACATTGACAATTATCAGATTGTGAGCTTGGGAGATTTTACACGATTATACGATTCGTGTCGCGCTGCCTGTTGCTTATCTCTGGCATTTGTCGCACATTCATCTTCTGAATTCGGTCAATGCGCGCGCCAGGGACATAAAAATACCCGCGGGGGGAAAGAGAAGAGAGACGATGAAGAGAAAGAGAAGAGTGCTGCGACTGAAAATGGAGCTGGGAGAGAGCGAGGCCCTCGCACTCTCCACAATTTACTCTGGCTGTGCAGTTGTAAGAGACAAAGTCAAAGTCGCCAGCCAATTAAATGGTGATGATCTCATCGCCCACGTTTCGATTCTCAGCGCGTTGGCATTTTGGCCAGATCAAGTGTCGTCGTCGTCGTCGTCGTCGTCGTCGTGCGGTGTAAGTCGATGTTGGTTAAAACCGATCTGTACCCCGACCCTTTACGCATTTTCCTTTTACTATTTATTTATTATACTTTTATTTGTCGACCCATTAAGAGGCGGCTTTTGTTAGAAAACACGTTTCTCAAAAGCCACCCAGCCAATCCAAACTGAACCGAGCTAACCCAACAGCCAAGCAGCCAGCCACATTCCATGAGAAAGAGAATTTGCCAGCTGTGCCGCCTGGTCTGTGAATTTTGGCTTTGTGGCTTTTGTTTATATGTTTCTGTTTGTCTTACAAATCACAAACGTTATAAATGGGTGAAACCAACCGAAAAAAGGTGCTAAAAAATCTACATCAATTATTACTATTAATAATAAGCTGTCTACCATTGGGATTTGCAAAAGAGATATGCTAGTGTGTATATACCTATTTCTCCGTCCGTCCGTGCCCCAGGCCGGACTTATGCTTGGGTTTGTCCGCTCGCTGAGTCAGTAATTAAATTTGCACATGACTTCAAGTTGCGCTTGAATTTGAATATGAATTCGAGTTTCGAGAGTTTTCAACTTGAACAAATGAGGAAGTCAAGCGAACAATGTCCTTCAGTGACCTTCGAGCTGCTAAAAATAAATGCCTACAATTCACAGCTATTTTAGAGATGATGGAATTATAATTTAAAAGTTCAAGTTCTGTCGAAATCATGAGATCATGGCTTTGAATACTAACAACTATTTCATGGCCTTGCAAATCTGCCAAAGCCAATAGAAGACTTTCTAACGGCTATAACAGCGATATGCCTCTGATCTGCTATTCATTGTCATTTCAAGAAAATCTGCATAGCTTCTATCGGAACGGATTGATCTTTTATTCATTGACATCCAAATTAGATCGATTTCTGTCTATGGCTTGTTTTATTTCTTCACGCTCCTTTCTAATTAACAATTTAGGGAAGAATGGGAACAGTTAACCGAGATTTGAATGTAGAATATATTAAAATATCATTGCCGAGCCACCTTCAGCTGGAAAAATAACAATGGTGAAGAAAAGAAAATAATAAATAAAATGGAAGTCATTATAGATCTCAATTCTCTCTATAGTAAAGACGAAACGCAATCTGACAGCTGATTTTTGAGTATAGTTGTCTGGGCGATTGGTCGAGAATGAATGGTGTCTCTGTTGAGCTGCCACCCCCTCTACCGACTGCCGATGCTGTAACATTGACAGCTTACTTTCAATTGCGACATCTAGTTAGCGCAAAAATTTAAGAGCCAAATAAAACGACACGATCGACTGCATCGGCTGCATGAATGAATCGCTTAATGAAGCGACGCTGGCAATTGTAGACAGGCCAAGTCTGGACCAGGACTGTAGTTAGCTTTGGCGCTGGCGCTGGCACTGGCACTGGCACTGGCACTGGGACTGGCACTGGCTTTGAATCTGTGTTGTGGTCTGGTTGTGGTCAGTCGTCAGGCCTTATCCACCCGCAAAACGTCAAAAGTTTGTGCCACCCGCCGCCACCGCGCTCTGTGGCGGCATAGCTACATAATTCAGTTTTACGGTTCAGCAGCGATTGGCGAAGGCGTCCGATTTTATTTTTGGTTGTTGTTGCCCCACGATCGAGCAGAGCCTCGTTGCTGCATGCTAGCCAATTGCTGCAATGTGGCAAAGCAATCGATTTAAGCGCCGCCGCATAAATTGAAGGCAACGTAGCTGCAACAACGTTGCTGCCAAAAGGTTCCTCCAATCTACAACAACATGATGAATTGTTTTCATTGTTGACTTGTTGACTGCCAACTGCAGTTGGAGTTGGAGCTGCTTGTTACTGCCGCTGTTGTTGCTGTTGCTGCCGCTGGTGATGTGAGTGATGAAGTAGGAAAAAATTGCAAATTGTATCAAAAATTTAAATTTTCGCTTTCATTATGCGGCGGTGGCGTCGCTGACTGCATCCATTCCCCGGCTGCCACTCAGCGGCGGCATTTGCTAATGGACGGAGCTGCTTGCCGTTGCTGTTGCCGTTGCTGTCTGTTGCCTGTTGACTGTTCGCTGCCTGGTGCCTGCTGCCTGCCATTGTTTTGGTTTATTTCTTTAACTTTTCCCTATTTTCAATTTTGACAGCCGCGTTTTTCACAAATAATGAGCTGCTGTTGTTCGCCCCCGAAAAGAGGTAGAGAAAGAAAGAAAAGCTAAAGCGCTTAAATAATTTATTGGCACTGACCACAGGCTGCTGCGCAGTAGCCGCTGATTCTGTAGCACGGCGCGTATACGCAATATGCAGCACCTATTGCTGCCAACTACAGCAACAACAACAGACAACTGCAACTGGCATTCACTTTCAACTAATTACGCGCATAAATTAAATGCAAAACATGCTTCATTACAAATATCTGCAGCAAAAGTAAAATGAGGAACACAATCGCAGCTGGAGAAAGACAAAGCGACAGCCAGAGAAAATGAGACTTTGCAGATGCTAGAGCCAGAGCCACAGCCACAGCCATAGCCAGAGCCAGAGCCAGAGCCAGAGCCAGAGACATCAGGAATGTCAAAGATGTTTGGCGAAGCCAAGAAATGACATGCCATGCTCATGCTTAAACCCCATGCTCCCATGAAAACCCGGACGCCCGGACGCCCGGACGCCCGTGCAGCCGCAGCCGTATTGCATTGCTCCTGCAGCAACTCCGTCAAGCGTGTGGCAGCCACAGCCGAGACGACGACGGCGGCGTCTGCAAAGCGGAGACATTGCGGCAGACGTTGCAATAATAATCACAACAATAACAACGTCTGCAACAACAAATCGGACATTTTAAATATGCATCTCAACTCGAGTGGAAATACTCTTTCGTATTAGTTAATTCATATTATTATAATTAATACGAATGTGATGTAAATTACATGTGCATTAACTTTAGCACTCGCGTTGTGAAAAGAAGAAATATTATGATTTTTTTTTATTTATTTATTTTTTATTTTTATTATTATTTTATTTGCAATCTGCTTTTATAATAATACGGAAATTGTCTAACAATATAATATACTAATTAACCAGATAGTTTAAGCTCCACTGATCTTAACCCACTTATAATATACATATTTATATAGTTATATAATTCTATTTTTATTATTAGTTTGATTTATTATTTTTATTTTTTTTTTTACCTATTTGGAAGCTCCAGGACATGGAAGGTAGGTTGTTCTTTCACCTATATCTACTCAGCTAGTCCTAGTACTAAGACATTGCCGTGACCAGAGTGGCCTCTTTATATAGCTGTCTGAGCCAACCGTTACTTCGTCATTGAAAAGAAATATAAGCAAGCAATGTTAAATTTTAAAAATTTAAATTTAAAATCTTTCGAACAACTATTCCTGCTAATCCAATAGGGCTCAGTAGCAATTTGGCAACATTATTAGCAGACGCAAATTGTTCCAATATACCGACTACAGCTGTGGTATCTCAGGTTAGTCTATTCATATTACCGCATGTAAAGCAGGTTAACATAGCCTTCTGTTTATATTGTCAGCAATGAATAAATCATAGAAATTGGTTCTAGATATATAGCCAAATCCGTTTTATTTCGCTTTTCAATATATTTGTGTCAAGCCCTGGCACTATGAGCTTCAGTGTCTGGCAAATAATACAAAAATTAATCGATTTTAAAGCTCTGCCAGAATTTCTCGTCACTACTCCCTACTCAGAAGATATTAAACTTTTGAAAATATAAAAAATCTAAATAATTACATTTATAGGGATAGTCTTGAAGACTCCCACATATCGTAGAAGCTATAAAATTAAAAGATAATATAAAATGCACGACAGCTGCGCAATACTCTTCATATAAGGGCATATAAGCATATGACAGCGGCAACACCAACATGAACAGAAAACATTGCAATAAATGCAATGCACAGGAGCTGTGACAAAGCGGGTAATAACAACAACGAACAACAAATGATTTTAAGGGTATATGTGTGAGTGCAAGTGTGAGTGTGTTTATATTTTTGTAATATTTAGTGGCGTCTTCAATTTCAGCATTCTTTGGACTGTCTGCATATTCGACGTTGTTGTAGCAGCAGTTACTGTTGTTGTTGTTGTAGTATTTGTTGGTGTTGCTTTCACAGATTGGTGATGTGCGCACCGCTGGAAATCTAAGCATTGAACGTCTTGGCTTATTGTTCAAAACGCGGCTCACGTGTCGTATGCGTAATCTGTTCAGTGTTTGGGGCATATTTTTTGGCTTCATTTTGACACTGTCAAATTGGCGTCGTCAGCATCCAACTATTTCGGGAAGTTGTTATCAAACATTGTGTGTGCAATATGAGCAACGGTATTTGTACCCTAGACCCATTGAAAATGGGAAAAACAGGATATAATGGTTTTGTTAAAATGTATGTAACAGGCAGAAGGAGGCGTGGTAGAACCGATATGGTATATACATTCTTGATCTGAGAGGCGAGCTGATTCAATTTAGCCCGGTCCATCCGTCTGTCTATAAGCTATAAAAAGTGCACAATGTGCGGAATAGCGGCTTTCACGGGGTCCGGGGATCTCCTAGTCGAGCAGTATCGACTAAAGCACTCTTACTTGTTCATTTGTTGTCCTCTAACCAATGAGCAAATTCATTTAGGCCGTCTACTGCAATAGTCTCTCGCTGCTGCTATATATCATGGGTTGCTGTTGTGCTTTGGCTTTTGGTTTTCTCTATGCAGTTTTGTCTTTTCCTTGTCTCGTTTGTCAGACATTTGACAGTTGTTTGTTATTTTTGCACGTTGACTTTTGCGGCTGACTGTCGGTCCCACTGGTGCTCTATCTGTGTGTGTATATACTGATTGTGTGTGTGTGTTTGTGGCATATTTTCCATACCCCTCCTGCATTTGCTAGTTGCCTAACAGCCGCCCACTTCATCAAGCTGACCCCCGCGTCACAGCTAGCCCCCTTTCACCTTGTTTTAGATTTCAATTTTTATGGCAAGTCAAATTTGTGTGATGCTCGTTTCGTTTCGTTTTGTTTATTGCCATTTTGGAGTGTGCAACATTTTCGAGGAAGTTAAAATTTGCATAGAAAAATGGAAATTAACAAGACCATTTGACTGGCTGTCTACCCCTGACACAGCTGGTTCCACCTCTCACCGCCCACCTCTTGCCGCTCCACTCCATCAGTTTTTGGTTCGTCCTGTTTGTGCATTTGTCTGTGTCTGTGTCTGTGTCGGCGTCTATATTTAGGCTGTTTAGGCTAACATGTTTGACCAACTGAACTGACTGAATGACTGACTATCACAGTTGGTGGAAGTCGCATAGCCTATTTTTACTACTCTACACGCCAACCCCCACCTACCCCACCCACCACACATCTCTGCTGTGATGTAATCAACGTAATGCATGCGACAGACTTTCAGCTCGAATTTCAATTTGAGTTGAGTGCTGCAGACAACGGAGAGAAATACAAAATGGAAAATGAAAAATAAAAAAGAGATCAAAGATCGCAAACGATTGCATCGCATTGCATGCATAATCGAATAATCGAATAATTAACAATTAATATTTAATATTCGTGTAGTTTGATTGTCAAAAAGTTTCACTGGTGTTTACACAGAGACCATTTCTCTTTCGGTTGCAACTCTATTTCTCACAGTCCTGAGCTCTCGTTGTGTTTTTCTTTCGCGTGACCTCCAAGGCAAACCTCACGTACAAGGATTTTACGATCAACCCACGCCACTTGCACACTTATATAAAAAATGGAAAATAATAAAAACCTATCTTTTACATCTGCAGTGTGTATCTCGTGTATCTCTTTATATCTTGGAAAAGTGAAAATTGATGCATGCCCGGGCAGGCATAAAGGAAGCATCGCGCGCCTACCAACAATTTCCTTATGGATTTTAATATTTCTTTTATAAGTCAGTCACGTTAATTCGTTTAAAGGCCTAATGAAAACAAGGCAGGCGCCAAAAGACGTGCAACCACATACGAAGGGGTTGGTTGCCACAAGTTGAGAAACCACCGATTCGCGTTGATCGAGAGATTTCCCAGATTCAACTAAACGAAAAAGATGATGCCTCCCGTATTGTGGGCTCAAAAATGTTAATTGGCTTTTGTCGCATTTCGCATTTCTGAGTAATAACGTAAAGCGTCTTAAAAGTTATTTAGTTTATTGATGCTGATATATAATATGTATGTATACATTTAGCCATTGCCAAAACAATGATGTCATAATAAAGACGAAAAATTAAATTGCTGCGCGTATGCGGCAGAGGAGATACCCTCAGTAAGATGGATTCCTTTAATCTTATTCATTGCTAACTATACAGATAACAAAAAGTTATATAACTTATACTTCTCTAATCAGATGTTAAAACAGCTACTAATCCTTCTATTACTACTACGATAACTAATAATGCTACCTACTACCACGACTACTAATGATACTACTACTACTACCACGACTACTAATGATACTACTACTACTACCACGACTACTAATGATACTACTACTACTACCACGACTACTAATGATACTACTACTACTACCACGACTACTAATGATACTACTACTACTACCACGACTACTAATGATACTACTACTACTACTACGACTACTAATGATACTACTACTACTACCACGACTACTAATGATACTACTACTACTACCACGACTACTAATGATACTACTACTACTACTACCACGACTACTAATGCTACTACTCCTAGTACCACGACTACTAGTGATACTACTCCTAGTACCATGACTACTACGACTACCGAGACCTACTACTACTATACTACTACCATGACCACTATTACTACTACCACGACTACGAATAATTCTATTACTACTACTACCATAACTACTACTTCTCCTACGGCTAACACTACTACCACTTCTAATACCATGACTACTACTACTATGGCTAACATTGCTACAACTACTACTACTACTATGGCTAACATTGGTACAACTACTACTACTACACTACTACCACTACTACAACCATAATTACTACTGCTACAACTACGAGTAACACTTCTACTATTACTACTACTATGTTTACCACTACTACTACGAATAACACTGTTACTATTTCTACTGCTAATGATACTTCTTATTACTAAATATTATATATGCTGAAAGTCATCGAATTTAATATATTAACATATTTAAAAGGCTATCAATTTTTTATTCAGAGAGTTATCTATAACCCATATAAAATAGCAAAGATGGCTTGATTTTTTTACTTTTAATGGTTGATCAATTGTATATATCTTATTGTTCTGGAACTAATTTTTCTTGTATCTCCTTCTACTCATTGCAAAGCTTATGACAAATGAATATACCCTTTACAAGTGTATACGAATGACAAATAAAAGCCAGCTGAAAACCGAAGTCAAAGAGACGCGCCAAAAAGTCAAATTAGTCCGCGTTAAACACAAAACTAAGCAAAGCAAATGCGCCAAATTGAAATACAAACTAAGAGTGAAGAGATAAAATAGAAACAGGAGAAGCATCAGAGCAAAGCAAAGCTAGCAGAGATCGAGAAGGGGGTAGGGCACCTACCCGCTCACAGACGTAGTCAACGGAGCTGGCACGACGAATCTCTAAACAGGCTTGCCAGCCAAATGAGCAGAGGCTGTCGGCCAGTTGAGCAGGCATCTAGACTCGATAGACGGGACGCAGGGGCTGTGAGGGGCTGCAGCTTAAAGTTTGTTGCGGCTGTAGGAGGCAACTCGGCTGGCAACTGGCAGAAACGGACAGCAAATACAATAATTAGATCACAACACAGACAGCCGACACAGAGTGCGGCAAGGAACGTGATTGCGGGGGTGTGTAACGTGAAGCGCTGGTGGAGCTAGCTGCCGCAGCACAATGAGGAAGTGAAGTGGAAGTTAGGAGTAGCTAAACATGGCCTGAAACAGGGACAGCCATTTAGCTAATGCTTGTTCTGCCGAGATGCACACAGAAGACCCAAGCAGCAAAGCAACTAACTAAGTTGTTTATATTATGAGCTTAGAGGACAGTAACAACACTTTGTATACCCTAAATGTGTGTGACTCGAAAACAGAAATAAAATTTGCATATATTTGTGGCGAAATCATATATTGTGAAAGATATTTGTAATTTATATTATATTAATACATATATATTAAGACTATAATATAGTTTAGTTTCTAGTTAATATAAAACATTTGTTTTTTAATCGATTCGGAATAAAATCTGTTGGCAGAAATTCGATTTATTTTTAGATGTATTACAAGGGATTATTGAATTATTCCAGGGCCCTACAATTGGGTCTTATGACATTCGGTAACAACTGTTGGCTTGCATTTTTGTGAGACAAGACATGCAAAACTGTTGCCAACTTGCCAAGTTGCCAAGTTGCATGTGCAGCAGCTTCCTACAACTGCAACAACAACAACAACAACAACAACAGGCACACACTCGTGTGTGAAAAACTAAACTCAATTACTCAACAAACATAGTAACCTACTTCATAAAAGCTACAACAACAGCAACAACAACGACAACAACAAGCGCTGTTAACAACTGCAACAAACAACAAGAAAAGCAACAAATTCATTTTCGCTTTTTATATCTTTTTTCGACACGGAGCGAAAGAGTCCTTCAAGCGTGACAATCACATGGAGCCGTTGTAGTAGTTGTTGTTGTTGGTTGTTACTGTTTGCTGCTGCTGTTGTTGTTGTTGTTGCTGCTGCTGCTGCTGCTGCTGCTGATTTATAGTTTTTATTTTGCACAGCTTGTGCAGCTTGTTGGATGTTGTAAAAGGAAATGTCAATTCTGTTGCCCGTTTGCCAAAAAACATAAAAACCAAAAACAATGCACGAAACATTTGCAGCATCGGTGGCCAACGTGTAATGTCAGCCAAGTGGTGCAGCCAGTCAAAGTTAACTGGCTGAGAGGGCTAACACTATATTGGTGGGTAGCTAACCGAACAACCGCTAATATAAGTCATATGACAAATTTTGCAAGTGGCTTTCAATGACAACAGCTGCGACTGGGTCGCAGGGCACCCAGAATCAGTTCCTGCACACACACACATACACTAGCATACACACACACACACACACACACACACACACGGAGGTATTCTCTTTATACAGCCAGCGCCAGGCGGTGGCCCAAAACCGGCTGACGGTGACTCCTTCGCGTGCTGGTCAACACTTTGCTGAAATATGTGCCCAAGCCACTTTTTTCTTCTTTGTTTTTTTTTTTTTTTTGGGCTTATATGGCCGCCTTTCCTGAATTTGTAAGCTTAAGAGCAACACACAGCAAAAAGGCAAAAGAAGTAGAAAATACACAAAGCGAAGCGCCCATCGAAGACTGGGCATGAGAATGAGAATAACACGGGACCTGGAAGTCAAACATAAGCTGGGACTGGGAGTGGGAATGGAACTGAAGAGCAGACTAAGACTGGATCGTGAGTCAGCAAACCCAAAAGCGCAAAAAACTTAAAATCAATGTTGATTTATTGGTCGCTTATTAGAATGAGAATGAGCGAAAAGAAGCAGAATGAGAGAGAAAGAGAGTGAGCTTCAGAAAGAAGAAAGAGAGGGAGAGAAGTGTGATTGTATAGAGAAAAATTATGTTATACAGTGTTCTTAGAAAAAAAAGAGGTAGGCAAAGTAATGCCCGAAAAACCTTTTGCGGTAAACCATGTACTTCTAATGCGACATTGAAAAACATGTGATTACGAAGATACACTTAAAGGAAAGACACCAAAAATAATTATTACAAAATAAGAAACAATAATAATTATTAAAATTTAATCAAAATTTAATTCATTAAGGAATCGACAGACCAACTATAATATAATATAAATATAATTATATCTAACAAATTTTTAACATTTGTAATTTGGTATCTGTATTACCCCAAATATCTGCAACTACTGATTCAGTTCTTCTTCTTCAATTAATCAGTCAGCAAAGCGCATTAAATGATCGTTATGGCCATATTTTCGGTTTGTTTCACATTCTTATGTCAGTCGCGCTTGCTGGCCTTTGGCTATATTTCTTGGAACTCTTTTGATTCGCATTCAATAACATCGAGAATACACATGTATACACAGTCGTACACACTGACAAATATAAATACATATATTTTTCGTATTGGCCATGGCAATCTAATATAAGGCACAATAAAAACTTGAATATTGCTATTTGCAACACGTCAACAACAATAGCAACAACAGCAACAACAATCACGCCAAGCCAATGAACGAAACGTGCCAACTGTTGACGATCGCTGATAAGCTCGAACTGTGGCTGTGAGTCTGTCTGTGGCTGTGGCAGCTCCGGCTTTGGCTTCACTCCTGCACAGCCGGAGCTGGAGTAGAGTTCCAACTTGCAACCATAGCCGCTTGCAAAGAAAGTATTTTTTTTACTTTTCTTTCAGGACGAGAGCTTTGGGCAGCTCATGCAGATAACTGTTGTACACAGTCTGGTAACAGGCAGCAGCAGCAGCAGCAGCACCAGCACCAGCAACAGACAACAGCGAGTCGCGAGTTTCATGTTGACCATTTTATGGTTATATTTTTTACCATTACCAATTAATAGTCGGCGCGAGAAATTTGCATGGCTAAAAGGAAAGTGACAAAAAAAAAAAACATTGATAAAAACAAAAGCAGCAACATTTGGTAGCTGGCAGTCAAAGTTACAGTAAAATTTGGCTATAGATTGCAGGCGTCAAACGACGCGATAATTTGCGTCCACACAGCTCCAGCTACAGCTTCAGCGCCAAACATGAAATGCTAATTGTTATGCATAGAGGATAGCTGAGGAGTAAGACGTGCTGCAAATTAGATTTTGCCGCCTCGAAAGTGAGAGTGACACCTGTTGCGAGCTGCGTGCGTGAATTATGCACTTGGCCCCAAACGAACGTCAAATGTGGCAACATCATGAGCCACAGCATCGCCGTCGGCTGTGATCGATAAGCCCGATCAGAGACGGGTCAGCTAGCTAGAGCGCTCCAGGTGCAGACGAAACGCATTAAGTTTCATATGCCGATCATTATTTTAAATTATGCGCACGAGCGAGCTTAACTAGAGACCAGGCAGGGGGCCCGTGCATTATGTCGAAGGCATTCAATGGGTTCATTTGCATAGCATGTGTGGAAAACTGATTTCAAAAATAAGAAAAATAAAAGAAAACACTTTTGCTTTTTCAATTGGTTCACGGCTGATGGATTGGCAGGTCAACAATTGATGGTTTCATTAACCGACTCCGAGACCGAGACTCCGACCAAAAGATCAAAGCCAATCTGAACTTTACTGCGGCAGGTGCTATCAGTGTATAAAAATAAAAATTAATTAATTAGCCTAAATTAACAATGATTTTTATAGGAAAAAGAAAACATTCAGATGCCGTTTGATTCATATTATTTATAGATGAGTACACATAAGAATAGATCTTCCAGTCGATATGTAGTATACCTATATAAGGCGGACAATGGATACCGAAATGATGACTTGGATCAAGACGCTACTACTCAGGCAATTTAATTCAAATATGTGTAATTTAAAATTAGTGAATTTAACCTCATTACAAAGACTTAATTGTGACTTAATTATTTGTATATATAGCTATATATATATATATGCATATGTAAATTTCCATGATGACAATTCCGATAGGAAAATTCTAACTAAAATTGCAGCTAAAGAAATAAAATTAAAAAAATAATATGAAATTGATTTGTGTTTAGTCGAAGCTAAGCTGTGACTAATTTTGTATGTTTTAATACCTGTTGTCTCAGCTATACGACATTCAGCTATCCAAACAGAGAACGTGTCTGAGTCGGAATGCGCCTTGCCCGCAGATGCATCGACGAGTTTATACTATTTCTGAATGAATCCCATTTCCAGGCCACAACACCCACAACTCAGAGATCCCCCAGTTCATTAGAAAACATTTTTCCTGATGACACATTACTGTCAGACGGTGTTATGAGCTAAATTTATTGAAGATGCATTCAAAGAATATTTTCGTGTCAGCGCATGCCAAGTACTCGTTTATTTTTTTGAGAAAGAGCGAGAGAAAGAGAGAGAGGGAGAGAACGCCCACCGTTCGAGAGATGTCACATGCATCTTGTTGCAAGCATTTGGGCATTTGAGTATTTGATTTGTGTGTGGCACCAACAGCAAAAGCGCAAGAGAAAGCTCATCGAGCACATGACGAGGCATAAATACCCTATGCGAGAAGGAAAATATATTTTTTCTGCCTCGATAAATGCCATTGAAGAAAATTTGTATAATCTGATCAGCAGGTTAACAAACGTGTTCATATTTAAAATAATTATATAAATTGTAATATTATATGAAAAGAGTATAAACACAGTCAGCTGTATTAGAAGCTGCTGCAACAGTTTAGAATGAATTTTAAAAATAAATATACTTTGGTCTGTCATGGGGTTAAAAGTGCCACATTTGGTGGTAAGATGAAAAACTGTATCAGAGCCGCAAGGAGACGCACAACAAGATCTTAAGGTGGGAGGCGAAAGATTATTTCGTAATATTCCCGGCCGGACCAAAATAGAGATGGGAAAAAATCCGTTGACATTAAACAAATGCAGCCCAAACAATTTTAGTTAGTAAAACTCCAATTGGAATTTCTATGCGGAATTTGGTAAATCGTCGGGCCTCGCTTGGCGTGACATAAATTAAGCGGTGTTCGGTTAGTGGTGCAGTGGTTGAGTGGTGCAGCGATGCGTTCGACGCCGGCTGATGCAATCGCCCGCACATGCTTTATTTTCTTTGCTTTTTTAATTATTATAATTATTGCTAATTATTCAACATTTTGTAAAGCGCGTGCACCTAATCGCAACTTCTGCTGCCAGCCCCGGCGTCTCTGGCCATCGCCTTGGCTTTCTTCTGGTCGTAATACGAAAAAAGAAAACTAAAACAAAACCTTGGATAAGTTTGTGCAGCGATGCGTTCGCTTCTTTCTTCCACGGCTCCAGCTGCTGTTGCTGCTGCTGTAATCATTTAATTTAAATCAACGGCTTTTATTTTTATGTAATTGCTGCTTAATTGCAAGCAATTAAAATGAGACGCATTGAATTGCGTTTGCAGCGGGCGGAGTTAATTTTCTTTACTGTCAGTTTCGGTTTCGGTTTTTGTTTCTGTTTCGGTTTCGGTTTCGGTTTTTGTTCGGGTGGTCTTTAGACCTTTATGCATTTCAGTTAAAGTTGACGAGCAGACGCCTCGGCAATGGGGTCAAGAGCTGACAGGAGCGTCCATTCATTCGATTCTTCACTTTACCGATGCTCCCTTTTCCATTTTGTTTTTAGCCTTGCTTTTTCCGTTGCATAATCGTAATCATAATTTGTTGTCCACTTGCTGCTCCAACTTACCAACTGTCCACTTGAACGCTGGCTGCATTTTGTCTTTTTTCCTCCACTCAGTTGATCAAGTGCAGCCAGCAAAGGTTGAAGACAGCTCCACTTGCATATGCACATAAGTAATTAATGTTGTACACTCTACTCAAATGGGTTATATGAATACATAACACTATATGCTATGGTAGGAAATTTGTTAGATAAATAATAATAATCATAATCAAGAGCTAAAGGTAACCTTATCATGTTGAACTCTGATGGAAATTTCCCCTTTGAGGTTCTCACAACTCTCGCTGAATTCAGTTTTGAATCAAATTCAATACAACAGTTCAGAACCTCAATCGGTTTTATTACAAAATGATTTGACTTTACATGTATTTCCATATCTTGTTAAAGATCTATTACACAGATATGCAGATTTGTGGACATACAACATCCGGTTGGCTTCTGACACAGTTTAAATTATAAGCCAGAAATATATAAACAAAACGAAAGAAATAAAAGCGTATTCGAATATCGTTGAGGTATTGATTATACTGTCTTGCCTCTCCTATTATTGCTGTTGGATGTTGTGTTTGTTTTTCACAACTGGCGTGCATTTAAATTATCTTCAATTGCGTCCATTGCATAATTAAGACAGCACTTCCAACTGGCCACAAACGCTGTCTGTGTTGCCCTGGCTGCCCGTCAGTTTGTCCATCCGTCCGTCAGTCCGTCCGTCCGTCCGTCGCGCCCATTTGACGAACTAACTGACTGACAGGCCATCAACATCAACTAAATGCCCAACACCAAACGGACTGCGGCTTTCCCGTTGTATGGGCCGGACTTTGCGCTAATCCGTGGCAACTTTTTCGATGCATCATCGCATAATCAAAGAGCCATAAAAACCAATAATCATTATTAAGCAAAACAAGCCAATTAATGCTGCTGCAGCACCACCACCAGCAGCAGCACCGACAACAACTGCCACAACAGTAATTAAATGAAAATAAAACATCAAGATTCGGTCAACTCTATGGCCAAGTTGTGGAATGAAAAACTAAAAACTAAAACAGGTCTACCCTGGGGAGCTGCAGTCTATGATGTCTACGGAGTCTACACCTCGGATAGAGGGGTAGAGCGGCGCGGATAGGGTATCTATAATTGCAGCTGGCCGCTTTGCCGTTGCTAATTTTTCCATTTGCGTGTAATAATAAAGCGATAAATTGTGGCACCAGCCATAATAATAATACAAATAAAACTACGAAACAAAAAAAAATACAAATAATACAGCTTCGAACAGGGAAGAATATTAAAGTCACGCTGGCAATTAGTGACTGAAAATGCACATCCATATCGGGGCATATGCACTTCAATGTGGCATTCTCAAGGCGTAAGCCGTCTGACATTCAATAATTTATTATTAAATAAATGAATCCAATTTTAAATTGTGTCCTTTTTACGAAATTTGAACATGAATTTTCAGTGAAAGTTGTGCGCAGGTATTGGTTGTTGTTGTTGTTGTTGTTGTGTGACTGCACAGTAGCTGCAACAACAACAACAACAACAACAACTGCGAAACAAATTAAAGCCCAACCTAGGGCAATATCGTGTTGGCGATCGTTTGAATTGATAAAAGAGAAGAAAAAACACCAAACAACTACGAAGAAAATAAACCCAGGCAGTTGCCTACGGGGCATTCGGAAAATAGTTTTGGTTCGCCTCGATGGGCTTACGCTATTAATGCGAGCTCGAGGTAACACTTGGGGTCAACGCTAATTGATTTGGAAAGGCTTTTCAAGTCGGTCAGTGGCTACCTTAAAAACCAAAATAAACAGAAATTGCATCAGTTAAGTCTACACAATTATTAAAGTAATACGCCTTAGGTGAAGCACACAAATCTACAGCACAAGTGCAGTCTACAGTAAACATATGAAATTTACAGGGTATTTTTCGTGTGGCATTTATGTAGCATCGAGGAGGAGGAGTTCACCAGCTATCAAATTTTAAAGCTGTAAACTTAAGCAGACATAAACTTTTTCGCTTTACTCAACATCTTTATTATTATATGATTTTATAGTAAAAATTACTATATAGTCAAAACCATTTTGATCATCAACTCTCTAGATACGTATGAACAAATATCTATTCAAATATATATTTCAAGTGTCTAGCTTCAATAGCTTAGAAATTGTTTGCGTTCATACGGACAAACGGACTGTTCGTGACGGACATTGCACAAAGCCAATATACTCATTTCACTTTCGTGATTGAGTATAAACATAATAATATAATTTATGATATTCTATTTCCAATGTATTCTAATTCTATCTTACATGCATATTAATCATACATTCAAATAATTAAAATAATATAATAAGCGACTACATAATACTCGTCCACGGTTAGAAAACAGCTAAGTTTAATTAATTATTATTAATATATTTTCGAAATTTGGAGGTCCAATTGACATATTTTTGAAATATATACGCAACTTCGATCAAATAAAAAAAAACTTAAAAACAATATCTGGCTATTAAATAATAAAATTTTTTGTAAGTTCTATTCCATGCTTGCAAGCTGAAGACAAAGTTATATAAATTTGATATTTTTATCGGTCAACTGTTTGTTGTTGAACACGAGTAGATCCAAATTTGAGCTATAATTTTAGCAAATTATAGCTGTTTATGTTATATCTTCCGATTGGCCAAGAGCCAATACATATATTCTAATATATTAATTCTTTAGCTTCAATATTCACACGTGAACATTTAAATAAATTTTAATTAGGTAAACTTTTATTGTATTTGCTTTACAGACAGATGTAGGTATTAAAATTATCGCCAAATGGTAAATAAAAAGCCATTATAATCGGAAAATCAAATAATGGCAGACCATTAACAATTCTAACGAAGTCATTTTAACAGCTAATTACGAGGCAGTGAAATGCATCAACAACTATAATTTATATAAATCATTCAATTAGCCACGACTAAATTTGGATGTTTCCCATGGAGCCCAATATGAGCGGTCGTATCAGCAATTTCAAGCCTCTTTCACTTGGCTCAAATTAACAGATTTCATGTATTGTTCAGTTCGAATTTGAAATATTTCTCAGTGCGTTTCATTTGAGATAAACTAAAGTTTTGGCTTTGTCTGACATTTCGAATTGTCCGGTTGTCTGGCTGTCTGTCTGTCTGTCTGTCTGTCTGTCTGACTGTCCGGTTGTCCGGTTTGCCATTTGAAGTGCTGAATTTTTCATGTGCATTTAATTAGTTGAATTATGGCTGTGAAATGTGGCAACGACTGAGCGGAGCACTGGAGCAACAGCCAAAACAATCTAATAGTAAAAGAAACTAACTGAAAAATAATAAAGTAAACACTTTTGCCATATTATGCGACAACTTTCGCAAAAATAATTTTATTGACTGCCGGACGGGCTTCGAGTGGTACTGAAGCTGCTTTTATTTGATCAAATCGACAATTGTCACCTTTCAAATTTTCGTGGAAAGTTGCCATGCAGCCGGGAGTCGAGGAAAGGTTAATCTGCCAAGTCATATGCAAAATTTCCATTTGCAAGGACGTGTTCCAAGCCGTGTCAGGGGTATTCCCGCACACCGCGGAACAAAAAAAAAAAAGATCCACACACTTGTCGTGCACTAAATTGAGTTTTATTTCAATTTGTGCTTTGTGGAAGCGCCGCTCGTGAGCTAAGCAACCTCTAAGCGCTCTAAAAAATATATAAAAACCGAAAAAACCACAGATAAAAATCTCGAGTTTTCCACAATTTTTCTGTACGTACAGATGCAGATACGTATATATGTCTGTATATATATATATATATATATATATATATATACATATATATATATATTTTTTTTTGTGAGTTTGACGTTGACTTGATGGCGACTTGACCCAGTTACATTTGTTGATGCCTTTCGGTTTTCTTGCTTTTTTTTTGTATTATTTTATTTGTTCTTCCACGTTGTAATTAGTGACGAGAATTGTTTATAATGAGACTGAAACTGAGACTGCTAGGCATGAAAAAAATACTGTTTTGGGGTCGTATTTCGTGTGTATTTATCATAATTAAAAGATTTTAGACATAATTAGCGCAGCACATGATTATATATATTTAAAGGTGTGTGTGTGTTTTGAGGTGAGCTTAAAGTTCAAGCAGTTAAAAAGTTTACGATTTGAAGGACATTTCATAAACAGTTTTCAACGTCAGGTCGGCGTGGGGTCAACGAGTTGAGTCAACAGCAGATTGCGGCGAAAGATTCTGGCGCAGCTGTTGGCACACTGATTGGCGCCGTCATATTTCCGGTTGACGTGAGCTGACGAATCTTTGGAGGCATTTAGCTGCGATGGGCAGTTTCAAGGGGGCTGGGCATGCTAACGGGCACGTGCCTATAGATAACTCAATGGAAATCTGAGCTCGTTAACCGAAAGTGAACGAAAGTGAAAACGCAGAGAGAGAGATATATCAACAAAAGTCTAATCAGTGCAACTAAGTAAAAAAGTGGCCAACAAGCAAAGTACACACAAAACAACAGAAAACAACAATAGCAACAACAACGGCAGCAGCAATAACAAGCCACATATCATGCTTGAAACTCTCTTTCTGTGTCATTGACAGACGTTGGGTCGTTTTTACGTTTGACTCTGACTGACTGACAAATGAAAACTCAATTGACTATCGCAAGACAATCAAAAGACGCGAACGAAGACGAAGACGAAGACGGAGACAACGATGCTGCCACACTGTCGATGTTTGTTGTTGTTGTTAGCGTTGCAAACATTACACATTACAACTAGGCAAAAGAAATGACAACAACTGCAATGACAATAACAACAACAACAACAACAACAACAAGGCCAGTAACAGCACCAACAACCACATCACCTACGAAAATTCACTTTCACTCATCGGTCTTTTAATTTCTGAAAACGTCATCTTGCCGTCGTTTGTCGCTGCAACATAAACCTGCAACTACAACAAACACTTAAGAGATGTCGCTGATTGATGCCCACGCCACGGGGCGCTCTAAACTAGAACAAACGAAACTTGTCAACGCCCATCCCCCCCTCCTTAACACGCCCTCTATCGGGCTAAAGCTGCAGCCTGTCCAATTAAATGCAAATGTTTTTTTTTAGAAATCGCATCCAACGGCAACGACAGCACATAAAATTCAAAAGATGCAAATTAACAGAAAGAGCGAGAGCGAAAGAGTGAGAGCGAGAGAGTGAGAGTGAGAGAGACACTGAGTCCAGTTCCAATGGCTGGCCACCCACATGGACATTGGCGCTACAAACGTCTCACTTCGCCCAGGCAGTTGTTGAAATTTATGTGCATTTTGATGAAAGCGCCAACTTGGTGTGGGTGTGGAGCGATGCACAAGGTAGTTAGGCCCCAAAGCATTTGTTTTCCTTTTGTTTTGGTTGGGTTTGTGCACAGAGGGGGGATTGCTGAGCGAAAAGTTTTCAATATTTATAACTTTTATTGCTTGTCTTTTTGTGTTTGGCAATTTCTCGCATTGCCGATGCTGCGGCATTGAAAATGCAAATCAACATTTTCACATAAGCTATTGGAGAGAGATGCGAAAGGAGTGGGAGAGCCGCCAGCTGATGATGAAACAGCGAAAGCGAGAAGTTTTTTGTTATCGAACTGCATATCGAACTTAAAATATCGAATATGCTAAAGATGAGATTTCTCTTCGATAAGTAATTCAATATATACAAATAATCTAGTTGGATTACAAGATACCTTTATTTACTATCATTATGATATTCATGATCATTATTATATATTTACAATTTATCGACAATGTTTTGTTGGCTTTGAATTACTCACAACAGCAGAAATTCACATTGATTAATGTAAATATTTGTTTTCATTCATGGAGCTAAAGTGCTTGTGGCTGCTCCACATTCGTTGCATATTGCCCATTTTGGACAGCTATGCTAACTGAATTGCACAATTTGGCAACAAAAATAGCAGAATGTTGCATTGCCAGCCATTCCACAGAGTGCCAACACTATTGTTGTTTACCCAAAGTCAGCAACAACATTTCAAACAGACATCAACAACAAGAGAGTTGAAGTCCAAGTCATGGGTTGTCATTGCAGTTGTCTTAGAGCCCAGATGCTGCTGATCAACATTATGATCACCATCATCATCATCTTCATTATGCACAGCTTTATTCAGGTTTTGGTCTTCTATTTTTAGGGCTTGCCGTTGCTAATAATGTGGCTCATTTCAATTGTTCGAAATTAATTTGTTTCCGTTTGTAATTAAACTGCGATTTCAGCTTTCCTTATTGTTGTTGTATTTGTTCTTTTAATGTTTGTTGTTGTTGCTGTTCAGCAATACGAATCGGGTCAAGCAGTTGAGCTGACCTTAATCACAACTTGTGCGCAATTTTGGCTATTTTTGTTTTTGTTTTTTATTTTTCATTTTTGTTGTCGCTTGGATTACCTTCAAAACCCATTCCACTCGGGCCATACAGATAAATAATGTTTGGGTTTCTTGGCTGTCGTAGTCATGGCCAATCATGGCCTAAGATTTGCCAGCATTTCTTTCGGAGAATGTGAAACTCAAGCCAAGTGCGTCCGATTCAATCCAACTAATGCCTCACCCACCTTGTCTTGTGGCTCGATTGTCTATTTTTGTTTGTTTTGTTTATTTTCTTGCCCATAATTGTGGCTGATTTTATTGTGAATTTCTTGTCAATTCATGAACTTTAATTGCCCGTTGTTATGAGCGGCTTAGACACACTCAACTCCAGCTCCAGCCATCTATCTGCAGCCCCAGTGGCCAATACTCTGCATGATATATGGCCTGCGGCAAATATCCCCTGGCCGTCTAGCCCCTCTTTATGGCTGGCTGTTTCTAGCAGGCTGGCTGTCTGGTCCAACGATTGATGTGCTTATGCAATGCAACCCTTGCCCCAGTCTTTGGCTTTTGGTTTTCAGTTTTTGCAACCTTATCGGTCTTATGCGCATCGCTGGCTTTGAAGTTCAGTTTCAGGCACGCAAATATCAAAAAGCAATGCGGGCTAAATAACAACAACTGCGAATTTTAATGACGGGTATGCCCAACTCCCAGACATCCTAAATAACACATCTATGGCAAACCTTAAGGGCATTCGTTTGTATACTGAAAACATAACACCTATAAAATATTTTCAAAAACTTTTCTAAGAATATGGAAAGATTTAATTATTAATTTTATGGATTTTGCACACATTTCACAACAAATTCAATGAAAACATGGCCAAAATACCTAACCCACTCCGTGGATTCTATCATGATTTGAATGTTATTCCAGGTGAACCACACAATCCAAGTTTTCAAGTTTTATATATTTATAAAAAATTAGATGATGATAGAAGAGTATAATTTCTTATCAGTATATATGCTCAGTAGTTTCTTTTAATGGCATAAGTCATTTCAACTATGAAATAGAACAGCAATTATAGTTTGGTTTGATTATATATATTATTTTATATATAGAGAAAGTATATATCTTGTGATATTGAATCCAGGGTATCTGAGAAACAAAACTCTTGCGAACCCTGTAGCCATTCACCCTGTAGCCCCGTGTACGCCCACACAAAAGAAAAGTCAGCACACAACTGCAGTTGGTGAATCGCGAAGCGAAAATCCGCTTTCAAAATGAAATTAAAATTTTTTATCATTTTGGCTAAAAACTGCAAGCAAAAAGGAAAACAAAAATCGAGAGCCAAAGTCGACAGCGAAACACGCAAAACTAAAGTGCAAAATGTCGCGGCGCGATAAATTGAAACGGCGGAGCGGAAATGGACGTATGAAGGTCCTTCAGTGACCCCGCCGAGGGAGTGGCGGGTTCCAAGTTCCAAGTTCCAAGTTCCCAAAAGCCAACGACACAAAACTAAACAAAACTCACTTTTGAGCGAAAAACAAAAAAGTTCATTTGCCGCAGTCTAGACAAAAATGTTCAACTGCAATGGCTAGATGGTGTTAGGGTGTTAGGGTGTTAGGGGCTGCTACATTCAGCCGTAAGGGATGGGGGATAGGTGTGACGTGGCTGCCAAAAAGGACATTAAATCATTCAGCACGTAAAGGCCAGACCCTGGCCAAGCGTCTACAAAGCTCTCGAGGCCAGACAAACAAGGCTAACTAAATTTCGACTGTATCTATAAGTATGTGTATCTGTGTGTTTCGTACACATATACATATACATCGCACTTATGTATATGTGCGCTGCGCTAAATAATAGTAATTTGGTTAATTCAAAAATTGCAGCTATCGACGCGCCGCTGTTCGTTCGTTCTAGCCATGAACTTGAAAATGAGAATGTTGAAATTGGTTTTTCGTTCGGCTTTTGCTTCTCCGCCTTTTCTGGCTGACAAAGTGAAAATTAACAACTATTCTGGTTATTGTTTTTTTTTTCGTATTCAGTTGTTCGAGCCGTAAGAGAAGTAAGTCGGAAAGCACCGAAACAGTTATGCCCTTGACTATCTGCTTACCTGTAAGCAAGCAGAAAAAGGCTTTTAAACAAGCTAAACAAACAAGAGTTTACTGATTGTTGCCATGGCTATGATATGATAAAGCGTTTATTTTACTTGATATATGACTTGAACGTAGATTTCACATTAAATTTGGAAAATTATTTATTTATTTCATTTATTGTTATTTATTTTATTTTATATTTTCTTTATTTTTTATACATTATAGCTACTAGAGGACCTATGACTCATGACTTATTTCATTATATCGTTTAAATTTACAATTAAAATAGAAGATTCAAATTATATTATATTATTATTATATTATATTATATATATGTATGATACAAATAAACGCTGGTCTATTTTACTTGATATATGACTTGAACGTGGATTTCACATTAAATTTGGAAAATTATTTATTTATTTCATTTATTGATATTTATTTTATTTAATTTTTTTTTATCCTATGACTTATTTTATTATGTAGCTTAAAATTACAAATTCTATAAAATATAGAAAATAATAGTATATGTATGAATAGTATGTGTATCATTTACTTTATTGTTATTTTTGATAATATTATTTTTAGCTATAACTCATTTCATTGAATAGTTTTATGCTTACAATTACAAGACAAAAATATATTATATATTTTCAATCACAATTTTTTTAAATTTATACATACATGAATAGTTTATTTAGCTTTTATTTAGGCAGTTGTTATACAAGTAAAATTTAAAAAAATTTTATTTCTGATCTACGATCAGCATCAAGAGAATATCATAGCAAACTGCTTACTAAAGTGGGAAGAACCGACGCTTATTGTACGACCTTTACATATGAGGCGTATGAGTAATCAACAGACGTTGCTTATACAGCATACGCCCCGTGTGCTGCCTACATAGACAAGTAGACAGACAAACAGACAGACAGAGAGAAGAACCGTATGGCTGGCTAGCCAGTTATAAAGTATTTTTAATGAGCAAATCGCCGCAGCAAGCAACAATCTTTTGTGGCTTTAATTAAAGAGCGAATGCAGCAGCGAGCAAAGCCAAATTTGCATTACCAAAGAGCCAACAGAAATTGTGTAATTGAATTGAATGCAGATGCGGCAGCATCAGCAGCACGAGCAGCAGTGGAGCATTTTAAGCAGCAACTGCTTAACAATGCGGAAATGCGGCTGACTAGTCGGTAACTAAGACTGCAGTTGGTTCAATTGAATTATTATGCAATTAGCAATTAGCATAAATTGAATCAAAGAGACATAAGAATGGCAAAAGCAGCGAACAAACACTCGACTAGGTCAACCATTCATCAACCTATAGCCAATTGCCCAACGGGGTGCATGCCCAAGAATGCATAGAAGCATATAAATATACGTACATCAAGGTAACATCCAATCCACTCGAGCCATCTGCTTGGCGCATTGTTTGCCCAATTGGGCAACATTTTGTCAGGCAAATAATGAAAATTTGTTTCATTGTTGATATTTGCATTTTGCAATTGAGACCACATGGCACATGGTACATGGCACATGGCGAGAATCAGACGCGAAGCCAAAACCAAAACTCAAGTGCCTCGAACATTTCGTCATACTCCGTAGGTACTCGGTTCCGACGTGTATGCGGGCACGAGCTGCATCTCCTAGTCCACTTTGGCATTAAACAATGCTTGAATCTAGCCAACAGCCGCTCGAGTGCATCTGCCTGTGTGTTTGTTAAATCGCAGCAGCAATCGCTGCCAGCCAGAAGGCGCTGCGTCATGGGCACATGGTTCTTAACCAAGGGGGGGTCAAAGTCCAATATGCGAATGCACTATAAATAGGCAAACAATTGATGGCAACAGAACAACAGCAGTGTAACAAGCTTGCAGCAGATGCCAGTTCAGAGCCAACAAGCTGTAAGCAATCTGGCTTAATCATGTGAGAAACGTTCAAAGCAACAGCTAAACCGGGCCCAAATCACAACAATAAACCAAATCAAAGCAAAGCAAAGCAAAACAGAACGCAGCCAAGCTAAACTTGCAACAAAGTTGCACATCCATCCACTCACACACACTCACACACACACACACACCCATTGAAATCAAGTTTTCTGCAAAGATGATGATGATGATGACGACAGCGTTCAAAAGTGTTCTGGCCAAGTCTTTCATATGACTCAACCAGCTCTTACAGCCATGTACAAACAATAACAAAAAGAAAGATGAGTTAGACAAGTTGCACACGTCCAAAGCGAGTCCGTCAACTACAGCAACGAGGAGAAGCGTTTTTTTTTTTTTTTTTTTTTTTTTTTGAATGAGGCATGTACAATTCTTGATGTCTTTATTTGAATATACGTTTTATACGCCAACAGTAATTTTAGAGAAAAGAACTGAACAAAACTGAATTAGTACAAAATAAAAAAATTTATATATGTATATATATATATATATATATATATATATATATATATATATATATATATTTCAAATTAAATTATTTGTTCTTCTAATTACAGTTTAACTTTCTAGATAAATTGTGAAACGAATTATTTAATTTTACAAATGATTAACGTAAACGTATATAAAAAACTTTCAAGTATAATACTTTCAATTCAATTTCTAATTCATAATAATTCTACTAATTTCAAAATAACATATTCGAAACAAATTTAATATAAATAAGTTTAATAAAATAAAAATATTTATATTTATAATTTGCTTGTCGAAATTAAGTAAAGGCCACGGCATTCTGATTTTTGCAGATATAACTCGAAAAAATTAATAAACTTCGAATAACGGGACCTTCTTATTTTCTATTTTGCTTTGTCAAGACCTTCGGTTTCTATTTTTGGCATACACAAAAAACTTACAGTTAGATTTGTCGCCACAATTAGTCAATTTCATTCCTATTTCATTTTTGGTGATATTTTTCAGTGAGGGATTTGAGCTGTATTTTATCTTATAACATTTATGTGGCAAGTTTTGTTTTTTATTGTTAATTTATATTTAAATTAATTATATTAAAATCTAAAAATAGAGAGTTGCCTGTATTATTTTTATTGCATTTATTTTAATTATTTGTTAATTTAATTTATTTATTTATTTAATAATTATTATTATTAGTTTTATTATTATTTCTATTACTATCATTATTATTAATATAATTTAATAATTATATTAATATTATTATAGAAAGAGTAAATCTACTATTTCAGAGTTATTCTACGATAACTTTATGCACCTAGCACCAGTGCTGCCAACTCTTGAGGCCCTCAACTCGCCAGATCAGTGCATGAAAAACGCCAGAAATAACTATATTGGAAATAACAATTTTGATATAATCAAGGCAAATCATAGCAATTTAAAATTTGTTGTCCTGCTATTTTGGGTTTCCAAAACGTCAGATCTGACGGAAAAATAGCCAAATTCGCAGCACTGCCAAGCACATGTAACATTTATAGCCAAGACTCCAACATTCTTCTATAGTCAACAAACTGCATAATACTTAATATATATATACTCGTATATGTTATATGTCAGCATTGTTCGATTTTCCATGCACCTGATATACTATTATACAAACTATATATACCTAGATATTTGAAGCTCTAGTATATAGTATCATAATCATAGAATTATGGAAATTTTTCATTTACTAAAGAATATGCACGCATATTCTATAGTTTGAATAAAATTTGCTATTCGAAAAAAATACCTCTAATAATGTTCTACAATTTTGGGCTTTTCAGAGAAGAATTACTAGTAGAGTTTCTTAAATAAAATCAGGGTCGATCGCTGGGGGTATTGGCAAGCTTGGTTACCCACGAATCTTATCAAATTTAAGCCAGTCAATTGGCTAGTGAGAGGAAATGTTATTTCCTGGAAATGCGCTGAGCCAAGCGAAGGAGCAGCAGCAAATAGGAATCTCTAATCTCTGCTGTGTGTGCGTGTGTGTGTGTGTGTGTGTGTGTGTGAATCACAGGAAACAGTTCCGAATGGGCACATGTGGATGTGAAAAACTTGGGAAATTCGTTTAGTGTTGTGAGAACGAAAGCGAAACAAGCGTAGCAAGCGAAACGATGGCAAATACTAGCAGCAGACGGAGACAGAGCGATGGATAGAGACATGGATAGCAGGCCGACCTCTTCAGTTGGCCCCACAGCCCTCAGCTAATTAGGCGGCTCGCATGTGCGGGCGAAAGAATTGTGGGACGCTGGCAACAACAGCAACAATGAAAAATCGCTCGCTTCCTGGCCAAAGCAATAAAAGAGCCAAAGAAAACGAAAGAAATAAAGTAAAAAAACAGAAACTTGTTCATCTTCAGCTAACGAGCCTCAAGGTGGGCGATGGGCGGCGGCGGGTGGACAGGTAAGAAGTAGATAAGTAGCTGGGTAAAAAGCGTTCGCAAGTGCAAGTGTAACAACTGTTGGGCTGGCTGTTGGGGTGGGTGTAGCCCGGCCAAGACAATAAACAAATAAATTACATGAAAGCGGCTGCCACAGTTTTTCTCTAGTTGCAAGACGAATGTGCAACGCCAAGCGAGCGAGAGCAAGATAATCAAGCGGCACGAACTGTGCAGCAATGTGGCATCCTCATTAACCCAGACTGTGCATGTGTGTGTGTGTGTGTGTGTGTGTGTGTGTGTGTGTGTGTGTGAGCTGCTCCTGTGTGCCACGCTGAGCTGAAAGTGAAAGTCATGGCGCGAATGTGCAACAGAAACCCAACATGCCTGCCACATGCCTGCAATCCGACAAAGTCAAAAGCAATTGGCCAGTTGAGCTTATGGGTTAATTAAAACGCCAGCCAGTGGCGCACGCACTTTTCCCCCATTTGCCTCCACATCTGTAATGTCTCTATAAATCTATCGAGTATAACTCAATATTGAACGCATGTAAATATTTGTGCGACCGCAAGGCAAAGCCGCAATGCGTCGCATCCGCGAGATGCCTTTGAAATGTTCGAGCAGACCATAGTGGAGCAGTGTGGAGCAGAGTGGAGCAGAGTGGAGCTCGATAGATTTGCATTGGTTTTTGATTTGCTTGGCGCACATTTCACTTCCATCTTCCGCATCGGCTCGAGAGCACTGAGAAAGTATAGAAAGCTGCTCCCAATGAGATTCAATAAATTTGCCAGGCGCTGGCAGCCACTTAAAGCTGATAGCTATATTTAAGTCTGAGCAGTGGGCAGATGGGGGGGCTCCGCGGGGAGGGGGCTGTCCAGCAGCCAATAGCCAGTGGCAAGGCTTTTTTTGTGGGTCAATCGGGTGGCTCATGTATGGCCGTGCGAGTGCTTCGAGAGGTGGGCTGCCAATTGGGTCAAATCAGTTGCCCAGCTCATTAGCACGCATTGATATACAGCAGCCGCTTCCGCTTCACGGCTGCCACTCGAAGCAGCACCACAAATTGAAATTTAATCAGCGCCGAGACAATGCAAAAATAAAACACAGAATGGTAGTTGTAAAAATGTGAAATGCCACTTGGCCACTTGGCCACTTGGACACTTGGCCGCTTGGTTGCTTGGCCTCGTCACGTGGGCATGACAGTTAACAAACCTTCCCAGACGACTCAATAAACGAGGCGCTGGCCTATTGACAGAGCACACACACACACACAAACACAGATAGAGATTGAGATTGTGCAATGGGTGGGCAAGAATCTAAGCCGGAGACCCAGCTGGTCTGGCTCGACAGACCTTGCCAAACGGTAAATGCATGTGCCTGTGCGAGTGGGTGGGGAGGGGGCAGGAGCTCTGGCTAGCATTACCATAGCCCACATAAGTGCACATGTATGTAAGTAGTTTGAGATAGCTGCATTGACATGCTCTGAATACGGGCCGCTTATTGTAAGTGCTGTTGCAATACCCTGTAAAGCACGAGCATAAAGGGTCGCATGTGCAATCAAGCGATGCATTCTAACATTCTCGCCTGCAGACAATTGGCTGCGTTATAGGGTATCCGCTCGTTGCGTTGGTTGTGTTGCACTTGCAGCAGCCGTTGTTGCCGCAAGCCTGAGAATGGCAATTTGATTTATTAGCTTGTTTTTGCGCTCAGTTTCGGCTGCGACTTAGCTGAATTATGCAACCGGCTATAAAATGCAGTCAACCAGCCAGCCAGGCGCTATAAATTCTCGAAATGCGTTTTTTTCTTTTTGGCTCACTGATTTTTCCCACAATTTGCAAACAATAATGAAACCCGCCGCCGCCGCCGCCGCCGCTGCTGCTGCCGCTGCTGCTGCTGCTGGTGGTGGTGCTCCTGGTGCTGGTGCCCGCCTAATTAAATCAAATAAGCGCAACCAATAAAAGTAAAAACGAAAACGTGAAATCGAACAACAAATAAAAACGGCGGCTTGTGGCCGCTTGTGTTGCATGCCACAAGTGGCCGGCCGGCAACGACCGATAACAGCGGCAAGAAAAAAAATTGGCAGCAAAAAGGCAGCCAATTAAGGCCAATTTAGTTGCAGCAACGCCGCGCGGCGACACAAAAAATACAAAAATAATCAGTAGAAAAACGACAACAAAAACAACAGCAACAAATATGCACAAACTCTGCATGCAAATGAGAGCAGAGCAGAGCGACAACCAAAAGTAACTTGATACAGCCAACAACAAGAACTACAGCAACAGCAACAATAACAATAACAACGGTGGCAAAAATTATGTATGCGCAGCTATTTGTAAAAAGTTTTCTCATTTTTTTTTTTACATTTAATGCGGCCTGTGAGAAAAATGTAAAACAACGCCGTGATTGCTTAATGTTGTTGCTGCTGCTGCTGCTGCTGCTGCTGCTGCTGCTGCTGCTGCTGGTAGTGCTGCTGTTGACAACGCCATGCATGAGATTTTAAGCATATGCAAAATGAGTGCGACAAGGAAAGAGCAAAAAGCGCTCAGAGCTAAGCCTTGTTATCGATAATGCACTTAAAACTGCAATCGGTTGCAATCGAAGCTCTTTTGATGAATGTGACCAGGCGTTGACAACAGCTTCACGAGCAGCGTCAGCAACAACAACAACAACAACAACAACAATAACAACATCTACAACAAGTGTGTCAGCATCAAGTGCAGTGAAATCTGGTAGTTGTTGTTGCTCGTTTCAATAACAATTGTTAAATGCGGCTGCGCAGCGACGCCGGCCCAAGGCGCAAGCCGGAGCGCAGCTTTGTAGTTGGAAAAACCAACAGCAATAACGGGGCAATAACGAGCGACGGCCTGAGATTTTTTTCTTATTGGGTTGGTTTTTGTTTGTTTTTTTTTTTTTTTTTTTTTTTTTTTTGGCATGTAAAAGGCCTCGCGCTGCGCCCATTAAGCTTTAACTGAGACCTGAGGCCAGCAAGTGCCCGTGGATGACCTTTTCGTTTTAATTCCGATTCTGATTGTTGCTGTGGTTTTATTTTTTTTTTTTTTTTTTGGTGTGTGCGCGCAGAGCCGAATCTAATTGTTGCTGCAATCAGTTTAAAACTTCAAGTGCTCCAAGGCGGCGGGTCATGCACTGTTGGTGTTAACAGGCGGACAGACATAATCTTCATAATAAAGCGAACAATCAATTTGAGTAGGGCTTACACACACACACATGGACAAACACACTTACGCACACCCACACAATAAGTGAAGATGCCAGACGCTGTCATTTTCTGCAGGTGGCAAAGCCGCAACTTCAACCCGTTTTGTTGGCCAGGCAGCAGCAGCAGCAGCAGCAGCGGCAGCGGCAGCAACAGAAGCATTCGCACACACTTGTTCACTTTCTTCTTCGGTGCGTGTGTGTTTGTGCTGTGCGCAACAGCATCCATCCCAGCAACAAGCTGAAAGTAACTGTAACTCGTTGCAACTTTAGCTTACCTGTCCAACGAATTACCGATATGGCCACAAATATATGTCGCTTTCAATTGTAATTGCAGTCCGAGCCGAACTTTAGCCCTGGCTCACAAGCGTACACACCCGCAAAGGCAAACAAGCTCATACACAGGAGCACTACGAAGCGCGCGCGCGGCGTGAACATGTGAAACATATAAAAAAAAAAACACTTGCACAAATATTGATGTAAGTAAAAATAATGTCAAAATAGAGATACCATACGAAGCGCAGCGCGTTCTTTGCAAAACGTATGCGGCACACGGTTAAGTGCAGCGCCAAACGAAAGCAACAACAAAGTGCAAAGCGAGCGCTAGTCGTGTTCTCTTTGAAAGACACGGTTACAGTTACAAAACTGCAGTTCAGATATATCTGTTAACTCCACTGTTAAACTCAACATGACAATGTTAAAGTGATTTACGTTACGTGGTATTTTTTAGTAGCTAATAATAAAGTTGCCAGACTTACATTGAAACATTGAGAGCTCATTTTGAAAATAATTATTTTGGTCGCTTCCAAAATAAAAAATAGCTAACAAGTAAATAATATACATTTTCTATTCTGTCAGTATAAACTTGTGACGTAGACTTTAAAGTCCAGCTTAAACAGCTAATTGTTTACCGCCACCGTATATATATACATGATTAAATTTACTTTAACGAGCTAATTTGAGCAGGGTGGCAACGCTAATTTAACTGAATTTTGCGTTTGCGCATAACGTTCCGTTTGCTATGTGCTTTATCTTGTTGTAGCAGAAGTTTTTTTTTCAGCTATCAGTGAAATTGATAATTAAATATGTTAAAGTCGGAAGTGCAACACCAATACTGGATAACCAAAAAGGTTGTGCAGCGCAAGCTGGGCAGCAAAGAGGACAAGCACATCATATCCTCTGACGCCGAGCTGGACGCTAAAATCGAGGTCTTCAAATCGATAAGTGACACCAGCTTGGAACTATGCAAAATCATTGACCAATATCAGGAGCGACTGTGTATTTTGTCGCAGGAGGAATGCGTGTTCGGGCGCTTTCTCAAGGAAGCTGGCAAGCGGAGCAAAACAACGGGCGGGAGCATCACAAACACGGCCAAGGCCATGTCCTTTGCAGGACAGCAAAGGATGTGCGTACGCGTCCCTCTCTTGCGGCTGCAGCACGAGGTGGATGTGTATCGCTGTCGTGCTGTCAAGGACACCGAGCTCACTCTGCAGACGATGGAAAAGGAACGTACCGAATACCGCGCCGCTTTATCCTGGATGAAACATACGGCCAGCCAGGACATGGATCCTGACACTGGCAAAGGCCTCGACAAGTTTCGCACAGCCCAAGCCCATGTGAGAGCTGCCAAGCATAACTTTGACGGCTACTCCATGGACTCCATACAAAAGGTATCACTAATCTTTCAGATAGACATATATAAAAGCTTTTGATTTAACTGTAAATTATTTCAGATTGACCTGTTGGCCGCTGCCCGCTGTAATATGTATTCCCATGCCCTGGTTGCCTATTTGGCGGAGCTGAAAAACTTTGCCCAGAAGGCCGCCTCCACCTTCCAGACCATTTCGAACGCGCTGGTAGTTAAGCCCAAATACGACTTTTGTGTGCTCAAGGAACTGTCCCAGAATGAGGGTGCTGATGCTCCGGCGGTAGGCCCGATCGAGACCGTCGACAAAGACCAATCGTTATTCTTTGCGGTATATTGTTAGCATAATAATATATATATTTGGCGAACTATATTGAATTTTTTTTTTTTGCTTGCAGGATGAATACCAGGACAAGCCGAAGTCCGACTCGGAGCCGCCCGCAGAAGAAACACACACGCCCACGCCAACGTCTACCTCTACGGCTTCTGCTGCGCCTGACAATGTGTGTGGCGACAACGAATCATTGCTCATTGAACTGTCTAGACAGCTGGAAGAGAGTCCGCTTATTGAGGCGCCGCCATTGTCAGACACGAGCAACAATAACAAATTCTGGGCGCGCATGTTTAGTCAGCAGCAGGCGCCCACGCCGAGCAGCGTTCCGCCCGCTCCTGCAGCTGTACCACCCAAGACGAACGCCAAGCAGAGCAACAACAGCTCCAATCCCTGGCTGGATCTTTTCGCTGACTTGGACCCGCTAGCCAATCCGCAAGCATTTGACTTGAAACTGAGCGGCGGAAAGCGAGTGGCCGAGCAGACATAAACCAAGTTGGTGGTGCACGCGGACCTGAGGTTTCCTGCAGGATGCAGCAGCTACAGCAGAAAACATACACAACGACGACCAAAATCAGACCGAGTCCATCTATCGGTCGGTCTATCGTTAGTATTATTAGTTTAATCTCCCTATCCCTATCGATAGTTTTGGCTTTTTTCACTGTCGACAGCTTTAGCTTTTTCACACGAGACACGAGAGTTCTGTCAATAAAAAGGATTATTCTTTGTTAAAGAGCATTGCCATTGCGATGTGCAGTTTCGAGTAGTGCGAAATCCTTTTGTGATAGGCACTTAAATACCATCAACGTTCAAGGATAGACGAAGCGTTAAGTATACATTATGCATAATACATACATACATATATATATATATATATACAAAATAATTAGATAAATTCGCAATTTTGAAACTTTTTGGGTAAATTCATAAAATCATTTGAATGTAACTTTTCGCTAAACGTTCAAAACTTTTGAGGGTTTATTTATTTAAATAATATGTATATTGGACACAGCAGCTAGGGCAGAGGAGAACGAGTACGGAAATACACGTGGCTCAACTCATTTGACAGCTGCCTGCGCCTCCTTCTTAGAGTTGACCAGTTCGACAAGCTCTTTGACACGGCGCAAGCAATCCTTTTTACTGCGATTCGGTATACAGGCCGCAATGCAGTCCCAGCGATCGGGAGTTGTTGTTGGATACGTTTTGATGGCCTGCTCCAGCAAAGCCTGTTCCTCCTTTGTCCATGTTTTCGATGCGACACCATTCGTAGTCGGCGTAGGTGTCGGCGTGCAAGCTGGTGGCAACCCGGCATTGCCGTTTTGCTTGGACTCCGAATGCTGTTGTTGCTGCTGCTGCTGCGGCGACTGCTGAAAGTCCGCATTGTCGCCACCATTCTGTTTGTGGTTCTCTTTACTCTCTGCCGGCGACTCACCCAGCGTAATATCGTTCGTTGTCTGCACTTCCTTTTTGGATTTCTCAAAACTTTGGAAAGCCCCTTCGTTGGCCTGGGTCTTGAGAGAGCTTTTGGAGTGATCGCTATTCTGGAGCGCCTTTGCTTTGTTGAGCACATCGCGTGCAGTCACCGGACTAGAGCTTCCATTGCAATGCTGATTAATGAACGTGGCAATCACATCCCAGCGCTGGGCAGTGCCAGCGGGAAACAGATTAACCGCCTTGATCAAAAGCTGCACGTTCTCATTGCTCCAGAGTTCACCTTTCTTCACCTCTTTGACGCCCGGTTTTGGCATATTGTTCGCTTGTTTCTTTTGCTGCGCAATATTGAGCTCCTCCAGCTCGGCGGCAATCTTTTGGTCGGCGGCGTGCAGCGCTGCAACGAAGGACTCTCTTCCCTTCGTTTCCATGGCCTTGTTCAGTGTCTGCAGCTCGGATAAGCTAAACGTTTCGCATATCTTTTCGGTGCCCTCCATATGCTTGAGTTGGTCCTTGTCGTTTTTGGCATAGTACTTACAATCCTTAACCTTGTCGCGCAACGTCTTACGCTCCTTTTTCAGCACCTTCTTCTGCTGCTCGCGTTCAATGCGTATCTGTTCGATGCGCTTCTGCTCGGCCTTGTCAGCCTTTTCTTTGGCTAGCGCCGCTTCGCGCACCGCACGATCCTGCTCGGCCTTTTGGGCCTGAGCAGCATCCATTTTGGCCCGCTTGGCAGCCGCCTTGCGATCCTTTTCCTCTTGCTTCAATCTTTGGATCCTCTTATCGTTGTTGTAAGCCAAATCGACCAAGGCGCGAATGCGAGTCATCTCTTCTTTTTTGCGCTTGATGCGTGCCGTCTTGTTCTCCTTCTCGATCCAGCGACGCTCGTCACGGTCTTGCCCCTTCTCCTTATCCTCCTCATCCAGATAGCTGAACTCGCGCCATGACTTGAAATCGTACCAGAAATTGTAAAACCGTTCCACATCCTCGCGCTTGGCATCCACCTCGCCAAATGGCGGCACATTCGACTTTTCGCTCCAACGTGCATTCAATTTAAAATACTTATTAAACGAGTCAAAATAGTTGCTGTCAATGTCCGTTTGCGTGGGAAAAGCGTCGTCAAATTCAGGATCCACTGAGTCATAGCTCCGTCGTGTTTTTGAAGTGCCTGTAATACAATATTTAATATGTATTAGTCAAATTTTATATTTATATTGCAAAAACAATGCCCGTGACCATTCCATATATCTCTCCCTTTTTTGTATTTTGTATTGCTATAAGATATTAGCAAGCAAATATAAATGCGTGACGTAACAGAGAATGAAATACTCTAAGAAACATAGAAGAAGCGAATAGTTCTACGATATGTGCTAAATTATTCGTACTATATTAGAAATTAATGAAGGTGTTAAATTAAAAAAAAAATAATTGCGGACAAATGTTTAAAGTGCATAAATTGGAATTTTAAAATAGATGACCTAATATTTTATAATATATATACACCATACAATATACTCTACTTTAACTTAACAGTATCTCCATTGAACCTTCTAGCGTGCTTAACAAATACTATTATTTATTCAGGTATATCGACTACCAACCAAGTATTTCGTAGGCCTTTGTTATGCATGTGAAGTAGTCGTCGTCTGTGATCACCTCCTCGCCCTTGGCTTTCCGTTTGTCCGGATGATGCAGTAGCACCATTCGCCTGTAGGCCCGCCGAATGTCATCATCGCTCGCTTCGTACCTATATGTGTACAAAAAATAAGTTAATACAGCTAATACACGTGCACTGGCACACACACACGCTCTCTCCCTCTCTCTTTCTAGCACACGCACATATGTACATACATATACACGTGTGCAATCATTAAAGATAAACGCACCTCAATTTGCCAAGGCCAAGAACGCTGTAATGATCTTGATCCTTCCATTCTTTGGGATCAAGTGATTTGAGGTAGCTTATGTCGACATCCTCGCCAGCGCCCGCCAATTTCTCATCAGAGTCACTGCGTTCGACGCCGTTCACTTCGCCAATTTGGCGGCGTGCGTTAAAATATGCGCAACCAACGCGTTCGATTTTATGACGCGCTACTTTTAGTGCAGAACACTCAATTTCTAGACTGCTAGTCATTGTGGGTGTGTGGAAGTGTGTTGTGTAGCAAAAACTAATTGCATAAAATTACATAAAGCACACTGCACTACCTCGAATTTTGTTTGGAAAACCCGAAAAGTGTGTAATTAATTCACTTCACTACCGCATGCTTGAGTTCAGTGTAGGCAAGCGACAAAAAAAGCATAGTTAAGTGCGATTGCGATTTGATGAGCACAATGCTGGTTATCTTTACCAACACTAATATTGTTATCGACCGTGACCGTGTCGTGTGGTGGCATGTCGACAATCAACAGCATCTTTCAAAGCAGCTATGCCACCGAAAAATCATGCCATGAAGAAATATGTTTGTAAATTCTATTATCGTTGTAATTAATAAATTAATTTTTTATCATATATCACTTGCATATGTCTTTATCTAAAACTTTATGTCTATAAATAAGATTAGTTTAAAAAAGAGTGTAAATCATTGATTATAATTTATATATAGTGTTATATAGTTATAGTGCTGATAGTGCCAATTTATGTGTGGGTGTGTGATGCACTTGAAAACAAAGGAATTTATGAAGCCTTAGTGCAGTATACCGATACTTATCGATAGCATATATGTCTCCTACATATTTGGGAGTACCCCAGTTTTATATAGCTTAAGTAAATAAAAAATGCTGGCAAAAAAGAATCTCTGTCAAACATGAATAAATCTCAGGAGAGGAGTACTGACTCCGCCATCTCCACACCGAACAAGACCGACGATGACCTTCACAATGTTTCTGACACCTTCTACACCAGCCAGCGCAAAGGTAGCCACGTATTTCGTGTGCGTCTCGATGCTACAGGATTTACACTGCAGCGGGAATCTCCAAGTGGCGTCACGATCAAAGAGCAAAAGGTCAAAATATGTGATATCATTGGGGCTCGGTGCATGCGCATGAAAAAATCGCCTCGTAATCTGACGGGCTGTGCCTGTGTCAATCCAGGCACTCCAGCAGCGGGTTCGAGTCGCAAAGGCGGCACACCCAGCAAATGCAGTACGGCCAGCAAGGAAGAGAATGCGGCCGACGTGGGCGATGGTAGCGCCTATTTGTATTTGTTTGCCTACGTGATGAAGAAGAAAAGCCTTCGCAGCAGCCTGCACAGAGAGCGGACTGTGCTGACGCTACGCTTTCGATCCTTCGATACATTCGAGGATAACATGCGGGAGGCCGATCGCTGGTATCGCGCGCTGCGCTGGCAATTGCATCAAACGCTGGAGCCCATGTTTGTGGACAGCTTGGGCGAGCCGCGTCGTCGCCGACTTCTCGTGCTCCTCAATCCAAAGTCCGGCTCTGGCAATGCACGCGAAGTATTCAACACAAATGTCGCACCTGTGCTCAACGAAGCCGAAGTACCTTATGATTTATTTGTAACGAAGCATTCCAGCTATGCAATCGAATTTATGAGCACCCGTCGCCTAGAGGACTGGTGTACAATACTAGCCGTTGGCGGCGACGGCCTGTTCCACGAGATCATCAACGGATTGCTATGTCGCTCAGATTGGGCCCAAGTTATGGACAACATTTCCTTGGCTATTATTCCTTGCGGCTCTGGCAATGGCCTGGCACGCTCCATTGCGCATGGCTACAAGTGAGTGGGTGATTCTTGAAGGAGCTGCTTGTCTCGTTGCAAATACTAATTTCTATTCTTGTAGTGAACCATATTTCAGTAATCCTGTACTGGGTGCCGCCCTAACGGCCATCAGTGGCCGCAGCTCGCCCATGGATGTAGTGCGTGTGGAGGTTAAGAATCGCGTCATGTTCTCATTCCTTTCCATCGGCTGGGGCCTCATCTCGGACGTGGATATTGAGAGTGAGTGCATACGGATGTTTGGCTACCAACGTTTCACCATCTGGACACTTTACCGATGGGCCAACTTGCGTACTTATAATGGCAAGATCAGCTATTTGCTGGCTGATGAGGCTGACGAGGCTCGGGGGCCGCTGGCCACGCCGCTGCTGCAGTCGGAACAGTTGCGAAAGATGCAATCTAGTCGTAGCTGCAATATGCATATCGATAAGCTGTCCAATGCCAGCAACCACCGCTCCACAGAGTTTTTGCCACAGGAGTTCGAGGATGTCATTTCACTGGAAACGTCCATAAATCAATCATTCCGATCGCGCTGCGACAGTTGGCTATCGGGTGGCTCCCGTCGCAGTTGCTATTATTCCATATCAGAGAGTGTGTATCACAGCGTGGCGGACGACAGCGAATTTACGCAGCAATTCACTGGAGCACGGACTAAATTGGAGGAGAGCCAGCTTAACTGCGGTCCGAGTAGCAGCCTACCAGGACTTGACGAACCATTGCCCGAAGCTGCGGGCTGGCTGGTCGAGGAAGGCGAGTTTATTATGATGCACGCCATCTATCAGTCTCATCTTGGCATCGATTGTCACTTTGCACCCAAAGCCCAATTGAACGATGGCAAAATATTTTTGGTTTTGATTCGCGGCGGCATCAGCCGCCCGCAATTGCTCAGCTTCCTGTACAACATGAGCACCGGCAGTCACTTACCCGAGAAGAACAACCAGTATATAAAGGTGTTGCAGGTGCGCGCCTTCCGCCTGGAGCCGCATGACAATCACGGCATCATCACCGTGGATGGCGAACAAATAGAGTTTGGTCCACTACAGGCAGAAATATTGCCAGGCGTTTCGCGTGTCATGATACCAAAGTAAGAAGAGGCGAATATATACATGTATATCAAGCAACGATCGTACATTCAAGCAATAACTAATCATTAATGGGAATCTCTGCATTTGAATAAGTAGGTGTAGGTAAATTTGTTATTAGGTTTGGCTATGTGTGTCCTGCAGAAGTGTGGATGCACGCAAAAGTATGATTTTTTTTATATTACTGCTGCTAAACATTTTTATAACTTTTCTTGTTAATATTTATTAAAATTATTGCAGTTAAAAACAAATAAAAATATATATCTACCTAAGAACACCGCCTCTTATCTGTGAGAAAGGCAATGTAACGACGAACTAAGCAAAAGTAAGCTCTTCAAAAGTAACAGCTTTATTTTCTAGAGCTGAAGCAACCCTGTCAAATTATAAATTATCGATAACTTAATTGAAACGCAATAGGAAAAAAGTGAAAAAGTAATTTGTGGGTAACAATTTGGTTGGTGCGGTAAGTAAAACGTTAAATAGCTAAGCATAAGCAAACAAACGTGCTTAAGAAACTCGGACGTACCCAGAAGCTAAAACTTATTGCCAGTCAAAGCCATCGTTAATAGAATAATTGTCACAATATGTCAGCGGAGGAGCTGGCGCCAATTAACGAGCAGGATCTGAAGGACCTGAAACAGCGCATGAAACTCATAGCTGACGCAGACCCAAATCAATATCAGAACGAGTTCTCGCTGCGACGTTACCTACGCGCCTTCAAGACAACAGATGACGCATTCCAAGTGAGTTATTTTCGTTATTGCACCCACATCTTGACATTGACTTTTATACACATTATGTTCATATGTCCGCCACCCACCCTTTTAGGCCATATTAAAGACGAACAAGTGGCGTGATTCATATGGCGTGGCCAAGCTGAGCGAAATGGATCGCAGCCACTTGGAGAACAAGGCACGAGTCTTGCGACACCGCGACTGTGTTGGCCGCCCTGTCATCTATATTCCAGCCAAAAATCATAGCTCTTCCGCACGTGATATTGACGAGCTGACGCGGTTCATTGTGTACAATCTGGAGGAGGCATGCAAAAAATGCTTTGAGGAGGTCACTGATCGTCTCTGCATTGTTTTCGATCTTGCTGAGTTCAGCACAACCTGCATGGATTATCAGCTAGTGCAGAATCTTATCTGGTTGCTCGGCAAACACTATCCCGAGCGATTGGGCGTTTGCCTAATCACAAATGCGCCTGGTATCTTCTCTACTGTTTGGCCAGCCATTCGCATTCTGCTCGATGACAACACCGCCAAAAAGGTGAAGTTCGTCAACAATGAGGTCGATCTATGTCAATATCTGATACCGGACATACTACCGACAGATATGTAAATGTATAAAATGACAGCTTTGTTACAATTAGTTTTAGGCATACATATCTCTATATGAGGCATCTTTGACATTATACTGCAACTCGAGACAACGTGTACCTATAGAAACCAGTACCTAATCGGCTGTATTTAATATCAATGCAGCATAAAGCTTCTAAAAGCTTTTACATAGGTAGTACTCTAAACATGCATATATCGTTTATATCTGAATGTCCTTATCGTGTAGCGTGGTTTACTTTTAATTGATTGTGCATTGTGCATATTATGGAATATTTTAGATAAATATTTACCTTTGTGTATTGTCTATATTTAATATGTATGTTATAAATGAGTAATGTTATATATGTCTATATATCTATCTATATATGTGAATAATAAAGTTGTAAAACAGATATCATATACAATTATTGGCAAACGAGCATACAGATAGAGTGATAGAGTGTTCTATATTTATGAGCCCTTATCTCAACAAATAGAAAACGCATTAAAGGTTGTTTTTGTGACAATAAACAGACATAGATAACCTTTTTGAATGTTTCTGAATTCCGTTCACTGGACCGTGCTGCCAGTCTGCATTAAGAAAGTATTATTAAAGATGTGGCAACTCTTTTTTAAATAAAGAGCTCCTTAACGAAGAGGGTAGCGCGTAGACATGTTGAACCCCTCGTGGAAATTATATGGATTTGATTTTAATTATATAGCTCATGGATAATTATGATATAATCATGCTCATACAATTGTTATTAGTAATCGTAAATTAATGCATTACAGCTTAGCACTCGAGTGTCAGACAAATATTATGATTTATCATACTGTGTTACTCTGTGACGTCACATGCTCTTATCGATTAAGCGCACGCTGTGAATGAAATGTGATACCTATACATTAACTTGCCACCATGATAGACACCAACTGGTTAAGTTTATTATCGAAAACTCGAGCAGTTGATTACGGATTGGCAGCAATATGAAACGACTAAGTACAAACAGCAACGCAAACTCAGTTTGCCAGCGATCGGCTTTTAAGTTTCAGTAAATAACGAAGTGTGCACCGAGCAGCAGCAGCGGCGGCGGCAACACAATGACTGAATCAACGGCTTCTCATATCGCGGCGTTGGACGTTGGGACGACGTATTTGCGGTGCTTTGTGCTTGATCATAACTGCACGGTCAAGGGGTCGGCAGCGGATGCTGTAAGTTAATTGAGTGGTGCAAAGTTGAGTGCCATTGAAATGAGGGATTTTTGCAGGTTGAGCTATTAAACCCACAGCCGGGGCACTTTGAGATCGAGCCCGAAGGCTTGTGGCGCAAGATAGTCAAGGTGATAAGAGAATCGATACGCAGTAAGTGCTTGAGATTTAAGTGTTGCCTTTAGCCAATAGCTAATCTCCAATCATCCGCAGACGCAGGGCTAACACCTGCGGATATCACTTGCCTTACCATTTCGACGCAACGGTGCACGTTCTTGACGTGGGACCACAGGACCAACGAATACTATCACAATTTCATCACGTGGAAGGACTTGCGTGCCGACGAACTTGTCCAGCAATGGAATTCCAGCTGTTCGTTGCGTTTAATGAATGGACTCTCCTACTCCCTGTACCTACTGACCAGGAGTGCGCGTTTCTTGGCTGGCAGCGTGCTCAAATTGATGAATGGACAGGTGACGCCGCGCCTGCTTTACGAGATTGACCACAATAAACGACTGAAGCAGGCTTTGCGCGATGGGAAGGCGCGCCTGGAGCTACTCGATTCATGGATATTGTACAAGCTGCGATCCGGAAATGGCATTGATCCAGATGTAGAGCATATAACCGATATTACCTCAAGCACAGCCACGGGTCTGTACGATCCTTTTACTCTAAGCTGGTCGCCCCTTGTGCGCTGGATGTTTGGCATCGATGTAAGTGGACCTCATCCATTCTCTCATTCATGATTATATTAACGCTCTCCTTTCGCACAGTCCAGCATTTTGCCACGCGTAGTTGAGAATAGCTATAAAAATTTTGGACACGTGCATCCTTTGGCATTTGGTCAGGAATGGAATAATACTAAAATCCCAATTGCTGCCTCCGTGAGTGATCAGACGGCGGCCATGTGGGGCTCCCAGTGTTTCGCACCAGGCAATGTCAAGATCACCATGGGCACGGGCGCGTTCCTAAACCTTGTGACAGGATCGGACTGCAAGGCCGTGATCAGCGGCATGTACCCATTGGTCGCTTGGCAGCTCAAGCATAGAAGTAAGCATACAGATACGATCTACTGCATCGAAGGTGCCGCCCATGACTTTGGGACTGTGGTGACGTGGGCTCAGTCTTGTGAACTGTTCGAATCACCCGCGGAGACTGCAGATATAGCGGAATCAGTACCGGATACTAACGATGTTTACTTCATGCCTGCATTTAGCGGCTTGGGCGTGAGTACAAAGAGCTTAATGGTCCAATAGGTGACTTCATATCGAATCCGAATCGCATTACAGCCGCCTGTGAATGACTATCGCGCTGCCAGTGGCTTCATTGGCATGACACCATCCACAACCAAAGCGCATTTGGTGCGGGCTCTTCTGGAGAGCATAGTGTTTCGAGTGGTGCAACTGATTGAGAGTGCCGAGCATGAAACGGGACACAAACTGAAGGTCATCAAGTAAGGCGCTTACCTCATCATACGCTCTTTTGGCAACAAGCTCCATAACTGTTCATTTTTGCAGAGTGGACGGCGGTGTCTCTCGCAATGATTTCGTTTGCCAGTTTTTGGCAGACGCCAGCGGTCTGTGTGTGGAGCGCGCCGAGTGCTCCGAGTCTAGCATTATGGGTGCTGCATTCTTGGCCGGCGTTAATCATGGCATTTGGCACTCGCTTGAAGATCTCAACCGCTTTCGCCACGTGGAGCGCATTTTCGAGCCACAACCAAGGCAATTCAAGTTGATCGCCAACCGCATGCAAAAATGGAACAGAGCCATTGAACGCTTTAGTGGCTGGTACTAGAACACACAATTGTTTTAAGGCTTAAAGTAGGGCATTTGATTACGAGTAGTTGTGAATTGTTTTCTTACATTACAATTATCAGAATTATAAATTAAATTATTAAATGTAAATATTAATTATTTTTCAGTTTTGCTCTTCTTCATTTTTATACGGAGTTTCTTTTAAAATTTGGGATAATTCTCACGTTCGGAATGAGTTTCGATTCAGTTGAATCGTTGTTGGAAACTTTGCTGTTGATTAAAGATCATTTGTTGCTGCTGTTGTTGTTGCTGCTGTTGTTGATGATGGAAGTCCTGTTGGTTGCCAGCTCCTGATAATCGAACTCGTTTGGCATTCGGCTCGTTGGGATTCATTTGCTGTTGCTGTTGCTGCTGTTGTTGCTGTTGCTGCTGCTGCTGTTGTTGCTGCTGCTGTTGGCGCTTATTGTCCGACTTGTCCTCTTGGTCATCGTCAGTGAGAAATTCACGCTTGGGATACGGTATGGGGCAACCGGCAAAGACGTCCTGCGTCGGCAGTGGCTCCTCCTGGAAATATTGGTCCTGCATCGCTTGCTCCGATGTTATGCGCTTGTTGGGATCCATCAACAGCAACTTCTGCAGCAGATGAAATGCTTTGCTATCGGGCTTAATCTTGTGACGCTCCATGTACTTGGCTAGCGAACAGGCTGAATAAGTCGAGCGCTTAAAGTCCTTGATCAATGTATGATGCTCTGGCATCTTTTTGATGTCTTCCCAGTCTTTGTCCTGTGGAAAGCCCATCACATTGAATATGCGATCCAGCTGATCGTGATGGTACGGATTGCTTGTCTTAATGTCCTCCTGACGACAATGAAAGATAGGCTCAGACGTCAGCAGCTCCGCAAAAATGCATCCAATAGCCCAAATATCGATGGCCTTGGTATAATGGCGGGCGCCCAGCAGCAGCTCTGGCGCTCGATACCAAAAGGTAACCACTACCGGATCCAAGTCAGCCAGCGGCTTCAGAGGAGCATTGAAGAGACGCGCGAAGCCCATGTCGGCAATTTTTACACGTCCCCGCTCGTTACCATCGCCCATGACGAGAATGTTGGCTGGCTTCAGATCACGGTGCAAAACCCAATTGCTGTGCAGGTAATGAATGCCATCCAGGATCTGATACAGCAGGCTCTTGACCATGCCCCGTGGCACAACCACATGTTTTTTGGAGGCCTTGGCTGCACGATGGAACTTAATGATGTGCCACAGATCGTGCTCCGCATAGTCAATCAGCAAAAACACCTTCCGGTCGTTGTGGGACAAAAAGACGCGAATGAGCGTTATCACATTCTGGTGTTTCAACTCGCGTAGCAGGGCAATCTCGCGGCAAGCGGACATAGACAGGCCGGTGCCATCAATCTGTTTCAGTGCGTATTCCTTACCATCGCTGCAGAAATCAAGAAACAGAATATTGATGTGCCATTGGGAAACTTATTTTGCCTACCTGGTCTCCTTCCACTTAGCTTTATACACATGACCGTAAGTGCCACGGCCCACCTTACAACCCTCATAGTTAAATAGATCCTCCACCTTGGTTCGCTCCATCTGCGTTTTCATCTTAAAATCGTAATCCATTTTCGGCAAAACTTCGCGTTTACATGAATCCCAAACACAGCTGTTTACAAACCATAAAAATTGCATTCATGTTAGAGATGGACAAATTTCTTAAATTTGCGTACACAAAGTAAGTGCGACACGCTCACTGCTTGTATATACCAAACTCAACCTGTTTCAAAATAAGCATACTAAGTTCAGCAAATACAACTTCAATATGTTTAAGCCTCATATATTTTTAATTAATATATGAATATTTTCAAAAAGCAAAGCAGCTTCTATTATGGGCGGTGTAGCCGTGAGTCAAACTATCGTGTATACTTTCGATAGCGATTACATATCGATATATCAGCTGTTAAGCAAAACAAATGTGATTTCCTAAAACAATAAAACGTGAGCCCAAAAAAGAAAAGAAATTACAACTCGAAAATTTTAACACTTGAATTAAACTAAAAAGGAAATGGCAAAAAGTAAGAGAAATATACGAGCAAAGGCTAAGAGCGCTGCAGGCGTGGCCAAGCAAAAGCTTCAGCAAGTCCAGGCGAGACTAAATAAAGAAGTGTGCCAGGATAAATTGCTGCACAAGACACTATCTCCGAAGGCAATTACGAAAAAGGAAAAATATGCAGAAAAACATAAAAAGTTATTAAAACGCTTTGTGGAAATTAAAAAAGATTTGAAGGAAGACAAGGCACGCAAAAATCGAGAGAAAACCAACATCGTAGGTGATCTAAAACCCCTGCGAGATGCATTGCCATCCCTAAGGGACATTTACAATTTGGTAAAGACCCAAAAGAAACAAGAGAAAGATGAGAGCCCAGTGGAAGCGGAAGAAACATTGAGTGCAAAGAAGAAGCTTAAAAAGAAACGCGACGAGTATGTGAAGAAAGTGCAGTCCTTCGAGAAACTAATAAAGGATAAAAACTTTAAAAACAATCCCCGTGAGATGATTGCAAATCACGTGCGCAACAAGTATCAAGAAATGGATGATGATGAATAAATCGAATAGAGAATGAAGAAATTGTACACATGATAATATTGCCTTTGCACTTTTATTATTTATTAAGAAATATCAATAATATATATAGGTGTATATATATTTATATGTATAGCTTTATCATTTAACGATGCATATAAATATTACACACATGAATGTAAATTGTAAGCGATATAAAATAAGTGGGGGATTCAACAGAATGCAATTAAAGAGTTTTCAATATAAACTTGTATTCAATAAAGCAAATGGAGGATTGTAATTTGTTTCCATCTTCTTAAGTTTTGACTTTACAATACAGATTTTATATCATAGCCATAAAGCGTTATGAACTCGGTTAGTTTTCGATTAGCTTGGTGTTGTTTTTCTTACAGTGTATTTTGCACAGAACTTGTATTCAGTTTCGATCAGTTTCCTATAGATATATGTAAGTTTATGATATATGTTAGCTTTATCTTTACGGCTTGAGCTCCAAATGTGCGGTTCAAGTATATATTATATACTTGAGCCGTACATTTGGAGAAAACAAGTTTTGCATTCGAGTGAGATCAGTAAAATATTTAATAATTTTTTAAAGTCGCACTACACACAAATCGTCCATATGTACTAACATCAAAGATTAACATACTTGTTATTTGTATTGAAATTATTATTGAAATAGTGTTCAAATGGCATTTCTGATGTACACGATACATATATATATAAAGTAGCTGTATACTCAATTTGTACATTGATCTATATAATGTACATACATATATTTATATATATATATATATATATATATATATATATATATATTAGTAGGTTTATGCATATGGCTCTGTGTTTACGGCATTAAATAGGGTTTAAACATAATCAGGAAACGTCTCATATACATTCTTTTAATCTGTCTTATAGTTAAATATATCGCATCTGTGAAGGACATTATTTACTCTTTCTTCTTGCCAGCAATATAAAACTTAAAACTCATCTAAATTATGGTTACAATTACAACCTACCGCGTTACAGTGCTATCGTGATTGTTAGTATTGAAGGGTAGGGTGATTTTTCATTTTTGTTATTTGAAAGTACATGTACATTTAGAGATAGAAAATATATATTTATATATTTTGGCTAAATCTATACTTTGCACATTTATGAGTTAGAAACAACAAACTTAAACTAGGTTGCAAAATCCGCACTACTAGCATATAACGATCGCATTATTTGTTCAGCAGAAACATCAGTAAACTGTGAAAAAGAGGCATGAGATATTGAATTGAATTAAGGTCTATAATATACAGATATATATGATTTATGTGCTCATATACTTAACGCACCGGAAATTAATCCCTTTGTTAGCCAGCATGCGATTGCATTCGCTAGAGCCAGCGCTATTGCCATCAGGCAAGGGTAGCACGTAATAATCACTCTCAGTGCTCTGGAATCGATGAAAAGGAAAACTGTGTTTATAGATATTCTTCCGGCACTTTAACTATTATTTTACCGTCTCCGTGAACTCGTGCTTATAGATTTGTGTGGTGACCTTCATGTCAGAGAAGGGTCCTTTAAGTGCAAAAAAATGTATACTCATGGGTGTGCTGGTCTTCGTCTTCAGTATTAGCTGATAGGTGATGGTTCGCTCATTCGACTGATGGGGATCTCGTTGGCTGTTATTGATACGCGCTTTTACCACCCACTGTTGGTTGAATGCCGAGAAACGGGCAGTCTCATAGAAAAGCTTGTGCACATACTCATCCGTGCGATAAGGCTTCATCTGTAGATCTGCAATGCAATGGTTATTATTGAAAAGGAACGAAATTTAGCTGCTTTACTTGCCATTAAATATGATTTTCTCGTAGCTTAGCAGATCTATCAATGTACTGAACATTTTCTTTTCCTCTTTGATCTTAACATCATGCGCCTCCAGGGCAGCCATCACCTCATAGCCTGATTTTTGGGGATGCAAGCAGTTGCGTTCGTGTTCTGTTGCTGTAAAAGTGAAAGAAGATGGATAAACAACAAATATATATATAATAATAATAATATATATTGCATAGATACACACTCTCGTGATAGGGTCCACGCCACTGGCAGCCAATACGATGATATTTGCATTTTGTGGGTCGCTCTTGGCACTCGTGCTGCTCATGACGTTCCAGAGATTTGTATGGAAACTCTTTGTTGCAAAACTGGATATTAGAAGAAAGTTTTAGTTCTATTGTACCAGGTTAGGTGACAGTCAATTTATGCTTACCTGACATTCGCTGGGCAACTCGGAAGCTGCTTTCTCTACAGCCAGATTACGGGATGCGGTGCTCTTTGATATTTCCACACGGCAATTCGGGCACGTGGCTATCTGATCGCGTAGGCTGCGCGAGCAATAAAATATTGAATAAAAAAAAGAGAAAGATTTGGATTATTCGGCTATTCGGGCAGGTCGGGATATTGAATGTTTCGTCAAATCACAGTAAATAATTTTTCAAGTCGTTTAATTTTCGCTTTTGTGTTTCATACCGTCCGTCCGCCAGGAGATGGGTGAAGCAGGCGGCGCACATCAGGTGACCCATTTGACACTAAAATAAAGAGAGCAGAGTGAAAACCAGAGAGGTTTTAGTGCGGGCGCATGTCAGGGGTACATATGTTAACAGATTTATAAGTATATATATTTATACAGTTGCACACTTATGTATAAATATATATGTATATAATATGTGTGTTGTATGTAGTAGAACTAAATAAAAATGTGGAATACAAATTAACCTGCAATTAAAGAAAAAAGAAGAAAAATTTGCTATTAGTCAAATACGCTGTTTTGCAAAAATTGAAGGTTGTATGAGGAGTGTGTATGAATGAAATGTGGAAGGATTATAAATTTTGTGAAAGGGGATTCCGGATCGGACTAGTTGATCTTAACTTGAGCGAGATATTTTTTGAAATGGCTGGAAGATGATTGTTGGCTGGATGGAGTTGGATGCTTGGGTGATTGGTTCGGCTCCTGTGGGTGATTACTCAATTTTTTTTTTTTTTTTTTTTTGTAAATAAAAACGCTTGTTTTGTATTCAGTTTTGAATTTAACAATTTGCACTCGCTGCAAAATTTATTGAAATCACTTTTCGTTTTTTGGTTTGTTTTTCTTTTCATATTTGTCTGTTTGTACATTTCAATTATATATCAACAGTTTACAGTTACTGCCTCTTTGTCTCAAATAGGCTAAAGGTTTTTTAAAATACTTAGCAGTAAGAATTAATTACATTACTTGTGGCAAAGTGTGTGTGTGTGCTTACAAGAGTTAGCTAAGTTGGTAAAAAGTTTCATATTTGTATGTAAATATTAAGTTGACTTAACTAGATTATTCATTAGAGAGAAATAGTTAAGATAGAGTAGAGAGAAAGAGAGAGAGATAGAGAGAGAGAGAGATGTTAATGGTCTACAGTTAAGCATAAGCTGGAGCATGAAGGAAACTCCATGAGTCCATGACTCCATGATGATGAAAATAAAAGGAAACATATATATATATATATTTTAGATTCATCTTTTTGATTCCAATTGTTGAACAGAAAACTAAAAAAAATGGTGTATAACATGAATGATACGAAATTAGATAACACACTGTGGGAATAGGGGTAGTGTTCCATCCAATTGCCAGGGATCAGTCGAAAAGAGAGTGGACAGACAGAGTGAGATAATGAAAATACATGGCTGGAAAAGGTCAGATTAGACGGCCCCGATTATTTACATCATACGATTCTTTTTCGATTTGCAAAGAATGCGGGCCATGAGACGCGACGCGACGCGGCGCGACGCTACGTTCTGTCAATTATCGTTGTTGAAGCGTGATAAAAACGCATTTTTTTGGCTGTTGCCATAGCCATTCGATCTTCTGGAAATTCTATTTACGGAGTGGCATGTGCGACATACCCACTGCAGCATACTGATATTTATATATATATATATATATATATATATATATATATACATACAATACATATGTCTACTGCATGTGTATATCTTTCAATTTGAGAGATAAGAGCACGTTCGTTGTTTGTCTTTTATTTTCTTGTCAGCTCTCCCTATGTTGACATGTGTGTGAGCAGGACAGCTTTTTAGCTGCACCCCAAATCCTATTTCCATTTCCATTCGCACTCCCATTCTCTAGGTTGAATGAACTTCAAAATGTTGTTCAAGCAGAAACCATTAAGACGTCGCTATTTACGCTATTTAAGACACACAGTAAGCGATAGGCAGCTGTGACAATTGTTTAAAACAAAACCCACAATATGTTTAACTTGTTTTATTCAACATGAATCCGTTTGTTGCTAAACTCGTCCTCTCCTTACTTACTCTCTGCTCGCGTGTATTCGTATTCATTCACTCACTCCCCTTTAAATCGACTCATGCGGTAGCATAACAAAAGCCAGCTGATGATGTTTTGGTAGATACGTCTGCATGTGTGTGTCTGTCTACGTATGCATGTGTCTACGTCAAGAAGATTGTCAACAGCGAAGAAACAGAGAGAACAGTAGTGGATGGTGAAGACGATAACATCAACAACAACAACGACACTGTATCGCAGGTAAAAGGAAACGCACACTTTTGTTAGAATTTACAGGTTTTTAGGTATTGGCTCAAAAACTGGTAAAACAAGTTTGCCTTAGATTACAGGTCACTGCAAATAACAACAATAACAAACAACCTGCACGCATCTAACAATATTTTTCAGACTCTACGATTCCATTTCCAGCACTAAATCGCATCAGTAAATACGCACATTTAATAATCATGGCAATTTATGTCCAATGAGACGCCGAAAATTTACAAAATGCGTCGTACTTTTTTTCTCTCAACTACCAAATGTTTTTCTTTGCCCACAAACAGCTGACTATGTTACTATACGAGCTATGTGTGCGAGCAGGATGAGACGAATGTCAATAACAGCGCCGAGGAGAGCACCAACTGCCAGCAAAAGCAAAACAATAACAGAGAGCGTGGATAAACGAGAGTGAAAAAAGACTCTATGCATGTGTGTGTGTGTAAATATGTATGTATGTGTATACAAGTTTGTGCTTTGACAATATGTGAACGTAAAAACTAACCTTTTTGTACACATATTTAAAAATTAACCTCTGGTATTAATTATAATTGAACATAATATAATATAGTTCGAAATTACAATGTGTTAGAGTCGCATGATGTATGCATGTATTAGTTGGTGGGTCAAAGCAATGACGCAGTTATATTTATGGCTGGTGTATGTGATTGTGTGTTTCTGCGAGATAGCGACCCAACAATGAAAGAGACAGAGAGAGAGAGAGAAGGAAAATAAACCAGAGAGCCAGCCATAGTTAACGTAGCACTGTTGAAAAGGCGAAAAGGCTTAGAAAAGAAAACGTAGAAAACAACAAGAATTAAGATATACAAATATGCATCATACATATGTACTTATATCATACAGTTGTTGATATATGTCTATATACAACAAACAAGTGTATGTATATATGTATGTACACGTGTATGTGCTACTTACGTAACTTTTATTGTTTATAAATTGGCGCAATAATTTATTAAATTAACAAATAAAGTTGCCGAATTAAGCAACAAAAATTGGGGAGCTAGTGCATCAATGAATGATAGATAAATATGTTTTTATATGAACATACATACATATAATTTGTATCTATGTTTGGTCTTGCTGATATGTATGCACATGTCTACATATACACATACATATATAAAAGCAAATTAAGCAAAGAATAGGAAATGGCAAACAGGCAATTAGCTTTCTGAATGACAATGTTCATATGTATGTATGTGTGTATATGCGTGTATGTGCGTTTGTATGGCGACATGGCAAACAAACACTGACGTTCTGTTTTTGATTGCGGGCGGGGTTATAGAAACGAAGTCGGCAATGGCGCCGCCGTTGCGGGGGTCGCGACTCGCGAGGCTACGTAGCTAAAAATAGGCCACGAACACACGAATAACACATAACGGCTTCCATTTCACAATATGTAAATAACGCATTCATGAGAAATATTTGCTATTTTCCCTACATAAATTTGTACATATACGGGTATATATGCGTATACATTAGTTTATGCAAATTCATATGCATATGTACATACATATGTGTATATAGATTTGTGCAAGCGTAAGCATTTACGTATAGAACAAATTTATGACGCAACGGCGGAAAACGGCAGCTATGCAGCTGTTGAGAAGAGCGTTACAATTTAATGTAACTGCGCAAATAGTTGTAAGGTGGGGGCAGCAGGGTGAGCATTCAATTTGAACAGGGTTGCTTTGGTCGTCGCTCGCCTAAAACGCAATAAATGTGCAGCAGCATGGCGAGAACTGCATGCTATGTAACCATAATGCGTCCGAAAGAGTGCGCTGTATACACATACTTACAAAAACAATTAATGGGAGAGCTATACGAAAGTAGGAGAGAAAACGCTGCAAGTGCCTGGCATTGTCGTTTTCAAGGCAATGGCAATGGGCTTTTGTAATTGTAGCCATAGGCAAGCAAATAATACACCGTTATTTTTTCAAGTTCCTTTTACAATTCTGCTTTGTGGTGCTCGCTCTTGGGCTCTCTCTTACTGGTGAGCCCAGCTGTGTGTACTGAGCTTATCGGGTCGACAGCGGTGTGTGGGGTGGGAGTGGCTACTTACAGCTGAGTTTTCGATTGCTTTTGCTCGATTTGTTTTGTATACAGAGAAATGCCACAAATACAAAAATACGCATAGAGAGCGCTCATGTTTGTATATGTATATATTCGTACACACATACATACGTATGTTTATGAATGTACATATGTGAATGCACATACATATGTACGTTTTCCTCTTTATGCACATATTTATTAATTTGTTCTGTTTAGTTTTCTTTTTAATTCTTAGCTTGCATGCCACAATCAACTCACCTGATACATGGCCGTTTTGGGCAAATCCAAGCACACGGCACAGCATAATGCAGTTGAGATGCGATAGGCAAGCTTCTCATTTGTTCCGGTTCCAGCTCCAGCTGGACCGCTTCCTCCGCTGCCTCCTCCTGATGATGAGGAAGCTGCATTTGGATCGAGCATCTGCTTCTTAGCTGGCGGCTCGCCACTGCTTTGCGTATCTAAGGGTACGCCCACCGACATGCTTCCGCTGCCACCCGCTGACGAAGTGGAGGCCTGCATTTGCATGGTGCTCACTTGGTTATCGCCCAGCATTGGCAATGTGGACGAGGGTGGCTGCTGCACCGCCGAACTAGAAGATTCTACAGTAGACATATTGCCTTTATGCTGTAATCACTATTTTATGTTGATTTGTTTTTGATTTTGATAATTTAACAAATTTAGTTATTTGAAATTTCAACTACTTTTCTCTCTCTTTTTGTCATGAGCATACATGCATATACACACAAGTACACTCTCTCATACAACACAGGCAATGCACTGCACTTTTCTGAGTTTCCTATTCACTCAAATTTCTTTGCTCTCCAATTTTTAAGTTAAACTTTCCGCCACACGTCAACCCACTTCGAAAGTTACAGACACAATGAAAATGAGAGGATAAATGTATCTTCACAAAAAAAGAGAGCATAATGTTAACAGAATGTTAATAATACAGTGGTCTTCAATCTATTCGAAAAATTTTATAATCATCTAAAATGTAAAAATGTAAAATAAACCAAGGTAAACCGTCCTTTTTCGAGAAGTTCAGTTTATCAATATTTTGGGCAGAACATTGATACAATCTACAACTTTTTGTTATTATCGTTCACATTATTATTTGAAAAGTTCAAACAGACAGGGCTGCTCAGTAAAATATGTTTTACTGCTATCATACATATTACTGTAATACTCAAATCGGTAATGTTATTGTTTCAAACAGCTGTTATTGTTTTGGTGTTATTCATGATCTTTTCCAATTTAATTTATAGCTGATTGTATCAATAAGAAATGAGAGCCATGGGAAGAAAGACGTCTTTGGTTTATATATAATTTCAGATTGTTTTTAATGAAAAACACTTCATTTATTTTTATTCTTTTATTGCCTATACAGAGCGCTTATGTAATGTAGTGTTTACAAGTAAGGCCGGTCCATTGGCGTAGTTTTGGCTCGCTTGTCGCGGGCACGCGGGAACCAGCGATGCTTTGTGGTATGTGTTAACTTCATGAGCTCCTGGCGTGCAACCTCTGGGTACTTGTTTTTAAATGCGGCCATTGCTGTCTGCATTGCAGTTTCTTTAATAACATCGGAGCTTTGCTTTTCGACCAACTGCGGCAGGGGTTTTGTGTGTTCGTATGGAAACGGAGTGTCTGGATGCCAGGCTACAATTGTTTTGCCATTTTTAGTAATGGCAACACTGTCTACTAGACTTTTTCCACCAAGTGCATTTTTGTTAACAGCGTTTTTTGTTAAATTTGTTGAAAATAAACGACAGGAGGAATATAAACGTGCGGACAACATTTTGAAAAGTGTGACCGAATATAGTAAATACTAAATAAATACACGTTATCGATAACGGACACAAGATATCGACCGACTGACAACAGCTGTTTAGAACTTGACAGAACAATATACGCGCAAACAAACTTAATTATTTAACAAACCGCTTAAAAAATAGACAATAATAATCATATATATAGTATATGTAAAACATAACATATACATCACTAATATAATTAATAGAAATACCTAAAAGTACGATGTGGCGCAACGGACCAAATTGGCTCCGGCCATACCATCTATTGTCAATAAAACTCATGTTTATTGACAAATAATATAATTTGTTTCAGTTTGCAATCTAAAAAAAAAAAACTAAACAACGTACAACAAATAAATAAATAAATTGAGATTTCGTCATCAAATCCAATTATATTGTAAGTGATTTTTTTATTTTACTTTTTCCTATCTATTAATGGCTTTATAATCTTATATTTCAAAGGAAGTTAAGATATCCGGAAGATGAGTGGGCGTGGCCGCAATGCTCGCCGTTCGGCGGAAAAGAGAAGACAGCAATTTGATATATTTGATGATCCCCTCGATATTGACATGAATATATCCGTCAAGGATGAAGTTATATGCCCCGAAATGCTGCCCATTGAAGACGAAGCTATATTCGGAATGGTTGACAGTCAGCAGTTGGTCGAAGAACAGCAGAAAATTCAGCGATTGTATCCTTTAGACATGGGATCTAGTCAATGCAATAATCTCAATGACCGCTTGTGCAGCCTCGAACGTAAAGTAGATTTTCTACTCAATGTCAATACGAAAATATTGGCACGTGTGGATAAAATCTGTGAAAATATGAAGACGGTGACAAAGCCAAACGATTTTCCTATCAAGCACAAAGAAGCATTGGAAGCAATTGACATTCAAATTGCAAATGATCGCGAGAAATATGTGAGTACTTCAAATGAGACAGCTATAAATAACAATTATATAATTAACGTCACTTCTTCGTCATTTCTTACAGACTGAACTATTTAAGAATTTGTTAAGTCCCAGTGGAATTGTTAAAAATATTGGACGGATATTAGATCAAAAATTGCTAATGGAAATGAACTACGGGGGACATAGTTCAAAAGCAGGCTTAAGCAATTATGTAAATTTGAACACCGCGTTATATGGTAAATGATAATTTTTGTATTTGAGTTTATTGTGTTTATTCCATGTGGTTTTTACAGAGTCTCAGAAAAGAGAGGGATATACCTTCGACGATTATAAAAAGGATGCTCGCTTGGCTTTTCAGAAAGCCAAAAATCGTGTTTACAAGGCCATATCCGAGGCCAGAAGGCTGAAAAGATTAAATGGCGAGCTCGAAGAGAGTACGCAGTTTATAAAAACAAAGCATAATCCTAATGAAACAGTGGAATGTCTCAACTAGGTTTCCTATACTATAAGTAATGCATAAATAACTGTTTAGTATTAACTAGTTTTATTATTAAATGGAACCACACTATATGTACATATATATATATATATGATAACTGTATGCATATGCTATTTTTATCTACTTTTAAGAGATAATATATCAAATTACAATTATCACACGTTTTTGCTCAGTGCTCATGTTAGCTAACAGAAATATGTATCGATAGTTTTTGCTTATTGAACGATATCGATAAGTGGCAGCGGACTATTTAAATTTAAATTTGTATTGTAGTTTTTGCATAACAAATGCGAATTATACCACTTAGCATAGACATCCCTCACTTAATCTCAATGTACTTGAATTTTTTACTTTTCAGCTGGCAGTCCTTAGGCTGTTTTTCTTTTTATCTTTTATCTTGCCGCCACTTGACTGGCCCAGTCTGTCTCGTCGCTTGTTCCCATTTTTTATTAAGTGCTTCAAATATTTTTTGAATCGCCACTTATCCCATCATTCAAGATCATGCTGTTCCAAAATAAGCTATCAGTTTTAGACGAGTTTTGCTCCAAATATGCTGTTTTGCGTTATTGATTGCTTGACTGCGGAAAACATATATTTTTGTCATTTCCTTTTCTTTTTGGCTGCGTGTCAACCAAATTTGTGTGGATATGGTTTGTCGTGACAAGGGTATTAGACATTCTGATTTGTATTTAATTTGTATTTAATTAATTGGCCGGACGAGTCGTATTAAAAGGCACTGCAGGTTTATCTTATAGCCACAGCCATGGCCATGACTTGGATTGGACCAACCGAAAAGCCAAATATCTGTCATTCACATGCCAATGTCGCCGGTTATGAACCATAAAATTGGCCGGATTGTCTGGAAGAGCGAAATGTTCGGCATATATTGCGTATACGCACGGTTATCGCTCATACAAACATTGCCATCGCAATTTATTATATACAAGCTTGGGGCAAAACTATGTCCATTCTCTGCCACGCCCCCGCTCTGGCCATTTGGAGACGCCCTTTTTTGTGTGGCAAGCGACCGTAAAAGCCGGCTCCATAGCTGCAAATTGTGTTCCATTTGTTTTGCCTGATAATGTCTCAATAAAATCTGGAAGGCATTCGTAGGTGTTCAAACGTGTGCGTCCGTCGATAGGTAAATGTGCGTGTGAGTGTGCGTTTCAGGTGTGTGTGTGTTATTACGTATACGCCCGCTACCTACCTAAGCTTTCCATATGTATGTTAATATATAGAGCCTGCGTAAAACACAACTATTGCGTAATTACCAAAGTTATTAAATTTAACGGCCATCGTCCCTTATATCTAGTAGCTACTGTCCTCCAAAGCGACTGCAAATCTCCTTTGTCTAATGCACTTTGTTAGCCCAGCCGCCAAATGCCGAGATAGTTTAATTAAATAGTTTTCATTCATTTACGATTACAGCGCCAGTTGGCTTTAATTACTGTGCAAAAGAGGAATGAGTAAAAGCAATGAAAAGAAAAGAAAAGAAAGTGATGAGAGGAAGGGGATGGGAAACTTGATTAAAAAAAATATTTTAAAGTACTTAACATATTATTTAATGCTAATTTTGTGAGATTTATTCTTTATGGGCTCTATAAATGTTATAATCATTATAATGAGAGGTATAAACATTAATAAGTCTAATGCTGCAAAGTCTATATGGAGGTTAGCTATAATAATAATGATCATTAATTATGAACTATAAAGAACTATGTGATGTTTATATTTATTATATATAATGTATAAAATTTTAACTGTAAACTCTTAGGAACAAATTATAGCGAAATAACACAATGATTATATTATTTATAATGTTATTTTTATTTTATTTTTTTTTATTATTTTTATAATTATTAATAATGACAATGATAATAATTGTTTTTTTTTTAAATTTATTCTTTTATATATTATATTATTATAATTATTAATAATGACAATGATAATAATAATTATTTTTTTATATTATTATTATTATTAATAATAATAATTTAAATATATTTATTTAAAATTTAAAAAATTTTAATAATAACATTAATAATAATTATAATTATATATATATATATATATATATATATATATATATATATATGATTTTAATACAAAGGAACATTTTTCATTCTCCAGTGATAGACTGTTTTCCGAGCAACTTAAATTTTTCTTTTTTATTAAACTATAGTCAATAATCAACTCTGATTTCGCGAATAGTTTTTGACAGGTTGGCCCTCTCTGCTTCCTCCCACTTCCTCATCATCTGCAGGGCAGTTGGAGTTGGCAGTCTTCCCATTTCATGTAGATACTTTCCGAATTGATGATGACAATAGCAATGACAATAACAATGACAATGATATTTAAAATGATCCCCATCTTATGTAGATAATTTCCAAATTGATGATGACAATAACAATGACAATGATATTTAAAATGATTTCGCTAATGCCAACGATGTCAGCTTATGCAAACAGCTTATGCAGTCGGACACTTGCATT